>JAKSZT010054489.1:12959267-13069680 GCA_026826555.1 Tolypeutes matacus
TAGATAGATAGATAGATAGATAGATAGATAGATAGATAGATAGATAGATAGATAGATAGATAGATATAGATGATAGATAGATAGATAGATAGATATAGATGATAGATAGATAGATAGATGATAGATAGATAGATAGATATAGATGATAGATAGATATAGATAGATAGATAGATAGATAGATAGATAGATAGATAGATAGATAGAATATTTAAAACTATATTATACTAAAAGTTGTGACTATACTAGAGAAAAATTCAAGGACTGAGTAAAAAATGAGAAGAGATAGAGGGAAGGAGCAATCTTAAACACATACACATCTTTTAAATTCCACAGCTTAATGGAATTTGCTTATAGAAAAAACAAGAAAAATGGATTCCCAAATTATGGCAACAAGGATCTGGAAAAAAATGACAGAGAAAAGCTTGGAGAAACCTTATCAAGAATAATATCCAGAAACCTAATTTATCTTCTTCAAGCATGTAGCATACTCAAGACCGAAAGCCTTGCTGAGTGTTAGCATTGAATAAACCCAAAAGATTGGAGGGAAGGGATAAAAAAAATTTTTTTTAATGCAAAGCATAATAGACTAGAAACCTACAGCTTTGCTTTGTTCAGAGAGATAAGTCATTTACTTCTACTACTATGGAAAGAACAATAAAACTGAGGATAATTATTTAAAATTCACAGATTCCAGAGGAATTGGCTGCTTTGTCATTTCACTGTTAAAACCTCACCGAATGGCAGCATATCGGAGGTGGAAGTCTTCAGTAGACTCTTGTTTCTCAAGCACTTAGAGCAGTACCCCACACATAGCAGATGCTCAATACCTATTTCTAAATGAATTAATAAATCTAATCTAATACACTCATATTACATATGAGAACTGTAATACCAGCACCCCTTCACACACATCTGGGATCCACTCCTCTCATTTCTCCCATTAGTTCACAGAACGTGCCATGTTCTTATTGGACATTATGCCTCCAGTCACAGCTGATTTATCCCATCATAAGCATCTGTCCCAAACAGAGCTCTTCCCTAGGAAAAGTTGATCAGAGATTTTCCTTAGGATTTCAAACTTGGGACCAAAAAGCAGTCCCTGCTACCTGGTAAAAGTTATAAAGTATAAAATTCAGAAATTTCCATTAGAGAATATAAAGCTGGTGCCCAGAGAGAAACAGATGAAAGTCAGTGAATCGGCTGTATCATTGAGCGCCTGGTACTAATAGTTTCTGAGGCTCAGATGGGTGTCTGTCCTTCTCAAGTTTTGTTGTTCAATGATATCTTAGAATCCATGAGCCAATTAATTCCCTTTAGGTGGACTTCTCTCACTTACAGCCTAATGGCATGCAACCTGTGACTCACACAGTGAGAACTTGAAAACCAGAAAAGTCTTTTAGTCAAAGGTGATATCCATAATTGGTCAGAGAGCCAGAAGTCAGTAGGGGTTTTATTCCCTTTCTGAATTTCCTCTGGGATCTCCCCACTGACAAATACAATCCAGAAGACCAATTCTACCTCCAAACTCGTTCCTACACCTATTCGTTTCTCTCCACTTCTACTGCCACCTCCCTAGTCCAAGTGACCATACTTTCTCAGCCAGACTAATGTTTCCCATTGCACTGAGAATAAAACCAAAACACTTGCTCTACAAGGACTATTCCCTGCTTACTTGCTAACCTCATCCAGTTCTCTGTCTACCTTGCTCAAAGGTTTCAGCCATGCAGGCTTTCTTACAGTTCCTAAAACTTGAATCCTTTCTCCCTTTAAGCCCTTGTGTGGCTCCTTCTTCTGGAACATTCTTCCCTTGACTCTTTACATTACTTCTCACCTTTTCACTGGAAAAACACTAGAAATTTAACTTTATTAACCCTTTTGTTTTTCTGACTCTGTGATTTGTTTCCTGGTTCTTGACCAGGTTGATTTCTGGTTTCATGATGCCCTACCCTTCAGGTGGATTATTTTGTATTGTGATATGCAAAACTGAAACTATGGACTACAAGTTTAAAACAAATTATTATTATTATTATTATTATTATTATTATTATTATTATTATTAATTCCTAACATTTATTGAATGTTTATGTGCCAGGTGCAATTTTAAGTACTTTACATGTATCAATTACTTAATCATCATAACAATGGATATAGGATTGTTATCAACATCTGAAAGATGAAAAAAATATGCACACATATGCAATTTTTTTGCTTACAAAGCATTTTCATATATATTTTTTTAAATTTCACACTAACAAGGATTCTATAAAATTGGAAGTGGAACCATCTTTATTCCCATTTTACAGGTAGGGAAATAGAGACTCAGAGGTTAAAATGGCTTGTCCAAGGTTCCCAGTTTTCTGCCTCCAAATCCCATATTTTTTGTTTACATACTACATTCTCTTAATATAAAAGAGCAAAAAAAAATCACTACAAAAACAAAAATAAATGCAAAATAGTTGGAGAGTATACCCAGGAGGGAAATTACCTTGTAATAAATCACCAAGATCCAGCTCAAAGGGAAAAAAGAAAAATAAATAATAACAAATGCTGAGTCTTTCCTATAAAAACATGTCTGCAATATTTCAAATAAACAAACAATATGTATATTATAAACAATATTTTAAAGGATCTCTTTATTTTACCTTGGACAGTACGAAGATGTTTTCAAACTACCGCATATTAAAAGTATCAGCAGTAGTTTTTGGTAACCTTTAAAGTAGACCAAGAAAAATAACATTTTTCCTGATACTTTGACAGGCTACCACAATTGTTACAAATAAATTATGGCTCTAACTTGAGAGAGCTCCAAAGAGGTTTCAATTAAACTAAATGTCTCTTTGCAGGATTTAAAAATTAATGTTTACCAGACTTCTTGCCAAGTCCCCAGGAAGAACTAACTCGATGTCCAAACATAAGCTGTCAGTCTGACTGGAGTGAAAATGATAACCCAAGAAAAATACACCAAGAAAAAGAATCTGAGAAACACCAAGAGAATCTACAGATTCACTAAGGAATTCTACTCTCCATTGTCATCATAACTGAGATTTAGAGATCCCAGTTAAGGGCAAAGCAAGACTTAAGGTTTCACAGTCCTAACACTAAAAAGTGCTTATATTAATCAAGAGTAGGGTTGAAATTCCTGAAAATTGGAGTGACTTCAACTGGTTACGAACCTCTAAATCTATCCAATTCTCCTGCTCTGTTAGAAAATATACTAGTGAAAAGTGCATGGTTATATATTTGGATGGTGATTATCCTTTGATTTCTTCTTCTTTCTCAAATTATACCCCAAAATACTTCGCTATCTCTGAAATAACTTTCCCTGTAGTTTAGAAGTTCCTCTCCCAGGTTCTTTCTCAAATTGGAATCCTATCACTCTGTTTCCAGGCATCCAAAAACCAAGTATTAAGCACTTATTGCATGCCAGACAATTTTTTTTGCTAGGTTCAGAACACTTAGATGGACAGGTCCATTTCTGCTGCCAATGTGCTCACACTCCAGTGAGGAAAACAGAGAAGTTTAAACACACACAGAGAGAGAGAGAGACAGAGGGAGAGAGAGAACAATCTGTGATAACTTCTGATTCCTATGCCTTATAATATTTTTCTCCAGTCTTTTTACAAGGTAACCTCATCCACATCTTCCATCCTTAGAAAACACCTTTAGGTACAACTCTCCCTGATCAATCCTTATCAGACCTGTAGCTATTTTTATGGCTAAAGGTTTAAGCCAACCTGGGGTGGTCACCATGGAGGCAGGAAGGGATATATGAAAGAAACAAAGCCATCGCCAAGACCAATATCCATCATTCTATTTTCGATTAGTGGAGAGGAAGGGGATCTGTATATAAACATATAGAAAGTTTTATCTCTTGAACCTTAGATATGAGATGTGGATTCAAATGAACCTGAGCTCAAATTCTGTTCTGCCTCTCTAACACTGAGGTCTTTAAAAGTTCCTTATCCCTCTAAGCCTCAATTTGCTCCTTTGTCAAACTGAGTTAAAAACACTCAGCGCACAATGTTGAAATAATGAAATAATGCATGTAGAGTATTGGTGAAAGGCCTGGCACATAATAACCATTTAGTAAATGGTACTGGGATTACTCATGCTAATTGCCATGCATTCATTCATCCATTCAGCAAGGAATAATTAAGCTTATGCTACTATATTTTCTCAATTCTGAGACCAACTTTTTCCACATTCCAACATTTCTGAAGTTGAAGTAACTTTTACATTAAATGGACACAATAGTTCTTTATTTCTTAAAAGATTATTAGTATGCTTAGGTATCCACAGTGAAAAGTCCTAGGTGTAGAACACTGTGCTAGAAAGTAGAGGAAGACAAAATCAAGTAAGAAAGTCCCTTCCCTCTAGGAATTTGTAGCAAAGAGGCCATGTGACATTACCCTATGGCTTCAAAACCCTCAACTATTGCTTCCATACCCCATTCTCCTTACTCCAAACATTTGGGGGCATCACAGACCACTTTGAGGATCTGATGAAAATTATGGGCTTCCTCTTCAGGAAAAAAGTAGGCATACATATAAAGCTTACACAGAATTTTGGGAGTGTTGTGGACTCGCAAAAGATAATCCATGGTCTCCCTCAAAAGAATCTCTGAAACCTAGAAATGAACTCCTATTTATCCTCTTCTGAACAACCCCAGTTATTCTGCAAGTCATTTTTATGATTCTATAATCCCTCAAATCTAAGGGTAAGTATGCCCTGAAGATGAAGAATACAGAGCTAAGAATCATTGTCTCAGAGAGTCCCTGACAACAGTTTAAGCTGGGCTGGTGGCCAAGAGAATCAAATTTAAGTGGAGAGGTTTATATCAGCCTCAGGAAAAAACAACCTACAACATATGTTACTTTTATCATTCTTTTAGTGCAAGTCAACCAGCCATGGTGTCAGTGTGTGATTTACCCTCCTGTTAAGATGACCTATCTTTGTAGCCCCAGGCTCATTACTCCAAATCTAGACTTGTGGTTTGGCTGTGTCTCAACACTGGAACCATAAACGTCAAGGTAAACACACATTTTCTAGAAGGATGATAAAATCAAAACAATCTATTTTCAGGAAACCAATGTGCAAATGTATCATTATATTATACTTTTCCTACAATTTATAAAACTCTGGTCTAAGTGTCAGAAAAATTTCCGATTGGTATTTTGAGTGAGCCACTAGGCGCTCTTCTTTAACAAATGCAATTCATTAGGCTGCACACAAACACCCAAGAATCTGTACTAGATCCATTTTTCTAAAGAATACTTGGGGCATCCAAGGCAGACTTCCCTGAATTGATGAGGAATAATTCTTCTCTGAGGTTTGGAGTATCCAGGAGGCTCTTTTAGGGGTCTATAATCCAGATTGGAGACACCCAATTCAAAAGCCAAGATAGGGGTGCAGTTATAGAGCCAGGGCCCCTCAGCAAGAGGCCCTCAGTTGTGACATGGTAGTTTCCAGGGTAGAGAGATGAGGCTAAGCCAGGAATCTAACATAGGTTCCAAAGATCAATTATTAAGTAAATTCAGGAAGAATGAAAAATTTATAAAAGACAAGCAGTAGAAAACTGAAGTTGAGTATGGAGTCAAAAGTTGGAACCAAGGAGGGAACTTGGTCCAAATATAAACAGTGGGAGGAGAAAGAGCTGGGGAGAAGGGTGTGGGATCATGTCTTGAGCAAAGACCCCAGATACCTTTAGCTTGTAGTTGGATTGTGATCTGCTGTGATGCTTGTAAAGATGGGTTTGGCTTAAGGAGCTACAAATGGAATCATAAAGATACTTTTCCCCAATATGCATAATTATTTTTTAAAAGGGCATGATACTTTTCAAAGCTATAGGAAAAATCCCATAGTGCGTTGAATTCTGAACCAACACAATGAATTTGGACTGCCTTGGCAGAATATAACCAAACTGAATAAGTTGGTTGTAGTCATGGTCCCAAGTCTTACCTAGTGATTATGTGGCCACCAGTCCAGCAGCTCATAAGGCCAGAGTTTTGTTATAACCCAAGTTGCATTGCTCCATTTGTGGCCCCTTCCTCCATTAAGAAATATTTAAAAATTATATTTTATGACTACATTGTTACAAAAACAAATACAATCCTCCTAACTTGATTATATTCCTGATCTTAAATTAAAACATGTTCACAGGCTCCTGAAAGCATCATTGGCCCCAGGAATCTTGTGCCTAATAGTAAGCCAACCCTGGTTGTAAATACTTTTCTTTTTCCAAGTTAATATCAATTCCTGATGCAATTAAATCCCTGAAGCTGAGGCTGATAATAAAGACTCTAGGATCTAGATTCAAGGGGAAAGGGTTATAGAGAAAATTACCTATGCTTGCCAAAAGAGGGAAATGGGAAGCCATTTCTAGGTGTAAGAGTTCCCACCATATGACTGAAAACTTAAATATCTAAAAAGTAAATGCATAGAAGATTCCTCAATAGTTTTCAACCAGAGGTCGAATCACCCTACCAGGGGGCTTGTGGATATGTAGGAGGGGTCAGTTGTCACAATAACTAGGAGAGATGTACTACTGGCATTTAGGAGGTGGGAGACCTTTCTGTGCCTGTTCGCTCATCTGTAAACAGGAATAATAGGTTCCTGCACAGGCATGTTAAGAATAAATGAATTGGGAAGCAGATGTGGCTCAAGTGGCTGAGCGCCTACTTCCCACATGGGTTTGGTGCCCAGTGCCTCTTAAAAACTAAAACAAGCAAGAAAACAAATGAAAAAACCAACTCAGGGGAGTAGATGTAGGGTTGAGCACCAGCTTCCCGCATACAAGTTCCCGGGTTCAATCCCAGCCCCGGTACCTAAAAAAAAAAAGATTAAATGAGTTAATATATTTAAGGCATTTTGAACAGTATCTGTCACATAGCAATCCCTAAATAAGAGACCATTCTTATATTATTTCTAAGGGGAAAAAATTAAACCATAAAAATTCCCTTTGAAAACAAATAATGTTTATCTTTGCCTTTGAACAGAAGGCAATCAACGTTTGTTTGAATAGCCTTGACTCCCATAATTAGAGGGTTTGTCCCATTCCTACAGACGCTGGCCTCCTCTCTAGCTCCCTAACCCCACCCACCCAAGGAAATGCACAGCTAAGAGTCTGCTGACAAGACCAGAGAGCTTCTCCAAGAAGAAGCTCCAGGGCCCAAGGGAATTGAGAAAGAACACGCTGTCTCTGCCAAAATCTTTCTCCCAGAAATCATCAGACCTGCTCTGGCCCCAGCTGGATTCCTAGACCACAACCATAATTGCCAACCCACTAATTACGAATCTTCATTCCCTGCTGCTCCAAAAGCTTTCTGAGTTAACTCTGATGCCACAATGTATGGTCTTCAGTTTTGCCCAGGGTTATTTGTGGGAGTGGCTCCAAGGAGAGGTTTAAAGGGGACTCAACCTGTCAGCCCTCAGGAGCCTGGATGTCTCCCACACTGTGGTCTTGTCCCTTATCATCTGGAAGGCTGTCGTGCCCACCTCCCTTTCTTGCTTGGGAAACAATCATTTGCATTTTTCATGACTTGTCAGCTTCATTTTACCACAGACTAAGAGACATGGAAGATTTTCTGAGCAGAGAGTTAAGAAACAGTTTGGGGAGCTACATAAATAATTTATATGCTGAATATATCTTGATCCCCAGTCAGGCAAAAATGAGATAAATGAACAAAAGCCTAGTTTTTAATCCCAGGAGCCTAATTGCAAGTCAATTCTACCAATTAGGAGGTTAGAGGCAACTGAGCACATAGTGGAGAATGTCTTCTGAACTCTACTGTAGGCTCTACCTCCTTCATCAAATAAAAAACTAATTCCTGACACTGCAGAGGAAAAAGAAAGTTCTAATAACATCTACCATGATTATGAGATTATTATCATAACCATTAATTATGAGAAGTAATTAAAAACTTAGATATGGGTTCGGATTTTGATTCTATCTTTTACAAAGTATGAGACTTTTGCAAGCTTTTTGACTTCTCTGAGGTTCAATTTCCTCGTTAATTTAGTGATAATATGGTACCTAACCTGGTAGGATTGCTGTGAGGACTCAATGTGATGAGGTACCTCAAGTATTTAGCAAGTGCCTGGGATGTAGAAAATCTTCATACTACACTTATTATTGTCATTATCATCATGATCATTAATTCCTATATCGTATTGCCCCACAACCAAATAACTGAGAGCTTGATATTCATTCATTTAACATTTATTGATCACTTACTATGTGTTAGGCTGTTAGGCACTATTCTAGGGACTACACAGAATCCAGACAGAAAGGTCCCTCCCCTAATGAAGCTCTGTTTTCATTCCATTTATAAAGGACTCCAGGAAAAGGATTAAGACCCATCTTGAATGAGGTGGGTCACATCCTAACTGAAGTATTCTCATCAAAAAGTCCTACTTACAATGGGTTACATCCACAGGAATGGATTAGATTTAAGAAGATGTTTATCTGGGGAACATACAGTTCCAAACCACAAAAATGATTATGATAATGATGATGAAGATTAGATGGAGGGAGGGAGGAGGAAGGGAGGGAGGGATAGGTAGGTAGGTAGGTAGGTAGGTAGGTAGGAAGGTAGGTAGATAAAGACAGACAGACGACAGATAGATAGACAGACATAGAGACATAAGAGATGGAGGGAGAGAAGACACTATTATTTCAGATAGCGATAAATGCTAGGAAGAAAATAACGGGGTGGCAGGATTAAGAGTGACAGAAGAGGGGCCCATGTTTGTTGGGTGTTTGGGGAAGGCCTTCAGAAAACCAAACACTGTGCTAAGTGCTGCACATATATGGCTCATTGAGACCCTATGCAGTAAGCACTATTCTTCAATTTATAAAAAAGTTTACTGAGGTAGTAACGTTAAATCATTTGTCATGGCCACCCAGGTAAGAAGTGGTGGAGCTAGAAGTATAACTTAGTTCTGTATCATCACGTCAACATTTCCTACCTATTTCAATATGGTCCATGCTGCCCAATAGAACTTTCCATAATGATAGAAATGTTCTATATCTGTGTTGTCCAATGGCCCACATGTGGCTATTGAGCACTTAAAATGTGGCTAGGGTGACTGAGGCACAGAAATTTTTATTTTACTTAATTTTAATCAATTTAAATTTAAATAGCCACACGTAGCTAGTGGCTTCTATCTAGAACAGTGAACATCTGGGATTTCACCTCTGCATGCCTGGTCACATGACTTGGGTCTGTTGTGTTGTTCTGGAGCTTTTCTGACACTACCCTCTTTCTGAAAAAACTGTCATCTGGTGGCAAACACATCTGCTGAAGATTAGCTACATTAAACCACTCACAGGCCTGTGCAACTCTAGTCCCTGCATCACAAAAATGGGTTATTAATTCTCTGTCTTTATTTCATTTATATTTTATATACCTGTTTTTTTTTTTGGGGGGGGGGGGCTGCAATGTTTCAGGCACACCCAAATGCCAGAAACCTATTAAACCAAAGGTGCAAGGGAGAAAGGCTGATTGAGACCACATGGGTACTTTTATAGAATAAATATCAGAGGAAAAAAGGCAGCCTGGGGAAAAAAAAAAAAAAAGCCTCTGCCCTAGCAAATAGCCACAGCCTGAGCTATTAAGAAGCCAACACTGACAATGGCAGGTGAACCTTGCAGACGGCAATCATAGATAGGTTGACTTCCATTCCTCATTGGGCGCCAGGCCCTAGAGCAAAGACCAGCACTGGAATTAAGGAAACAATACCACAGGGCAAAACTTCCTCCATTCTGATTGACTGACATGAGTCATGCTTTACTGATACCACACAGCTTATTAGGAATTAAAAATACTCATTTTTGAGTAGCACAGACCTGAGTTTCAAATCCAGCACTGCCACGCAAATTTGCAATGACCTTAGCAAATCATTTAACTCTCTGAGCCTAAACTTCCATACCCATAAAATGGAGATAATAACAGGATCTGATGATTTAGTATGTGTTGAAGATTTAATAAGATAATCATTATGAAGGCTGTATTGTGGTGTCTGACATTAACCGTGAGTATACAAGAAAAATGTTTTGGTGATGATTAAGAAATTATTATTTTCAATGAATAACTATTTCTCCTTCAGTCTTATATTGAAAGTGGAAAAACAAATGCAAAGCGCATAATTTACACCAGGTACTGAGCTAGATGCTGAGTTATGTCTTAATGAGCTCTCATGAAGAGCTCTGCAAAGCGCATTCTGTTATCCACAAGGATGATGTAACCAAAACATTGGAAGGTTAAGACACATATATGAAGACACAAAGCAAAACTCTCCCTCTCCTCCTCCCCCTTATCCCTCCCCCTCTTTTAACCTTTTCTTAAAAAGGACCTTCTGTTAATGGATTTATTTTTCTTTATATAAATTTTATGTCACAAGGCATATTTTTTATAATTTATTCTTGTTCTCTCTCTCTACTTTCATCATTTTTCCCTAGGTCTTGCTACTTAGTTTCATTGGGCTCCTTCTGTGCTTCAGTGTCAGCCATGGCCACCCCATTCCCTCTCCCCTTTCATAGGACTCCACCATACAGTCATGAGGCCTGGTTAGAAGAGCAGCTTCAGTGAAAACCCTACAACTTACAATGAGCTTTGTATCCCTGCTAAGAACGGTAAGAAGGAAGGCCCACTGGTCCTCTAGGTGAATTCTCCCCTAGGCAGCTTCTCAGTTCTTCAAGTGAAAGGGTTTCCCGCGGACTCGTAGCTCAGGTCCTTTCCATTGAGGGTGGTGGGCCACACTTGTGGGAGATATTTGTGTGGGGTGTGGTGGGGGGTGTGGGAGGTAGGCAACATGGGAATCCCAGTGGGTTCCGTGTAATATTTTGGGTATCTAAGCACCTCTTAAAATATATTTATATATATACATAAATGGCATTTTTGTAAGCAAATGCACATATATGCATATGTGTTTATATATCATTTTGCAATGTTGGTATGTATTGTGAAGATTTTGATTTTTACCCACAATAAAAATTTTAAAAAAAATAAAATTCTGTATCAAAATAACTATAGCTCAAAAAAAAAAAAAAAACTGTTAGGTAAAATCCAAACTCTACTTTTACAACTAACCACAGACAAGGAATTCTGAGTTGCATGACACCGAAGACCAAACCACGCCCGAACAACCCAGCAGACTGTGCAGAGACTGCTTACACCAGCAACACACTTTTACCTACACCCTTTGATTCCTTTAGCCAGGCTAACACAATCCTGCCAGCACAGAAAATGCCTCTGGGCAAGTTACTTTTTCTCAAAACCCAACAAAAAAATTGACCTTCCACATCCTTTCAAAGACCTCTCGAGTAGGCAGATTTTTGTTGGGTAAGGCTGGAGCCGAGGGCTAAGCGCTCATCAGCTTTCAGGATGCACAAGCTGAGCTCTTGGCCAATCCACTTACTCCCAAACACCTCCCCAATAATTACAAAGACGATAGCACTCTCTAATACATCAAGTTTTCAAAGCAAAATGAGAGCACTGTTACTGCCATTCCCACTTAGCTGATGTTAGGAAGCTAAGACTCAGCTTAGGGAACTTGCTTGCTTTTTTTGTTAGGGTTGCTGGAATGCAAAACTAAGGCTGGTGCTTTCTGTTTCCTACACCTGCTCCTCCTCCATCACCACCCCCCACCACCCCCACCTCGTTTATTCAGGCCAGGCCCTGAAACTCTACTTCTGTGAGATTGCTGGATTTCTCCCCTCCAGCACTAATCACTTACATTGGGTGAGTCAAAAAAAAAAAAGTGTAAAGCAGGGCCTGTACCCTTGAGATGCTTTCAATCTAGTTCAGGGTACGTGACTAACATCCAGAAAACAAGCTCAGGTTAATTATTGTTATTGGTATTGGGGTGGGTTTGTCAGTAAGGACAGGCATTTAAAAATGGGGTGGGGGTGTGTGAGAAGGCATCTGTTAAGACAATAAACTCTTGTAAACGATCTTGTTTCTCTTTTTACCTTAGCTGCCAGAAAGCTCAGCATCAGATTTGCAGTTCCATTATCTCAATTATACATCTCTGAAATATACATATATGTGGTGTTTCCACTCCCCACCCCCACCCCCAGGCCACGGCAGGGTTACTGGTAGTGTAATTTTCTATTTCTATTTTACATTTTTACTATTATTTATTCCTCTGGTAAGTGACTTCAATGCCTTAATAAAATGACCTGGGATAGAAATAAACAGTATAAACTTGAAACTGTCAGGGAATACTCACCTTTTAGTTTAGATTTAAAAGATATACTGTACTTATGCAATTTTTGAAGTAACACTAAAAAATCTGACAATTAGACAAAAACCCAGAACAGGAATTAAGTAAAGGGAGCAAAGGGGTAGACGTTTCCAAGTGCTTGAGATGCACTAATTGCTGTAATTGACCAAAAATCATTTTCTTTAAATCTCCTAGCAACTCAGATTTGGGGAAAAGAAAAATAAATGAAATGCTTTATTTTAAATCCTTTTCATTGCCTGATGAAAGGCTGTAAGCCAATGTGCCCACCCTAAGTTTAATGGAAGTCACTGGGTGCTTACTGAGTGCCAACAGCATGCTAAGGCTCACAATGGAGCAGAGAATTCAGAACTTACGTGAGCAACAAAACAGTTTTCAGTTCTGTAGTTAGCTATGCTCTGAGAAGCAGCACACAGTGACTGAGAGCCTTACATATCCCCGGAGTTCTGCTTTACGTGTCTTACATAATGTAATCCTTCTTACAACCGCATGAGAATTATTTTCTTCTCCATTTTCTACAATAGGGATGGGAAGATTTCACCAAAGAGACTGACATTTGACTGAATCCAAAAGGATGAGCAGAAGTTCTAGGGGTGGGATGTGGGGACAGACATACCTGGTGGAAGTAGCCTAAGCAAAGGCTCAGACATGGACGTTTATGGTGTGTTTGGAGAAGACAAGTGCTGTGCAGCTTGAGAATAAAGAGTGTGAAGAAGAATATTGAGAAAGGAGAATGAGCATGGAGACAGGAAATCGTGCTACTTCTCCCTTTCCTTGGGACTACATGTATTGATTGTCTCTTAGTTCAGCGATAACTCCACCATTTTTATGGCACAGATTAAAAGCCAACATTTCAAAACCAGGAGCCATCAAGAAAAGACTAAAATGTACATATAAATAATACATTTTAAAAAAATGTTTCCACGTATATATACACATAAGACAAGAGATTAAATACATAAGGAAGTGCTTCCAAAGCAAATATGGGCAAAAGATATAAAGAGGTAATTCACAAGTTTACCAAAGGCCAAATAATATTTTAAAAGATGATCAGCTTTTTAGTAATAATGAAAATTCTAATTAAAACAATTAGAAATCAACTTTGCCTAAATTAACAAAAATTGACAAAAATTTAAAAGGTCAGCAATATCCTGTATTAGTAAATATTGTAAAATAATCGTCACTATCTTCCATTGTCGGTAAAGGCATGAATTGGCTCAGTATTCTGGAAGGTAGCTTGATACCACCTATCTATCAGAATTTTTAATTGAACTTCAAGGAATCTGTAGTATCTGCCCTACGAAAGTACTTGCAGTTGAACACAGAGGCATATATACAAGGATGTTCATGGTAGCATGGTTTATGATAGCAAAAATAGAAACAAAACAAGTGCCTACAAATCATGTTCCAAACACACTGTGGAAGACAATGCAGCTTTTAAAAGAAAGGGGTTCTTTCAAATTAGGAACATTTACATGTATTGTCATGCAAACAGTGCTAAATGAAAAAAGTCAATGAGTAGTATTTATAGTATGATCCCACCTATGTTTTTCAAAAAACTAAACATGCATATGTATACATGTAGGCACAGAAATGGATGGAAAAAAGTGTGGAGGAATGGGTAATGAAAGGGTAACAGTGACTGACTCAAGGGAGGGAGGGAGGCCTAAGGTGTACGATGGAGATGGGGGGTGAAGGGAGGGTGGAAATAAGAGTTTATTTTTACTCTAAATGCTTCCATTGTATTTGAATTTTCAATATTAAAATTTTATTCATTAATATTGCATTACCTTTCAAAATAAAAATAAAGTAAAATAAATGAGTTCTAGCAGGGCATGAGCAAGTCACTACTGCTTACAGAGGCCGCTTCATTGCCCAGACTGACCGTGCCTCAGAGGGATTTAACACCACAGAGAAACTTATCTCAGCACTTCCAGCTCCCTTGAGAATCACAGATTCTCAGAGTTCTAAAGGACCTTAAAAGTCATCCAATCGATCCTTTATTCACTGCTGGAGGCCTGTCTTAAATATCTCTGCAAAATGATCTTCCGGCTTCTGCTTGATGTCTCTTCTAGTGACAGGAAATATTGCTTCCCAAAGCATCCTATTCTATCTTCCAGCATCTCCGCTAGAAAGATGTCCCTTGTATTAAGCCAAAATATGTCTCTATCCTTAAACTATGTGCTCCTCTCAATACAGCTTACAGGCCACTCTTTCTTCAGGAGAACTAATTCCTCCCAGATGAATTAGAAAAACTCTTATTGTTTGTTACAGCATTCACCATGCTGTGTTATAATTATCTACAAACCTAGACTCTAAGACCAGGAGAGCAAGCACATTTGTATCCCAAGAGCCTAGAACAGGGCCAAGCTTGGAGGAGGTTCTCAGGAAATTGTTGATGGGTATGAGATTGGATGATTGGATGGATGGATGGATTTTTAAAAATTGCTTTCTGAGCACTTACGTTTGGAACTCACTCCATCCACTAAACAAACCATGCAGTAGATATTACAATACTATAACTATTTCCATTTACCACTAAGAAAACAAAGGCTCAGAGAGTTTTGTTAATTCTAAAATAATGTATTTAGCAAAGGTGGGGGCTGAGATTTGAATGGATGATTACAAAGGGGAATGGTGAAGGGAGGGTGGAAAATAAGAGTTTATTTTTACTCTAAATGCTTCCATTAGAGTACATCATGGTGCCATGAATGAATGAACAAATAAACTAATGAGTAAGTAAACCTATCAACCAATTTCTTATAGAATCCCCTCTATTTCAAAAACTCCCAATGCACTTTGGAATTCTGTAAAAGCTTTCAAAAGAAGAAAGCACAGCTTAGATTTGACTGAGACAGATCTGCATTCAATCAGTTATAAAAGAAAAAAAAAGGCCATTGTCCACTAGTCACGATTTTCCCTACTTTTTTGGATGTGGAATATGGACAGGACTTCTCTCTGTAATTCCCCTTTTGAATACAGGACAACCCTCAGATCTTACCTGGGGGTATCTGACAGGTGAGGGGTTAAAACTTACATGCCCCCCTGCAACTTCATTTGGACTTTTCCCTTATTTGGGGAAGTTTTACACTATGCCTTGTAACACGAGGAGAACATACAATTTAAATTAAAGAACTGAAAGAGGTTTGGTTATTTTCCAGCCTGGGTCGCCAATCCCCAAAAGTCTGTAATTAGGTTTTCCCTCTGTTTCTTCTTAGTTTGATCATCAAAACCACAGACAAGAACAAAGCCTAATCAGATAGATTACCTACTCTTCCCTCAAGATATGGATCTATTACAGGCACAAAATATCTTTAAAAGATATTTTGCTAATACCTACCAAATTGGCTGGGTTGGCCTAACAGCTTTTATTCCAGTCTGCCCCATTCTTATAACCAAGCACAATGATTCTGTAACTGGATTTTGTCTAGATCCCTGGCTAAATTGCAGGAAATGAATTTCAAAAGCATACCACGTTGATTAGGCCAATAATTGATTAAGGTAGGGAGGGAAGAGAAATGGGAGAAAATAACAGATCATGGGTCCCAGGTAGAGAGGAAGGGGCTGAAGAGTGATAAAGAGGACTGATTTACAGACTACAATTTCCCATTATAGACTATAAATGCCCAGGTTTTACTTGCACATTTATCCAGGCGGGGGTGGGTGAAGGCGGCCAGAATAAGGCAGGAACAGGCGCCAGGACAGGGTGAAGGCAAAAGACAGCAAAAGACCTTTGCCATTGCTTTTTAAACCATTAATTATTCTGCTCCTTTGCTAATGACACAAGAGGAGCCCCAGCTGTTTGCTGTTTTGATTGATTGCCCCACCCATCAATCCCCTAGGAGGGCCCAATGATAAGGCCCCTGGAGGCTATGCAGGGCTTCTCCTGGCTTCCAAAGGAAATCTTGTTCCAAATGGGAGAATCTGTGAGAATCTTCCAGCAGCCATCTTGGGGGTATCGATATGCACATGGACTTTTTGCCAGGTTCCAGATTTGTCTATTGATTCCCTATTTTACTAGCATGCTTCAATTCCATAAATATAAAATAATTCTAATATTAGACAGGGACAGAGATTAGAGTGATGCTACCACAAGCCAAGGACTGGGAGAGGTAAGGAAGGATTCTTCCCTAGAGCCTTCGAGAGAGCATGGCCCTGCTGACATCTTCATTTCAGAACTTAAGAGAACACATTTCCGTTGTTTTAAGCTGCCCAGTTAGTGGTGCTCTGTTATGGCAGCCCTAGGAAACTAACACAGCAGGGAAGAACATTCCAGAGGAAGGGTATATATGCAAAGGCCCTGAAATCTTTGGCATATTTTAGGAACACTGTGAGGCAGCAAGGAGGCAGAAGCTGTGGTTCTCCCATGAGCACAGAAAGAATGCACTCGGCATCAGCAACAACTCTGTTTCAGTTCAGTAGAACTACAATGTGTGCCACAAATCCAAGACACATGTAAATTAGATTTTCTGGTAGCCACAGTAAAAACAAAAAAGTAGAAAAAAAAGGGTAAAAATAATTTTAATAATATATTTTATTTAATCCACTATTTCAAAAATAGTATCATTTCAACATGTAATCAACATAAAAATTATTAATGAGAAAATTTTACTTTTTGTTTTTAATGTTAACCCACCTTCCTGTGGGTATAAGCCCATTGTAAATAGGACATCCTGAGGCTGTTATTTTAGTTAAGCTGTGTCCCAACTGAATAAGGCTGGGCCTTAATCCAGACTACTGGAGGTTTTATATAGAGAACCCAGAAGAAGCCACAGGAGCCAAAAAGGAAAGGACATTGCTATTTGACTGGAGGCAGGTGTACAAGCCAAGGAACCCAAGGATTACTGGCAGCCAGCACCAGAATGTACAGACTCTGAGAGAAATCAAGTCTTGTCAATATCTTGATTTTGGACTTCTTCTAGCCTCAAATTCATGAGCCAATAAAAACCCATTGTTTAACCCCTTATGTAGTATTTGATAGCCCAGTAAACCAAGACATCCAACTCTGATTACTGGACTTCTGTAAACCCTTTCTCCTTCCTTCTTTATGTTTATGTCAGTCCCACCAACTCACCACCAAAGGAGGGGAAAAGGTCTGCCTTTGCTCTTCCTTGAAAAATTAGTTGGTCAAACCAACCTGTATGGAAAGATGGGTATGCCCAAGTCTGAGATTTTTCATTTGTCCTATATACTTTGCTGTGAAGAAAGGCTGGACGACAGGAAACTGTATATGTACCCACGTTAAAAGCCATGCGTCTGTCATAATTTTGTGTTTTTTTTTCAATTAGTAATCTGATGACTCTCCCCACCGCCACCTTATCAGGGCAGCACTGGACCAGAATGTGGTCAAATTAGATCTCTATCCCTAAAGTCTGACCTATTGAAACTATAGCCCATGGCCTTCAGACTTGCATTCAAAATATATTAACTTCAATTTCTACTGGGAGAGAACCAGGAAAATTCTGTCCCTGGGGTAAAATTCCCTAATTTTTCTCTGTAGCAACTATGCTGTGATTGCATAGTCAATATTAAATACTATGTATGGCCTTGAATCCAGATTTTTTTTTCATTCCAAAGCCAATGATAGTAAGGAAGATAAATAGGACTGAGAGTCATATGGTTGGCATTCCACTTTGGGCTGAGAAATATAGAGGTATGGGGTGCAGGTTTGGGGATCAGACAGACTTAGATTAAAATATGTGCTCTATCACAGAAAAGCAAAGTGTTAGTAATAATGTGGTATATGGGAATCCTGTATTTTATGCATGATTGTTCTGTAAACCCACAACTTCTCTAATGAAAAAAAGAACAAAAAAAAAATTGTTATGTTCAACACCTCTACATAACTCACTGATAATGTGCTCACTAAATGAAGGGGAAAGAAACACCTCCCGGCTCACAAGTTAGTTCTGCAGTGGATTCAATTTCTTCATGGCAGAAAAAAAAAAAAAAACGGTGATGATGTAAATTACACAACGTGGGCTACAATAATTTACAAAATTGCATTTTCTCGCTTGATCAGTTGAAATTCTCAATGATGTTGTATCGGTATACAGAGAAGGCATATATTATACAGATGAAGAACCTGCCAGAGTGAGTCAGAATAGTTTTGCAGAAGTCCTAAAGTTAACAAGTGGGAGGGTAGAAACTCCAGGCTTGTTCCTTCAAGTACAAACCTTCTTCCCCAACACCAATATTCTGCACCCCACCTCCACCAGTGATAAGATCATCTGATTACATGCTCACCACCAAGGAAAGAAAAGGAAAATAGCCAGTGCTATCACTGTAATCCAGCAAACTGCTTTAAAGGAGTGTACCATTGACCACGGGATTTCAGACACCAGATATAAACTGGAGCTGACAGGATCTCCCAAAACACCAGACTTTGCATCTTTTCTGTAAGGCATCTTTTCTGAGGAGAATCATACACAGGTCTCCAGGTCCACAGAGCCATCACCATGAGCCACCACCCCCTGTCCTAGAGCCCAGCTCCTTCCTGCTGCATCCTGAAGTCCCTGCTCTGGAGGATGTGAGGAGCATCCAGGCTTTGTGGGCTGAGAAGGGTCATACAAGCCAGATCGGCCCCTTCAGTCAGGCCCTCGACTGGAAACGAAGGCCTCTCTCAAGGGAGGCCCCCGGGGCATTAGTGCAGCCTATTAAACGCTGACTTTGAAACATAAGCAACACCAAGACAGACTACGTCTGTCAGAACCTGGGAGGGCTCCAAGGGAAGGGTGAGGTTTGCACGCCTCTCAGGCCGTCAGGGTCCTAAGTGTGGCTGTAAAGCAGGAAAGGAGTTCCTCATGATCACCTATCCCTCCTGCCTCCGGGATAGCTAAAGGCAACTGAGGCCGATGCAGAATGCAGGAGAGCTGTGTTGCAGTCAAGCCGGCCTGCTGTGGGGATGGAGTGGCCCCCAAGGGGGAAATAGACGAGATGACTATAACTGCACAGTGACAAAACGGTTAGCTTGGGCCACAGGACAGAGCTGAGTGTGCCCCCGGGCTGTGTTAATTTGGGTAATTTAAGCTTTCCCAGCCACAGTGGCCTCTGCTAGCATACTTCCTAGTAAAAATGTCAACTATTGTTACTGCCTATGGTTATTATCCATCTAACTTCACTATCCACACTGAGAGACACACTGCTCAAAATCAATTTGTCTACTGTGTTTATTAGAGTATCTCCCATATTTTCCATCTGTTCCTCAAAATCTGCTCTCTACCCTTCTACTCTGTGCCTCAGGAAAAAAAGCTCTATAGACTGACTCAACAGGCTGCCCCCACTTTCTGGTTTCCAATTTTGTTTAGCCAGAATTGGGGAGGGGGTTGGGCACCATATCAGCGATGGAGAAGCATGAGACTGGGATGTTAAGTCTCCTGGCTCGTCCTCTGCCAGGCTGCTGTGGGTTGGTTCTATCCCTCTACCAAGAACCATAAGTGCTATCAGGCAGCAGGGAAAACTAATTTCCGTAAAACCTCCCTAGGCCCCTTCATTCCCAGGGGTGGTAACGCCTCCTCACTGTTGGCAGCCCAAAGACACTGCAGCAAGCCTTGATGCTTTTCTTAAATCCTGACTAAATCTTTATCGTCTCTTCATCAAACTCTCCTTAATTGCCCAATTTGAGTGACCCATTTTTTTTTCATATTGGGACCCTGGCACATGTATGCACTAACTAGCTAATTAGAGCAAAGCAGCATTCCAGCTAGCTAGGTCTAAGATAAAGGAGCCAATAATTAATTATAAATCGCTACCTTTGTTTACTTCCAGTTTCCTCTGCTCTGAATCACACGAGAGTCCCTACCCTAACAGTCCCTTTCAGCCATAGTGGTCACCCTTCTGTCCTCTAATCATGGGCCAAGAGCTAAGCTAATTTTCAATTAGGTTTCTGCTAAAATGTCACCTAACCTTTTTGTAATTGAAAGGTTTTTTTTTCTAATTTTTCTTTTCCTTCTTTTCAGAATGGCCCTTCCACTCTTTCCTCTGTGATCACCTACACTAGCCATTCCCACTCCTTCTTGTTAACAGACCCCCAGTTTTTTGCAGGTGTCAGGCACGGGGGGTATACAGGAAAGGGGGCCCCAGCCCCTTGAGTTGGATCACAATTGGCCTAGTCCAATCGCTGTAATCCCTTTCCTCATTGCCAGTGATGGCTTAAAGTAGTGGCCACATGGTGAGATCTAAACTATGATAACCGAGGAAATCTTAGGATGGCAAAGGAAGCAGAAGTTTAGGAGATATGTTCCTTAACAGAAAGGAACAAAAAAAGAAAATGTTCTCTTCTTTCTTTCCTCCCTTTGATGCCATTATTTGAGGATGTCAGCCATCTTTTGACCAAGAGGAGAAAGTCAAGAGAATCACAGAGAAGCTGACCCTAAGCCCTGAACACGGTTGAGCTGCTGAATTGGCATCCTCACAGGCACACCTCTAGCTATGTTGTTGCAAGAGATAATAAACCCCTATAAGTTAACCACTTTCATTTGGATATTCTTTTATTTGTAGCCAAAAGAATACTAAATGATACACTACATTCATCTCATCTATTTCCCCATTCAAGGCCACTGGCAGCTCTATAAAATATCACATGTCTCTTGAAATCCTAAAGGGAGAGAATGGGGATGGGAGACCCATGAAGGGTCCTTTCTAGCTTAGGGCCCCTGGTCCCACACTGGTAAAGAATAGCTTCCTAATCCAAAGGCTTGTGGCTTCAAATCCTTTATCTTTCATTTTGGGAAAATACAGATGGGATCATTCTGTCAGGGGCCAGGCGTGGCTTCATGCTATTTGATACAAGTTGTGAAATAGCTATTTGCTGAATAAACAAATACATTCATTCACATGGAAGGAAATCGATGTAACAGGTAGGATTAGGTTTGTTGGAGATGACAAAAATAAATAAAAGTGGCTTAAACAAAATGGAAATATATTTCCTTCTCATGCCACTGAAAGTTAGTATGGAGACTCTGTGATCTTCAGGAATCCAAGGCCCATCTAGGCTCCTCCTATCACACTGCTCTGCCACCGCCAACATATGTATTTCCAGCTTGTGCTCTAAGATTTCTGTTCCAGGTCCAGCCATCACATCTGAATCTAACCCATAGGAAACAGAATAGAGGAAAAGGCACAGCCCGTCCCTTTAAAGACACTTCCTATGGTTACTAGTCTATTGGCAGAACTACACCCCATCGGGCAGAACTTAATCTCAAGGTTTCTGCTTTGTGCTGGATAGTTTCTGCTTACCCTCCACTCCAGAGCAAATGAATGGATGACATCAACGGGCTCCCTCGCCCTCTGGCTTCTGTTGAGTGCAGCAATGGAGACAGAAGCAGAGGAGTAAGGTTAAGATATTTTATTTCCCCAGCTTGGTCCCTTCCAAGTTACCATGGGTTGGCTCCTCCCTCTGTCTAGTAGCCTGAGTGTGGGGGCTCCACCTTGGGTGGTGGGCAACAAGGGATGCACTATCTGAAGAGAATGTAAAAACAATAACAAAGCAACTACAAGTTCACCAGCACTTTACCATCACCATGTGCAGGCAATTCTAAACAACGTCAGTGATCAAATACTCCTCCTGCAGGCCACTCCCGTCAACACCCCTTCCCCACAGTAGCTACCGGCTTCCCCAGCTCATAGCTCCTGTCAATCCGACCTCACCAGGCAGTGGCCCTCTCCAGATTTGTAACCACTTCCTTTCCTTGCTCCTTCAGTTCTAAAGGTGGTATTTTGGGTTGAACTGTGTCTCCAAAATAGAGATATTGAAGTCCTACCCCCTATTACATGTGACTGTGACCTTATTTGAAGAAAAGGGTCTTTGTAGATACAAACAAGTTTAAAAAGATGAGGTCATCCTGATTTTGGGTGGGCACCAGCCCAATAAGACTGATGTCTTTTGAAGAAGACACACAGACACACAGCCTCAGAGAAGAGAACGCCATGGGAAGGGAGAGACACGTAGAGGAAAGTCAGCCATGTGAGGAGGAAGGCGAAGACTGAAGCTTAGCTGCCACAAAGCAAGAAATGCCAAGGATTGTTGGTAAGCGCCAAAAGCTGGGAAGAGGCCAGAAGAGGAGCCTCCCCTAGAGCCTTCAGAGAGAGTCTGGCCCTGCTGACATCTTCACCGAAGACTTCTAGCCTCGAGAATGCCAGAGAATATAGTTCTCTTGTTTTAAGCTACATGATTTGTGGTACTTTGTTACAGCATCCATAGGAAACTAATACATGTGGTAACAAGTCTCTGCTGGTGCTACTCTTGTTTTTCTAAAAATCCTGTCACACCTTCGAAAACAGTCACTTTATTAAACTCTGGTCAATTAGCCAGTTTGTGTGTGTCATATACTTATCGCTGGCACCCTGGCTGATACAACCCAGCAGCAAGGGAGTCTTTATCCTGGAATGTTCATGACGCCAGATATAATTTGAAGGTTCTATTATTGAGAAAGAAGGAGAAAAGAGAGATTGGGAGGAAAACAGTCTCTGCCACCCTGAATAAATGTTTTGGTTCTTACATGGACTTGGAGATCACAGATGTACCAAATGAAAACACTCTATACGTGTTCCTAGTCAAAGCTCCTGTTCCTCTAACAACTTCTGCTACTTTCCTCTAAGAAAGCTTTTGTTTCCCTGTAAAAAGGCTATGGAGAGCATCTAGATGGGTGCCACTGAACAGCAGATCCAGATTCTTGCACTAGAGCCAAGCAGAAGGAATTTGATTCAGTCCTGATCTCCATTCAGACGTGTGTCCACTTCAGTGGAGGCTGCATTCCCAGTGATGGAGGCTGCATTCCCAGTGACCAACTGGCCAATCCAAATGGACCTGTGAGCAGTGGGAACAGACATTGTCAATGCATTCCTGCTGGAGAGCTTCCCTCCCCCCTCGGAGGGGTGAAGGGAAAGCAGTTTGGCCACATCCCTGCACCCACAAACTCTGGAGACCTCCTAATCCCCATGTGTGTTTCATGAAGTCAGGCCTGTCTACACCAGCCCATCTCCTCGCTCCTGGGTTGGATCAGCTTCCCCACAGGAAAGCCAACTTGACAGCTCTTATTTCTTAAATCTGGAACTCCAGCCAGCATTCCCTTTTCACTTATTGGCATCCACACAGCCACTTCCCTGCAATACTGGTTTTATTAAGGTGAAGGCCTTTTATTTAGCGGTAATAAAATGGCCTAGGATGAACAATTAAATGGAGGACTTTTGTTAGCTTCCCCCTCCCCTCACATAAACTACCTAGTAAATTTGGATTTCATTGTCTGGTTACAAAACCATCTGCCCTGGGAGAGCCCATGAAAGGAGTTTCCACTAGGCAATGAGATGTGCTATTCAAAGTCATGTGTCACAGTCACAGCACTCGGCAGACAGACCCCTATTGTGCAGTGCCCCTGCTTCAGGGCCCAGGGAGGAGGACTTCCTGCGTGTGGGCTGCTGCCTGTTTGCCTGTTGCTACAACAAAACCTCTGAAGAGACTTCCCGGGAGGCCAAGGTTACAAGTCTCCACAAGCCTCACTGCAGGTCCCAGTTCTCCTCCTTGTGGCTGATTAGAAATGTCAAGCTCCTCCAAAGGGAGAGAAAGCTTTAGCTACAGAAATGTTAAAGGCTAGTTTTGGTTTTTGATGGTTTTCATCTCTGTGCCAGCTATGTGCCTCTGCCTCTCTCCGTCTCCCTCCCCCTCTCCCTCTCCCTCTCTCCTCCCCTCTGCCACACACACACACACACACACACACACATACACACACTCCATTTTGAATCTTCACAAGAACCCAGAGAGTGAGGCAAGCATGACTATCCTCATTACAGAAGAGGAAGCTGAGGCTCAGAAATGTAAATAATTCTCTGGTCACTCAGCAGCTAGGAAGTGGCTGATTGGATTGTAGATTGGCCTAACTCCAAAGCCTTAAAATACAATCCCCAGGGAAGAGTTGATTTCCTCAGTCTCCTTCCATCAGCACCTTTCCTAGAACTATGTAGAAAGCCAGAGGTAAGGCCGCCTGGATACAAACCCTCAACTCTTGCCTCCAGGGGTTGGAGTGGGCTGCATAGAAGACAGAGTTGCTGCCTTGAAGAGGAAGAGGATTATGCTATGTTGGTAGCATCATGGCAATGCAGGCAAGTTGCCTGGGCCAGGTGGACAAGATCATAATCAGCAGAGGATGGGAGAGATGGGATAAGGAGGGTTTATCAATTGTATTTTGCTATGTGCAATCAGCTTCAAAACTTAGGGGACAAAACCACCACAATTTGTTGTTTCTCATGATGCTGTGCTCTGGGTGGTTCTGCTCCACCTGGTGTCCCACTGGAGTTGCTTGTGCAGGTACATCCAGCTGGCATCTGAGCTGGGCTGGAGGTTCCCAGAAGGCTCTCTCAAATATCTGGGTCTTGGTTCTTGCTGTTGACTGAGATGCTTCAGTTATTTTCCATGTGGCGTCTATTACCACGTGGTGTTTCATCCTCCAGGGCCTTGTCACATGTCCTCTCTCTCCAAGAGGAGAGCTTGGGCTTCCTTTCAGCATGGTAGCTGCTTCTAAGAGAATGAAAGCAGAATTTGCCAGGCCTCTTAAGCGCTAGTCCTGGGACTGGCACAGTGTCACTTCTGCCACAATGTACTGTTTAAAGCAAGTCACAGGATCAGCCCAGATTCAAGGAGAAGGGAAGCAGACTCCAGTCCTAAGTGGGAGCAGCAACATGTACACAGAGAGAGGGCAGGAGTTGTGGGCAGCCATCCTTGGAGAAAATCGACCATGGTGGGTGTGCTTAGGATTCCCTTCAGAAGGAGGCACACCTGCCCTGCAGAGCCAGTAGAGAAGGATTCCTGTGTGGCAGCGTGGTGAAAAGACCCTGACTAGAATGCCACTCTGGCTGATAGGTCACAGACACCTGGGATGTGAATTGAAAAAGATTCTGAAGTAGCATCTGAGCCCAGCAGGAAAATCTGCTTCTTTTGAACCATGCATTCATGGTTTTTGAAATGTGTTTCAAAAATATTTAATGAACATCTGTCCTGGGCATCTTCTAGGCTGTGGGACAAAGCAGGAAAAGCACACCCTTCCCATCATCTTTTCTCAAGGCTCTTACACCTCTAGTGGGCAAGACAGATAATAAACAAATAAACATAGGTGTTAGATAGAAATTAGTGCTAAGAAGAAAAATAAAATGAAAAAGTGGGTAAAGAGTCGCTAACATATAAGCAGCACATGAATGAAGAGCGGAAGTAAGCCATATGGGTAAAAAGGCACTATGGGTTGAATTATGAGTCCTAAAAGATTTGTTGAAGACCTAATCCCCAGTACTACAGATTTGGAAATAGGGTCTTTGCAGATGTAATTAGCTGAGGCTCGAGATGAGATCATACTAGAGCAGTTTGGGTTCTAAACCCAGTGACTGGCATCCTTATAACAAGAGGTGAGAACAGAGACACAGACACTGAGGGAGAATGGCCATGTGAAGACAGGGACAGAGATTAGAGTGATGCTCCCGTTAGCCAAGGACGGCCTGGGGCTACCAGAAGCTGGGAAAGGCAAGGAAGGATTCTTTCCTCGAGCCATCGAGAGAGCACGGCCATGCTGACACCTTCATTTCAGACGGAACTTAAGAGAAGGCATTTCCATGGTTTTAAGCTGCCCAGTTAGTGGTGCTCTGTTATGGCAGCCCTAGGAAACTAACACAGCAGGGAAGAACATTCCAGAACATTACAGACTCTCTCAGTCTCAGCAGCTCTGCTTTCCTCCCGAGTTCAGCTGCAAGCTATCTGGCATATGACTCATCTCTCCCTGGGCATCAGCTCCTTGAGCCTCTTGGAGGCTTCTCTCCTTGCAGCTCAGCTGTGGGTGAAACTGTTGTCCTTTCTCTCACATGGCCAGATCAAATATGGGAGTTTCTTTCATCTGTGTCTGAATCCATCTCTCTCTGTGTCTCAGTTTATATCAGACCCACCCAGAGGGTGGAGACCCAAGCTGGTTCACCATGCCTCATTGACACAGTCCAATCAAAAAGCCCTAAAATGATCTTATCAAGTAATCTAATCAAAGGACCCTCAACCAAATGTAATATAATCAAAGGGTACCACACCCACAGGAATAAATTAGTTTAAAAACAATATTTTAGATTCATAAAATAATCTCAAACTGCCATCATAACTGAGTCTTCAAAATCCAGGGTGTATTTTATAGTTTTAGCACATCTCAATTCAGACCAGATACATTTTGAGTGCTCAGTTAACACGTGGTGGATGGCTGCCACATTAAAGGGTATCTTTCTTTATCATCTAGACTAGTATTTCCCAACCAGGTATATCTCAGTAATAAACACACTGAGAGAATAGACAAACTAGCAATATGTGCTGTGCTCAACTAAATAAAAGTGGAGAGCCACTGGTTAAACAAACATTTGAAGTGCTTACTGTTAGCAGAACTTCTTGGAACTGTTAATATGCTAATTTACACCATGAATCTCCTGGAAAGCCATAAAGTAAGAGTGCAGGTGGTAAATTTTTAAGAACTGCACTGTGGGGAGTCCTAGGAGCTTCCACAGAGACTCCTGAGGGGCCCCTACCCAACCTGGCTGCAAAGCAAGGGAGCTCTGAATTCCCCCTCTCCAGTTCAGCAGCTCTGCTATAATTTTTTGTCTGTTTCTTTGCTTACCACTTTCTGTAATATTCCAATTGAGAAAGGGCTGCAGAGATTTTTTTGTAAAAAGCCCTGGGTTCTTTAAATAGCTGTCACATGAACCTCAGAGTATTATTATTCCTCATCAATTCAGGGAATTCTGCTTTGGATGCCCAAGTATTCTTTAGAAAACAGCTTTGCGAAGGAGTTTGGGGGCAAAGGTCACCTGGCATGGCCTCATCTTCAGGGCAGACACACCTTGTCTCTGCCGTGCAGACAGGAAGAGCTGTGAGCACCACCCTGGCAGAGGCCCAGCCAAAGGCTTCACTCTCACCGGCACGTGGAGGCATTAATCCAGGCTGTTGGCTGATGGATGGCTAGCCTCTCAGGTTCCCAAAACACAGGGCTGCTCCGTTGTTGAAAACAAGCCTGGGACCTGAGAGACAAAGGAAATAATTTTGTTTAAGTTTGCAGATATGGCCCAGAGGTAGCTGTCCCCTGACAGCAACTTCTTTCCACATCCATTCCAACTCAAACCAGGCCCATCATGCTGTCCAGTCCCTAGAAGGAAATCCATTCCACAAGCATTGGTGAGAAATGCATATTTTACTAAAGGTTTTGCTTGGAGATGGAGCAGAGTTTAACACACAGTATTTCACTTCAGAAAAATCCTCTTGAAACATGTCTCTTTCGCCAAGTCTCCCATAGGACGTCCTGCCACCCTACTGGCTAGTCTGCCTCTCTCCTTCTCTATCTCTGAATCTCCTGGTGTCTCATCCTGTCTGCCTCTGTTGCTCTTTCTCAAACCCTCTCCCTCTATCTCAATTTCTGTCTCATCATCTTCCTCTCTGTCTCTTCATGTGTTTGTTCATGTCTCCTTCTCCACACAGTTCTTTCTCCTCCCTACCCCAAACCCAGCCCCAACCTTCCCCCAAAACAGCCTTCAGCCTCTTTCACAGCTTGTAGGTTCTAAAACACTCACTTGTTTTAGGAAAAGCCATTTGGCTCTATCCAGGATTCTCCGCACCCACCATTAACACTGTCACCACATAGAGCTGATGTAGAAGAGAATCGCGTTTTTCTCTTTTATCTACCTGAAACAGCCCTCCCCCTTTAAGATACACAAATTCATGAGTTAATTAATCCCTTCTTTCACTGTGCATTAGATGGACCCAAGACTGGAGTCTGGCTCAACCACTCTTAGCTGTGTTACTTGCATGTAACCTATCAGAACCACACTTTCTATAGATCTAAGGTATGGATTATAACATTTATGCAGACAAAGTGCTTCCTAAATCCCAAAACATTTCAAAAATATAAAAGATTGTAATTACTGTAGCTACTGCCTCCAGGTGGAGCCAGAAATAACACCCTCCTTACCCAAACAGCAAGTTGTCCCCAGGGGCGAAAAGAAGAGAGGAAGAAGGTAGAACGAGGAACCACTAAGATGAAGATGCTAAGGAAAGACGTGTCTGGGCACTGATGCCTAACTCAAATAATTTTTATTTCTTACTGTATCAGTCAGGGTCCCAATGGAAAATAGATGGCACACTCAAATTAGGTAATTTGAGGAGAGGTTAATAAAAGAACTATTTTTAAAATGTAGGGTGTGGGGAACTGCCTTAGTTTTCCAAAGGGCTGCTGATGCAAAGTACCAGGGACATGTTGGCTTTTATAATGGGGGTTTATTTAGGGTAAAAGCTTACAGTTCCAAGGCCATGAAAAGTCCAACTCAAGGCACCATAAGAGGTGCTTTCTCACCAAAGTCGGCTGCCGCGTGTTGAAGCAAGATGGCAGGGATCTCTGTCCAGGTTTCAGCCTTCTCCTCCAGGCTCACCCTTTCCTCTTGAGCTCCATGGTCCCAGCTTCTAGGAATTTGTGCTTAAGGATCCTGTAGTCCACTGTCTCCTGGGATAGGGTTTGTTTCTTTCCAGGCCTCCTATATCAGTCTCTGCTGTTCTGCTCTCTATCCAAGTTCAGCTGTGAGCTATTTGTGTAAGCAAATGGCACATCTCCCTCCCCAGGCCTCAGCTGTTTGAGCTTTCTCCTTTCTGTCACATGGCAGGATCAAAAATGACAGAGCTATCTCTTCCTGTATCTGTCTTTCCATGTAAGTCCATATATATCAGACCCAGCAAAGAGGTGGGGATTCAACCTGAGTCATGCCTTACTGACATAGTCGAATCAAAAGCCCGAAAGCAATCTTAACAGGTAATCTAATCAAAGGCCCCTGAACTGAATTTAATGCAATCAAAGGGTATCACACCCAGAGGAAGAGATTAGTTTACAAACATAATCTTTCTCTTTTTGGAATTCATCGAATAATCTCAAACTGCCACAGGTACCCACATGAGGAAATGCAATACCCAGGTGCTAGTAACTGTGAGGGCTGGTACCACTCCTAGTCCTGAAGGAGCAGTGACGAGAACCTGGAGTCAGGGCCATGTGGAAAGAGATGCTAGGAAGGAGTTGTAATCTCCAGTTAAGGACACAGCCAACCACGGTAACATCTCAGGGACTCAGGGACAGGGCCTATGGGATAAACAACCCAGCCTCACTCTCCTTCCACCCTTCAATATCCTCCCTTCAAACTGGTCAAACCCAGTTGAAAACCAGAGAGTAAGGGGACCACTTCAGTGTTCTATGCAAAGCAGGATGGAGAAGGGTGGAGAAGGCTTTAGAAGGAAACAGAGCTATGTCCTAGAGACATTGGGAAAGACACTTGCTACTTCTCTAGATCACTAGCTCTGATGACTCTGAAAGTCCAGAGTTGCCTGGGGCCATCTTGCCACCACAAGGATAAAGCTTAACTGAGACTGAGACCAAGCAGAGGAACGCAGAAGTGAGCAATGGAGAAAAGACTATGATGAAGTACTCAGAACCCCTGAAGCCAGTAAAATCTGCAGATTCCCCAGGATTGTGGGCTGATATATTCCATTTTCCCTAAGCTAGTTCCCATTGCTTTCTGTCACTTGAAGCTAAAAAATTCCCAACTAACACTTCTCATTATAAATGAGGAAACTGAGATGCCAGGAAATTAATTACATTGAAAGGGTGACAGAGCTGCAATTCTATTCCAATTTTATCTCCTAATTCTGTTTTCTCCACTACACCCCACAAAATCCCTTAGTCTCTTGTTCTCCTCACTGCAGTCGTGGACAGTGATTTTCAGACATGCCGGCTTCTACCTCTGCCAAAATGCTTTTAGATTACAAATTCCACTGGAGACACATTCCCATGAAACTCTTCCACCCCTTGCACAATCTATAAAAGCTGATTTACACAATATGAACAACTAAAAGAAGTAAGAGCTGTGCCTCTGTACCAAAGAGAGGAAAATAAATCTTGCTGCCTTGTAATACAGCTACAAAACAAATCTCTACAATTGCCCTTGGAATAAATGACAAGTCCCATTCTCACCCGTGGCAGGATGCCATATTTTGACAATGGTTTCAAAATGAGCAGCCTGCTGGGAAGGCAGTGTCAGTGATGTTTCTTGAATAATCCCCTTAAAAGGTACAGTGCTCTTTCCCACTTAGCAATTTGTTAAGAAAAGAGAGAAAATGCCACACAGGAAAGAATGAGGTGACTTTCAAAAGCAATAACAATGATATCCATTGATAAAAGCATGAATGTAGTTTTTTGAAAAAATAAAAGTAACACTCCTTTCTCCCTTGGTAGAAATTACAGAACACAGCAGTGTGCTTGTCCATGGAGTACACTCTGTCTTGGTAACTGAATCCTTACCTTGTGGCCAAATCAGTCATACGAGGAAAAGACACATAGTAGAGGGGGAAGCCCCCAGAAATTCCTCTAAACACACATATACACATACCCCTCATAGCTAAAGGTATACACACATGCACACAGTTTACATACCCACAGGATTTTTGCCTGCTAACAAATGAACTCAAATGAAGTCATTCTTCTTAGAGGATTAACTCTTGCAAGCCAGCAGGCTTTGGAGCTAGAGAAACCAGGTATGAAACTTGGCTCTACCATTTTATATTTATTGAACAGTGGGGAAATTATTTAGCATGTTTAAGCATCATTTGTAAAATGGGGATAATAATACCTACTGCTTTGGCATGTTATTAAAGATTCCATAAGATAGCATAGCTAGTTTTCAATAAATGGTAGCAATTGTTATTAATCACCCTCCTTGAGATACTGCTTAGGCCAGGTTTCCCTCACAGGCATTAAGCATGGCATATTGATTATGTGTATGGGCTTTGGTTACAAACAAATGTGGTTCAAATCCTGGCTTAGTCAACTCTTATCTCTGTGACTTAGGACAATGCATCAGTTAGCTTTGCCTGCATAAGAAACAAACCCAAAATCTCAGTGGCATCGACTTAGCCTCATGTCTGTGGATCAGCCAAGGGTTGGTTACTCCAAGCTGGGCTCAGCCAGGCAGCCCTTCTGATCCCTGTTGCACTTGCTCACACGTCTGCAGGTTGGCTGGGAAAGCTTGCCTGGGGTGCCTGTGCTCCACATCTCTCCTATTCTGCTCATGGGATCAGCAAACTCTACTTCCCAGCCACTAGGCATGTTTTCATGACAATGGCAAGAGCACAAGATTCCTAAATCCTGGGCTTAACACCAGAACGCCATCACTTCAGCCGGATTCTATTGGCCAAAGCCAGTCTCGGGGCCAAACCCAAAGTCAAAGGGCTTCAAAACTCTCCTCCCCTTTAGTGCTAGGAACTACAGAGTCACATGGCATAGGGTACACATGACAGAGAAAGTGAAGAATTGGGGAGGACAAGGCAATCTACCACAGACTAGTTACAAAATCTAACTTTGCCTTAGTTCCTTCATCTGAAAAATAGGAATAATGCTACCTACATAATGGGTTCTTTAAAATATTAAATAAGATGATATATTTACGTGCCTAGCACACTGCCCGGCTCTGAGTGAGTACTCAATAAATGTAAACTAATAGTAGTAGTTGATGTAGTGATGGTATAAGACAAATGGCATTTTGTGGTATTTTTCTATTTATTCATATATTCATTCATTTATTAAGTATTTATATAATATTTATTAACTACCTAATTACCACACACCAAAAGCTTTATTGGTGGACTGACCACACAACAAGAGTGATATCAATTAACATTTGCATAATATTTTCATCCCCAAGATCTAATTTGATCCTCACAACTACCCTTTCATGTAGGTGTTATTATCTCTGTTAAATGAAAGACGGAGTGAAGACTGGCTGAATATTTCCATGATCTTCAGCAAATAAGCAGCAAACAAGAGGTCTCACCTCTCAAAGTCAAGATTCTCTACCAGGAAGCAGGGTTACTTCAGGATGGGGCAGTCCTTCCAAGTCTCCTTCTCACTCAGAATTCACAGATTCTAAGAGGTTTGAGAGAAGTACACAGTAATCCCATGCCACATCTGACACTTGCTTCCACTCCTCCTTTGCTCATTCTACTATGGTATAGTTAATGTCTGGCCTGTGCCTGTTAGGATGGATGGCAAAAGCAGGAAGCAGAGAAGGGGCGGGCATTACAGACAAAGGCAGAGTGTGAGCACAGGCACAGGGTAGAAGCCTTAAGGCAAAGGTGAGAAAATAAGGAAGTTCAATATTAAGGCATAAATGTCTGGGCAGAGATGGAGGGAGATGATGTTGGAGAAGTAGTCAGGAATTTTATCATGGATGGTCTTATATGTCCAGCTGAAGAGCTTGGATTTTTTTATTATAAACAGTGAAGAGTCATTGGAAGGTTTTAAAAAGGGGCATGATGAAGACAATTCTGAGCTTTATAATGAGCTGGTCACCAGCTGCATGGAAGGGTTCTAAAGAGCATAACATCTTCAAAAGAAAACGACCATCCAGCATTCTTGCACTTGACCACTTTGCAGAGATGAAGATGTAGATGGAAGGACCTGTACAGATGGGGTTAGGCCCATCCTTGGGAATATATCAGAGAGGGTGAATAGTTACACCCCACAAAAGAGGAGCCCAAGAAACAGATCTGAATTACTGGACTGAGAGGAACCTAGGAGGGCATTTTACCATCCTGCTTGATATATATGAGAAAATCATTACCTAGAGAGGGGACATGACCCACTTAAGCTCACATATGAGCCTTCCAAATCCTACCCCTGTTCTTACCTCACCCCCATCTAGACATTCCACCTCCTCTGCAGTCACACCAGGGTACCTGAGTACCTACTGCTTTGTGCAGGCACTGCCGAGATCAGAGCACTGGGGATCCTGGGGACACTATGTCACTCAGGAAACCCTGCCCTGAGCCCACAACACTGTGACTACTGACATCACTGCTCCCCTTGCCCGACAGGGCTCCCAGTAAGCCCTTCCACCTCATACTCCCTGCACCCTGGACTCCCAGACACCTGGGCATGCAGGGCTGGCGTCAACACTCCTAAGAGAACAACGTTCTTCAATCCAGTGGAGGCTCTGTGAGAGACGCTGAGGCTAAGGCTGTATGAAGAGGTCACTGAGAAGAGTGAAGGTGGAATCTGTGGTTATGAGAGGGTGAGATCAGTATTAGAACATGTCAGATACCAGGAGACCAGTCGAGGAGTCGCTAAGGCAGCTCAGCTAAAACTACTGATCCACTCTTGTAGTAAGCCTATTCCCCAAACATTTTAGAAGCCCCCCGGCACCTGCCTTCTACCTTCTGAACTTAGTCCTCGCTGAGTTGAGAAGTATTCAGTCTGACACCTTAGTTCACACTTTGTATTAGGCAGGGTTCTCCAGAGAAATAGAACTGAATATGAATATGTGTAAGCATATATGTATGTGTATATATCTACATATCTATATATACATACACATATGTAGGTAAATATTATGAGATTCATTATAAGGATTAGCTCACGTGACCATGGGAATTGGTCTGAATTGTGTAGGGCAGGCTACAAGTTGGGAACTCCAATGAAGGTTTCAATTAATTCCCCAAGAGAATGTGGCTGGCTGCAGTAGAGACAGAAATTCTTCTCTCTGATTGCACAAGTCATCAATTCTCCCTTTACAGCCTTCAACTTATTAGATGAGAAGTCTCTCATCACTGAAGGCAATCTCCTTCATTGATTGTAGATATAATCAGCCAGATGCAGTCAATTGACTAATGCTTTAAATCCACAAAATATCCTCACAGTAGTAATCAGACAAGTGCTTGCTTAACCAAACAAGTGGACACCATAACCTAGCCTAGCCAAGTTGACATATGTACTTAACCATCACACACTTCAACAATCAATAGGTGCCACCTTGACCCTGAAGTTCCAGGTCTCTAGGAATATTTGTCATCACTAAAGTAAACGGCCATTAATTATCGCCAGCCCATTACTCACTTAAATTTATTTATACAATTCCCCAATGTCCCCAACAGAAACTGTACCTAAAATATACCAGGGGGAGGTCCCTTTACTATAGCAAAAAATGCAGTTGATATAATAAATCTGAAGGAATTTGAGGGGAACAGTTAAAAGATGTAACTAATAAAATACAACTAAGGTTAATGGTCTGGTGAGAAACAATCTTTTCTTATTCTTCCTAAAGGTCTATGGAAAGAAGTAGTGTATTATAAGAAGAAAAAAACTCTCTTTAGAGAAAGATTAGCTGTAAAACAGTTAGTTAGAAAGACAAAAGGGTAGGAAACTTCCCTTCTATGTCAGTTCAAAGTGACTCCATAGAATTTGTGTCAACTCTGTGGGCCTCAGGAGCCTGCTCTGGAAATAGAGGGAACTGGACAAGGTAATCCTCCACCTCTAAGAGTCTATGAATTTGACCCAAAACCAGATTGAGGAATATTAGAAATCAAAGTTCATGACCACAGGGGAAATCAAAAAGCTTCTCTAGGCTTGACTTAGCCCCATTTATTCGGCCTCTGTTTAGTTTCTGGTTTTACTTTTCTTACCTCATTGGACAATCTATCTTCTATCATTCTAAAGCGACTGAAGGAATGAAGGAAAGAAAGGAGGAAATAAAACGGAGCCAGGAAGAGCTGTCCTAGAGTAGTGATACTGGTAGAATCTAAGCAAACCCATGCTCCAGGTCCACTCCCAAGCAAGACATGCAGGATAATTACAGAACTTCTCAGAGGAGACCAGGGTTTGGAATCACCCACAAATCAAATCAGTCCCAGGACTTCCCTGGCCTGTCTCCTTTTGCTAACTGGCTCCATGTCCACTGTGTCAATGAAACCCCGGGAGGTCTGCATTACACGCAGACGCCGAGCCAGGCTGTCACTCATAATCTGAGAGGTTTCCCCGGCCTCCGTGGCCCTGGGATCCACCCCGCAACAAGTACAAAACAAACACTTCTGCTGGGAGTTCCGATGGAGATCAGATTTCCTGCAGCTAATTCTGAAACGAATCGAAAATCATTACGTTTTCCACTATCCCCCGCCTTTATACCGGAGAAGATACCTTAACAGGTCTCTCAAAATAGTTGGACATGTGGGTTTAGAGAATTTTGAAACTCTTGGGTTCCCACAAAAGCTGAGTAACTATTACCTAGAAGCTGCCAAGACCTCCCTTACAGGAAGGGAGTTTCAATTTACAGAGTTGCTTATATGTTCCAGGTGCTGGGCTGGAACACATTTGACCCTCACAGTTACCCTACAAAGAAGCAGTTTGAACCACTTTTAAAGAAGAGGAGATCACCACTTGAAGAGGCTAAGAAATCAACTTACCTGAGTCAAACGGGAAAGCAGAGATGCACCGGGTGAACTCAGAGGCGGACTTCCCACCCAGCACTCTCGCCGCAGCTGGTGCTTCCTGACTACCCTCTGGGTGCCCGGCAGCAGCGCAGGTGCTGGGAATACAATGATGAACAAAACCAACTGGTTCACAGGCTAGTGGGAAGCAGGCATTAAGCAAATCAGCACACAAATTAATGTCTTCTTACAGATTGTGGTAAATGTTAGAAGGAAAACTGGTCATCAGGTATAATGAGAATGCTTAGCAAGTAGCTCTAGTTTAGGGCAGGAGTCAGTGGAGAGGCTCTCCAGAAAACGGAAGCAGTTTACGCAAAGGCCATGAGGTGGAGCAGAAAAGGGCTGTCAAGACCTCCCGCCTCCCCCATACAAAGTCAGTTTTCCAAAATCATAACTGGTCAAGAGCACTTGTGAGCTGATATCATCTAACCCAGAGTTCTATGAAAACTTACCCTTTCTCTCCAAGGCTAAGAGAGTTACTAACAAGTAATATACATCAAGTGTTTTACAAGTTTGATAGGCTTAAATTTTATCTTTACTCCCATTTTATAGAAAAAGAAAAGGAGGCTTGGAGAAAAATAACTTTCCAGTGTCACAAAGAAGCCACCATCTCCAATGAAAGAGCTGCCCCTCTAAATGTCCCATACCCTCAGAAGGAAACAATAATAAGCACGGTGTCTGGCAGAGAACAGTCATTGAATCAATATTTGAAGAACAAATGAATGAATGCCAATGATAATCACTCAAGGGCTGCTGAGAAGGCAATCTGGTAGAGTAGAAAGGACGGAGGTTTGAGGTTCCTTCACCCTGGTTCACCATTTCTGCTCCAATCCCTTCCCAACTCTATGACCTTGCTTGTCAGTTTGCCCCTAGTATCCTCATTTACTCATCAGGAAGTGTAGTACTTGTAACTGCAAAGATAACCAATAAATTAGAAAATTAGGCATAGTAATATAACTATCATACTTGGAAAAACAAAGGAGGGCAGGAACGGAGGCTAAACACATCCTCCATAGCCAAGGGTCAATGGGTAGTTTCTAATGTGGATAATTTAATGTATAAATATTCCATTTAAATTTATAGAAGTGTCCGCTAGCAGAAGGAAAAAGGAGGAAGACTCTGGAAAGTGAAATAGGAGAATAGGTAAGTGGGCCTAAATGAATGGTTACCTCACCAGTACACCAAAAAATATATTTAAAGAACCTTGATAAAAAGTATCAATTAAAGTATGGCTTTCACTGTTGCCACTATGTACTTGGCACTCGCTTTATACAGAGCACCATGCTCAGTGCAGCAGTATAACAGCCTGCTGCCCCGGCCACCAAGTGCCTATTTGCCATTTGATGAGGCAGAGAGCAAACCAAGGCAGGGCCAATTCACAATGCAACACTGCAACTTGCCCTTCCAGGACAGGTGCTGGCATCTTGTTGTTGCAGTTTGGACGGAAGCTGGACGCCACATTGGTGCCACACTATGGCCTCCCACAGACTCAGTCTCTAGATTCCATGTAGTGGTGCATCTGTGCATTTGTGACTCAGTCAACCTGGCATGCCAGGCACTCCTAACAGTAGCCACCCCTCTACCTTCCCTCACCATGGCAGACATCACTGATGGATCATGGCACACTTTCTCCATGAGCCCTAGGCAGCCCCTCAGCAAAGTGCTCCAGAGACCCAACACCAACCTACACATCATCAGTGAGACTCAGGAGGAAACTGTTAGTAATCTCTTCACTAAAGGGAGTCCTGCTTGAGTAACTGCAGCTTCCAGGGAAATTGGAGGGTAAGACTTGGAGCCCACTGTTGGAGCCTCAGCAACTCTGAAATTCTACCACTGATGACACAACCTCAGTCCTCATCAGTCCTCACAGCCATGCCTAGATTTTCACTGACTTGGCAGTACTATCTGTTTTCAATTGCTCAGCTCGCTGCACACACATTCAGGAAGAACTTCCTAAATGATCAGGGCTTTCCGTGAGGTTTTTTTATAACTTGCTGTCTAGATATATATTCTGATCTCAGCTTCCAAATCCCTCATTAAGACCTCATTGCTACTTTTATGGAGGAAAAAAAAAAGTGCATGAAGGCTTCTGGCCCCTTTCTTAACTCTTGCACTCAGGGTCAGGGTGGGGAATGACTCAGACAAGGCACCACACATCCCAGCAGCCTTAAGTTGCTAGTGAATGTCTTGAGAATGAATTTCCTGAGGTGCCTGTGGTCTGCTTTTCCAAAGGCAGCAAATGCATTTTGAGGTCTATATGAACATTGAATGTAGCAGAGATTCTCAAAGCATACAACAAGGACCTTCTGCGAGGCTGGGAGATGCTTGTTAAAATGCAGATTCTTGGGCCCTTCCCCAGATCTCCTAAATAAGACTCCCTGGAGCTGTGATTCTGCATCTTTAACAACCCCCTTTGTACTTTGGAGCTTGAAAGTGACTAGTCAGCATGACGGCAATTCATGCGAAGGCCAACACTGGGTTCACCTAGAGTTAGAAGTGGATTCAAATCCTACCCTCCCTCCGACAAAACAGGCCTCCTTGGAAAAGTCAATTTGTATCTCTAAAACTCAGTTTCTGCGTGCTTTTGTCTGCCAGACTGGCAAAAGCAATATGCCAGAAATGGGCTGATTTTTACACTGGGGATTTATTAGTTTACAACCTTACCGTTTCAAGGCTGAGAAAAACAACCAAATGAAGGCAGCATCAGGGAACGCTTTCTCCCTGAAGACCTGCTGCCAGCAATCCTGACTTCTCTGTTACGTGGCCAGACATATGGCAGCATATCTCCCTTCTCTTTCAGTTTCTTGATTCTGTGGCTTTCTCTCTCTTTGTCTGAATTTCATTCTCTTATAAAGGACTCCAGTAGGAGGATTAAGACCTGCCCTGGGCCAGGCCTTAAATTAAGTAACCTAATCAAAAGGTCTACTTACTATAGGTTTCCACCCCCAAGAATGGATAAAGAACATACTTTTTCCAGGGATCATACACTTCAAACCATCATAATGCATCTGTACAAGATACAGAATACAGTGTTCTCCAAGGTCTCATCAACTGAGAGACATAGAGACCTCTAATATCTACCAGAAGAGATCTTTCAGATCACTTGATTTGAATGTTACAATTTAGTAACCCTCATACTAGAACCTGTCTGCAAATATGTGGGTTTTTTTTTGTTTTGTTTTGTTTTTTTTTTTTCTTGGACAAACCTGTTGTTTTTATAAGTTTGTTGTAAAAATTGAAATATAATTAAAAATCAAAATATAAGCAAAAATTCTGTTTCTGACTTCTCTTGAAAAATCAGAAGATACAGCCACATGCAAGTGCTTGGTAACAATTCCCTGGGACTTATAGATGGAAGTGGTACCCTCTTTTGGAAAGGGCATGGACTGGAGTTTCCAATGCAGGCCCCACTCCACTTCCATATTCCATATTGTCTTACCCCAAGCCTCTTTCATTCACAATACCTGCCTGAGGCCCCTGATCAAGTCTGCCTTCTTTATTTTACAGATAAGAAAACAAGGGCCCAAAGTGGTTTGGTCAATGTCTTACTATCAGCTATAGGAGACTTTGAGGAGTTGTTCACCATTCAAACTCTCAGTCATCTTTCAAAACAGAGTTTAGAGTTCACCTTCCCCAGGAAGGCTTCTTGGATCCCCAATAGAGTTTTCCATGCAACTATTATTAGACTCATCATGGTGTTCTCTAATTATTTTAATGTAAACAATGTTAAACATACAATGTGTGTTTCCTGCCCAATATTTACACTCAGTTTTGTTTGAGATAGCATCATATGTACCTAAAATCTTACATTTTTCAGTCTTCCTTGCAGCTAGGGGAAGTGGTTGACACAATTCTGGCAATGAAACATATGTAGAAGTTGCTGGGTGGGATTTCTGGGAAAGATCTTTATTTCTTTTTTTTTTAAAGATTTTATTTATTTATTCATCTATCCCCCCCTTGCTGCTTGTGCTCGCTGGGTCAGCTAACCACGCCGTGCAGGCAGGCCTGCCTTCACCAGGAGGCCCCGGGAACCGAACCCGGGGCCTCCCATATGGCAAACGGGAGCCCCACTGATTGAGCCACAGCTGCCTCCCTGGGAAAGATCTTTAAAGGGGGGATGGTTCAGTGGGATTTTTTTTCCTTTCCCCTTTCACAAGCCTTGATAAAGTGTGATGCTGGAGATGAGCAGCCATCTTGCAACCATGAAACCAAAAGCGTGAGAACAAAAGCCACGTGCTAAAGATTTCTGAGTGTAATGACAGATATAGCCTGGGTCTAGAATAGCATGTGGAACCACCAAATTTCTTGTCACATGAAAAAATAAAACCACAAATTTTTAAGTCACTCTTTAGTTAAGTTTTCTATTAATCACAGTTGAATGTTATTTGTTTCAGACAGGAAAATAAAAACAGTGGTATAATGAACATGCATGAATCAACCAGTCAGATTTTTAAAATGTGATTTGGTTCCTTTAATTTATTCATCTTTAGACTTAAACAGATACAGTAAAAGGCCCTTTTGTTCCCCTTCTTAGGACCATTCCTCTCCTTGCTTCTTCAGAGTCAAACACTATCACAGAGTTGCTATGATATTATTTTATTGTATCTGTCTTTCTAAACATGTGCAGTTAATTTTGTAGATATATGTAATATACATAATATATATCATTCCTCAACTTGATTTTATCACTGAGCATCACATTTTGGAGATCTAGCCCTGCTGAAACATAATAGATTCAATTTATTCATTTTCACTAATCCATAGTGTAAATATACCAAAATCTATTCTACATTCTTCCATTGATGAGATTTTATATTGTTTCCAATTTTTCTCTATTTCAGATAATACTGCACTGAATGTCCTTGGACATGCCTCCCAGTTCCCTAAGGTATGTACCTACAAGTGGAATAGCTGAGTCACAGGATAAACACAGTGTAAACAGGAAAAGTACAATATCAATTACACTAGAATTTGCCAAATTTTTCTACATATAATTATTTCTTTTTTATTTATAGACGTAAATATATATATTTTATGAAAGCGAGTAGAGTTTACTGAGAAACAAGAAAGAGGGAAAGCACACACCTGAGGCATGGGTGCTGGCAGGCTACAGGGCGCGATCCGCAAAGTGGGCCCCCATAGGTCTTTTTAAGGCCTTTCCTCACCCCCCTTCCCCATATTAAGGAGGGGTCTCTGCTATTTGCAGTTCTGGCTGGTTGCCTTTCTATCTTCACTTGTTGGCTTTCAGGGACCCAGTAGGGAAGCCTTTCTCTTTGGAGTTTTCCGGGCTGCTTTTGAGCCCAGGAGTTTCAAATGGGACCTGCTGTATTAATTTTGAAGTCTTCCTTGAATTGAGAAATCCAAGTTTCTAAGTTTAGCAGTCTTTGCACTACATCACTGAGTTTCGAATTATTCCACCAGTTTTCAAAATTCCACAAAGTTGGGGGACATCATGGGTAGGAGGTTGCTAAAGGGCAGTCTGAAGAGATGAAACTTTAGGCCCCACCACTCCCACTGGAACAGGTTTTTTTAACTGGGCTCTTCACTAAACTGAATTTAAAAAGGGCTTCTCTGGCTTAAAAAATAAATTGGCGCCTTTACGAAAAAACAACAGGATGGCGGAAGAGGAAAAAAGGAGAAGCGGCCCTTGGGCAGAGGCGGGGACCCGGGGCGGCTGCTGGCCCGGCGGGGCCCACCCGCGGCCCGGGCCGCTGCACAGCGCGCGGGGCGAGGACGGCGGCGGCGGAGTCGCGGCGCGAGCGGCCGTCGTGGCGGAAGCGGCTGCGCAAGGCCCAGAAGGAGGCGGCGACGAAAAGCCGGTGGAGACGCGCCTGCGCAACGCGGTCGTCCTGCGGGATATGGCGGGCCGCTTGGTGGGCGTCTACAACGGCAAGACTTTCAACCACGCGGAAATCAAGCCCGAGAAGCTTGGCCACCACCCGGGCGCGTTCTCCATTACCTACCAGCCCGGGAAGTATCGCCGGTCTGGCATTGGGCCGCACACTCCTTCCACTTGTTCCGCTCAAGGACCAAGTAGCCCTGTCCAGCCAATAAAGGCGCAGACTTGGGTGGGTGGATATACGGACTGATAGATAATAGGTGAGAGAGTGAGGCAGTAGCACTAGAGATGTTATTCTAAATGATTTTTTCAAAAAACTTACAAGAAAGAGTTTCAGCTTTGGAGGCAGAAAATGAAAATGCTGAAAAAGGCAGTTTTAGTCATTATAGCCAAATTAGAAACAACCTAGATGTTCACCAAAAGGGGAGTGAATAAACAAATTGTGGTTTAGCCCTACAATTGAGTGCTACACTGCAATGGAAATGAACAAACTGATAATACCCACCTGAACATGCTTGCATCCAGAACAACATGCTGAGCAAAGGAAGCCAAGCTTCCATTGATAGGACCTCCAGAGAAGCCAAAGCTAACCTACAGTGACAGAAAGCAGGGACCGGGAGCACTGCATTGGGGATTTTGTGGAGTGATGGATATGTTCTATATCTTGATTGTGGTAATGGTAACACAGCTGTATGTATTTGTCAAAACTCATCAACTTTACACATAAAATAGGGGCTTGATAATCATGTAAATTATAACCTCAAAAATATTGATTTCAAAAGACAAAAATGGTAAACATTTAGTAAGTCCTGGAAACTCCCTTCCACATGTATACACACATATGGAAATACATATTTTTAAGTGACATATGCCTTGGGGGAAAAACTCCACTTAAAAATGAGATTTTTCCATCTTGCAGCCAAATATTTCTTTCTTCAATGCCCTGCTCTTTCTGCCGGCTTCTTTCAACACTTTTAAGAGAGATTGCTTCCACTTCTGCCTCAGCCTGATTTTTGTTTTTCCTTTTTGTTTTGTTTTGGAACCCCAAAAGCACAGAATTATGTTAGTTATAAACTTTGCTTCAAGACACACAATCTTCTTTGGCCCATGCATTACCCTCTTTCGTCCTACTTCATTTTAAAATAATATAATGAACAGTATATTATTATACTGTATATCTCTAATTTACATCTGCCCATGAGTTCTCTCTCCCTCCTCCTCTGGTTGTATTCATTGTATTTATGATTCCCTTGTTTCTTTCTTTCTAATTTCTCACAAATAAATTGCCCAGTTTTACTCATTTTTGTCATTCTAAAAAGGGCATCATATTATACTCTATCTCCTGGGATAACATGTTACTGTAACAAATAGAGTTCATCCACTTTCAAAACTGTGTAATAATTCATTATAAACACATTTACAATATTTTGACCATGCTTTATCTTAGGCATTTAGGATATTTCCAAAAATTTTGCTATTATGAGTAGTGCAACTATGAATTTTTGTGTACCTGTCCCCTGGTTCACATATACTGGGACTTCTCTTGGGCAAATATACATAGGAGTAATATTATTGGGTCATAGAGTATGCAAACGTTAAACCTTTCAAACTAATGCCAAATTGCTTCTCAAAATTTTAAAGATAATGGAGGAGGGGAAAAATCGTTTTTATGAAGAGGGAATGATAAACTTTTAGACAAATTGATTGTATGCTTATTTTCTTGGTCAAGTCACTGCGGTTGTTAAGCCTGTTTTCTCTTCAATAAAATGGAGATAGAGGTGGTGCCACTTCATAGCTTTGAGAGAGGATTTAAGAGATGTTGAAGATAAAGTGCTCATCAAATCCTAGCCACAGTGATTGTTGATGCTGTCCAGTGGACAGCAGTTGAAGCAGAGGAGGAATAGACAAGGCAAATTTCAAGGTTTCTTCCAACCTTGAGATCCCATAATTCTACATGAAAACCATCACTTAATCCTTTATCCAGATTCATAGTTTTCCAAAATAAGGCTTGTTTGGAGAATAAGTAATATATCTCATTATGAGCAAACCTGAGAAGAATCCTGTGTTCATTAATATTTGAGTAACAGAGGGCCATTTGCTGAACTTAGCTTGAAAATTCACATATGCCATGTTGCCAGATTCCAGGTTCTTCTCTCCCAGCCCTGTCCATGTGGCAGTCCAGGTGCTGGGGATCACGAGTGATGGACAAGGTGTTAATTACAGGGTGGTACGTGGGAAACCTGGATTTTATACATGACTGTTTGGTAAACCCACAACTCTTCTAATGAAAAAAAAGAATGGTGGAAACCATGCTTACGGGTGTCTGCTGTGTGCCAGGTACCATGCTAGGTATTTTATACATTATCTTATTTAATCTGAAGAGAAGAATCACTTGCTGCCTGGTATCGAGACAGAGGATGAAAAAGCCCACACTTGATTCACTTTCACCTAGTTTTCCAAATGTTTTACTCTCTTGTAGTATAATCTTTCTTGTAAGCTTTGGGGCCATCCATGATAAGATGTAAGTCATATATGAGCTATTTTAAAATCCATCCTACTTGCCTGCTTCATTAAGATTCACTTAATAATTGTGTACCATCCTTTCTACAGGCTAAGCACTGTATAAGGCACTAGGCTATAAAGAAAGATTGTATATGATCTTACACTTTGAAAAACACATATTTGGGAAGTGGATGTGGCTGAAGCAATTGGGCTCCTGCCTACCACACGGGAGGTGCCTGGATCAGTTCCCTGTACCTCATAAAGAAGACTGAGGTGGTGTGACAGGCAGGCATGACAAGCTGATACAACAAGATGATGCAACAAAGAGACACAAGAAGAAAAACATGAGTGACACAGCAAAGCAGGGAACGGAGGTGGTTCAAGCAATTAGCCACCTCCCTCCTACACTGGAGGTCCTGGCTTCAGTTCCCGGTGCCTCCTAAAGAAACAAGGAAGACAGACACAGCAAGTGCAAACAACAAGGGGGTGGAGAGAAATAAACATTTAACAAAAACCACACACACACAATAGAAAAGGACATTCAGACACAGAAACAGACACATACAAAAATGTCATGGTTAAAAGTAGCAGAATAGCAGTATGGTTAAGAGTATGCGGTAACTGCCTGATTCTAGTAGCTGTGTAATTTGGAGCCGATTACTTAACTTTTCTGTGCCTCATTTCCTGCATCTGTATAATAGATTTTTTGTAAGGATTAAATTAGTTCATATATGATAAATGTTTAATAAATGTTATTACAGAAGCTTATACGGTATGTTTCATGAACACAAGTGATTAACTTTGCCAGAGAAAGTCATTAACAGCTCATTAAAATGTTTAGGTATACAATAAGAAAGCAAAAGAGGGCGTACACCTTTTAGGTAGAAGTCTGGTGAAACTTGAAGGTATAAACATGGACAGAGAGTGTATGCTGAGGTTTCTTATATTTTTTGCTAATGAGCTTAAATTTCACTAAAGATTTTAAGATTGGGTTGGGTTGAGTATAGGCTTGTAGGAAGAGGTGAGAAGAAGAGGATATTTGCACGGTGATTTGGATTAATGAGCTTTTGTGCTTCTCTAAGCCCAGTGATAAGATCATGGGTATGAGAATGGTTAGTAGGCGTGGCATATTAGATCATGGCTTCCAATTCTTCATTCCCTCTATGTATTAGAATTAAACATCAATGCCTTCTTTGCCTCGGGACTTCATACTAGAGTAGAAAGGTATTTCCCCAACCCACTGATGCTAGGCTTGCCCGTGTGACTTGCTTCAGTGAATGGAATGTGGGCAGTGGTGACAGTGGGCCAGTTCCAAACCGATGCCTTAAATGAAATTGCATATTTCCATTCGCCCCATTGGTGTGCTTGTGACCCATCATGAGAAAAGCATGCACCAGTTAGCTGCTGCTCCTTCAGCCTGAGCTTCAGAATGAAAATACATGAAGCAGATTTAGACTAGACCAGAAGAGTCCAGTTTGGCCCTGCCAAGCTCAGCCTAGGCCTGCGAACCACACCCAGCCTATAGATCTGTGAGCATGAAAATAAACGACTGTTGTTTATGTTGACATCTGAGATTGTTTGCAGCAAAACCTGACTAATACATCAGCAATCTTGCAATAGCCATTCTTTCATTCAGTTAGTTCATACTGAGTATGTATTGTGTACCAGGCACTGTTCTAGGAGCTGGCAATATGTCAGCGAGCAAGAGACAAAACTGCCCTCCTACAGCTGGCATTCAAATGGAGGGAACTGTCCAAATGAGACATGCTTAGGACCAACACTGAGGTCATGTGCCTGGAAACGGTCAGTGAAAAATCTCATTTGACTGTATAGAGCTTTCAATGCACTTTTAACAACAGTAACCACCACCCAAAGAAGATGGAATTTAAGAAGGCTCACTGAACAATGAGAGGTCACTTAGCAGACGTACCAGAGGTACTGTTATTGAGGATAAAATTAAGCCCCCACTCTGCTTCAGAATCACCTGGTCTATTTTAAGTTACTGCAGTCCAGGTCACATCCCATAGATTCCGATTCCACTGGTTAAGAATTAGGCCTCACTATTATTAATTTTTTAGTTTTTCAGGTGATTCTAATGTGCTGGCAGATCTGAGAACAACTCCATCAGACCTCCCTGTTTAGCAGACAGACTGCACTAGCCAGCCAGACATCAAATGCCGTGGATGCAGGGTGTGTAAAGAAGGCTTTACCCCAAAATCATGGGAAGATCTGGTTCAGGAATTTCTAAGTTCCCATCCAGGTCAGAGACTACAATCAATGAATTGTTCCTCCAACAGACACATAGGAAAAGAAGCCGACATTCACTCTTTGATTATAACTACTGAAAATATTATACCTTACGATTTCAAGCAAACTTTCAGATGCCGTTAATATGAGATTTTCATGAAATGAATTGATATGAATGATATGTTTTCATTGGGGGAAAACGTATCTAAACTTATCTTCTTAAAAACAAAGTGTTTCAACATAAAAGACTCAAATATTTTGGTAAAGTCACATGTCTCACCAAACGCTATTAAGGCTATTTTATTGGCCTTGTTTTTCCCCAATTTGGAGGGTGGGTTCCCTGGAAAGCGATCAGGACAGTTTCTCCCATATGCCAGGAAATGAACAATCTTTTTCCAGTTCTAATTGTCAGGAATAATTTTTTTCTAGTTGTGATTTGTCAACAATTCCAGGGATCAATGACTTTCTTGAAAAATGGGCCAATTTAGAGAAGTGTGTGTATTTTCACATGTCCTTTTCTCGTTTCTGTCAAGATAATTTAGGTAATGATGGCGTGGAAATCACAGAAAAAAGTATTTCATACCTTATAAAAGAAAACTCCTTCCCTCTATGCCAGGGGTTCTTAACCTTTTTTGTTCCACGGACCCCTTTGCCAGTCAGGTGAAAAACCACAGACCCCTTACTAAGTCTACACTATGCTGTGTATTATTTAATAAAAATATCACACCCACACCAACACGTCCCCACAAGAATAATGTTTTTTTGAATTTTCAGTTCAAGCTCACGGACCCCCTGAAATCTTCCCACAGACCCCCAAGGTGTCTCTAGTTAAGAACCGTGGACCCCTGGTTAAGAACCCCAGCTCTATGCCCTACAGCCACAGCTTAGTACATGTTAGCCTTGCAAATAACAACCAGCCCATAAACTGCATAGTTGCCCATCAGTTAAGAATACTTGGTCAATATAGGTTGCATTGGCTCAGACCTGAGAAGCCTTCTTCATGAGTGTATACTATTTGGGAGTTTGTTTAATTATGCATATCTTTTGTCTAGCTCCTGGGTTGGACAGGACATTGTTAGAAATAAAAGTAAACACCATGGACAGATACTTTAATTCTCTGCTATCTGTACTCTACTTTACACATCTGTATATAATCCAGAATACCTTTGGTCATTGCTCCATAAAAAAGATATAACATAGATGCAGAAAGTCCAGGAAAAAACTTAAATTAATGACCAAAAGATTTTATAAATTGTCATATGAAGACAGAGAGTCTAAAAACAAAAAAACCCACACCCACAGGCTGAATGTGGTTGAAAGCTATTAAGCCATTACAGATGTGAATGAAATAACTATATGTCAGCTCAATAAATGCCAAATTTGCTCTAGAGAATACCCACCTTGTTTCTGTAAGGAAGGAATTACAACTTACATTTGTATAGCTATTTCTGATATACAAAGTAAAAGCTCTGTGAATCTGGGGTTTTATTTCCTTCATTTCACAAATAAAAAACCTGAGCTAAGATTTTAAGTGACATGCCCAAGGTTGCACAGCTTGTATATGTGAATAATAACAAGAACAATAATAATATGTATCATTTGTTAGGTTTTTTACCATGTGTTGGGTACTGTGCTAAACACTTTCTGGCCTTATCTTGCTCTTTTAATCCTTACAACAACTCTTGGAATTAGGATCTATTATTACCCACTTTAAACTGTGAGGAAGCTTAGACTAAAAGAACCATGTAAATGTCTCAAAATTACACCACTGCTATGTAATAGAAGTAATTCTGTAAGCCAGAGCATCTGATTCCAATATTCATTCTGATCAGACAATCTTATTCCAAAACCCGTAGGCCATAACACTTGAGTGTATACATATTTGTGTGTGTATTCCAAAAAGGATTTGATGATAACAACACATGCTTCATAAGTGGAAAATCTGAGGTTAAAACTCAAGTTTTCTGAATCCAAGTCTATGGTTCTTTCCTCTAAATCACAGTCACTTTATTTTGGCAAATAAAGGGAAGTTTTTAATATAACAAACAGTAAAATCATGATCCGTGTTAATTCCAAAGATATGATCCAAACTAAAATATAAGGAGCTTCAGGAACAGTTGAGACCTTTTCATGTTTGACAAAGGTTACCAAGAAAAGTTGGTACATAGGCTCATATCACTAACTTTTGACGATAACATCAAGAAAGAAAGTTCTGCCTTCCACACTTTACCCATTGTCAGAAATGGAACTCTAAACTGGCTAGGTCACAGATCCAGCAAACACAGCAATTCTCATAGCCCTGGGGAACAAGAAATCATAACTGCACAATGCGAAGTAGAAATATGGGTCAACATAGTTGGCTCTGTTCTTAGACGAGATAATCGCCATGGCTGTCATTACCACACCCAAGGTCTATGAAAGTTACACAACCTTCCAGTCCACTTTGTAAGACTTCCTTGAGAAGGAGGCAAGAAGGCCTAGAGCCCAGTGTCCCTTAGAGGGACTGATTTTTCTCAAGGCATGTGCCTGTATTTACACCCTAGTCTTGGACAATGACTATTCCTACTTATCTTTACTTCTGTTGCTGGGTTGGCTGAGGGTCATCTCCATCTCAAGACCTTTGCAAGCTCCTTTCTTTTCTTACTTTCTTGGTAATTTTTATGGCTGACTCTAATTTCCCTTTTCTCATATCCAAAAGGACTGCAAAATTCCAAGATGCCCGTGAACGCAGAAAAAGGCAATAAATACAATATCTCGTACAAAAAAAGTTTCTTTCTTCTGTGTATCCCTTGAATTTAAGGCTTATGTTTGTACAGTTTCATAAGATATATTTACCCTCTGAAAGCAACCATTGTTTTTAAAGCAAAATAATATCATTAATAAAAATATACAAAAGTATCATTGAAACTATTCATTCAACAAAACTCTAAGGAGCACTTATTATGTGTCATACACTGAGCAAGGTATAATGGGAAATATGAAGATGAGTAAGATATGACCCCTGCCCTTAAGTAAAATTCTGTCTGTAGAGGAAATGAGGCTATTTTGTGTACTACTCACTATAGTATGGGGTAGAAAGAGGCAATTGGTGAGAGAATTATTTGACTACCTTGGTGTTGTGCCGATTAAATGAGATAATGGATGTAAAATTAAGTACTATGGGAGGTCAAAGGAAGAAGAGCATCCACCATGAGATACCAGGATCATAACCCCAGTGGCAGTGGGAATATGGGTGACAAGGAAGAGACTTCAAGAAACCATTTGGGACATAACTTTCCAAAATGCATCCAAGATGAAAAAGCTTACAGTTACTAAAAAATTGAAATTTGTCCTACCCTCACTTCTCGCCTAACTCTCCCACAATCAGTCTGAAAGGCCCTGCTTTCTCCTGGAAAGCTAACCTGCAACATAGTTAAGAACCCATTCCATGTAAGAGACCTAGGCAGTCAGGTGGCTTAAGTGGGGAGAACACAGTCCATTAGGAAGGTTAGGTAGGGGTCTGTGTAGAATTGTTTTACTTGGGGGCCCAGAATTTTAAATACAACCTCTGCTTATAGCCAGCAACTCAAGAACAGGAAGGGAGGGTGTGAAACAAAACACAAGTTGCAATAATTTCTACCTCTCACCCCAGGATCAGAGCATCTTAGGATCATTAATAAACATCATTCCATCCATGTGCTCTTTCCTCAGCTTGAGTCCTGGCACTCAAAGATTTCAGTGGTGGAGACACCTGGGAAGAGGGCTGCTGGGTGGGGCTCAGTGACACCAGCAAGCCCTGACCCTTCAAGACACAAACTACAGTGGACGGAGAGGAGGGAATGTTCGAATGTGATACCCATACCCTTCTCCTGACTCCTCCTCCTGCTTCTTTACACCAAGGCTGGCTTTCAAAGTACAAGCAAGGAACCTGAACCATTTGGTTATATTTGTTCCTTTTCTTTATTATTTCAATGGTTTTATTATCATCCCCATTTTACAGATGAAGACCTGAGTTCCAGAGAGAATAAAGGACTTGCCCAAGCTATCACAGTACTGAGTAATGTGGCAACTCGAACTCCCAAACTCCATACCTCCTATACCCTGGGGCCTCTCTTCTGGAACTAGAACAATTCCAGTTGGTTGGAAAAGCAAATTGAGGTAGCAAAAAGCCAGGTCCTCAAGGTAAAATAACCCAAGAAGCAAACAAATTAAATATTCCTTAGTATGATATCACTCAGAGGAGACAAGTAAAGAGAGGACTATAGGAAGCTTTTTGGGACAATAAACTTCAGAGTCCTTTATAAATGGGGTGAATACACAGAAAGGAAGCCATGAGAGCAAGAAACTGAAATCAGTGGAACCCAAGAGAGAGAAAGTCATTCGAGAAGAGTAAAAGTCGCAGGAAGCCAGAGCTGAAAGCAACAAGACCCGGAAGAGAAGGGAGAGAGAGCAGATGTCATCATTGTCACATTGCCATGTGACAGTTCAGGATCACCAGCAGCTGGTCTTCAGGGAGAAAAGCATTCCTGATGAAGGCTTGATTTAGACATTTTCATGGCCTCAGAACTGTAAGCTTATAAGTTAATAAATCCCCATTGTAAAAGCCAATCCATTGCTGGTATATTGCTTTTGGCAGCTTGCAAACTAAAGCACCAGACTTAGTGCACAGCCAGAGCACCTAAGTCTCTAGAGGAAGTAAAGGGAGTTAAAATCAAGGACTCAGAGACCCCTGGCTGGCCAGGCTCTTCCCATATCTGCCTTACCAAGCCAAGGCTTTTCTACGGCATCACTAGTGAAACCTCTTCATCAGAGGAGGAGGGGGAGTCTTTGAAGACATATTTCTCCACTCCGACTCAGTGCTCAGTACTTTTCCACTCCTATCCTTTCCCCTTTTACCTCCCCCCCACCCCAGCCCCTGGGTCCATAAAACAACAGAGGCCTTTTGTTCAGCACCCCCCTTAGTAGTGCTGATCATTCTGGCTTGGCTAACACCATTCTGTGGGAGAAAAAAGGAACAGGGAGGAGTTGGCACTTTCTTCAGATTAGCCCCTTGCTTATGCCATCACTGATTAAAGGCTTGACTGTTACTATTGTCTTGGCTTGTTGTCTTAATCAGCTACTTTCAACTCCTGGCAGCTCATTCTTTCAACTCAGCTCAGCAATTGACACCTACTTGCAACTTCTTCAGGGGAGAATCCCAAATCAATAGGCAGTCCACCTTCCCAGAAACCCATAGTCCCAGTCTAATCATGAGAAGAACGTTAGACAAACCCAAATTCTACACAGTAACTGACCAGTACTCTGTAAAACTGACAACATGAAACAAGAAAACACAGGACTGAGAAATTCTTAAAGGCCAAAGGAGACTAAGGAGACATGATGACTAAATGTAAAGTAGTGCCCTAGCCTGTATTCCAAAATAGAAAAAATACATTGGTGGGAAAACTGATGAAGTCTACATAAATTCCAGTGTTCCCTTAACAGTAATGTGCAATGTTAATTTCCTAGTTTTGACAAATGAATCACTCTAATGTAAGATGTTAACAATGGGGAAAACTGGTGAAGGCTTTAACCCTGTGGGACCTGGTAGATTGCAGTAGGACTTTGGCTTGCTGGGCTCACTGCAGAGTTTTGAGCAAGGGAGAGATGTGATCTGACCTAAATCTGAAAGCATCACTCTGGAAGAAAGGCTATACCAAGAAAAGTGCAGAAACGGTGAGGCTTTCTGTAAACAGAGAACTCTCCATACCATCTTTGATACTTCTCTGTAAAAGTATTCCAAAATAAAAAGTTTATTTAAACAAACAATCAAAAAACAGAAAATGCAAATATTTATTCAAACCTACTAAGTACTTAGCACCAGACACTGTTCTAGGTACCAGGGATACAATAGGGAACAAGCCGATCTTTGTCCTTGTCCTCCTGGACTTCAGTATCTTGTCGGAAACAACTACAATCTGAAAAACTCAAGTACCCCGGTACTCTGGGTCAGGCTGGCTTTAATTTTATGGACATAAATTACTCAAGCCCCACTAGCTGAAAGAAATTCAGTCCCTTCACAGATATTTCTGAGAATTTCTTGGGAATTCATCTCTTCTCTGTTGTTTCAAATTCCAGCTCAGGATATTCCTTGATCATCTCTGGACTTCTTGTCACCTGCTCCTTCTGGCTGTTGCCCCTGCCCTCACAACTCTGCATGGACACAGCCCACCCCCATTGCCTTCATTCTCCACAGTATTATCAACTCAAGCAATAATAGTCTGTGTATTTGTCTTTGCTGGTGGCATAGAGACAATAGAAGTGAATGACAACCCATACATGGAAACTCCTTATATGGGCTGCAAACATTGAGGTTTGGCCCATCCCAGACAAGGGAGAGCCTCTCTTAAGTTAGGCCATCTCCTTTTTTTTTCAACCATTCCCATCAAAACAATCACTGGTCCTTCTCATGGAAAGCAAGGGGATCTTTAAGATATTTTCCCAAATAATGGGGTAGTTCTCCCCCAAGAACATTTCTTCCTTTACCCTAGTCTTAAAATTCAGGCCAGAGTATAAGAATCTTTTGGTTGGTTGAATTTTGTGTTTTGAATTAGCACCCTTTATTCTCCACTCCTCACGTCACTGTCTCAGAAGTAATTGATTATACTAATTTCCATGGAATTTTATAAAATCTTTTATTAGTATTGTTTCAAATGTTCCTCACACAAACCACATGAAGCAGATGTCACCATCTTCATATCATAGAAAGAACAAACCTAGATTACATAACTTTGCTAAACCAATGCAGCTGCTGAGTGGAGAATCTGAGAATAAACCCTAAAATTTTGGATTCTAAGGACAATATTTGTTCCCCTGCATGTAAAATTATTAATTACACACAACCAATATAGAAACTTGGAATCTAGAAATGGAGATCATCATGGAGACAAGCTATACCGATCAGCCACCCAATTCTGGAAATTTCTCTACAGCGTCCTAGGTCAGCCCCCCACTAGGTTTTCCATAATGCTGTTAGAAGATGTACTCAATGGTTGAGTGCTCTCATTATTATCAATATTAATATCCAGCCTTTGGAAGGCTTCTTACATCCAGGTTACAATGCATGTTTATTTCTCAGGGAACCCTCACTGCCTCCTTTTCAGTTGGTTATTACTCAATGAGCAACAATAAATCTTTACTAGCCCTCTTATGGCAGGCTGTAAAGACATTAAGTGACTGAGTCTCAATCCCTGCAGCTACATGATTGAAGATGGCTTTGAAGGATGAAAACAAGTTTACCAGGCAGAGAAACGCATTTTAGGAAAAAGGAAGACAATGTGCCAAAGGCTCAGAGGTCAGCCCAATGCAAATAATGCAACATACATGATGATAAAAAAAATAACATAGTATCCCCAAGACAGCAAATGCTTATTGGATATTTACTCCATTCTAGGCACCCTGGTCATTGCCTCATGCAATGAGTTAAATATTATTAAATATTATTATTCATATTGTATAGATTTCAAAACTGACGTCTCAGAGAAGTTGAAATTTGCCCAAGATCAGCAAGCTAGGGAATGGCTAAACCATGATTCAAGCCCAGGCCTGTCTGATCTTATATCACCACTTTTTACTTTTATGCAGAGGACTTCTCAGGCTTGAATTCTGCCAGGTTTGGGAAATGGAGGGGGGGATAAGACCCTGTCCTTGCCTTCAAAGAGCTTATCTACTTCACCACCAGACATCCAGAGAGCTTTTCTCTAACATGAACCAAAATATATTTACTTCCCCCAGACAAACTCAAGAATTGTCAAGTTTACACTCTCACTGGGGAGAAAGACATAGAAAATAATTAGAAGACCAATCTACTGACATGGAGCGGTCAGTTCCGTGACAGGCATAGGGAGAGACGGGGGGTGTCTTTAAACAGGGTGGCCAGAAAGAGGCTTCACAAGGAGTTAACCATTCTAAACACACACACACACACACACACCTGGACAAAGAGCCATCTGTCAGGGCATAAAGAAGAGCCAGTGCAAAGGTCTCAAGGCAGGACTCTTTGGGAACAGCTAGGAGGCCATTGGGTCTGGAGCTCAGCAAGCGTGATGGTTTGTAGCTATGTACCCCAGAAAAACTCATTCTTAAACTTAATCCATTCCAGTGGGTATGAACCCTTTGTAAGTAGGACCTTTTAATGAGGTTGCTTCAGTTAAGGCGTGACCCAGAATGGGCCTTAATCCTATCACTAGAATCCTTTAAAAGAGAATAAAATTGAGACAGAAAGAGAGAAAGCCATGGAAAGCAAGAAGCTGAAATTCAGCAGAACCCAGAGAGAACGGAGAGGCCAGGGGAGGCCACCATGTTTGTTGCCATGTGATAGAGGTGCCAAAGACCAAGGATCCCTGGCAGCCAGTCCCAGAAGGCCAGTTTTTGGGAAGAAGGCAGTGCCATGATGATGCCTTGATGTGGACTTTCTCTTAACCTCCATACCATGAGCTAATAAATTCCCATTGTTGAAGACAGCCCATGGCATGGTTTTTTGATTGAACAGCCAAAGGAAACTAAAACAGCAAGCAAGAAGAGAAGGGGATAAAAGTGGTCAGAGAGCTGACGACTGGTCAGATTAAGTACAGATGTGTAGACCATGGTGCCTAAGTCTTCCTGAGCTCTCTCCCAGAGTTACTGACAAGAATAGCTTTGCATTTTAGCTCTGCTCTCTGCACCCTGGAATTAAGGAGAGGGGGAGTGACATGGACAAGCAAACATGAAGGGGCCAGAGTTGAAGAGCCACACAAAGTAAGGCAGGCAGGGTAATAGTGAGAATATAGACTACCTGGATAATCAGTTATATCAGTTGTGTTTTTTGGGAAAACTGGTGCTTAGATTTTTTAATGTCACTTAAGTGGATCTGAGAATGTGGAATTCTTGCTGTTTGGGTATGTTAATATCATTCAGAGTTGAAGAGACAAACAATGTCCCCCTGCGGTTAAAAGGGAACCTGATACTACAACTTATTAAAAGCCATCCCTTAAGTCTAAACTAAATTCTTCCTGCTGCCATTTAGGATGATTTCTTCTTGTTCTGTCCCAAAAGAAGGTAATAAATCAGGGGATTGCTTGCAAAATATCCTCAGAGGAACTGCATTTTCTAGAGAAATTCTGCCAGGTCACATATGACAAAAGACCAGAGTGGAACACCCCCAATGTACCTCCCATATTCTCACAGAGATACACACATCCACACACATGCATGCACACACACATTCATATCCCACCACTGACAATGACATCAATGAACACCACACTTGGTATTCGGTGCTTCTCTCACACAGCACCTTTTTATAGCCATGCCCAAATCCACAAAGTGGAAGACTTCTCTTCCAAGCCCAAGCTCCTGAACCTTCACCTGCTCCCACAGCTCCATCCCCACAATGCTCCAGGTCAAGGCATTTTAACAACCCAGTTGCTCAAGGGCATCTGACCCTCACAAACACTATGAGAGAACAGATCTCCAGATATACACTTTATCCATGAGCTAAATCACAGGAGCCTCATCCAACATGATCCAGTTCATCTGGTGGAGGCTCAGAGTCCCTCCCAAGTCACCAATTCTTTTCACTGATCCTCCAGTAATTAAAACTTCTCTTCTAACTCCAGAACTTGGAGGCATTCTCTTTTCTTATTAGGTTTCTCTCCTTTCACAACCAAGTGTGCTAGTAACTCTTCATTTATGCCTCCAGATCCATTCTCTGCCTTTGCTGCCCTACTGAGCCCTAAGAGGTCAACACCCTTGGGCTGAATCACCCAGGCTCCCTCATCCTCTGGCTTCCAGCTGGGTTTGACTAAAGCAGAGCAGCAACAGGATGAGAGAGAGATCAGGGTGTTTCTTCCCTGTCCCCTTTCTGACTCAACACTGAAGCTCCTGCTTAGCAGTCTCTCTGCCATATTCTCATCAGTTTTTGTTAACACTATTTTTCTCTTTGTTCTTTTGTCCTAGATATAGTAACAGCTTCCCACTTTTGCTAGTCTCTTGGTACATCAACCTCTTTTGCAGATTCCATTAACCCTTGCCAGAATGCTGTAGGTAAACTAGCTGAGTGGAATTCTGCTTTCTGCCAGAGCCCTAGTAGTATACCAGGCCTAGTCCATTTTCATATCCTTCAATTCTTAGATAAAATATACACTTTCTATCTGGGTTCAAGTCCAACCCCATTTGCCTAACTTCTAAAATGTTCTCATTTGATGTGCAGACACTAAGTCAAGGTTCTTGAGGCTCTACCCCAGGGGTTTGTAACCAGGATTTCAGGTGGTCTGTGAGCTTGGGTTGAAAAAAAATCAACTTATTATCTTTATTTTCTCTGACCTCTAACTGAAATCTAACATTTCCTTCACTTATGAATATATGCAATAAATAAATTGCCGTAGTGTTTATTTCACCTGACTGGCAAAGGAGTCCGTGGAACAAAAAAGATTAAGAACCCCTGATCTACCCACATGATTTCTTTCTCTTGGTCCTAATCACTCTGGTTCTTCTTGATTTTCTCTGAAATTATTCAGTTAGTCATTCATTTATTCCAATGATATTCATGGAATATCAGATGCCCTAAGTACAACAGTGAATAAGACATAGTCTTTGCATTAAAGGAGTTGGCTGTCCAGTGAAGAAAAACAAATGAACAAACCAGAACAATAAGGGAAAGAACGAGAAGGCAGAGAGGAAGATCATCAATATGACTTCATATGAGGGGACAAATAATTTAGTCCTGGGGAACCAAGGGAAGTGGTGGGTAATGTAAGACTTAAAGAATAAGAAAGAGTCAAACAGGAGGAAAAGAAAGAGTATTGCAGACAGAAGAGAGCATAAGCAAATACTCAGAGAGAACATGGCAGAGAATGGAGGAGATTCAGCATGGCTGGAGCAAAGATTGTACAGGAAGGAGTGAGAAAGAACTGAGGCTGGGGAGAAAGATGGGATAGACCATGAAAGGCCGCGCAAGCCTTTTTGAGGAGTTTAGACTTGATCTGGAGAGCAATGTGAAATCATTAAAAGGTTTAAGCTTATATGTACTCAAGGTGTCCAATACAGCTGCTGGGTGGAGAATGGACTGAAGGGAGCAAAATTAATCCAGACATAAAATGATGGTGGCGTGGCCTGGCCTACACGTTTCAGTCAAGATCGGGAATAGGTGCGTAGAATTAAGAAGATGATTCAAAGTTGGACTTGGTGATTTGGGGACGTAGAAGAAAATGGAGATGGAGAAATTGATAGGAACACCCAAATCAGTGGCCTAAGCAAGAGTATGCTGATATCATTCACAAAGATAGAAAGCACCTGAGGAGGAAAAGGTCAGGGGTAAATACAGTGAGTTCCTTAATAGATCAATTAAGCTTAAGGTTCCAATTGGAATTTCAGTGGGGTGTTTCTATAAGCAGCTGAGTGAACGGGTCGAGTGCTCAGAAGAGACCTCTGGACTGAGCCGTCTCTGCTGGCCTGCTGCTGGAATCACCTCACTCTCCTCTTACCATTCTTTGCTTTGAATATGTTTTTAGTGATTACCCCCAACTCTTCCTTTCACCTTCACCTTACCTGGTCCTCATTACCTTCCCAACGTATGGTTTTCCTTCATAAAGGCTACATTCCTTTTCCAAAATATCAAAAATTTAATTTCATCATAATGCCAATCCTTGACATCATCAACTTGCCTCAGGAACCCAGGATTCCTCCTTTCCTCCCCCACCCCAATCTCCTCTTTCAGACTGGCCTGGAGTTCCCAGGTTTCACGTTCCAAGAAGTGACCATTTCCCCAAATACATGTAATTCAATCCCATTCCCTGGTTCCAGCCAAGGTGATGCCCCCCAAGTCCTCTGTAATTTTGGAAGAGGGAGTATTTTCAAAAAGCTATGGCTATATGAGTAAAAGGTAAACATTCCCACCCGAGGCAATATCAATCATTCATTTTGGAGACCCAGGGCTCCTGCTCAAAGGGTAAAATGTGATGAGAGAAAACTGGCATCTTCTGTTAGAGAGCAGGTGTACCTAAGCTTCCAAATACTCCCACCCCCTTTCCCATTGAGCACGGCCCCTAGAGGCCCAGGATAAATCTAAATCAACCTTCCCTCAGCTGAAGTCTAATCCCTGCCAAGAGAGTGACAAACTTATTCAATGGCCAAAGCTAAATCTTCAGCTCTGCTTTTCTCATCAAATACAATCTGCACCTGCAGCTGAGCTTGTGATCTCTCCCCGGTGACAGGAAATGGTGAAGGAACACACAGGGCTTCTGAAGAAATGGACATCAGTGCCCTCCCACCCTCATTGGCCAATTCAATCCAATTCAATGTACATTTATTAAGCACCAGCTGTATGCCAGGTTCTGTGAAACAGCCCTTTATATATGAAATCTCACCATCTCTGCACTTGAGGAACTTACTATTTTGAGGGGGATAAAGAATCATAATAAGTAACCATATATATTGTAATAAATAGTATCTTTTAAATGCTAGGGCAATACAGGTGAGGAAGTAATAAACCCTCCCTGCACTGATAGTAGGTGATGTAAGGAAAATTAAGAAAAAATACAAAGAAGAGATTAAATCAGATGGCAAAGGAAATGAAAAATCAATGCACTGAGACTGGATCCAGGTTTCATATGCCATGTTGAGGAATATGAACTTATATCTGCAAACATCAGGGAGTTTTAACATAGGAATGTCGCTTTGGAATACTTGGACTTATGGATCAGTGCCACTCAAAGTGTGGTCTGGAGAATACAGCCACAGATACCAGTTCACCAAAATGAGTACCAGAATTCTTTCACAGCCTTGATATTGATGTGGCGTCCAAGCATGTGGGCAGTGGACTCATGGCAGTGAATAGACCAGTTCGGAGACGGTCACACCTGTGGGGTAAGTCTCCTTTGGTATGAACCATGATGGATTGGAAATTAATTAAATAAATAAATAAATGAAACTTGTCTTTCAGCGTAGATAATTTTGAAAGGATTGTTCTAGGGGGTTACCAGTTTGACTTTTAAGTGTCCTTGATATTGTAAGCAAAATTGTGTGTTTGTGTGTTTGTGTGTGTGTGTGTTTTCTGAGGAGAGAGTCCATAGCTTATATCAGATTCTCATATGGATCCCTGACCAAAAAGGTTAAAAGCAACTGCCTTAGAGATCATGAAGAAGGGGACTATGCGACTCATTCTGTGTGTTAGAAAGACTCCTCCGAGACACTAAGAGTAAGGAGTGGTCTACCCAAGCGGGCATGGGTCTCTTATCCTGGCCCCTTTCGGTAGGTAATGCTGCTACCCCACTGTCCAGTTATCAGACCACACAATGACTGCCATGGGTGTCCTTTTCAGCACTGTTTGAACATGCTCTTTTGGAAAGAACAGAAAAGATGGCTTAATTAGAAAAAAAAATTGAACCCAAACCTGGAATTCAACATGTGCATAGGATCCATCATAGTACAAAACAGACAAATGTAGTTGTCCCCCGATGGAGATTGCATTCTAATGGGGAGAGTTATAGTCCAATCCACATACTACTTAGATTTGAATTTCTCCAGACAAGGATTGAGTTCAAGTAGTTTATTGGAAGGTTGTGGTAGATTGAATTATGTACTGCCCTCAAAGACAGGTTCTTAATCTTAATCTGTGATCCTGTAGGGTTGAATGTATTTGTAAAGAGGACCTTTTGAAGGTATTATTAAAGTGTGGCCACCTAATTCGGCGTGGGTCTTAATCCATATTCTGGAAGCCTTATAAGAGAAGTCCACAGGGAGGAGCAAGGAGCAAGAAACCAGAAGTAAGAGGAAACCAGAAGAGCAGACACCAGGAGAGAGAGATTACCCTGTGCCTGGAGGCAGAGATACAAGCCAAAGAACCCAAAGATTGTGGAAGGTGAGCACCAGGACACTGCAGACTTTAGGGAGAAAGTATGGCCTTGTCGGTGCCTTGGTTTTGGACTTCTGGCCTTCCAAACCATGGGCCAATAAATTCCTTGTTAAGCCAACCCATTGTGTGCTAGTTGTCCTAGCAGCCCTGCATGCTAACACAAAGGCGATCCCAGAAAATGCCAGCACGGGAGTAGGGAAGGGAAATATGGAAGGGAAGGCAGACAAAAAACAGGTGCATTTTAGCCAGTTTTTACTTATGAGATAGTGAATTTCAAAGAAGTTTTCAATCCCTAAAGCCTTGTATGAATCTAGGTTTTGAGGCCTCTTCAATATATCCTTTCAAAAGAAACTCAACAGCATTTTTGGTGTGGAAAGAACAAGGAGGTGGGCTACAGAAGAAACTGTCTGAGACACATATTTTTCCACAGGTGGAAGGTTGCAATACTTTATTATGCATCAAGAAAATATGTGAAAATCTGGTTTGGGCTCCTCTCTACCCAACTATAAAACCGTCAGCAAAATAAAATCATTTATGGTAATTTTTGAAATGTTGTTTATAATTGTCTATAGGCTGGCCATTCTTTATACACTATCCATTCCAAGGTTTTATCATGTGTCATTCATACTTGGGGTTGTTTTGTGGTGCACAACAAGTGCCAGAACGGATAAGAGGGAAATCCAGTCAATGTCCTAAGCCCCGCAAAGGAGGTACGATCTGTCTTTGGTGCTTTCGTTACTTTCTACATAACATGAACTTGCCACACTTTGCCATAGTTATCCTGTGAGGGATGGGACATCCAGACAGAAAGAAGCACTGTGGAGAATATCATAATATACAGAAAACTCTGGAAAAGCATTCCAGCCAGTGGGAAGAGCAAACACAAAAGCCCAGAGCCCGGAGTATTTCTAACATGCTTGAGAAACCTTTTGGAGGCCCCAGGGGCCAGAAGTTAGAGGCAGAGAGGTTAGAGCTGAGGTCTGAGGGGGAGTTGGGGGTGCTTGGCCATTGGAAAGATTTTGGATTTTTCTCTGAGATAGAAAGCTGCAGGAGGATTTTGAACCACAGGATGATCTCATTTTATCTTTAAAACAATCACATTGAGAGTTGTAAAAATAAGAGACTGTAGAAGGCAAGAGCAGGGAAAGGGGTTCCAGGATAAAAGCTATTGAAATGGCCCAGGAAAGAGGCCATGGAACGGTGGCTCGTCCAAGGGGACAGAAGTGAAAGATTAAACCAGTTTAATCTCAGCTCACACCTGACTTCCTTCAGTTTTCTGCTTTTATGTCACTTGATTAGAAGGTCTTTCCCTGATGACCCTTTATAAACTTGACCCAAGCCCCTTAATTTGCTTTATTTGTCTTCATAGCACTTCTCATCATCTGCTATAATTCACATAAAATGCTTGGCACAGTGTCTGGAATAAAGAACACCCTCAATATCCAGCAGCTGCTATTACTCTTGTTGTTATTATCTTATCTTATCTCACCCCACGCCAAGAACTGGAGATACAAACTGCGTGGATGAACACTGGTTCTTGGGGCCTAGATTAGCCTGCCACTTGCTCTACCTTCTAAGCTTGTAGATCTGGTTTTGGTTGATTAGACACCTTTGCCAGATAACCAACTGACATTTATCATGTTAGCGGAATGGATGTGGTTGTAGGCACGTGGTCCCTGAGGATCTGTAGGTCTTTTTCTAGACGATGTGCCTGCCTGTGTGTAGGGGTATAGGTGTGAATTCACAGGGACAGACATCAGCCAAGGACTGTGCCACGAACCCAGAAGCCCGGGAGCCCTGCAGCCACTTCCTTTTGGCTCTGCCCTTCTCCGGCACTGCTGCGTCCCTGACCCCTCCGTTCCCTTCCCTCCTGTGGAATCCCAAATAATTTCGTCCTCTTCCTACACGCCTTTTTATCCCTTTGCCAGATGTGCTCATTCAGACTGAGATAGCAGGAAAAACCATCTTCTTTCCCACATCGCCTTGATTTTCGTAGCTGTCTCTCTTGTAAAGGGACCTTGCCACTACCCACCTGCTATGTAATTCCCAGTCATTTTGACATCTTTCAAATGTAGTCTCATAAATGCGGCAAAACTCACCTGGGGTCAGGTTGCTAAATTGAATATCATCTACAACTAGGGAAGAAACTTTGACTTGTGGAAGCCCTCGCTAGAAGTTATGGGCTCTGGATCCAGATGGGGAGAGAGGACAGTGTCCCTTTAAATATGTCCATCTTTTTCAAGTGAATTCTCTCCCTTTACCCCAGCCTTTCCAAAGGCATTCACACCCTTTCGATCTTGTTTGTTTGTTTGTTTGTTCTGCAGTGAGACTTGCATGGAGCCTTGGAGACATACAATGAATTAAGAATGAATTCTAAATGAACCTACATAAAGCTAACTCTCTGAGCCCAGCTCCCAGTACCCACCAAGGGAGCAGAAAGGAGGAGAATGCCATTGTCACAGAGGACAAAGTACAAGTGATTAATAGAATTGTGACATTCTAGCTGGGAGATGTCAAAAACAAAAACAAACAAAAAGCGATCTGGAATTTGAGTCAGAATAGCTGACGTGGATCCCTAGTTTTATTCTGCAACCTATCAGCTGTGTGTTTTTTGTTAATTGACTTTCCTTCCCTGAGCCTCAGTCTGCTTGCCTTTCTCACACAGGGATCTATAAGCATATGCACTGCATGGTGTGAGATTCCATGTATGGCATGTGAGGTGACATTTAGTAGGGAAGTACGCAGTCTTATCCGCACAGATGCAGCAGCTGTCTGTCTGCACTGGCTGTCTGCTTGGACCTGGCTATCCCAGAAGGATGCCTAAGGAATCAGCCACTAAATTTTTAATAGTGACAAAATTAAATTTGTTATCAAAAACCTTCCTGCAAAGAGAACTTCAGGTTTTGTGGCTGAATTCCATCAAATATTCAAGACAGAAAAAATATCAATCTTGTACAAATTCTTCCAGGAAATACAAGAGGAGGGAACACCTTCTCAACTCATTTTATGAGGCCAGCAGAACCCTGCTACCAAGACCTGATAAATAACTGATAAGAAACCATAATACACACCAACATCCCTCATGAACATGGTTGCAGGTGACTATGTACAGTTATTGTCTCCATTTTACAGAGGAGGAAAGTGAGCCTTAGAGAAGTTAAAGAACTTGTTCAGGGGCACACAGCTAGAAAGTGGTAGGTCTAGAATATAAACCTAGGTCTCTGGGACTCCAGAACTTCTATGGATTACCAGCATGTTACAGGGTCCCTCTAGCATGATGTTTATTTAATACAAAGTAATTAATTGCTAACAGATAAATTTGAACTCCAGACAGTGAATGAGGGAGGCACACACCTGTGTGAGTACAGAGATTTCCCTCCTCCTCACCCCTGGCCCTCATGGGTACTATAAACTCTCTGCCTGGCCAGGGCGTGCTCATCACCAAGAGCTACAGACTCCAAGTTTTCAGAATTGCAGTGTCAGCCAGTTAAAGCCGACAAAGTCACAGTTGTTTAAGAGTTACAATCCCCCAGAGACACATGTACAGAAAACCCAAATTCAGGCCAAATAAATGCTGAGGTGGTTTGACACATGGCCAGTATGTGTCTTGCTCATTAGTGAAACAGACCTCTGCAAACTGAGAAACTGGTGCAAGTAATTAAGTCACACTCTGTGATAGAAGCAGCTGGAGTCTCATGGCCATGTCCGTCTTCCCAGCATGATCCCTCATGTACTCTCTTGTACAATCAACCTTGAACTTCAAAGGGAGAAGGGAGGGATGGAGGCTGACGCCTCTGGAGGTTCATCTCACAGAGTTGCCCTTCTCTCCAAGAGTCTGTTTCCTGGTTGTCTGTCCTTCTATGGGCCAGTGTCCAGGAAGGAATGACTGTGACCTGATCTACCACAGTCTGTGAATAGCCTCTCCCCAGAGCAGCTTTCTACCTTCAAACCCATAGAACCTCTTCAAAACGTGCAATTGGTAGGAATAACACCTAATTAATAATACTAAGCTCCCAAACCAGCCTCATTTATCTACCCATAGGCAAAGGTGAAAGGGCACTTCTTTAGCATCAAGACTAGAAATTATTCTTAGAAGGTGAGACTCTCTGGAATATAAGACCAATAAGGAATATCACTGAGTTCCCACAGAATTCTACAAGAACACAAAACAAACTGTTCATTCATTTAATGTATTCCTCTTATAAAAACTTACTAAGGACCTATCCTGTAGGAGCTCTGGAGAACACATGATAGTTACTCATCTGGTCCTCGCCTAACCCATAGCCCACCTTTTATATGAATTCCCAAATAATGCTTCTTCCTCCAGGCAGGTACAGCCCAGCTCAAGGGCCAGTGGCTAAAGGCTAGTTCTTAATCCCCATCCCTCCCATCCTCCTTACCTCAGGCAATCATAAGCAACTTCCCTACCCCCCCGGCCACTTACAATCTAAAACATTTAAGCCCAAAACATCTCATCAAATAACAACTATTCAGGGCAGATTCTGGGAGGCCCATATTACCAGTTCAGAGAGAAAATACCAAGGAAGTCCAGAGAAGAGAATATTATTAGCTGAGAATTTAATAACAGGTGAAGAGAAAGAGATAGGAACTGCACTGGATGTGGTAGCAAGGCTCTAAGATCACCCCCAATGATCCCTGCCTCCTGGTATCAATGGCATCAATGTTCTTTGATTGGCAATCTCCTCCCATACTGAATAGGGCTGGTTTGTTCACCGATAGGACACTGAGGAAATGATGGAGTACAACTTCCAAGGCAAAGTTATAAAGGACATCAAGGTTTCTGTCTTGCTTTCTCTTAGATTGCTCACTCTGGGGAAAGCCAGCTTTCTAGCTTTCTGGAGAAGCCCACATGGAGAGGAACCATGCATTTGCCATCTTGGAAAGGGATTCTCCATCCCTGGTCAAGCCTTCAGATGACTGCAGCCCCTGCCACATCCTGACTGCCACATCCCTCAGCCAGAGCCACCCAGTTAAGCCACTCCCAGATTCCCAGCCCATAGAAAGTATAAGAAAAGAAATGCTTGTTGTTTTAAGCTGCTAATAGAACTGTTACATAACAATACATAACTAATATACTGGGCCTTAAAGAAATGGGAGAGTTTCAATGCTCAGAAGCTGTAATGGGGAGGGTCCTTCCAAATTGGAGAATTGGCAAGACAAAGGAAAGACAAAAATCACAAGATGTGTCTGTTGGAGTAGAAACTTGCCTCCCATAAAGGATAAGAGGAAGTTCCATATTTGGGGGCCTCTTTTTAGGACAAGAACTCTCTTGAGGGAGTTGAAACTTGGTTTCTAGTTTGACCCAAGAGTTGGAGCAATTTCAATCCCTTCTCAAGGAAAGTTTGGTAGGAGCATTTTTGCAGAGCACTCCCAGAAATCTCTCAACTCCAAGTTCACAACAGCCACTTTGAAAAATAGAGATGATAGATAGCTTCAAAGGAAGCTCAACTATAGACAAATATACTCCCCTACACCACAAAGAGTGGTTATTCCTGCAATGAAGAATGAGGCGACGAAGGAGGCAGGAACAGGAAGAGGTGGACTCACCATTTATTTCTGCAAATCTGTATTGTCTAAGTCTTTATAACAACTGAGTAGAAAAATAAACATTTCAGTTCTGTGCTAATCGGCAAATATGATTGTTTTTAAAGTTGCTTTAAGAACACAAAGCCAAGAGTGATGGGTAATTTGGCCAATGTTACTGAGTGGCTGCCTCTCCTGCTTTGTATTCAGGAGGACTGTGTAATTTATTTTTTCTGGACGAGAAAGAGAGAAATCCCCTCCCATCTTAACTGTAGAAACGCTCCAACCAGTTCCCACACTGATGGGAGAAGCATAAAAGGAAGGATTCTGTTCTCCAGAGATCTCCAGTGGGTGGGAAGGGGAAAGGGGGTGTTTGCTTCTTGAAGACTCAAAGTTTAACCTTGTTTCACTAACTCCAAGTTCTCCACAGAGGATTCCCAAAACCAGTTCTCCAGCCAGGCTTCACTCACATCCCACAGGTCACTGAGAAGAGCCTCCTCTTTCAGCCACCTGGATTCTCAAGGGACCATGCGGAAATCACAACTTAAATATTGTGAAATAGCTCTTCAAATTCAGATTTGAATACCTATGTTTAAAATGTATCTTCATGTGTAAGAGTAGAACACCTTTAAAAAATCAGAATTTAATCAAGTACGGAAGCTGAAGCCAACTGCAGTTATAACTAAAGAGAGGCATTCCATGCAAATTTGAGAGAACTATCAGGAGGAAAAGTGTATTATTTTCCCAGCTACTAAAACAAATACCATACAGTGAGTTGGCTTAAACAATGGGAATTTATTGGCTCATGGTTTTGAGGCTAGGAGAAGGCCAAAACTGAGGCATCAGCAAGGTGATGCTTTCTCCCCAAAGACCTTCTGGGGCTGGCTGTCAGGGGTCCTTGGTCCTTGGATTTTCTGTCACATGGCAATGCACATGGTAATGTCTTCTCCTTTCTCTTCTGGGTCCCATTGACTTCCGGCTTCTTGCTGCTCTCTGTGGCTTCTCCTTCTAGGTCCAGTTTCCTTTGCTTATAAGGACACCAGCCATATAGGATCAAGGCCCACCCTCTGTTCAGTTTGGGCACAACTTAACTAATAATGTCTTTGTACAAATGGGTTCATATTCTTAGGACCAGGGCTTGGAACCTGAACATGATTTCAATATTCAACAGAAGCTATAAGCTTAGAACAATTCTGGTGCTACTTAGCAGGAATGCCACTAACTGAAAACAGAATCACAGAAATTCCTACTAAAAGTCTGTAGGCACAAAGATCAATCGAAAACTTTCTTTTCTTTTTCTCTGCTTTGTCATAAGGAAGAAAGAAAGCAGAGATTTACAGATGGAGACTTGGGAATGCTAAAATATCATTTCCATCATTAGATTATTTAAGAATGTTAAAATGGCATAATAAAATAAAAGAAGAAAAACTGCTACCACCCAACTGTCCAAAGACCCAGAACCAGAGATGTGTCTGTATTTGTGTCCCCAAGACACTTGGAATCCAAGAAAAAATTAGGTTGACTTACCTTACAAAGACCTAAAATGGAGCAAGCATTAATTTAGTCCAAGATGGATAACATGGAAAATAAGTAGGAAAAATATTCAATTAATCCGCGGTGTCTGAATTTCTTTAATTCATGTCTTTATCATCTGACACCTTTTAAATATGTAAATTAATATTTTCTTAATGTCAATATTGTTAAGTCAAATTGGACTACTAAATGTATTTTAGTTGACTATTTAGGAAGCCAGGTTTGTTTAGGTCACACATCATGCATCCCTGGGAAGTATCTTCTGTACCTGGGAGGCACCTTTATAAAAGGGAGGAAAACAGGCTGCAAAGACCAGCAGTGCAAACCCAGAAGTTTAGAGAATCAATACAGGTCAAAATAACTGATACTTAGTGTCTTAATTTTCCAGGCTGCTATAACAAATACCACATAATGGGATGACCTATCCAACAAGAATATATTGGCTCATGGTTTTGAGGCTAGAAGTCCAAAATCAAGATATCTGTGTAGCTTACTTTCTCCTCGAAAACTCTAGTTCTGGGTGCTGGCAATCCTTGGTTTCCTTGGCTTGTATTTCTGCCACCCATCACATGGTGATGTCCTCTCCTTTCTGGATTCTGTGACTTCCAGGTCCTCTTTATAAGGCCTCCAGTAATTAGAGTAAGACCCACCCTCATTCAGAGGGGCCATATCTTAGCTAAAAATAACTTCTTCAAGAAGTCCTGTCTACAATGGTTTCACACCCACAGGAATGTGGATTGAAATTAAGAATACGTCTGAACTGAGGTACATAATTTAATCAACCACACTTAGGGTGTAGGAGTATATACTAGCAGTGCCCTCACCCTCATTCTTCCCAATTTTGCAAGAACAGAAAAACCACATTGAGACAACTATTGCCCCTTGACCGTTCAGACAAGGCTTAAAAGTACTTAGTAATTTCAGAGGCCCGCAGAGAAGTACACAGATGCCCTGTGGGATGGTGAGATCCTAGGGAGACTTACACATGGAGGAAATAGCAACATCAGCTATTGAGCTACTACTTATCCAAAGGACCCCAATGTACAAGGCAATTATAAATAACTCTCAGTTACTGACATGTACTATACATTGAATGGTTTAGTAATATGAGTTAATTAATGGCAGACTATATTTTTGTCAAAATACCCTCTACTCCTCCCCACTGGGCTCAGCTCTATATGAGGATTTTACTTCCTTCATGTCCTTGATGATATGACTTGCTTTGACCAATGAAATGCAGGTGAAAGTGAGGTGATACGCGCCACTTCTGAATGCAATCTGGTTCCGTCTCCCTCTTTGCTGTCAGCAGCAATGCCTCTGATAGGGGCTGCTCATCAGCTTGTATCCTTGAGTGAAAAGCTGGAGCCAGACCATGATGGAAATATAAAGTGAACCAGGGGAAAAAAAAAAAAAACAAAACACAGTTATAAATTACTGAAATTTCAAGGTCATTTGTTACCACCGCATAAAGTAACCTAAACAGCCTGATGCATGAGCACAGGCCTGATTGGCTCCTTCCTCAGCACACCTCAGAAGGGATAAAAGGGATTCGAACACCTGCCTGAACCAAAACTAACTATAGTGGGAAATGTTTTGTTCCCTCCTTGTGACGGCTAAGCTGACGGCAACTTGGCTAGGTTATGGTGGTGTTGTCTGGTCAAGCCCTGGCTTGGACGTTGCTGGGGAGGTGTTTTGTAGATGGGCTTAGCCCCTACAATGAGTTGACTTTAAGTAAAGGGCATTACCCTTGCTAACGTGAGTGGGCCTCATCCAGTGCGCTGGAACCTGTAGAGCAGGGGTTCTTAACAAGGGGGCCATGAGCTTGAATTGAAATTCAGAAAAGCATTATTCTTGTGGGGACATGTTGGTGCAGGTGTGATATATTTATTAAATAATACACAGTATAGTGTGGACTTAGTAAGGGGTCTGTGGTTTTCACCTGACTGGCATAGGGGTCTGTGGAACAAACCCTGTAGAGCAAAGAACTGCTGCTGTAGAGCAAAGAACTGAAGATTCCAGAGAGAAGAAGAAGTTCTGCCTCGAGACCACATCCTCTACCCCTTTTCTGAGTTTCCAGCCTGCTGGCCTCCTCTATAGATTTCAGACTCAAGACTTTAACATCACTCTTCTCAGAATTTCCATCCTCTGACTTGTCCTATGAAATTTGTACTTGCCAGCCCTTAAAATAAATCTCATTATATCTATGCACATACACATTTACACATACACATACATATACATACACGTATATCCCATTGGTTCTGTTTCTCTTTAATCATAAACACAAGATAGTCAAAGTAGCCAGGACTTGTGGATTGCTTAGGGCGTTATGCAGCAGTTCCTTTACTTCAGACATTCTTTTACCACCTTACTAATTATTTCATATCTGTGTACTAACCATATTACTAGTTAATAATATTTTTATTTTGCTCATGATTTTATTCTAAATATATCAATATCAAAGGAAACTGTGTAGCACTACAATAAGCAAAGAAACCACCATTGTTTATCTTAAAGTGGAAAAATAAATACTTAACTAGTAAAAAATCATCTGTGGACCATGTTGACTATTTTCGTAGCACCCAAGGCAAATCTCCCATGCTTCGGGAAACACCATGGCAGTGGGCTGAGCTCTAGGGGTCAGAGTCCTGGGTTCTAGTCTTGGCTGTGTCTCACGTTGTCTAATCTTGAACAACTTTCTCTGGACTTGAGTTTTCTCAATCATAAAAAAGTACTTATCCTATAAAGTGCCATCCAGCTCTACTATTATATTGTCTACTGTCGGGGTTGCTGTCCTCCTCCTCCCTTTTTCTATTGTTACTGAAAACAATCCGCATGTGTGATATCATCAATAACCCTAGTAGGAAAAAAGGAATTTAGCTAATCTTTGGGATGGTTCCTATTTATTCTGTAACAGTGTTTCTCTCCCAGAGAAAGCATATCAAAATTATAAAGCGCAAACAAGGGCACATCTTATTTCATCTTCCTTCATGTTTTGCCAACAATTTCTTACTATTAGTTGAAATTCGCTAGCGGTTCCAAAATGATGTTTTTGCATCCTCCCCATGGGGTGACATTTCCCGCTATCGTTTCGGAGAAAGGAGGAAGGAAATCATAATTTCACCTAACAGGCAGATGTTGGCTATTAGTCAGCAATAAATACCATATTGGTTACACAAAGTAAAGGGGTATCTGTCCATTTGAAGAACGTTCCCCTTTCTACTAATTTCAGGTTTTAAATCTTTTCATTACTCAAGTTCAGAGGACTCCCACTCTTTCAAAGAGAACATATGCAAAACAGGCTCACATTAGAATCATAGATTTTGAAATCTGGAAGGAGACTTGGAAATCATCTGCTTCAACCAACTAGTTATGCAGATGAAGAAACTAAGACCCGAGTTCATGCAGCAGGGCTGGGATGAGAGTCAGGCTGCAAACTCACAGGCGAGGTAAGGTTGTATTGCCGAAATACAGCCTCTGCCATGTTCTATTTCTTAGACTTTCTTCAAGTCACTTCCCTCCCTTGGCCTCAGTTTTCTCTTGTGTAAAACAGGGGCCTTAATACTTCTCTTGCAGGGTTATTCTAAGACTCCAGTGAGCTACGCCAGCGAGTCTCAAACCTGAGAGTTCAAGTGAGGCAATAGATTCTAATTCAGTAGGTATCCGGGACCAAGATTCTGCATGTCTAGCAAGCGTCCCGGTGATGCCGGGCTCCACATAATCAAGAATGGCCTGGAAGTGATTCAAAAGTAATGTCCAGGAATTCCTGCTGGGTTGGGGTGGGGAAGGGACCTGGTGTTAATGTTGCCACACAGGAAGGGTCACAGGGCTGTGTAATGAGGACCATTCTCAGCTCAGACTCCAAGGAAGAGAGGACTCTTCCGACTGAGGGGATGTAATGCACTCTGGGCACTGCAGAAACAAGCAGAGACTCTGATCTTAACAGCAAGGCAAGAGCCAGGCAACGAGTATGCCGAATCAGGAGATTCAATTGAGAGAGCGTCGAGAGCAAAACGGATCGTGGCCACCTGCAGTCAGTTCTCATTACTGCATAAAGCAGGAGGCCACATTTTGTAGAGCAACATTGTTGGATGGGAAAAAAATATTTCTGTAGATATGAAATAGATGCAGATTTGGAACTTAAATGCTCTGCTATAGGCACGTGCGAGGTATAAGCTGGCCATTATCATCATGCAGGTGTGCCCAGCCCAGGGGGCTTGTTTGAGAGGGAAAGAGGTGCTTTTCCACAATTGTCAGCACAACAGGAGTAAACAGAACTGCCTGAGCGAACCGTGTCATAGGTTCATCCCCCATAAGGAGGACAATGGGGAAGGGGACTTTTCCAGGGCTTGCTGTAAAAGACAGGATTTGAAACATATTAGAAATAAAACTACATCTACAGCTATTAGGTCTGAACCCATCGTCTGAAATGGGTATTATCTTCACAAAGAGGCAGCACAGCTCACTTCTTAATACTAGCAGCGGTGACAAACTGTTTCAGAAAAGAGCCACATAGTAAATATTTTAGACTTTGCAGTGACATAGACTCTCTGTAGCATATTCTTTTTAATTTTTACAGTCTTTTAAAAAATGTAAAACTCATTCTTAGCTTCTAGGCCACGCAAAAGCAGAGCACGGCCTGGATTCGGCCTAGGGGTGCTAACTTGTTGAACCCTGGTCAATAGTGTGGACGCTGTATTGAAATTGCCTGGGCTTGAATCCTAGCTCCACCTACCACTTATCAGCTGAGAAATCTGGAGCAAGTTACTTCATTCCTCTGTGCCTCAGTTTCCTCATCTAAAATAGGCAGGTTCTGTAACACCTACCTCATTGGGTTGTTGTGGGGAACAAATGACTAGAAATGCTACCACAGTGCCGAACACGTTTGAGAACATGTTACCCATGCATACCACTATGGAGAATACTCAGAGGGATTCAGACCGTCACCTCCACTTCCTCTTCTCAGGGGCTAGTATGTTCCTAAGGGGATGGGGGCTCCATTTTTATTTCACCTGGACTCTTCCAGAAGAGACCAGCCCTGCTGACACCTTGACTTCAGACTTCTGGCCTCCAGAATTGTGAGAGGACAAATGCCTGTGTTTCAAGCCACTCAGTTTGTGGTAATTTGTTATAACACCCCCAGGAAACTATTACATTCGCCAAACCCTGTGAAGAAGGAAATGTGATCACCACTTACAAGTGAGGAAACTTGAAAATTTAAAATCATATTTACCCTTGAAACTGCCGTAGCACTTAGCAGGTTGCCCTAACTAGAGCTGGCCTTCTTAAAACCATGTTTGCTGATTTGGGTAAAATGATCATGTACTGTACCCACTGGGAAAGTGGACTACTGCTGATAGAAGAAAATAGAAATTTGATAGAGTTTGATAGAGAAATACAGACAGACACACCCTTCTCCACCTAGCCACTTCCCCTCTCCCACCAGAGCCTCTTCAATCCCGGCCCCCTCAGGGCAGCCAGCAGCCCTCACTAAATACTCTGGTGGACCTTAAACTCCTGCACATCGACTTCTTGAGCACCTGCATCACAACTGTCCCTTTTCATAGCACTTACTCCTGTTGGGGGATTCAATATGTCTGTGTGGTTATTTGATTCATACCTGTCTACCCATGGGAAATGTGTGGTCAGTTCTGGGAGTCCCCCAGGGAAGGCCCTGGGAAAAGACTGGCAGCCTTGCAGCCATAACAGCAGGGGTGAGCAAGGCCCTCACAGTAGCTGACGTCCATCCACGGCTGGACGTCCACTCCCGGCTGGACTAAAGCATAATACACCTCTCTATCAGAGTGCCTGGCACATAGCAAACAACTTTTATCAGTTTAGCTACTGCTGCAAAAATGCTGCATTAGCAAAGCACCATAGAATCCAGTGGCTTAAAACAATGTTCATTCGTTATTAAGTTTACAAGGGTGTGGAATGAATTGGAATCAGCTGCTCTCACCTGGGCTTACTCACATATGTGCAAGGCAGGCTGGGGGCTCCACTCTAGGCTGGACCGGCCGGGGCTGCTTCACTCCATGGCTCTCACATCTTCGTCTGGACCCCAGCAGGTAGCCGAGGCATGGCCTTCTCGCGGCAATGGCAGAATAGAAGAGAGCAATCAGACACGGTCAGGCCTGGGAATGGGCACACAGGCACTGCTGCCCCAGACTTTTAGCCAAAGTAAGTTCCACGGCTGAGCCCAGATTCAAGGGGTGAGGACAGAGCCTCTGCTTCTTTGGTGAAGGGAAATGCAAAGACACGTGGCAAAGGAGTAGATACAGGGATGGGGTGAAGCAAGGGGACCATTAATGCCTTGTAGCACAGTACTTAATAAAAACACATTGAATGAATAAACAACCAGTTAATGATATGGTTTGTAATTTTGGTTTGGGAATTTGGGTCATTTTTTTCTTTTATCTTTTTCTTTTTTCTTTTCTTTTCCTTTTTTTTTACCGGAAGGTCCCAGGGATTGAACCCGGGTTCCTCCATAAGGGAGACGGACGCCTAACCATTTGAGCCACATCCGTCCCCCTCCATATTTATTTTATGCCATTATTATTCTTATAAAAATAGAGATGGTAATGCACATAGATAAAACTGATGATTCATGAATTCATTCAACAGAGTTTTGCACACCACCCTACTGCCATGCCCGGGCTAAGAGCTGGACATTTAGCCATGAACAAGACAGACATGGTGCCCGTTCTCACAGAGGTTTCACATCAATCAGGAAGACAGGCTCTGAACAATTATGTGTGTGATGGGTGCTAAAAAGGCTGAAGTTGAAAGGACCTGACAATAGCAGTCATCTTTTTATACACAGAATCTGTTTCCAACCAGGATCTTCCAGACAAAATGTTCTGTAAGTGGGATGTCTACCATTAAGTCATTAGACCAGGGCAGGACATGCTGTCTCCTCAGCTCTCTAAGCTCCTATTTGCAGATGTCCTGAGCCTGTGGGTGTCCTTTCTAACCCACTTCCAGATCCAGAGAAAGAGATCAAGTTACTCTCTCTACAAGTTTCCCAAATTCCTGATGCTGTTTCCATCATCCAGTTTGCTAATTGCACAAAGCCTCCTGGCCTCAGACAGGTAAAGACAGTGAGAGACAACCAGAGAGAGAACTTCCTGGCCTTGGAAGACTCATCATCTTCCTGAAACTGGCTCGTAGCTCCAGCCCCAGGAGCCAGGGGCCACTGATGTGGTTGGTGGACAAGTATGGGATTATTTCAGGAAAACAGAACACTGAGATAAGAACTTAAAAGCACAAGATAGAGTATCCAATTATATCCCAAAATAAGAACCATGGCTTAAGAGCCAGATAGTTTCTTGGATTTGACATTTTTTTTCCCAGACTCCTAAACTTAGCCAGCGAGAATTCTTTTGAGTCTCATCTTCTGATGCTATTTTGTAAGTGAAGGATTTGCCACCAGAAAAGATGGAATGCAATATCCTTAGCTTTGTGAGCCCCATCAAGAACAGGGCTGTATAGGTCTATGTCATAGCTCTAGCATGTAGCAAATATAGATTTTAGAAAATCTGTATTAGAAGTAAATGGCCAACTTGCTCTGAGAAGCAGACTGAAGAGCAAGTAAGACCAAGATATGCTCCCTGCAGGTTAGACTAAACTCACCATTGATGAGAAGAACATAGTGGGCAGGAATTTGTTAGTCCTCCAGCTCCCCATTCAATCTCTGTGCTAACATTTACATGTTCCTACTACCATCAAAAAAATCCAAGAAGAGTAAATAAGTTAAAAACAGCCAAGCAAAATAAAGAATAATGGATAAAATGCATGCATTACTGAGCTATCTTACACATGTTATTTAGATTATGTTTTATCCTAACAACAATAATTTTACAAATGAGGAAATTGAGGTTCTGAGGTCAATGTCAGAGCTGGGACCCCCAATGCCTCCCTTCCGGCTCCTTTTTGCAAACTCCTCCCGGCCGTGTAGGCTGCTTTCCTACGTCTTGGAGAGAAAGGGTCAGACATCATGATTCTACTGCACTGGAGCACCAGAGCAACAGGCTATTACGTGGGCTGGGAGATACCAAGGGCTGAAAATCATGAAAACTAGAATTGGTGACCATTTAACTGAGGGGTGGCCTCTGATTATAAAAGTGAGGAAGAAATATGTATGCAAGGGACAAGATACAGAACTTGGTGACTGCAGAAACCCAGTCAGCATGAAATATAATGTTGCTCAGTGTCTCTCCTATTGACCTTCTTTCTAAATGCAAAGCTTCTCTCTCTGCACATTAACCATTCATTCATTCATTCAACAAATAACTGAGGCCCTAAAAAATCAGCTATGAATTAAGGATCTATTTCCTGCCCTTGCAGAGTTTACCATTCTTTAAGCCAATAATCACACAATTAAATACATTAAATACCATTTCAGTAAATACTATGAAGGAAAAGTAAAGGGTGCAGTGAGCACTTATGCCAGGGGCACCTAGTTTAAATGGGGCATCAGACAAGGCTTCTCCAGAAAAGTGACATTTAGGCTGACTCCTGATGGAGGAGTTGCATTTTACCAGAATTGGGAGGCAGGAGGAGAGTATCCTAGGCAGAAAGAGCATGGGCTTAGATGGCCTCATACATACCTGATGGTTGACCAGCTGTCCACTAGGATAATAGGGGTGGCTGGGCCATGCGTCTCATATCATGCAACAAGCTGGCCTCGGCTTACTCATGTAATGGTAGTGATGGTGGCTGAGAGCAAGCCCCAAAGCAAAAGCACTTTCCAAGTCTCTACTTGTGTCATATTTGCTATGGTCCCATTGACTAATGCAAATCATATGGCCAAGTCCAGGGTCAATGTGAGAGGACACTTCCCAAGGGCATGGACACAGGGAGGTGTGGACAGATAGGGGGTCATTACTGCAACAAACCAGAAGGAGACATTTAACCTGTCCTAGGAGTACAGGTGAAGCTTTCCAGAGGAAAGGACATGTAAGCAGAATCACCCAAGAGTAACACTGAAGAATGAATAGGAATTAGTCAGGGAGATCCAACAGCAAAGAAAAGTTGAAGACACAGAAGAATGAACGCCTATCAGCAACAACAACAACAAAAAGATGGTTCCAGATTTAGTGTTTCTCTGGTGGGCTCAGTTGCCATCAGTCTCAGGCACCTTGCTGGGTGGGTTGTCCTGGGCAGGGTGACAGCATACAAAAGCAGCATGTTCTGTGAACTTCTGGCCTGGAGGGCTCTACCCCAGCCACTGGCCACTCATTTCACTGATCTCACTGATCACGATGGGAAGGGCTATTTATCACTTTGAAACTTGTAGTGGCAATATGAAGAGAACGGCTTTCTGACATATTGCCTAAGAGGTACCACCCAAGGAAACAAAACAAGCCTCTACCTCCACCCCACACCCATCCCATTCCCCGTGACACCTCCCCTTTTCATCACTTGAAGCATCCCTGCAGGAACCACATAGCAGCATTAAGGGGCTGGACAAGAACATTTTGCTGTAAGCAAGGTACAAATGCCAAGATGTGTGAACCCCATTCACATACAATGAGCGAAGACCAGGAACAGCCTGCACATGTAGAAGAGGGAGGGAAGAGGGAAAACGCATTTCATTTATGTTTCTTGAGTGTAGCCTTTTTTCTCATTCTGGTTGTTTATGAATCATACTGGTCTTTGTTTCCTTAAAGAGGAACTGAACAAAATGGCCCATCTTGAAATGATCACTCATTCTGCAGGAACGGAACATGATAGAAACCTAAAATACTGTTAGGCTGCCTTTATCCCAACCTCATTTTGTATTAAAAGTATTTGCCAAAGCATATTTAATCCTATGAAGCCCCGAGATATACATTTTTTGGCTCACATAAAGGTAGCCTTATTCTATTGGAAAAAGATGCTCTATGTCTTCCATTTCCAAAAAAAATTCTCAGAATGGCCTGATCAGGCAAGGGCCAGGGAAGAAGCATAGGGCAGGGTCCACATGGTTCAGTCACATGGGACATGGCTGGGGTGGGGACTCAGAAACTGAAAGGAATCTTGGAAAATGGCAGGTTAGCAGGGGACCACAGGATCATCCCAAGAAGGACGGGGCTCCAGAACAGGCTTGAGTAATGAGAATGGCGGTCCCTGCCCTGGGAAGTCCCCCACCCGCCTCACACAGACCTGCCACCAACCTACAAGGGCAAATTCTTCACGCCGACAAATTCCTCGTCGATGCCTTTTGTTTATAGCTGTGAACCTCTCTTCTTCCTCCTCCTCCTCATGACCATCAGTTTTCTCATCCTGCTCATCCTCCAGAATTCATATGAACTGTCTGCTCTCCCCTGATTCTGTGCTGAGCTAATGGCCCACTTCATGACAGCTACACTAACGTCAAAATGTAGACATTTTACAGATGGAAAATGGAAGGAACTTAGGAGGAAGAAGGGAAGAGGGAGAAAGGGGAGCGGTGGGGCAACGAAACCAGCTCATATTTATACCTGAGAGAGCAGCAGGGAGAGCAAATGCACCTAGACCCACCGAAGTAAAAAACAGTTTCACCCAAAGCAAAGCGGGTGAACCAGGCCAGCAAATGCTCAGCTGGTTTCACAGGATCTTAGCCCAGCACCCAACAGCAGGAGCACTGGGGCAGATTTTTCCAGTGGTCACTTAGGGAGGGGTAAATTACTCTGGGAGAAAGTAGATATGCTTTGAGCCCACTGCCCTCCTTTCAGTTTGTTGTCTTTGAACATATGCTTCCCTTTCTGCAATGCTCTAGCTTCCTGCCTTCACCTATTTTTCACTTGTATTCATCAGTTAGATCTCAGCCTCCTCAAGGAAAACCTTCCTGACCACCTTTTCTGGGATGGGCTACTTTCTAGTGCCATCTTCCTTTATTTTAGAGGACTTATCTCTGTCCACACATATTCCTTCATTCATGTGATATTTGATATCTGTCTCCCACACTGGACCATAAGCTCCATAAGGTCAAAGACTTGCCTCTTCTTGCTCAAATTGTGTACAGTTCCAGGCACACACTGGCTCAATATATGTTTGTTGAATGAATAAATGAACTCAGATTTGATTCCTACCTTCCTACAGAGCAAACCCTCTCTTGTTCTGGGCTAAGAAGTAGTTTACAAGGGTCCTTGGCATGGCCTCGATCCCCTTCAGTCACCTTTGGTCCTCAAGTACATCGAGAGACAGAGAAAAAGGTGCCCAGATCACCTCAAAACATCATCAAGTCAGTCAGTGTTCAGAGGGTGCCTGTACCACCACCCTGGCCTTTTAGATTCCCAGGGTCTTGAGGAAGAAGTGACAACAGTAGTTACTTGGCCCACCCTCCAGCTGAAGCAGGAAACCCTAGCAGAGCATCGAAAACTAATATCTAGACGCTCCCCATTCAATGAACCCTAGGAATGTGTGTTGAAACATTTATAACTTAATATCCGAAGGGCTGGGTACACCCCAGAAGAACTATCTAAACATGAATAAAAATTTATTTTTAGATGGCTATAAGCCAAGTATCTTGGCCACATGATATAAAATGCCTACAACTCCTTAAAGAACATCACCAAAGTAAACTATTAATACAGAACAAAGGACTCCAAACAATGCCAATGCTGCACATTCAGATCTTTTCTAGACACGCACCAAGTAAGTGAACAAGCTGCCTATAAATACCAAGATTTCCAGAAGTGTTTTCATAATAGTGTTAGCAATAGATGAATACCTGTGCCAGAGGACACACTTGATCCTCAGAACTCTTGGAATAATGACTGGACTGTGTGACTTATCAATGGCATAACAAACCACAAAATATAAAACTAGTCATTGCCAATGAATGGAAACAATGTGTATTGCAAGATAAATACACGTTGAATAATCCATATGGAGCATCGAGAGTACTTAACACCCACAATTTAGCTATTCCTACCAAGGCACTCTTGCACGAGGCACACGTGGTATGTGGTAGCGTGATGTACCAGACATTTTTGTGATCAACAGTTGCATGGCTATAACTGCTGCTCTGATGTTTAGGAAGGAAATGCATATCATGATTGAAGGAGCACAGGTTTTGGACTCATAGTCAACTGGATTTGAATTTCAGGTCTGCCGCTTACAAATTTTGTACTATTAAGTCTCCATTTCTTCATTTATAAAGTGGAAGTGATATTACCTGCTTCACTGGGTTATAGCAGGGATTAGTTAACTACAACCTGTTGGGGATTGAATTATGTCCTCCATAAAAACATGCTCCAGTCCCAAGCCCTAGTTTGGTGGGAGTGAAACCATTTGTAAACAGGACCTTTGAAGATGTTATTAGCTGAGGTGAGTCCACTCTGAATGAGGGTGGGTTTTAATCCAACATGGCCGAAGTCCTGATAAGCAAGGAAATTTGACACAGGGAGCAGCCAGAGCAGGAAATCTGCGGAACCAGAAGAGAAAGAAGAAGACATTGCCAAGTACGTTGCCATGGACGAATGAGCCAAGGACCAAGGACCACAGGCAGCCAGCCCCAACATGCTATAGGCTTTGGGGAGAAAGCATCGCCTTGCTGAAGCCTCAGTTTTGGACTTTACCTAACCTCAAAACCATTAGCCAATGAAGTCCTGTTGTCTAAGCCAGGCCCTTGTGTCATATTTGTTTTAGCAGCCAGAAAACTAAACCATGGCCCATGGGCCAAATCTGGTCTACTACCTTTTTTTTTTTTTTTCCTGATAATAGTAATATCTAATTTTTTTCCTTTATTAGAGAAGTTGTAGGTCCACAGAACAACACATTGCATTGTGTGGAACATATGTTACAACTGATGACAGCACATCTTCATAATTGTATCATTAATTAAAGTCCACGTTGACCGCTTATTTTTGTAAATAAAGTTTTATTTGAACATAGCAATTCCCATTCACTTACAGGTTGTATATGGCCATTTTCATGCTACAACAGCAGAGTTGAGTAGTTACAACAGAGACCATATGGTGCACAAAGCCTAAAATATTTACCATCTGGCCCTTTACAAAGAAAAAGGTTGTCATCCCTTGGTGAAGACTGTGAACAGTTTCCTGCCTGGAACACACTTCCCCAACTCCCTGCAACTAGCCAATATCTTCTCATCTTGTAGGTCATTTCTTTACAGCGGCTTTCCCTTACCACTTACATAAAGTTATACATCTTGCTCTATGCTCCTACAGCACCATTTTGGATAAGCCTTGTCACATTTGTAAATACTTGTTCACTGTCCACCTTCCTAAATAATTCTGTTAGTTCCATGAGAGCTCAGATGATGCCTGCATCCTGTATCCTTACTCAGGATATTTTGGTTGAATTCTACACAGTCCTTCCCCTTCATCCTACCACCCCATGTTTGGCAAATATTCCTAGCACTGGTCAAAGTTTAATCTAATGTTAAAAATCCCAGTTCAAGTGAATGTCATTAGATTGGAGAAATCTCCCAATTCCTTTTGTAACAATGGTGGGATTGTGGGCAGTGAGCCAGGCCTGACACTGTGCATATGCTTCATGGGCTCATCATAGAACCAAAAACTCATTATATCAATCAATATTTATCAAGCACTGCTCTAGGAAGGCACCATTTGTACTGTGTGGATACACAGAAGCATAATCTGGTTAAGTCATATCTTACTGGAAGGCTATAATCTGCACTCAGGTTGTAAGGCTAAATTTCATATTGGAATTCCTTTTGGAGGACATCATGCTAGAGATGAGCATACATTTCTCAAGAAGGCCAATACCACCACATTTCCCATCATTTTAGGAAAGATCATTGTTTCCTTGTTTGTGTGCCAGATAAAGGAGCCAGTTTGACTTTAGAGACTTCAATGTGTAAAAAACTGCATAACTCTGGATGCCGGAATCATAGCCAGTATGGCAAGATGGGAGACTTGTAGCAACAGAGTCAAGTCACCAAAAAGTAGCTTCGTATCACCCATGTTATTTTCACTCTGGGCATATGTTCATTGATAGAAGGAGGGGTACAATTGTCCAAAACTGTTTAAATTGCTTGATTTCTCTCTCTCTGTCTCCCCCCACTTCTCCTCCCCTCTTTCTCTCTTCCTTTCCCCATGCCATGCCCTCTTTGCTAAGAATATATATTCCAACTCTGTAAAGCCCTTCCTCCCTGTGTGCGCTATCTGCCATTGCACAACAAATTATCCGAAAGCAACTTAGCAACAAAGCAAACATTTTATCATGCTCATGATTCTGTAGATTCAGAATTCAGGAAGAACTCAGCTGGGTGGCTCTGGCTGGGAGTTTCTCCTACATTTATTAGCTAGGGCTTCTGCTATGAGAAGGCACAACAGGGCTGGGAGTCCAAAATATCCCACTCACATGGTAGGCAGAGAGCTTGGCTAGGACTTTCACCAGAACATCCACACATGGCCTCTCCATGTGGCTAGGGCCAAGGCTCAGAGAGGGAATGTGCCCCAAGGAGTCTCCAGAAAGAGAGGGTTCCAACAGACCATTCAGAAGCTGCCTTCCCTCTTCTAACCTAACCTTAAAAGTGATACTGCACCACTTCCAAGCATTAGACCACTAAGGCCAGCACAGATTCAGAGGGTGCAGAATTAGACCCCATCTCGGAATTGGAGAATTTTCATCCATCCTTCATCAGCCACATTCCATATGAGTAACCCTTGCTCCCTCCCGCATTTCTCCTGGTCTTTTACATCACTTGTTAACAAGTTTGCATCCCCACCCCTCACCCCATGTAACAAAGCCAAATGTATATATACCGTAATAGGATTCTTTTTTATAAAAATCAAAATAATCATATTTCCCAAGCACTCTTGGGGCTCAGCCACAACCTCCACATCTGTAATTCTGTGGAAGTCCAGTTTAGGCCTCAGAAAGGGGACCATGCAACAATGATATCACTTGCTCCAACCAGCCCTTTGCAGGACACATAGAAATTTCTCTGAACACATGCTCTGACTGAATGGTAACAGTAGCATATTAGCTCTATAGAAATGGAACTAACACTTAGGTGTAGAGAGAATGTCATCATTGCAAGGTCCTTTCACATTTCAATGTCAACAGCAGGCCTGTGTGTCCTAGGCAGCCGGGGCCTCTGGCTTCCCCAAAACAGAGCCTGAGGCGGGACTTTGAGTAGTAGTTTGCTTGGGATGTTATCCCAGGGAGCATCGTGAGGGAGCAGGAGAGTGAGGGAGGGAATAGCGGTAAACCAATCAGAGAACATTGATGGCAGGCTACCCCAGAGGGCAACTGGGGCTCAGGCCCTCCAGGGGCCCCAGAGAGACTGTGTGGAACACATCTTAGGATCGTCCCACTGATGGGTGAGGAGGCTGGGGTACCTGCCCACCAACTCCTGCCCCCCACTGATTGAGCGTTGCTTGTAGGGCATTAAATCCTTGGCACTCCCAGCGGGCCAGCCTGCCACACGTGTAAATGGAGCATCCTACCAAGCCAGAGCCTCTCCTCAGGAAGAAACGCACAGGAAGCTGTCAGTGTGCAGGCAACCTCCAGGGCAGGATGCGGGGAGTGAGTGTGCCCCACAGTGTCTGCTCAAGTGCACTCTGTGTGCTCAGAACTCTTCTTATCTAGGCTAATCCCCACAGCAAATCTGTTGTTATTCATAGTGCAGTTAACCACTTCACAACAGAGGAAACTGAAGCTCAGAGAGGTTAAGTAGTATGCCCAGGACCACACAGCAGATACGGGTGAGCCTAATTCCAACTTCTATACTAAACTGCCTCTGAAGGCCCCAGAGAGGGTGAGTGACTGGCCTGGAGCCACCCAGGGCACACCCACATCACAATCAGAAATCAAAGTATCATCACCCCTGGCTGGCTGCCATCCTGAGTCATTGGCTCCTCTCTCACAGAACTCCATGCCTTGCAACTACACGGTCTGGTGAACAACTTAACCAAAATTATTTCCATGCTTTTGACTCAGCAAAGCAGACAATTCATGCTGTAAGTCAAAACACGTGTCAGCTGTACTATCCATTAAGGACTCCCCAATGGGGGATGCTCTTTCTACCCCAGATGCATGGAAACAACCCAGAAGGAATCTCCCCAGAATCAGAATGTACTTTGGATACATAGTAGAGAAGGGGTAGGAACACACCGACTCAGCTAAGTATATATCTATCAAGGGCTTCACTTTTCCTGGAATTCTACTCAAGAGCCGTAGCACTGGCTCAAAACCATGGACGTACGACCTAAACAGTTACTAAGCAACAGCTTGAGTCAGGGAATGAAGATTTACTAGCTCAAGGCTAGCAAGTGACGCAGAAGTGGTGCGGGTGTAAGAGGGAATGCCATTGGACAAGACGATAGGTGGGCAGCTATAAAACATACCAGTCAAGAATGGTGGAAAAGAGCTAACATTTTTAAGTGGCAACTAAGCATTCAACGACTGCCTCCCACCCCCTGCTCAAATACCGTCTATTATACCCATGATAAAGGTGAGAATCTGATGGCTAGTCATTTGAATAGAGTGACACAGCTAATGTGATCAGAGTCAAGACTAAAGCCCTTTCAAGTGTACTGGACTCCAAAATTCATTCCATTACATCTCATCAGGCTCCATTGTGCATGTAATGAGTACCTATTGTGTACTAGATCAAGTAAGTCATAGTGCATGCTCCTTGCAGATAGGACTGTATCTTGTCAAATGTTGTGCACTCAGGACTGGGCACAGGGTCTGGTCCGGAGGAGACCCCTTCTGGGGTTGCCAAGGACCTCATGATGGAAACAAAACCTACCTGAAGAAGGAAATATATTTAACTATTTTTCTTGGTTGGCCAGAGGCCGCCTATGAAAAAATACCAGAAATGGGCTGGCTTTTATAAAGGGGATTTATTTGTGGGAAAACCTTATAGTTCTGAGGCTGCAAGCATGTCCAAATCAAGGCATTATCAAAGATGCTTTCCCACCAAAGGTCAGCTGCTAACAGATCCTGGAGTCCTGCCATGTGGTGAGGCAAGATGGCAGATCCACTTGTCTCTCTCTACTTTCTCCTGGAGCCCAGCTTTGGGCCATCAGGCCTCTCTCCCTGGGCCTCATCTCCTTGAACATCTCAGGGTTTCTCTGTCACTATGGCTGCAGGCGAACCTGGAGTCCTCTCTCTTGCATGGCTGGGTCAAAATGGCAGTGCTCCCTTTTCTTTCTCTCTGTGTGTTCTCAGTTTAAACAGACCTAGCAAGAGGGTGGAGACCTATCCTGGGTTACACCTCACTGACATAGTCCAATCAAAAGCCTAAAGCGATCTAACCAAGTGATCTAATCAAAGGCCCCTTAACTGAATTTAATGCAATCAAAGGGTCCCACACCCACAAGAATGGATTAGTTCAAGAACAGTCTTTTCTGGGATTCACAAAATCAAACTGCCACAATGTCATTGAAGGGCTTCAGATAAAAGGCCACACAAGTTTCCAGGCATGAGTAATCACCATGGTGCTTTCACAGAAAAATGGAACTGGACAAAGGGATAGGAATTATCATGGCTAAGGAGAGATGAGGTCCAGGCAGTGGGACTGAGTCCCACTCCAGAGGACAAAACACAGGGGACAGTGAGTAGACCCATCCAGTTAGAGTTTATGGTTTGTGTAATGGAGAAACAAGAGAGAAATTTAGAAAGGCTGGCTATGACCACATTTATCCTTGAATGTCAGGTTATGGAGTCTGGAAAGATTAGGAAATAATAACTACCATCTCACAAGAGCTTCCTATGTTCCAGACACTGTCCTCGCACACTACGGTGGGGTTGCTCAACCTGGGCACAGTTCACATCGGGGCCTTTTTTGTGGGACTGTCCTGGGCACTGTTGGAAGTTTAGCAGCATCCCTAGCCTACACCCATCAGATGCTGTGGCGCACACACTCCACACACACACAACCCAGTCATGACCACCAAAAATTCCCCTGGGGGACAAAATCACCCCCGGTTGAGAACCACTGCTCTACATGTTTTAAGCTATTTAATTTTATTGATAACTCTATGAGATAGTTACTACTATTTGTTCCATTTTACAGGTGAGGAAACTGAGGCACAGGCAAGTAATGTAACGTGCCCAAGCTCACAGGGTCTGTAAGTGTCAGAGTCAAGGCACTCAATTAGTGCCTACTGATTCAGAGCCCAGAACCTTATTCTCGATGCTGGGTTTAACATGTTGAAAGGCCAAGTTAAAAAAATATGAAATGCAGTAAGTCTTGTGCTTGCAATTATGTAGAAATTTGTAAAAAGTTGGATAGCTGTCAATGAAACAAATAAAAATAATATAAGTTTAAATCAGGGAGATGAAATTATGGGAGCCTAATTTCTTTCTTTAACAAGAAATTAAATTAAAATTTAAAACATGTTGTCATGTTTTAAAAATATAAGTAAAGGGTTTGAAGAATACCAAGTAACATCTCTACCTTTATTTCTTCCCTCCATTTTCAAGAGTAATTGGCTAAAATCAGTTCAGTCCCACTCATTTCTTCAAGACTCAGTTCAGGCATTACATCTTCCTCCAGGAAGTCCTCCCTGGCTTCTTTCCCACTTGACTACCATCTCTAAGGTGGCTTCATATGCTCTTCCTAACTGCAGCCAAAATAGCAATCCTACAGGAGAGCTTTATCAGAGTCATAATGCCCTAATTTAATTCCTGTTCAGTATACCTTTCTTCCCCAAGAAACTAAGTTCTTTGAAGCTAGACAATGTGCCTTTCGATAATTGAATCTCCAGCTAGCAACATGCGCAGGCTGACAGTGGGCACTCAATAAACGTTTGTTGAATTAATAAGGGAGCACACTGCTGGGGAGTCCAGAGTCAGAGGCATGACCCACTTGGCAGCCCAGTAACTGAACTCTGCTCAGGCACCATGGCTGAGCCTCACACCCCAGCCAGAGGACAGTGCCCAAAGAGCACAGCGGACACAAGGGACATGGCGAGGGAGAAGGAAGAGAGTGTAATATCCACCGCACCCCCGTGACCTCTTGTTCCGTTAGAGTCCAGACCTCTGCCTTCGGATAGAAGCAGGAAGAAAGCAGAAAAGGAGCCTAAAATAAAAAAGCAAATCAACTCTTTGCTTATTAATCCGATGCCAAAGTCTTCTTTGAACACACAGAGCAACGCGTCCTGTGTCTCCAACAAAGGGCTTATGACTGTCAAGAAGCTGGCTGTTCCCATTTGAATGCAACTAACTCTAAAATGATAAATAGGCATCCTTACTATACAACTTTCCCCCAAATAACAATACTTCTTATCTTTAATTCTCACAAGATCCCTGCTGTTTTTTCCAAAGTCATATATCTCTGCCTCAGTTCCTTTATCTAAAAAACTGGGATAACAATAATGACTACTTCATAGACTTTCATGACCATCAAATGAGTTTATGCACACATAAAACAAAGGCATATAATAAGTACTCCATAAATGGTAGCTGTTATTATTATCTCCTGGTTTCAGATCAGGAAATTGGGACAATCAGGATTCAAATAGCTCTCTGTCTTTCTGCCTATTTCGTCCTGTCATTCTACCCCCCTAAATGATTTCCCCATTAGATTCAGTAGCAGAAAGAAGTGAACTGATTAGGATTAGGTGAAAGTCATTTAGCTTCATGGCACACCTGGACCCCACAGACAGCTGCGAACAAGACTGTGCTGGAGACTAGAGATCAGGTGTCCTGTGCTTTGCTACCCTCTGCTGGTCCCAGGCATCAGCTGCAGGGAATTAGAGCATGTGTGTGGGGGCGGGGAGGAGAGAGAAACTGCCCAACTGTTCCGTGCCGTGAAAGCTCCCTAACACCCAGGTCCCCATCCTATTTCCTTATTTTCATTTTACATGGAGGAATATAAATGGTAGGGCTTCTGAGTCTGAGCAGAACAAGAGCTTTAAAGAAAAAAATATTTTTTTAAAAACTAATGTTTATTGAGAGCCTTCTGTGAACAAGATGCTGTGCAGGCCATTATTCCACCCATTTCCCTGATTTATCCAATTTGGACGGGCAGAACAGTGGGGTAGACAGAAGGGCAGGGGACTGGGAGGCAGAAGACGAGCTTGAGGTCCTTGGAGCTCAGAAACTGGTGGCATGTGGACACACACATGCACACTGTTCCGATATACTAATAAATGAATGAATTATGTTTTAGAAATAGCTATGTTCTCATACCTTGATATTTGAAGTTTCACATCAGTGAAGGATCAGATGGATAATTGTTAAAACCAATGAGACAAAAAATGGAAGAGGAGTTCATGTTTATTGAGAGTCCACCCTCTGGCAGGAACTTCACATATGATATTTCATTTAACCTCCACGACAACCCTATAAGGTAGGAATTGCCATCCCCGTTTTATAAAGTTCAGAGAAGCTGGGTAACCTGCCCACCATCACACAGCCGGTGAGAGGCAAAGCTGAGATTGCCCTCCATCTCATGTCACGCGTGGACCTCAGATTTCCCTGGCCAAGCCTGCGGAGGGAGCAGATGTTGGCCCACACTTGTCGGTGTCTCCGAATCAGACTGTCGCCTTTCAGCCCTAAAGAGGCAGCCTTCGGTGAGGCCTGTCAAAAGGAAAGAGAAGAGTCCACATCTTGGAAGTGAGAAAGCTTGATGCTGATGATTAAATCAGCCCAGCTTTCCTGGGGTGACTCGGTTGCGCTGAATCATCCAGTGAAAACAAGCGTTTGGCCATCTGGTAACTGCCACGGGGCTGAGGTGTCAATCCCCTCTCCTTCATCCTGCCCTCCTTAGGAAAACACTTGCCCTGTGTGGTCCAGATGGCCAGGGGCCTTTGCACAATGAACAGAGGTTGCTGATACACGTGACCCCTTTTGCCACAGGAAATCCTCCCATGCAAAACTGCCTTCAAGGAGATTTTCCTCCTCGTAAATGGCTCATCAGAGTCAACAACTTTGGGGAAGGAAAGTGTTCAAAGACCCCAGGAGCTATCTGCAAGACCTCCATCTCCTTCTAATGAACGAGCCCAAAATGCCCACGGTCCGCTGTGCTTGCCACTGCTGCGTCCATTCCTATGGGGGAGCCTCCAAGAACCTTCTCCCGCACCAGAGAAAGGAGAGAACCCTTTGCCAACAGGCGTTTCTGCATCTCAAGCTGCTCCAGCCCTTCCCCCACCCTTCCTTTCCCCTGACTGTCAGTAGAAAACCCCTCTTTTGGGACGTAAGGTCGCAAACCACAGGGGGAGTCCTTACCAGCCCTCAGGAGGGAAGAGCTTCATGGAGAGCTCTGAATTCACCGCTGAGTGAAGGAGGCTTTGATTCCCCAGAGCCTGCAAACCAGCCGCAGGAACTTGCAGCAAGCCTGGGGCAGTCCTGCGCTGCCTCCTGCTGATCACTTTACCCCCGCCGTGCTCCAAAAGGTGTTCTCTAATGAAGGATGTTGTTAATGTGGGAAAGTGTGGGAGGGCTAGGGAGCCCCCTATATTTTTTACGTAACATTTATGTAATCTAAGTATCTTTTTAAAAAAATAACTAAAAAGTATATTTTAAAAAAAGAATTGAGAGGCAACAGGACAGCACAAGAGGTGGAGTAGGGTAATATTTAAGCGTCTCACTCATATGGGGACCTCATGACTGTGATCTAACCTCTCTGAGCCTTCTTTTTGTCATATGTGAAATAAGGATGATAAAAGCAGCTATTTTAAAAGGTTGTTGTGATGATTAAACATGCTAATATGTTTGCCTAGCAACATTAAAAAAAAAATTTTTTTGCTATTATGCTAATCTTGCTGTTAATATTGGTATTGCTATTAATGTTTATTTTATTATTGATAGTATGGATACATTCTGATATTGCTGTGACAAAGGCCAAAGCAGCACTCACATAAATTTTCCAGCACAAAGTACACAAATAACATCTAAGGCATGAGTTTTGAACCTCAGCACTCTTGACACTTTGGATCAGGTCATTTCTTATTGGGGGACTGTCCAGTGCCCTGTAGGGTGTTCGGCAGCGTCCCTGGTCTCTCCCTACCAGATGCCAGCCGCTCCCTCCAGTCATGACAATTAAAAACATCTCCAGACCTTGCCAAATGTCTTCAGGGGGCAAAACCAACCCTGGTTGAGAATCACTGCTCAATAGTCTCCTGCCTCCGCCATTTAACCTCTCCTCTCTTAAGAAAGAAGATGCTTCACCATCCTTAAGAATCCTGAGAAAAAACATTGACTAGCACGCAGAAGGCCCCTGCTGAAACTGTAAACAGCGGCACTAGACAGTGTCCTCACCAGAAGGAGGAAACCCCTTCCTAGAGCTCGTACGGTTCTTGCTCCAAATCAGGTGCTGTCTCCACTGAGGAGCCACCCACATTTTGGGCCAGATGATTCTTTGTTGGGGGACGGGGAGTGGCTCCCCTATGCATTGTAGGGCATTTAGCAGCATCTCTGCTAAATGAAGCATAAGGTCCTGCCCTCTTTTGCTGGCACAATACCTCTTTCCCGCTGTCAAAAGTGGCTCTTGAGGAGGCCAAGTTTAGGCTGGACTGGAAGCTCATCGACAAAACAAGGGCAGTGGGGAGAAGCGCTGTACAATTGTGCAGCATTTCCCAACTTTTTTCATTATTGCCGCCCCCCCACCTCGGAGTCTTTTTCCTCCCTAATTTCTCCCCATAGGTAGGCTATGAATCTATTTATGTACTGTGGGCCTGTGGAGGACCACAAACCACTGTAATATCTAAAAACATTTTTGTGCTCCAAGAACCAGTTTTTGCCCCTTGGGGATTATATTGGTCCTCTTAAGAATACATGTATAATAGTTAAATATGCATGGTGCTAGGGCCAGGACACCAGGGTTCAAATCCTGGCTGCATTACAACAACCTATGTAAACCTGGACACTTTCTTAACCCTTTGTTCTTCAGACTTCTAATTTGTAAAAGGGGGTTAGTAATAATACTTAGCTCACGAGGTTGTCATGAGCATTTAATGAGTTAAGTGGGTAAAACACAAAGAATCTAAAATGCCCAATACATGTGATATGTCACAATTTATCAGATATTTTAATGGCAAAAAAGGAAAATAAAAATATTTATCATTAAAATGCTTACAAAGTGATAAATACTTTAAATCTTAGCTTATTGTATTCCCACAACAAAAATGTAAATTTTGCCCATTTTATAGATGGAGAAACTGAGAAGCCCAACCTGATTGCACAGGCCATGGGTGACTAGGAGTAAGGGAAGGCTAGGGAGTGTAATACCCCTGGAAAAAGGGAGGACAGGCGTTCACTAATGGGCCCTGGAGAAGGCAGGACAAAGGCAAAAGCAAGATTCGCAGGAAACAAGCAGGAGAGGAGATGTCACCAAAGCTAAAAGAGCAAGGCAATCAGAGCTCGAGACCCGGGCCTGCCCGCTGAGTGTGCTGATTCAGGGAAAGGCGTCCTAGAGGTTCTGGCCAGAAGCCCAATCAGAGAAGCAGTCAGCTGTGAGTTTCAACCTGAAACTAATGAGTCACATCCAGACCCCACAGAAAGGACCTTTCTGGTACTGTGAAGGTAAGTGTGGCCACCTGGGGAAAAACAGGTAGGCACCAGGGGAGACATCAGACCCATGACTAGTTATCCCCCGGGGGACTCTGAAGCCCCTCCTGCCATGCTACAGCAGGCTGTAAACACTGCCCTATTCACTTAGAGCTATGATTCGGTGACTCACTAGGTAGGAAGCAGGAAAGGAGGAAGGAACAGACCAGTGGGACATCTAAGGAGGAGAAAACCCTGCTCCCTGGGCTCAGGGGAGATCAGAAGGGAAAACAGGAATGTGACTATGGTAGAGTCACAGCTAAGCGGGACCACCTGTGTGATTGTTTCCCTGTTGTAGGACAAAGATCAAGAGAATGGGGGCTCAGAAGAAAGAGCTCTGAAACTGGCTAGCTAGGTAATCCTAGGAGGATCATTTTTTCTCCTCTGAGCTGAATGTCTTTATTAGAGTTAGGCAATAACATCTTCTTTGAGGAGCTTGTTGTGAGGTGTCAAGAAGAAAGAACTGCATGAAAGTTAGCCTTATATCTTCCTCAGTTGAAGAAAAGAGGATCATAGTGCCTTCCTCTGTCACTAAAGAAGTAAGAATAGGTGTTGAGTGCCCAGCTCTCAGATTCCCAATCTATGACAGAACCAACTGGTCAACCATCCCACCTGGTGTTACCCCAGGCCCATAGAGTCTCCCATATTGTCTCCTTATTCTGAGAATCTTCTTGTGTCCCCCCTGGTCTATTAGAAATACACTTCCCCAGAATAATTGTTTAAGTACAATTTCATATCAAAAGAAGAAATAAATTCCAATTCCAACTCAACACTCACTACTATCATGTCTTGAGAATCCCACTGTTGCCCAATTTTTGTCTCACCAGCATCCCCACCCCTTCCAAAACACAGACACAGGGGAGCTTCCACCAGCCTTGTCACTATGTACTTTTAGGGACAGAGGAGAAAGACCTGTCTCCCACTGGCTCCAGAGAATAGATCTAAATATGTTCTCAAACACAGTGTTCAGGAAGACATGGCGCATTTGGTTAAGCACGTTTCCTCTCCATCTCTCTGTCCAGGAGTAGTCACAAGGGATATTGCATCCATATGTTTCTCATTGATTCAAGTGTAACTCACAAAAGTACTGGCTAAGCAGTACAAGGCCAAGATGGGTTTGTGTGCTGTATCATTTATTAATTTTGTTTTTACTCCAGAAGCAGTGAATTATATTTTCCTGAGAGCAACCCTCAAAATATTTACACTTGAACCAAGCACAAAACCTCCATACTGTACCGTGGCTGAATCAGACAGAAACTCACACCCAGCCCTGGAAGGACAAGGATTCCCTGCCAAATAGTTTGAAAAAGACATGTTCAATAATTACAGTGGAATCTTATAGTTGAAAAAAAAAAAGTGGTTTTCATAATACAATGTACAGGATGTCAATTGTAGTAATATCTTCTCGATGGGTGAAAATATACAGAAGATAATGTGATTCTCAAGTAGATGGGGTAGAGGGAATATATCCTAATTGTTGTTATATGTTTATAGTCATCAAAGGGGGAGTTGAAATTTGAAAAGCACTGGCATAGGAGAGAAGTTCTACCTTAACACCTCTTCCAGAAATTTTAAATATGTTCAATATTGATTCATTTGTTTCCTGCTTCATAGTTTCACAGTTCAATCTGTTTGGTTTATCAGTGAAAAATTACTGCAAAAGCTTCTAGCATTTTCAGCTGGCTAGTTTAAATGTCTTCCTAGTCCTTCTTCACCATCCTTTTAAGAGTCTGGTATCAGATTAGGCCTTTGGTCTCTGCCTAAATACCTATTCTAAATTTCCCTTCCTTAAAAGCAAATGTCAGGTTGGTATAAGAAAAGAGCAAGAGTGTTAGAGCCAAAAAGCAGGATTCAAATTCCAGTTCAACATTCCCTAGCTTGGACATTTTTAAACCCCAGTTTCTACCTGTCAGATCCTCACCACCCTCTATCTTGCTTCCAGTAGCAGGAAAATGTATTCATTCTCTTAACGCGTTTCAGAATGGAGCCCCCCAAAAGAGAGGAAGATCAAGCTGAAAATAGGTAAGAATAAGGGTTTGTGGACATGACAAAGGGCACAGGCCTAATAGATGCAGAGCACAAAAGCCAAATTTCCCCAATTTCCTCGATGAGTTGCTGGCTCAAAGGTTATCACTGCCGCGTGTGTTTAGTAGTAAACCAGAAGAGTCAGAAAACCATAGGGCAGGGAGACAGGCAGATTAGGGTCCTCCAAAGATGCCTACATCCTAATCCCTGGAACCCGTGAGCATGTCCCCTTACATGGCAAAAGGGCCTTTGCAGATGTGATTATCTTAAGGATCTTGTGATGGGCAGAGTGGTCTGGATTACACAGGTGGGCCCAGTTTATCACAAGGTTCCTTGTCAGTGAATGAAGGAGGCAGGACAGTCAGAGAGAGATTTGAAGATGCTATGATGTTGACTTTGAAGATGAGGGAAGGAGCTGTGAGCCAAGAAATGTTCTTAGAAGCTGGAAAAGGAAAAAAAGAAAAAAAGGATTCTGTCTTAGAGCTTCCAAAATGAACCTAGCCCTGCTAACGTCATGATTTTAACCCAGCGAGACCCATTTCAAATTTCTGACCTCCAAAAATGTAAGATAAAATATCTGTGTTGTTTTAAGCCACTGAGTTTGTGGTCATAAATTATAGCAGCAATAGGAAACTCATACAATTGGGATGTGAACAATATGTGCTGGGTGGCCAAGCCATATTGTGTGTGCACTCACCAGCATCCTAGGGGCAACAGAAGGAGTAAACCAGCCTGAGGGGTGTGTACTCCACCAGAAAAGCCTTCAAAGCAGGGTTTGGCAAGCTTTTCACAATCCAGGTTCCTCTCTGTATTAGTTAGAGATTGCTGCATAACAAATTACCCCAAAATTTAGCAGCTTAAAACAAATACACATTTATTATCACACTGTTTCTGTGGGTCCAGAATCCAGGCACAGCTTAACTGGGGCCTCTGCTTCAGGGACTCTCATAGGCTGCAGTGAAGGTGCAGGAGGGGTGTGCCATTATCTCAAGTTTTGACTGGCAAGGGTCCTCTTCCAAGCTCATTCAGTGCATGTTGGCAGGACTCACTTCCTCACAGGCTGTTAGCCAGAGGGCCTCAGTTCTTCACAAGCTGTTGGCCAGAGGCTACTCTCAGATTTGTCACCTGTACCTACCCAACATGGCAGCTTATTTCACCAAAGCCAGCAAAAGTAGGAGTCTGCTAGCAAGATGAAGTCCATCATTTATAACCTACTCATGAAAGTGTCATCCTATCACCTTTACTGTATTCCATTCACTGGAGGTGAATCTCTAGGTCCATCAATGCTCAAGGGGAGAAGATTGTGCAAGGGCATGGATAACAGCAGGTGGGGATCATCGGGGGCCATCTTAGAAGTCTGTCTACCACACTCAATTTTGGGGACAGCCAGTCAGATGGCGCTTCCCAGTTCCCTCCGGATGGTGGTCATTTCAGAGTTTTAGCCAGTAGAATGTGAGCCGAAGTGATATGAGACTTCCGGAGTGCTTTCCCTTCCCACCAGCTGGGTGCAGGTAGGCAAGCCAACCCTGGAAGGCGTGCATTGAAAATGGCTGAGCCAGGAGATGAAAGGAGACTGAGATGCTCAATCGGCAACTGAATGGGGAGAGAGGACATCCCCTGATCAAAAACACTATTTTGGACTTTGGGCAAAAAATTGTCTTCTATTATGTTTGTGACATTATAATTTTTTAATTTATTGCTACTAGTCTTATCTTACCTAATACAAATCCCCAGAAGGCTGTGGAGTAGAAAGAGTCATAAGGGAGGAGGGGACCAGCACTGTGTGGAAAAACAGAGAGGGGGGTGAGAGAGAGAAAGAGAGAGAGAGAGAGAGATCCACACAGCTGAGGACTCTGCTGCCACCAGTTTATCTCTTCACCACACACAAACACACACTCACACACACACACACTCACACACACACACACACCCTTTATCCAAATAGGATAATTTGTTTTTTTAAAAATGTTTGGCATGAGTTTATCTCCTATGGAAAATGGTAATGGCAGAGTTTTACATCCAGAATAGAGCAAGACAGAAAAAAGTGCAGATCCTACACAAAAGCATGACAATGAAGACAAAGAGAAGTAAAAGAAAGTAAGATCCAGGTAGTAACAGAAATGTTAGAGAAGGGTCCAGACTGCCACTGGCCATATAAGTGAAGTGTGGATCATATTCAAATCTCCAAGGAGCTACATAGTACTCAATGATATCTGGGCTTGATGTGACAGGATTCCAAACAAGGACAAAGGACCCAGGTTAATTCTAGAAACATGTGCATATATACCAGTCTGTGCCATAAGCATATGGCAATAGGGATTGGCCCAGGTTGGCTCATGTTGATGACTCCTTACATGCTGTTATTAAAAAGTTCAGTCACTTAGCTCAGGATTAATCATGATCACATGGTAAAGGAAAATTTCCTCAAGAATTCTCCTAACTCTTTACTATTGACTCTAGTCCATCAATAGCTTTATTTTGTGTTAGCAACAACTTTGAACAGCATGCAAGCTTGAGTGCATCATTCACCATCTTAGAGTTTTGGGCAAGTAAAAATGTTCATATCATACCGCAACCGTAGGTTTCACATAAATTGTCACCTTGTGATCTGGCTGATCCTCAAATTGAAACAGACCATGAAAGGAAAGACATCTGATACCCCAGAAACTATTGGCTCAAACCAACAGACTGTTTGAAGGAGACTTCAAAAGATGAGTTTCAAATAAGTTTCAACAAGTAGCGCCAAAGTGGAGTGACTGTGTATGATCTGAAGGCAAGGTCTTGGAAGGAAATTAGTCAGATAAGTGACCATTGTTAAATCAAATTTATTTATTCCATCAGTCATCAAACTTTTAATAATCAGGTCTGTTATAGGAGAGAGCTGACAAAAGGTTGGAAGAGTTGAATGGATAACATCAGCTTCAAAGCAAAGTTCATCTCCTGACTTCAGAAAGGGTGACTCCTAATAGCCTACTCTTTTAGTTTCCTAGGCTGCTCTAAGCAAATACCATGGAATGAATTGCCATTAAACAATGGAAATTTATTAGCTACAGTTTTGAGATCGAGAAAATGTCCAAATCAAGGCATCATCAAGGTGATACTTTCTTCCCCACGACCGGCCACAGGCGATCCTTTGTTTCTCTGCCACATGGTAAGGCACATGGTGATGTCTGCTGGTCTTTCCCTTCTCTTCTAGGTTTTGTTCCTTTAAGCTTCATCCTTCTGTGGCTTTCTCCCTCTCTCCCTCTGTATTCATTCTGTTTATAAAGGACTCCAGCAATAGGATTAAGAGCCATCCTGAATGAGGTGGGTCACACCTTAAATGAAGTAGCCTCATCGAAAAGTCTTACAATGGGTTGACATAAACAGGAATGGATTAAATCTAAGAACCTGTTTTTCCAGGGGACATACAGCTTCAAACCACAATACCTACCAAGGAACAATATGCTGGATTTGACATGTATGTCATCTAATCCTTCTATGTGTTCTCCATTTTACCTGGATGCTACATATATATAAACAGCAGTCCAGGATAAGGAAGATGGATGTTGATGGGGAGGGGTGGAGTGAGAGAAACAGAGCAAAGCAAGTGGTGAGGAGCCTCCATCATTGCTGTCAGAGACAATCTTACAAAACAGTTGGTTAAAATCATTAAATTGAAATGTGCTTCTGCTTGGCCACTTTCACACTAGCATCATCAGATTCCCTAAGAAGGTCTGAACCTCTTTACCATGTCTTCACGCACTGGCTTCTCAGGCTCCATGGGCAGAACAGAGTCTTCTGTGCTATCACCCCTTCTCCACTACACCCTCAAAGGCATAATACCCCAATTGAAAGTAGGCAAGTAGAGAATATACCATTTGTCTTTAGACACTCCCTGATTCAACCTGGATATTCAATCAAATTATTTCCATTTGTAATTTATGTCCTTCCTCTTTTCTTTTGTCTTAATGTCAGATTTCAATTTTATTTAACCTTGTAGTACAAATGTCCCCCATTTTAAGATGCCTCAAAGCCATTTGGAAAAGATGTTTACATTCCCCCCCAAAGACCCTGGCATATATGCTACAGCCATCACAATTAATTGGGGGTTTTCAGTGCCAGTACCACACTGTTTTGATTACTGTGGCTTTGTAAGTTATAAACGAAGAAGTATGCGACTTCCAACTCTCTTCTTCCTTTGCAATATTGATTTGGCTATTTGGGGTCCCTTGCAATTCCATATGAATTTGAGGATAGGCTTTTCCACTTCTGAACTATAAGGTTAATTGTGGGTTTTTCATATATACCATTATCATGTTGAAGAAATGACCTTCTATTCCTTTTTTTCTGAGTTTTTTCATTCATGAAATGGTGTTGGATTTTTTCAAAAGTGTTTTCTGCATCAATTGAGATGATCATGTGATTTCCCCCCCAATTCTGTTAATATGGGGTATATAATTGTTTGATTTTCTTATGCTGAACTACCCTTGCCTTCCTGGGATAAATCCCACTGGGGCACGGTATATAATTCTTTTAATATGCTGTTGGCATCTATTTGCTAGTGTTAAATTGAGGATTTTTCATCTATATTTAAAAGAGAAATTGGTCTTGTTTTCTTTCCTTGTGATGTCTATCTGGCTTTAGTATTAGAGTAATGTTGACTTCATAAAATAAATTATGAAGAGATCTGGTCTCTTCAACAAGTAATCTTGTAAAACTGGATCTCCACATACAAAAGAATGAAGTTAGACCTCTCCTCATGTCATATATAAAAATTAACTCTAAGTGGATCAAGGACCTAAACATAAAAAGCTAAAACCATAAAATTCCTAGAAGAAAGGGTAGGGAGAGCTTTCATAATCTTGGGTTTGGTAGTGATTTGTTAGATATAACACTAAAAACTTAAGCCAAAAAAAAGAAAAATAAATAAATAAAGGAGACTTTGTCAAAATTAAAAACTTTTATGTCAAAGGACATGATCAAGAAAGTAAAAAGGTAACCTACACAATGGAAGAAAATAATTGTGAACCGTATGTTCAGTAAGGGTTTAATATCCATAACATATAAAGAACTGCTACAAGTCAACAACAAAAAGGCATATAACCCAGTTGAAAAATGGGCAAAAGACTTGAATAGACATTTCTCTAAAGAAGATATACAAATGTCCAATAAACACATAAAAAGATGCTCAATATCACTGGTCATCAGAAGAATGCAAACCAAAACCACAATGAGATACCACTTCATACCCAGTAAGATGTTTATCTTTAAAAATTTTTTTAAATAATAATGTTGGCTAGGATGCAGAGAAATAAGAACCTGCATACATTGCTGGTGGTGCTGTAGAATTGTGCAGCCACTGTGGAAGTCTGTTTGGTTTCCTCAGAAATTTTAAAAGTAATTACCATATGTCCCAACTACTTCTTGGTAAAAGGAACTGAAAGCTGGGACTCAAACAGATATTTTTACACCAATGTTTATAGCAGCATAATTCATGATAGCTAAAAGGTGGAAACAACCCAAGTGTCCCAATGGTTGAATGGATAACCAAAATGTGGTATATTCATATAATGGAATATTTTTCAGCTGTGAAAAAGGAATGGAGTTCTGTGAATGCTACAGCATGGAGGAACCTTGAAGACACCTTGTTGAGTGAAATAAGCAAGACACAAAAAGATAAATATTATATAATCTCATTAATATGAAATACTTAGAAGAAACAAACTTCACAGAGACAGATGGTGGGCTATAGATTACCAGGGGCAGAGGGGGACAGGGCATTGAGAGGGAGTTACAGCTTAATGGGTGAGTAGTTTCTGTTTGAGGTAATGAGAAAGGAGGGATAATGGTTGTCAGTGATGGCAGCACAATATTGTGAATATAATTAATACTACTGAATTGTGTGCTTGAATGTGCTTTATAGTGCTTTATATTGGTTACTACAATAAAAAGTTTAAAAAAGGAAATAGCAAAGAAAGTATAAGACAGAGAGGGAAGGCAGTGTTCCAGACGAGAAGGTGAAAACCCCTAAAAGGTGCTTCAGGGAAACCATACAAGCTTACACATAGCTGACCCCAAACTTTTTTGGAGGAAGTGGTTCCAAAGGGTATGCACAATTTAGGAGGAGCCAGAATATCCCCCATAGCTTCATAGATCTGCCCTGTGATGTTGCCCCAGGGGAGCAGAGGACCCCTTAAATGTTGTCTTCACCAGACTCACCCACTGCAGGAAAAAAAGAGCAATACCTGGGAGAACAGGCAGTGTACAACACTTCTCCCAGAGGAGAGTCGATGCTGCCTCCTACATCTGGCTCATGGTGATCCAGGAGCCTCTCCAGGCCCCGGCTGACTGCAGCCTGTTCTGAGCGACTAGTCAAGGGAGGGGAACCCCCATCTGGAGCTCTGAGAAAGGAAAACCCAACACAGGGTGCTGAGTGGGAAAATTTATGGCTCATCAACCCTCCATTCTCTATTGAGATAAATGTCCCCACCATGGCTCACGCAAAACCCAGTGCACACCACTAGATTGAAAGTGATGTGAAATTACAAAGCCCTGTTACAAAAAGCTCGTTCTAGAAAGCCAAAGCCAAGTAAAATACACAATTACGTCCAAGACGAATGCCTGGCCTGGCAAGCTTTCCCACTCTCCAGCTGTACATTAGGTTCCCTTGTCTCAGTGCATTAATTGACGTTTAAATCCTAAACTTTATTGTTTCTTGTATGGGGAATTACCTCCAAAATGTAAAAGAAAAAAATAAAAAGCTCCCTCACTTACAGAATGCAGCAACAACTTTGGGTCTGAGAAGTTCCCAAATCAAAAGAATATGTTCTTTTAACCCTTGACATTTGCAGGCAGAAGAGACATGCTCTATTCCCTAGCTAAGATTTATGAGCAAGAACACCACACTCACAAGGAGGCAGTCCTGAGTTTTAGTTCCAGCTCTGTCACTCACTAACTGTGCGCTCTTAGAAACTCATTTACCTGAGTCTCAACGCCCTTGTCTTTAATGGAGATAACAACGCCTTCCTCTCGGGGTAGTTGAGAGACTTAAATGAATAAAGCGGTGGCAGCGCCAAGCACAGGGCCCAGCTCACAGCAGGAGCTCAATGCAGGGTAGTTTGCTGTTCAGTTGGTCAGTTCTTTCTCTGCTGTGGGGAAACCCAACTGACAAAGGCAGATGAAGAAGAGCACGGAAGGTCCTCGTTCTCATTGTATTCTGATTCCTATACGGACTACCAGCCTTCAGACCTGTCTCTTCAGTGGTGCCCAAGGAAAGGCAAATGGAAAGAAACTCCAAGAACAAATGAGAATGACATCAACAAATCAACAGATACCATCCATTGCTTACCATATGTTATGGATTGAGTCATGTCCACCACAAAGACAGGCTCAAGCCCTAAGCCCTGGTCCTGTGAATGTGAACTCATTTGTAAATAGGATCTTTGAAGATCCTATTACATTGAGGCCAAACTGAATCCAGGTGGTACTTAATGCAATGAGGCTGGAGACCCTAAAAACAGAGGAAATTTGGTCACAGTAAGAAATAGGAGGGAGAAGAGAAGACCTAAGAAGGCAGATGGCCATGAGATGGAGGTAGGGATTGAGTTATGGATGGCCAGCAAGCCACTACCAGAACATTACAGACTACAGAAAAAGCATGGCCTGCCGACACCTTGATTGGGACTTTTGGCCTCCAAAAGCACGAGGCAATAAATACCTTTTGTTTAAATCAACCAGCTGGGGTGTTTGTTATGGCAGCCCTGGCAAACCAAGACACCATGTCTTAATGTACCCATTCATTGCCTTAACAAATCCCAAGCTCACTTCATTCAAATATTATAAAGATTAACACAAGGGCAGGACAAGGGTGTATGCACTGCTGAGTGTTTGTGCCCACCTGTGTCCCTGCTCCATCCCTCTAGTGAGGACATGTCCTGGCAGTGAGTTGGAGGAAACTCCAAAGGCCATCACGAAATTCATATTTGATGGCCTTCTTTCCCCAAGTCAGTTCCCACAAGGTAGTTCTCCCCATGTAAATCTTACATCCTCACCCTCCCCGCACCAGCCATCTCACCCCTCCTCCTCCAGAACATTATTGGTAAAGGGATGTCAGAAGTTCCTGGGGCAAAGTCACGCCGACAGCTGGAGTGGGTTGTGAGGCTGAGCTCACGGTGTTAGGGTTCATGAGGTTTCGGCATGGTCTCCTCAATGTAAGGGAGAGCCCTCAGATTTATCCGTTCTCACCCAGTAACCAGGGTGATAAAGAAAGCAGAGCAGGGCCTAGCATTGTACCTGGCACATGACAGATACTCAGTAAATGTTTCTTCAACTCAACTCTATTAGAAAATGATTTTCTAATGAGCTGTAAACAAACACACACATGCCACACACATGCACGCTCCAGAATATCATTTAAAAGAATGAACTCTTAATACATGCTACAATGTGGATGAGCCTCAAAACATGATGCTAAGTTAAAGAAGCCAGACACAAAAGGTCACATATTATATGTTCCCATTTATATGAAATATCCAGAGTAGGCAAATCCATAGAAACAGAAAACAGATTAGTAGTTGCCAAGGATTGGGTTGGGTGGGAATGGGGAATAATTCTTTTGTGGTAAATGAAAATGTTTTGGAACTAGCTAGAGGTGATGGTTGCGCAACTTTATGAACGTACCAAATGTCACTGATTTGTACACTTAAAAATGGTTAATTTTATGTTATGTGAATTGCTCCTCAATTAAAATTTAAAAAGTCTTTGGCATATGTTTTCATTCTAAATGCTCCTGATCCTCCCCAATCTTCTTCACCATTCACCAACTAGCTCCTGCACGGTAGCCACACAGCTTTCTAATCTCAACAACTGTTTCCACATGAAAAATAAGCAGCTCATGCTCAGAGCTGATCAGGTTTTGTGGGTCTGCAACTTACAGAAATTGGGGGGACCCCATTAAGAAAAATAATGCAAAATTATTATAATTATTATACTAAATCAGAGGCAAAACTAAATATTTGGAGTGAAAAAAGAAATTACAACAAAGTACAAAATTTTTTAAGCTAATACTGCAAACATCACCAAATCCACAGAAAATAGTGTGTTATCATTTATTAATTTCCTCACATACTTCTCCCGTATCTTTTCTGTACATTTTTAGCTACAAATTATTTGCTCACCTCTACATTTGACAACTATTTTATAATAATATCATCTATAGAGAGACTAGAAAAATAATCATCTTCCTCCAGCAGAGCTAATCAAAATATGTATTTTTTATTAATAGTTTGAAAAGTTCCTTTCAGCTTCACAACTGAATAGTGGTAATTCATGAAAATTTTAGGATTGTGGTGAAATGTGAAGACACTTCTATCAAGCTTCTTCCATATACAAATTGTAAGATTTCAGAGCTTTTCAAGTTTTCTTATGTAGTAACTAGTCTTAAATATTCTCATACGTTTCCTTATGCCAGGCACCCTTGCACAAATTTCAAGAGCAAGATCTGCTCTGCCTCTGAATTTTGTGTCAGGACTTTGGGTGAGTCAGTCTGGTAGATGGTAGAAGTGTTCCTGGAAGCCATCTCAACTACGGGACAGCTAATAAAAACAAAATCATAGGCAGAAGGGATGCCAAACACATAGACATATTGCACTAGCCAGAGACCAAACCTAACTCCAACTCATTACTCGTTAGCTGGATCCCAAGAATGCCAGTGGCCCCTAGAAATGCAACAGAGAGGGAATAAGGATGGAAAAAGACAATGGTCTAAATCTATCTTGGTTCAAATATCTTAATTTTGCAATTTTTGAAAAAAACAAATGACCATATGAACACTGCTAGGGCCCCTCCAGGGTTTGGATGGACCTGAGCAGGTGAGGGTTCTGGAACCCACCCCTCTTACAGATGGAGAGAAGGAGCATTTGGCTGCTCACCTTTTCTTTTTTTTTTTTTTCCCTTAAGTAAATTTTTAATTTTTGAGAAAATAAAGCATGCATATAGAAGTTTAAAAGTCAAACGGACTAAAACTTATCACAGAAACAGCATAATCTGTCCTTCTTCTAGCCCACTCCCAATTCCTACTCCCCAGAGGCCCCCACTTTCAATTCTTATAGTTACTTCTTCTGGTATGGATGTGTGTCCATGTTTCAAAATAATATGTTTAGTCTTCTATTTCTTGAAATATCGACTTTAGACAAAACTTATTTTCTTGCCCTCGCCCTTCCACACACCAGTGACCTCTCACCAGACTTATAATGGACTCCAAGCTACTTTTGCTGGCTCACCAGGCCCTACTTGAACCATCCCCTGCCTTCCTCTCTAGCCTCATCCCAGACCACTCTTGCTCTTGTCCTCTATCTTCCAACCACATTAGCCATCTGCCAGTTTTTCAGAAACACCAAGCTTGTTCCTGCCTCGAGGCATCTGCTTATTCATTTCCTCCCTGATCTTATCTTTTCATTTCTAGTCCTGAACATTTGTTTTCTTCCTTTTTTTTTTTTTTTTTTTCCCTGTATTTGGGTGTATATTCTTCTTTTTCATTTATTAAATTTTTTATACATTGACTTTAATTTTTCTGAGAATGAGTCAATATCCTCATTCATTCATTCAGCAAGTATTTGTCAAGGGCCTCCTGTCTGCCAGGCCTGAAACAAGGTGCAAGAGATAGAGTTGATGAGCGAGGGAGACTTAGTGTTTGCCCTCACAGACCTTAGTCTCTTGGGGAAGATGAGTAGGAAGAGAAAGTACCATGGAGTCTAGTAGGCGGCATGAGAAGAGAAGTTCAGGGGCTTGGGAAGAGGGAAGAGCACCTATACCATCCAGGGCAGTAGGGAAGTTGTCCCAGAAGGGCCATTCACTCTGAGACTTGAAAGATGAGACTGCCCAGCAAAGTGAATGGGGAAGAGTGTTCCAGACAGAGGGAAAAGCAAATTCAAAGGCATATAGGAAAGATAGAGAGAGAGGTGTGGTCAAGGAACTAACACAGGTTTTGATAAATCTTCAGTCTGTTTCTGCCCAGGGAAATGAAATCTGTCCTATTCCCAGCTTACTATTGACAGCAATAATTTATTAATATGTGAGTCTTCAATTACTTATTAACAATACAGTAAGAAATAAAGAAGAAGACATTACTGGATACCAAGAATATACATCTGCAAGGATGAGAACCAAATCTGAGTCAAACAGTGATCCTGCAAGTTAAACCATCCTATATACTTGCCTTTAGGAAAGAAACTATCATACTAACCAATCTAATTCTCTCCAGACTGTGGGTCAGCTTAGCAATTATTGACTGTCAAGAATTTTACCTACTTTACTAGTAGTGGTAGAAGGTGCTCATTGCTGAATACTTGCATACCATTTTTCACATCCTCACAATAACTCTACAGAATATAATAATTGCTATTCTAAGCAATTCCCCAAGCTCTGAAGTCTTTTGTTCTATTCCTTCACTCTCTTCCATCAAAATCCACCTGTCCTGAGTCCTGTCCTTAGGACCCTGCTGATAAAAGCAGTGTGCTATTTTGGAAAGAGTATGGTAGAATTGGGAATCAGAAAAACTAAACTGTATATCTGGATTTTTCCCTATTAGGCATTTAATTTCCCAATTTCCACATCTGTAAAATGAATTATTGTGAGGACTTAGATGGAATAATGGACAGACAGTCTCTAGAGAAATCAGTGTGATGGAACTGATATGATAAGCTCGTTCAAATAAGGTTTGAATGGCTGATAATGATTTAATGATATTTGCATTTGAACTGAGGACCTTTGATGTCTTAAGCGAACAACTCAAACCAGCATTTCAGACCCCTTGTCAAATCAGTGTGTTAAGTATTTGTTGGAAACAGAAGAGGGACTCAAAGGAAGACCTTTACAGAAGCACCTCAAACCAACAAATAGGCAACTCTGTCTATGAACAGGGGGGTCCTTGGTCCAAGAAGCTGATAGACATCCCCACAGACTCTTCTTAAACTGGTTGATGAATAAGGGGGCATGGTGTCACAGACGTCACAATGAGATATTTTAAAATATCCTCTTTAAAAGATGATTTCCCATGACCACCACCAAGGCACGAAGGGATTAGGAGTCAAAAAAAAGGAAGAGGAGGTTGGGATTTGGAATTCAGATATCTGATCTAGATAAGTTAACTGAAATAGTCCAGGTGATTACCTCATCAGGCCCAATCCTCCTTTCCACAAGAGGAAACTGAGGCCCAAAGAGAAAAGCCACTTGCCCAAGTTCCTCAGTGGTAGAATTGAAACCCCAGCCCAGCAGGGATTCCTCCTCCCAAGCCACAGTGCTTTTTATCCTATCCCCTTGCTTCTTTGGATCACAGAAAATTCAGTTTCAATCCACCATGATCAATCCACCAGAATTACGTGCCAGAAGTAACTTTCATCTTCTAGGTGTTTTTCATTATGTTGACACACCAAATCTAACTCTCTGATATTAAAGGCTCAGAGTTTCACAAAAGTCACCAAGAGCCAAAAGTTTATTGTTCTATTTCATGCACAACTCTAACTAGAAGTTCCATCACACCACATGAGGCCTGACTGAACCTCCAAAAAATGTAGAGATGGAAATGTATTTCATTTTTGTAATTTGTTAATTGAGTCATACATTCCTTTAAGAAGCACGTGTGGTATAGTCATTATGTGCCAGACACTGTCCTCAGCACTGGGATGCCAAGGTAAACGAAGCACAGTTTCCACCCTCCGGCATGACCAGACTATTCAAGAAGATAGACAAATAACGGCAAGCCACATTGCTTTAGGAGAAGTACTTGCCAAGAACCTGTAGCCACACAGGATGGAGCAGGATTACTTTCAGTCATTCATTTGTTCACAATGACTTCAGAGATGAGCTAATATTGGAGCAGGATCTGAAGGATAAGTAGGATTTTACCAAGTGAGGAAGATGAGAAAGGACATTCCTGGCACAGAAAGCACGAAATTGTACCGCAGTTGGGTACTGCAGAAAGTTCCATGGAACTGGGATGTGGGTTGCTTAGGAAAGTGACAAGAGATTGTATCAATTCTCTTTTGCTACATAACAAATTACCACCAAAACTTAGTGGCTTAAAACAACAGTTTTTTTTTTTTTATTATTGTATCTCACAATTTTGTGGATCAGGAATTCAGGCAGGGCTCAACTGGGAAATCCTTCTGCTCCAAATGGTATCTCCTGAGGTCACTCATTAATATTCCGCTACCGGCATCTTGGCACCGGCCCTTATTTGCACCTATTCCCCCTAAACCTGTGGCTATCCCTCTGTCAGGTCACAAGGAGGTGCAGGGCCAGCTGCATAGGAATCAGCTGGAGGAAGTTATTAAAAAGTGCCCCCTCTGGGGCCACTGCTGTGGCTTCTGGCTCAGGAGGCTGGATGGGCTGCCACGCTGGGGAGCCACGGTGTTAAATGACTGGCTTCGCCCGGGAAGGACGGTGCGTAACAGAAACGCTCCAAAGCTGCCAGTAGTGGAAACGAGCACAGTCCTGTTTGAAGGCTTCCAAACAACCTCTGGTAGCACAAAGCGTTTGAAAACGTGGAGCTTGGTGTTTGATGAGAAACAGGATGTGCTTGTGCTGGTTCCTTTCTAGTCTTTACTTTAACTGTGATCTTTTATCAGAGGCACAGATGTTTTCAATACCTTCACATGTGGCTGCAGTTAGACCAGGAAACAAATTCCCTACTAGTTGAAAGGTTTGGCCTATCTTTTATGCCCACTGAGCATCAGTTTCTATCCCCTGTTAGGGAGACCGCAGGGAAATAATTAATCAGCCTGTCTGCTTGCAACACTTTCAGGACTTGGGTCACAAGCGGTGCACTGTTCCCGACACATGGCACAGCAATGGCTCGGGAGACCCTCTCCCTCCTCCACCGCCACCACCTCTGTTGTCTCCAGTGCCCAGCTGGTTCCTTCCATAAGCCTCCCCCAGCACAGCTCTGTGGCTCCATGGAGGAAGCCCTGTCCTCCAGCCATCCCCAAGACTTCTCTTTGGTCTGCTGGGCAGTTAATGTTTTAGTTGAAGACCTCACCAAGGTAGTATGATGAGTAGTTTCTTTAAACATCCATGGCCTGAGATTAGACAGATTTGCTTTCCAAGTGGCCTGTCCTCCTTAGCCGCCTGGGTTTGAGCTAGATTAACAGCACTTAGAAGCTCCCAAGGCACGAACATCCAAAACCAGGCCCTCTTGGAAACCAAAGGAGGCCCCAGCCACTTCCATATTTTTAAGATCCAAGGATATTAAAAAAATGAAGAATTGCCAAAGCAAGGTGATATATTTAAAGTTGCATGGGGGATGCCTTCTTCTTTCAGACCCGTCCGTGTGAGTGCCTGTATAACCTCATTTGGAAGTACTGTCAAAAGTGCAAGCTCGAGGCCCTTTGTCACATGAATGCCAGGTCTGGGTCAAGTAGTTCTCCTGGGTAAGACCCTCTCCCATCTCCCACAACAGTGCGCCCACCTGGAGCCTCCAAGAAAACCCTGTATCCAGGAAATTGGTGGTGCAGGGAGAAAAGACAATTAGAAGACCTGGATTCAATCAGGTGTTCAACCTGACACTCAAGAACTACCCTAAAAGAGCTGTTTGCTATTCTCTCCTTTTTTTAAAAAAAAAAAAAAAAGTAAGAGTCTAAGATATAGTTTTATTTATGAACTATTGTGAAATGGACTGTATCAGGTATCTCTTGGTGCCTGATCTATCAACAATTCAAGAACCAGGGGCTGCCTCTGCCAGGCAACAGTTATCCTTTCTGTTTATGCCCCTGATGCTCTCCCACCTAGCATCTCATCCTTTAGCCAAGGCAGATCTGTGTGCCAAATTGGTTAGGGGTGATTATTATTATTCCCATTTTAGAGAAGAAAAAACTGAGCCTCTGAGAGTTTTCATAGCTTACAAAGGTCATAGAGTGTGTAAGGAGTCAAGCCAGAATTCAAACCTAGGCTTGACTCCCAGGCAGGTCCCTTAACTACCTGAACTGTGGGAATGGCCTCCTAACTGGTCGTCTTGCTTTTTCAGTTTCCTGTCCCAGCTCCCTCCCCAGTGTACTGTACACACTGGAGCTAGAGCGAATTTTCTAAAAGCAAATTCAGCCATGTCTCTCCCATGTTTAAAAGCCTACAACAATGGATCTCATACTTTCCTCTATATAAGAATCCCTCAGCAAGCTTGTGAAAAATACAGATGCCTGGCACCACCTCCCCCTGCCCCCAAGGCTCCAGATAATGAAACTGTTTTACAGACTATAAAATAAAGCACCTCAATTTTTATGCAAAATAGTAGACCCCATTAGGGCAGGGCATTTTGTATATTTTTGTGCATTGTTGTGCCTCCAGTGTCTGGAAGCATACCATACTATGCCCTCAAGACTTGCATATTAAATAAACAAATGGTAAAGCAGCAAGAAAATATCAGAATTGACCTGTAGGCTTAAACACAAATACAAATAAAATTTCCAGAAATTAATATAAAATAATTAAAAGTTAAAGTTCAATGGATAGATTGTAGGCAGACGGTAGGATAGGAAGTTCCAGGAGGCAGTCCCTTCATGAGAACAACTATTAAATGAGCAGAAACCATCTGAATCGGCTGTTTTGAAACTCCGGAGTCTAGTAGGGCACTGTGCAACATCCAGGAAAGAGCAGAAAGAAGAGGCTGGTAAACCGTAGTAAATACCAGTGAACTGCACTCTCCAGGCAGCAGCTAATGTTGCCCATCCCCCAGACTCACATCAGGCAGCAGTGAGGTAGTCAACCCTGGCCACTGCTGCAGGCTGGGATATAAAGGCCTGGTTCCCCAAGATGAGGGGTGTGTGTTCTGATAGCTGATCAATGCTTTTGATTAGCTACTTCAGATCACTGGGGTGCCTGGGCTATGAGGGCAGCCATTGTTCCATTCTACCCCGGGCCAAAGTACACAGGAGTCTTAAAGACAGTGCTCTTCCTCAAAACTCTGAAAACACTTAAAGGGCAGCATTTACTGGGCAAGTGCCAGATCAAGAAAATCTAGTTTCAAAGAGCCATAGATAAAATTCCTGACATTCTTGCTGGCCTCACCAGCCCACCCCCTCAGGGAAGTGTGGGGCCAGCTGGCAGTCCCTTTGTGGGTGCCCTGTCTCCTTCCAGCTGGTGTAAAGACTGACCTGAGAAACTCCTCTCAGGCTTGCCCCACCCCCTTCCAGGATTTGGCCTCCAGGCAAAAGCAGCTTGGGAAAGTGAAAGCAGAGCGGGAAACAATTGAGTCAGGCAGCCTGGAGCAAAGGTTTACCAGCTTTAAGTCCTGCAGTGGAGCACTCAGGAGAAGGAGGTCTGTGTCCTGTGGGGTAGAGGGGGGCACTCAAATTCCTATAAACAGTGGAACTCCTAAGGCCACTAGCAAGCAAAAGCTCAGGACAAGGCCCAGGCCCAGAAAAGACAGTGAGGACTCTGCACTTTGCCTTTGCTTCGAGCTGACCTTCTTGATAGGAGGGCTGACACCTGAAGAGCACTAGCCAACATAAAACCAATTTGGAGAGAGTGTGAAAGGTGTCTGTTGCATTGGTTTGTTTGGTTTTGTTAGTTCCTTGCGTTCAAATTCTCCGTCATATCACTAGCTGAACACAAACTCAAGAAATAGCTCAAGAACTAATTCCCAGACTTAACATTAAATTTTTTTTAAATGCAGAGTGTAAAACAAAAGATTTTTAAGACAAAGAAACAGGAAATGATGGCCATCCAAAGGAAGAGGATAAGAATCCTGGAAACATCAAGAAGACCAAACTGTGGACATACTGGACAAAGACTTCAAAAAAAATGATTTTCAATATGTTTAAAGAGATGAAGAAAAATACAGAGAAAGAACTAAAGGATATCAGAAAAACAATGATTGAACAATATGAAAATCTCAATAAAGATATAAAAATTTTTTAAAGGAACCAAACAGAACTACTGGAGTTGAAAACCATAATAACTGAAATGAAAAATTCCCAGAAGGGTTTCAACAGTAGATTGGAGCTGGCAGAAGAAAGAATCAGTGAACTCAAAGACAAGACAACTGAAATGAGTCAGGCTGAGGACCAGAAAGAAAAAAGGATTATAAAAAGGAAAAATAACCTAAGAGACCTCTGGGACACCAACAAGCTTACAAATATATGCATTACAGGAGTCCCAGAAGGAGAAGAAAGAGAGAAAAGGGCAGAAGGAATATTCAAATAAATATGACAGAAAAGTCCCAAACTTAACAAAATACATCAATATTCACATCCAAGAACACAAAACAAAATAAACTTGAATAAACATATTGATCAAACTGTCAAAGGCAAAGGACAAAGAAAGAGTTCTGAAACGTGCAAGAGAAAAACAATGTGTTATGCACAAAAGAGTTCCAATTAGATTGAAATGGAAAATCCAATCATCAAATTTATATGGAAAGTTAAGGGGCCCTGAATAGCCAAACCATCTTGAAAAGAAGAATGAAGTTGGAAGACTCACACTTCCCAATCTTAGAACTTATTGCAAAGCCACAGTAATCATAATAGCATTGTACTGGCACAAGTTCAGATATATAAGCTAATGGAATCGAACTGAAAATTCAGAAATAAACCCTCATATTTATGGCCAGTTAGTTTTTATAAGGCTGCCAAGTCCACTCAATTGAAAAGAATAGTCTTTTTAACAAATGGTGCTGGGAAAACCAGATGTCAATATGCAAAAGAATGAAAATGGACCCCTACCTCATACCATATAAAAAAAATCAACTCAAAATGGATCAAAGACCTGAATATAAGAACCAGAACTATAAAACTCCTAGAAGAAAGCATAGGGAAGCATCTTCTGGAGCTTATGGGAGTAGACTTTACACCCAAAGCACAAGCAACAAATGTAAAAATAGACTAATGAGACCTCATTAAAATTAAAA
>JAKSZT010054489.1:13074680-13574364 GCA_026826555.1 Tolypeutes matacus
TGTGAGTTACCACCGCTCTTTGATTTTTGGCTCAACCTTGATTGTTAGGATTGTTCTACTGGTTGCTCAAAACTGGGCACTGGACCCAGTAATTGGTTGTAGAGTCGTTTCCTAGGGCCTTGGGCAGGGAGGCTATAGAGGCCAGGAAAAGCCTCTCTTACTTATTAATTTTCTTACTTCCTTGGTCTGCCAGGAGATGCCGCTTGTTGGCAGCTCTCAATTCAATGCCTGGTCGGAGTGTATTTGTTGTGACACAGACCAGATCAATATGATAGAGCTTCCTGTCTGGGGGCTAAAAGCCCTGTGATTCAAACTTTCTGAGACAGTTCTCCAGACTTCTCTCGTAGCGACCCCTTTTCCCAGCTAGGAAATATTTCCACTCCCTTCTGAATCCTCAACAATCAGTCCCTGTTAGTAGAGGAGGAGATTGGGAGGTTTGTATATCTTTAGCCCCTTGCAGGCTCCAAGGGAAACAATGGCACAGCCCCACCCAGCCTGGAGGGGCGCTCGGGACAGGTCAGACCAAACCTGGGAGTCCAAAGCAGGGTCAGCCCTAGGCTCTCTCTCCCCTCTCCCGTGGAGTCCTCAACAATTAGTCCAGGCTAGAAGAGGGGGAGGTTGGGAAGGTCGGATTTCTCCAGTCCTTTCTAGGCTCCCAGTGCAAACTGCAGTGTGGAAGGGTCCATGGGGCTCCGCAGCCCAAATTTCAGGTCAGAACCTGAGTCAGCCTAAGGCTGTGTCCCTCTCTCTCCCCTTTCCGGGAGTGGCAGATCCCTGAAGCCCCCTTTTTCTGTGGTCGCAGGCCCAGGCCCGAGAATTCTGAAGAGTGTGGGGGAGGGTGCCGGTAGCAGCAGAAGCTGCTACTTGCAACTCACGGTTCTGTTGTCGCGATTTCCCTCTTCTGTCCCTCTCTCCTCTGGGTGGTGTGCAGCCTTCACCTGCTGTCCTAAACGCTAGAAGATCTTTTTCCAGGCTGTTTCAGCTTGTCCTCTAGCTATTTTTCTGGAGAAGAGATTCCCATGTCTTACTAGTCCACCATCTTCCCGGAAACCTACTCTGCATTGACAACTATTTTTAAAAAATGGAAATTACAAGTGTTGGAGAGGATGCAGAGAAATAGGACCATTCATTCATTTTTGGTGGAAATGTAAATTGGTGCAGCCGCTGTGGAAGATATTTTGGCCGTTCCTTGGAAAGTTAAATATTAGAATTATTGTATGAACTGGCATTCCCACTTCTAGGTATATACCCAAAAGAATTGAAAGAAGGAACTTGAGCAGATATTTGCACACTGATGTTCATATAGCAGTATTATTCACAATTGCCAAAAGATGGAAGCAACCCAAGTGTCCATCAACTGATGACTTGATAAACAAAATGTGGTATATACACCCACACACACACACACACACACACAATGGGATATTATTCAGCTGTAAAAAGGAATGAAGTTCTGATATGTGTGACAATATGGATGAAATTTGCAGACATCATGTTGAGTGATAAAAGTCAGGCACAAAAGGACAAATATTGTATGATTTCACTGATATGAAGTAAATAGAATAAGTAAATTCATAGAGTCAGAAACTAGCATATAGGTTACCAGGGGCCAGGGTGAAGGTAGGGAATGGGGAGTTATGCTTTTGCATAGAGTTTCTATTTGGGATGATGGAAAAGTTTTGGTAATGGATGATGGAGATGGTAGCACAATATTGTGAACATAATTAACAACATTGAATTGAAAATATTTGACTGTGGTTAAAAGGGGAAATTTTAGGTTGTATATGTTACTAGAGTAAAAAAAAAATTTTAATCCTTAGGACCATACAACACAAACAGTGAATTCTAAAGTAAACCATGGATTATAGTTTATTAATATTAGGGTATATGGAAACTCAGTATTTTATGTATGATTTTTCTGTAAACTTACAAATTCTTTAATAAAAAATTAAATTAATTAATTAATTTTTAAAAATCAGTGAACAGGTTAGTGAATTAAAAACATATAATGTATAGTAAAGAAATTATCTAGAATGCAGAACAGGAAGGAAAAGGGTTGAAAAAGATGAACCAGGGTTAAGAAATATAGAGAAGAGAACATTCAACATATAGCTAATCAGAATTCCAGAAGGAGAAAATAGAACTAGCATGAAAATGTTATAGAAAATTTAAGAAACTTACTCATATTCTTTTCATCCTAACCACAACTGCTTTTATTTCCTATATTCTAGGGTGTATTTACCATTTAATACCCTTCATCTTTCACTTATTAAAAAGCATAATTCATGTTGCTATGTGTCCCTCTTAATTATCATTTTACTGGTTCTATAACATTATATTGCCTGGTTATATAACAATTTAGTAGATTATTCTCTTGTTGTTTAGACCAGGAGTCAGCAAACTATGGCCCATGAAGCAAATGCAGCCCATCACCTGTTTTTGCATGGCTAACAATCTAAAAATGGCTTTTACATTTTTAAATGGTTGAAAAATAAATCAAAAGAGGAATAATATTTCATGACATGAAAATTATATGAAATTTCAAATTAAAGTTTCCATAAAGTTTTATTGGAACACAGCCACACCCATTCATTTATAGATTATCTTTGGCTTCTTATGAGCAACAATGGCAGAGTTGAGAAATTGAGACAGAAAGCATATGGCTCACAAAGCCTAAAATAATGACTATCCTTCTGCAGAAAAAGTTTGCCAACATCTGGTTTATATAGTTCAAATGTTTCACCATTAGATAACAATGCGTCCATGACACCTTCATGAAATAACTTTTACCTTCTTCTGGATTATTTTCTTGGGATAAATTCCCAGAAGTGAGAGCGAGTCAGTGGGTCTGAGCACTTTGATGTCTCCCTATAAGTGAGGCCAAATTGCTTTCCACAAGGATTACATCGATTTCCACTGGCCCCAGGGAACTTTGAGGATGCCAATTTCTGTGCTTCCTTCTCTGATGACATTGAACTTCAAGCTTGGACTGTTCTGAAGCTGTAATAGCTCCCGTCGCTTAGAAGCAGCCAGATGTATGACTGTGCATTTCACCATAAAATCCAATCTAAGAGCAGCCTTGCTCTGTGCAATGATGTACCCATAACTTAAAATTTTCAGGGCTGAAACTTGCATTCATTTTCAGAGACAACAAACACCTCTTTGGATCATTATCTTTAATAGGGCCAAATCACAAGAAGACTCATAACCTCAGTTTTAAATTTAAATTATTAAAGTCTCTCCATTCAAAAGACAGGTGTAACTTTGAAAATGCCAAATGTTCATCAATCTTTGCCTTTCCAATTTATGAGCTTCCCCAACACTCTCATTTTCAGTAAGAAGAAATAAAGGTCCAGTGTGTACAGTTACTGATCAAAGTCACATGGCTAATTAATAACAAATGTATGACTAGAATGTCCATCTGTTGTCCTCTGTATTTGATCAGTGTAGTGGGGGATCCTGAGTAAATCAGGATCCTGAAATAAAATGTGCCTTCACGACATACAATGAAAAATCAACCCAATAGTGGCCAACTGTGGAAGGTGAAAGCTATTAGCCTCATTTTTATGAATACACATGATGTACTTGAGCAGTCAAAAATGTGCAGAAGAGAAAACTGTTGCTCAACAAAAAGAAGGCAACAAACTCTCTCTTCCAGTCCTTGAAGTTCTGGGCATAGCATGGCTGGAATGACGCAGATAAGGTACAGGGGGTGGGGTAGGAAGAGGCAGCCCAGATAAGTGGATATGGGGCAAGTGTCTCCATAAGATGGTACTCTTATTTTTCTCTCTTTGCACTTTCTATGTTGAAGAAAATTTACTAATTTTTGTTGACACAGAACAATAGAAGCAGTAGCTTAATTTTCCCAATTTATATAGCTAAAATTTGTCATGTCCTTTTGACAGTTCTGCCATGTTTCCAACAGTTACACATGCTTTTCTACTAGAAAAGCCAGTACATTTTCCTCCCCATGTCACCCCTGCAGTCCCACTGTCTCTAGGCTCAAGCCCACAGCTACCTTGACAAGAAATGGAAAGAACTCACAGGCAAGGAAACACACCATCCCAGCCCCAAGCGCTTGCCCTTCGATGGGCTGTCACTAATGTTCACAGTCGTGTTTGTGTTTTTGATTTGGTGATCCCTGACTTCTGCATGAATCTTTGAAATTTGTGCAGGAAAAGGAACCAGAATTATACATTTAATTTCTGTCCCCACCAAACCGATTTCATTAGAAAAGCCACTTGAAAAAAACCTCGCCTCCCTCTGATCAATCTATACACAAAGGCAGCAATTGAACTTCCTGCTCAGAAATCAAAGCCTGGATTATTGAATATCAAAGCTCACCACAGGGCACCCCAGCCCTCCAGCCTGCTCTCCCCCTCATTCCCTTGCACTGCCTTTTGTCTGACAGCTTCGCCTTAGGCTCACCTCCCTCCCTCCCTGCCCAGCTTCCCACTTCTAATTAAATTCAGAATGCGTCCCCTTCACAAAGGGCCCCTCCTTACACTTTTTTCATCAACTATTTACTGAGCACCTACTATGTGCTAGGCATTCTGCTTCTCTCTGAGGATTTAAAAATGAGTAAGACCCAGCCCCTGCTGTGAATAAGCTTATACTCAAGAGGGGAAGTGGGAGACACAAGAAAAATGACAATTCTGTGTACAGTTACAGAGCAGCCTAAAAGGGATATAACAAAGACATCGGTTTTTTTTAATAAAATTTTATTAAAGTATATTATTCATACATGAACATATATAAACATTAAGTAAAAGTTATATAAACATATAGTAAAAGTTGTGAACTTACAAAACAAACATTCATATCATCATACAGGGCTCCCGTACATCACCTACCACCAACATCTTGCCTGGTTGTGAAACATTTGTTAGGAACTATGAAAGAACATTGTCGAAATATTACTACTAACTATAGCCCATACTGTACATTTGGTATATTTTTCCCCCAACCCACCCAATTATCAACACCCTGTCTTAGTATTATATATTTGTTATAGTTTATGAGAGGACATTCTCATATTTGTCCTCTTAAGCACAGTCCATCTTCCAGTACTGGATTCCCTGTGTTGTACAGTTCCATGCTTTGTACAATCCATTCAAGGTGTACACTAAGTGACTTTCATTTTCATCATAGAGATGTGCTGTCATCACCTCAGTCAATTTTAGAATGTTTTCATTTCACACCAAAAGGAAAAATCCCATACCCTCTTATATCCTCCTAATGTTGTGTCTTAGAATTGATATATCTTCTTTGCCATTGCTGAAAAAATATTACAATATTACTGTTAACTATCATCCATAAGTTATATTAGTTGTAATTTTTCTGTGTATCAACATATTCTTAGCATTTTGTAAAAGAAGAACATCCTTATATTTATACTATCAAATACAATCTTCATCCACCACCGAAATCACTATGTTATACATTCCCTAGATTATTCTCTAGTTTCCTTTCAATTGTCATTTACATCCACAGACTACTCCTTTCACCCACAATCTCATTTATAAATCAGCAGTGTCAGTTATACTCACCATAATATGCTGCCACCAACTCTATTCATTTCCACATTTTCCCAATAAACCTTATTAAAAATTCTACATACATTAAGCATCAGCTCCCATTCTCAACCCACATTCTATTTCCTAGTAATCTTTACTCTAGAGTTTATCTCTATGGGCTTACTCATCGTATTTAGTTCATATTATTGAGACCATACAATATGTGTCCTTTTGTGTCTGGTTTATTTCACTCAACCCAATATCCTCAAGGTTCATTCATGTTGTCATATGCATCCCAATTTCATTTCTTCTTACAGCTGAACACTATTCCATTGTATGTATATACCACATTTTGTTCATCCATTCATTGGTTGATGGACACTTAGGCTGGTTCCATATTTTAGCAATTATGAATAATGCTGCTATGAACATCAGTGTGTAAATGGCAGTTTGTGTCCTTGCTTTCAGTTCTTCTAAATATACTCCTAGAAATGGGATTGCTGGATCATACAACAGTTCTATATTCAGCACGTTGAGATACTGCCAAACTGTCTTCCACAGAGGCTGCGCCATTCTACAGTCCTACCAAGAGTGAAGGAATGGTCCTCTTTCTTTTTTTGATAATGGCCAATCTATAAGGTGTGAAATGGCATCTCATTGTAGTTTTGGTGTGCGTTTCCCTAATAGCTAGTGATGTTGAACATTTTTTCATGTGCTTTTTGGCCATTTGTATTTCGTCTTTGGAGAAATGTCTACTCAAGTCTTTTGCCCATATTTTAATTGGGTTGCTTGTCTTTCTAAAGTTGAATTGTATGATCTCTTTACATAACATGAATATCAAACTCTTATCAGATATGTGGTTTACAGATATTTTCTCCCATTGAGTAGGCTGTTTTTTACTTTCTTGACAAGGTCATTATAAGAACAAAAGTGTTTAATTTTGAGGCAGTGCCATTTATCTATTTTTTCTTTCATCACTCATGCTTTGGGTGTAAAGTTTAAGAAACTACCACCTACCACAAGATCTTTTTTTTTTTTTTTAAAGATTTACTGATTTATTTATTCCCCACCCCCACCCCACCCCCGTTGTTTTGCACTCGCTGTCTGCTCTCTGTGTCTATTCACTGTGTGTTCTTCTGTATCTGCTTGTCTTCTCTAGGCAGAGCCAGGAACCTAGCCTGAGACCTTCCAGAGTGGGAGAGAGGTGCTCAATCTCTTGTACCACCTCAGCCCCTGGTCTGCTGCATCTCTTATTGCCTCTCCTCTGTGTCTCTTTTTGTTGCATTATCTTGCTGTGCCAGCTTTCCGCGCAGGCCAGCACTCCATGTGGGTCAGCACTCCTGCGCAGGCCAGCTCTCCACTCAGGCCAGCTTGCCTTCACCAGGAGGTCCCGGAAATCAAACCCTGGACCTCCTATATGGTAGACAGGAGCCCAATCGCTTGAGCCATATCCACTTCCCTACGATAAGATCTTGAAGATGTTTCCCTACATTTTCTTCTAGAAGTTTTATGGTTATAGCTTTTACATTTAGGTCCTTGATCCAATTTTTTGTATAAAGTGTGAGATAGGGGTCCTTTTTCTTTCTTTTGGATATGGACATCAATTTCTCCCAGCACCATTTACTGAAGAGACCAAAGAAATCAGTTTTATTTGCTCTTCCTGATGGATTAATCGTGTGTGTGACCATGTTCAAATCCCAGCTCTGCTACATATTAGGTATGTAACATTAGGGAAATTTTTTATTTCTTGAGGTTTCCATTTCCTCATCTCTAAAATAGACTGTCAAAATGACTCTAAATTAGCACAATCTGTGTAAAACTTCAATGAGATATTTGTGAACGCCGTTTAGACACTATAACTGAATACACCAGACTGGAAATTCTGTGAGGTCAAGGACTGAGCCCTCATTTCCCACTGCAGCCCAATGCCTACAGTGCCTAGCGCATAGTAAGCAGTTACTAGATATTTGCTGAATAAATAAATGGGTCAATGAATGAATGAATCAATTTTGTTTCCTTAACCATCCTGGGCCTCATCAAACAATCAGGAGTCAAGCCAGAGGACTTCTCTGGTCTCTTCCAATTCCAAAATTCTGATTCTTTTCCTGCTTAGGCTAATTCTCAAAGTAATTAACCATTTACCTGGGACCAATTGGAAAACATGTGGTTTTCCTGGTCTTGGAGACATAGCGGTTACCCCTGAACTGTGCAGTGTGTGTCATCACATTATAAGAACGAATTGAGTTTGCTCACTCTAGATCATCAGACCAGGAGTCCACAGAGGAGAGTCTGGCAGTATATTTCACATAGCAAGTAAAATGGCAGGACTGTGTGTGTAACAGGGGTCCTAGGGTAAGCCTACACTGTTCTCTTCTTCTAGGTCTGGATATGCCTGGAAAATGGGTGAGGCAGGGCAGCCATGAGGCTATTTCATGAGGATCAGAGAAGCCTCCGGAAGGATTTCACCATCTACAGCAAAACAGCCAGGCACACATTGGGACCAGCACAGCTACCATACCCAGGGTCAGAAGAGAGTCTCGGAGCTACCCAGGAGCCCCTCTCAGGTGGGCTATCGCATAACCTCTGACAACTTGCACCTGAGTCTTACGGAGAGGGGGCTACTAGAATCAAAAGAGCCACTGAGGCACACCATGAGGCTGAGCTGCACTGGGACCAAGTGATGGGGAGTTACCCAAGGAAAGGAAGCCTCCCCATATCACCACCAAGGACAATGGCGAGAGTTCTACAACCCCAGCTCTGGCTCTGAAGGCGCAGCAGGCCTAGGGGCCTCACTTTTGAGGCGATTTAAAAGGCCCAGAGCCTCCAAGGCTGAGGCTAGGTACTTTGTCTCAGGAATCCACAGCCTGAACCAGAGCAGGGGACCAGGAAAAAGGCAGGTGGCACAGCGTGGTGACAGAACTGCCCTCCTAACGACACCACCACCCAGGTTTCCCAGGGAGTCGGGGTAGAGAGAGGGGGTTCTCAGGGGTCTGGAGGCTCCACTTCAACAAAAGAAACAGAGCCAGAAAAAAATAGGGAAAAAAATCATTCCTGCTGTTATTGTAACTTTGTTTTGGTACCATCAGGTTGGAGAAGCCCAGCATACCCAAAGTGCAGCTATTTACTCTTAGACATGTTAAAAGTGCATTCCCGGGAGTTAGACTGCCATTCTGTAAATTCCATGCCTGGGGGTAAAGGAGAGGCGAAAGAAACTCCCACCCTCCTGAGGAGTCTGGGATGTTTAATGGATGACTAAATGCCAGGAACGGATTGCAGTGGCGGAGCAGGGCCGCCGAGGGGTCCTGAGCCAGCAAAGACTTGGCAGGACAGGAAGGCAGCAGCGAAGGAGGAAGCCCAGAGACACGACTTGGACTCATTTAGCAGCAAAGAAGGAAGGGCAAGGAATCGGTTTTCCAAAACTGCTCTGAAGGCACGCAACTTTATATCTCTAATTATGGCAAGGGAGCAGACAACGGGGAAGCGGGGGGTTTCCAAAGCCACAAAGCAAGCACTGGGCATATTCCCTCTGAGCATTCCTCCCACTGTCCAACGCCAAACATCCGGACCTTCAGAAGAAGACAGACTGCCAGGAGTTAGCCAGGAAGCTTCGATAGAACACGAAGCCGACAAGCCCGCTAGCTGTCCCGCCGGCCACCGCGAGAGCTCCGAGTCTTGCCCAAAGCTGCTCAAACAACACGCTGCCTTTCATTCTTGATGAAGAAAAGAGAGCTTTCAATCAGACTCTCCCCCATTAATTTCTCTGCCCCCTAGAAAAGAGGAAGTCTTTCTTTTCCCAACTAAAATGAAACATTCTTCCTGACATTTGAGCAATAGCGGAGCCCAGCTCAGGCAGAGCTCACGGTGGGCTTGTGATCAGAAGCCAGGTACTCATAAATGAGTCCGCACTGTTCGTTGCCGAATGATCTGCCCTGAAATATTTTCCTTTCCGCTCAGAGCAAAACCCTCTTCCTCTGAAACAGTCCATGCCACAGAGTCCGCAGTGAACAACTTGCCTCATAAGCTTCCATTTCACCTCCACACAGCCCAGTTCTCAGGAATGTCTATTACAGTGAACTGAAAGAAAAGAATAGAAAATGCTCAGGAATTTAAGAAGGTGCTGCATGCTTCCGCCTTTGCCTTAGAAAGGAAAAGACCAATGTCAGCAGTCAGCAAACTTTCCCTGTAAAGAGCCAGATAGTACATATTTTATTTAGGTTTCATTGGCCCAAGAAGCAAAATCGAGGATTTTAGGTTGATGCTTGCATAACAAGAAAGAAAACAAATGCCCATGATTTTTTTCCCCAAACATTTCGAATTGTCAAAACCATTCTTACCTAGAAGTCCATAGAAAAACAGGCAGCAGGCCAGACAGTTTGCCATGCCTAACCTATGTCTTCAGCTACTCAGCCCAAGGGTTCTCTGGCTTTTACATGTGTTAAATATCTGCCTTAATGAGATTTATTTGATCAAGGCAGAGGAGAAGATGCAATGACTTGTCATCAATTAAATTTCCAAATCATTAAATTCTTTTGTTAAACCTACATTCAAATTATAGGTACAAACAACCAACACACACAGAAGTAAATTTAGCTCTACCAGCTGAAATTGTATTTTAAAATGTATGTAAAACTGTTGGCAAACTGATGAGTTTTCACCTAAGAGAGGACACTGAATTTTTGAAAGATCATAAGTCATAATTCTTCAGGAGAAATGAATTACCCAGAACCACATCTGTAAACTATTAGAATAAAGAATAATTACCAACTTTAGCTACTGTGCCCCTACTCTTTAGAGTCAGACAGACCCAGATCCAAGAGCTGGCTCTGTTCCTCAGCACCTGGGTTACCTTGGGCAAGTTACTTAACCTCTCTGAACCTCAGTGTTTTCCATAGCTAAAGGAGAATAACCAGATCTATCTTGTATGTTATTGCAGGGATTAAAAATAATATTGGAAAAGCAGTAGGTACATGGACATTTACTAAATAGTATCATTATTCCCATTAGATTCTTAGCAGAGAGGACACTGGGTAGCATATGGCCTGCGTCTTGTCAGGTTAGACACTTTCCTTCATGATGGAATGTGAGAGGTGGGTGGACAGTCACACACTCCCCACCAAATATATTCCCCCACTAGCATCCTAGGATACCTAAATTCTCCATGTTCCTCAACCTTTTGTGTTAAGGCATTAACAACGAACAAATTCTTACAAAGCATGAGTGATTTTAACCCTCTCTAAAGAAGAACTTTTTTTACATGACCTCATTTAATCCATTTCTGCAACCATGGACTGTGATCAAGGCAGATGATGTCATTTCCATTTCATAGACCAGAAAGAACACAAAAAAGTGAACTTGATAGCAAAGAATCTGAGATCATATCCCAGGAGTGCCATAGAAAAGTGGTGTGATCTTGAGCTCTCTTGGCCTTAGTTTTCTTATCTGTAAAATGGGTATCTAGTATTATGATAGCTTTTTTTTTATTATTTAAAATGCCCAGCAAAGCATCTGGTACATGTTAGGGACTCAATAAACACTAGTTCAAACTGTGTAGACAGACGACAAAATTCACTTAAATGGGACACATTTGATGTAACGTTCTTCAGGCCATTTGTGGTGGGAAATGGATCAGACAAGATGACCTAGAAGTCTCATAGCCTTTGCAAAAATTGTTGTCAGGGGATTGGTAAATTCTTTGAGTCTCCAAATGTACAACATTGCTGCCAAATCCCAGAGCCTGCTGACCTTTGAAATGCTTCGGTCAGCCTAACAAAGACAGTCTTGGATTCTCATTTGTTTTCCCCTTTTTCTGTTCATGTTGGAAGGACTAATGCTTCATCCTGCCCAGTGTGGCCTGCCTCCAATATTAGCTTGCAATTGGCATAAAACAAATGCTTGATCTTCTCCCAGCAATCCCTTATAAGAGTGCATTAAAAAATTACCTATTAAGCGAAAATTTCCTGAGCATGTACTACAACCAGGTGCTGTGCTAGACACAGCAAATGCAAAAATGCATAAGTCACAGACCCATGATCTAGTGGGGTGATGAATTTGTAAATGAGTACAATACGATGTGATAGAAAGATGGAAGTGCTGGGGCAACAATGAACTTTTCCCAGGAGAGTTGAAGGAAATTTCACAGAGAGGGTAGCATCGATCTGAGGCATGAAGGATGAGTAAAAGCTGTCAGGTGAAAAGGTCTCCAGAGAAAGGAAGCAGTGCTAATAAAGGCTCAGAAGGCTAAGACTAGGGCAAGTCAGTTGCTAACAGCTTGGTCTCTGGGACAGGTGATTTGGGCTGCAGGTAATAGAACACCATAATTCACAATGGTTCGAATGATTAGGAAACCTTACTCGACTATCTGGAAGTACAAACATCCTGAGTTGATGGATTCAGCTGCCCACTCAGCTCTTACTAGGTTATGCTGCAGAATAGGCAACTTCGAAATGTTAGTGGCTTACTATAACATGCTCATGGTATTTTTAGCTGGCCTCAACCTGGCTCTGTTGGACTCAGCTGGGTTTAACCGGGCTCAGCTCGTCTCACTTTGGTTCAGCTCTCCTCTCCTATTCTGTAGCCCATGCTGAAGGAGTGAGCACTCTCTGGACTTTTCTGTTTCCATGGTGGAAAACAGAAACAAAAGGGATTCTGTCATACCACACAGTCACATTGAAAGCTTCTGCTTAGAAAGGGAAAGTGTCATATCTACTCACATCCATTGGCAAAAGAATGCCACATGGCCAATGCCAAAGTCAACGGTGTGTGTCAATATGGCAAGGATGAGGTGGGAAAAAAGAGCTATAAAATAATAATGATACAATCTTTCACCATCATCAAAAACCTCTGCCTCTCTGCTCAACTTTGGCCTCAGCCTGAGGCTGCCAAGAGAAATTGAGGCTACAGGTTTCCTTGTTCACCTCCAGCAAGGAATGAAAGCTCTTGTTCTCAGTCTGATAGGCCATTTTCTTTTTTCTTTTTTTTTTTTTATTAAAGATTTTATTTATTTATTCATTTATCACCCCCTTGCTGCTTGTGCTCGCTGGGTCAGCTATCCACACCATGCGGGCGGGCTTGCCTTCACCAGGAGGCCCTGGGAACCGAACCCGGGGCCTCCCATATGGTAAACGGGAGCCCTACTGATTGAGCCACAGCCGCTTCCCAGATAGGCCATTTTCGATCCTATGTTCACCGTAGGGTGTGTCATGTGCTGATTGGCCGAGAGAAACCAGGATCTATCCCTGGAGCTAGGGATAAGGACAGCCTCCCTTGAGTCCGTGAGAAGGAGTGGATACCTCAGCAAATCATGGTTCTTTTAGGAAAGAAGAAGAACAAGGAAATGAATTCTGCATTGACAACTTCCAATATTCACCATTTATGCGTGTTAATAACTTGAGGGTTTTTCTGTAAGACTCGAGGAGCCTAAAGAGTAATGATATAAAAAGACCTGATTTTAGGAAGCATAACTCTCTCCTTGTTTTCCTCCCACCTCTCCGATCACCTCTCATTTTCCAAGTTGGACTCTGCTTCCCCCCTTTTTAGGTGTTGCTGTTTCCCCAGTGTTCTGTCTTCAGCCCTCTGTTCATCTTTCTCAGGTCCCAACCAGCACCTTATACTACCACTTCCAAATCAACTTGTCAACACTGATTTCTCTCTTGAGCTCCAGATGTCTGTTTGTAACTTCCCAGCGGTCTTCCCCACTTCCTCCCTGTCTTTGCTATCAGAACCCCACTCACTCAGATGCAGAATCCTGAGCGTAACCCTAGACCAAGGGTTCTTAACCATTTTTGTTCCACAGACCCCTTTGCCAGTCAGGTGAAAACCACAGACTCCTTACAAAGTCCACACTACACTGTGTATTATTTAATAAATTGATATCACACCCACACCAACATGTCCCCACAAGAATCATGTTTTCTTTAATTTAATTCAAGCTCACGGACCCCTGGTTAAGACCCCTTGCCCTAGACTTTCTTCTCCTTAATCCCCATGATTAAACAGTTTCACTGTGCTGTCATTTCTTTCTCTTAAATATCTTTCTGTGTCCTCTGCTTGCCCAGGATAATCATCTCTTACCTGGATTACTGTAGCAATGTCCTTAGTGGTCTCCATGCCATTGTTTCACCACCACCACCCCCCAAGCCATTTCCACTCTACAAACAGGGATCTTTCTAAAACATGTTGCATCTTGATATTTCCCTTCTTCACTGGCTCCTCATTCCCTTCAAGTTATAGTCCATCCTTCTAAACATGGCATTGAAGGTCCTCCATGATCTTGCTCCTACTTACTTCTTTCTCCTCATATCCTGTTATCCGCCCACTCCAAAAAAAAACTGTGTCCACAATCCATGCTGACCCCCTGCAGTCCCAGGCTGATCACACCTCGTGCCTTTGCTCACTCTCTTTTCAAGCTTCTCACCTCCCTGGTTCTCCTCTACTCAAGTGACAGCCCTGGCTCCAGGGTCAACCCTCTGTGCTCTTCTAGTCCTCCTCGCTCTCCTCCATCATAGAAATTATCCAAATGCATTGCAACTGTACCTTTATTTTCTGTTTTCTTCAGGAAACTGTTCCCTGAAGGCAGGGATTTGGGCTTGATCATCTCTGCATCCTCCATACCTAATATAAGACCTAGTCCATGTTTGTTGAATGAGACCCAGAGAGATCAATTTATGGTCTCAAGGTTTTTTGTTCATTTATTTTCACATTCAGTAAATATTAGCGTGGTGCCTACTATGTGCTAGGTATTGGGGATATAGCGGCAAGCACAAGCTTACATTCTGTGGGGAAGGGAGATTTACATTCCAGTAGGGTTTTACACTAATACAGAGAGGCAGAGACAAATATGGAACCTGATGTGTAGAATGTCCAGCCCGACCATTTGTTCCCTCATTCATCCATTTCCTCATTCACTTAGCACCATTCAATAAGCAACTTCTCCCTGACAGCCATTTTATTCTTTTCAGTTCATATGCAAACACACAAACTAGCTTGATGTCTGTGTCTCCTCACCCACCCACTCCCCGAAAAAGTTGTAAGCAATGTGAATTGCATAGTAAATATTTGCTGGATTCATGATAGCTGGACAGATGGTTAACTACAAAAGGCTGGGCAGCAAGGCACAAAGCCTGCCCCTTCAATGTGTTCTGATGTATCTCTATTTGTGAGGAAAATGTCTAGGAAACAAAAATAATTGCTCAAACAGCAACCACCGTTCTTCACGTGCCCTTGTTTGGAGAACAGTGAAGACTCTTTCTAAGGTCAGATTTTTTCCAACAAGCAGGGCACCCCTGAATCTCCCAGAAACTTGATCCTGATCCGGGAGGCAGTCACATTCTCAAGACTTCCTTCTCAAAGACAAGATAAGGCAAAAAACGCTCCTTTCCCACGGAAGGAATGGATCCTGCAACAACTGGAATGGGGCGTGCAGCCAGCACCAAGGGATCTGAGCATTCTCCGTGGAGCCCCTGGATCTCACGTGAACTCTTTCCCAGTGGAAAATTCCTGAAGCGCCGTTCTCCCCCTGGAATCTCTGACACAGAGTTCCGCCTGTCCCCAGTAGAGATGTATGTGCCATGGTGACCCCATGGACCCCTATCTGGGTTTCAATTCTCCTTTGTGTGGGACAAGAGTGACTGGTCAATTCTCCCAGTCTATGCCCTCTTTGAAGCTGATGGCAAATCCAAACCTAATTCCAAAGTTCCTCCCTGGGACTCATCAGTTTCCCCTCAGGACTGCCTATCCTTATTCTCTGATGAAGGGACCTGTAGCTATGGGTTGAGGTAGGATGGGGGGGTGGGGTGAGTAGCTCTGGGGAAGGGCTGGCATATCTCAGAATCAAAGAGCTGGAAAGAGACTTAAAGAGCCACAACAGCCCCTTACTCAACAGATTAGAAGAGAGTCAGCAAGTCTGCTTCATCTTCACAGCCATCATTATGTATCCCTATGACAGCAGCCACATGTAAGGTGAGAAGAAAACCCAGATTCCTTATCTCGGCTAAGGAAGCCCAAACAGTATATGGCCTCTGTACTATCACCACCAGCACCCCCAATCTCATCTCCATCACCTTCTCCCTCTCCCTCCACACTCCAGCCACCTGGCCTTCCTTCTGTTCCTTGAAAGAACATGCCAAGCTCATTTCTGCCTTAGGACCTTTGCAGTTGCTATGGCTTCAGCCAGAAATGCCCCTTCCTCTGGCATCTTCTCATCATTCAAATTTAATCCTAAGCGTCACCTCTTCAGAAAAGCATTCTGTGACTAGCCAATCTAAAGTAATCACCAAGTTACACATAAATGTATCACCACATCTGAGTTTTCTGCAAAGTGCTCATCACCACCTGATATTTTTCTTGTTACTAATTTATTTAATTGTCAATATGTGACTCCCCTCCCCTGCCACCCCACAGCTCCAATGTAAGTGCCTGAGAACAGGGCTTTTTCTGTCTCGTTCACCACCCTATCCTCTATGTTTAGAGAGTACCTGGCCTATTAAAGGCTTTCAGAAACGTTTGTAGAATGAAGCGAAGGAAGAAAGGAAAGGGATGAAGGGAGGGAAGGAGGGAGGGAGAGAGAAAGGGAGGGAGGGAGGAAGGGGGGAGGGAGGGAAGGAGGAAGATGTACTAGATCAGGGTTACTCAACTTCAGCACGACTGACAGATGTCTTTGTTGTAGGATGTATCACAGCATTCCTGGTCTCTGCCCTCTAAATGCCAGTGGTACCCTACCCCAAGTTATTACAACCAAAAATGTCTCCAGATATTGTCAAATGCCCCCTGGTGGACAAAACAGCCCTTGTTGAGAACCCATTGCACTAGATGGGGAACTCCCACGGGAGACCTACTATCTGCACATAGTAGTTGCTCAATAAATGTTTATTGAAGAAAGGAAGATTGAAGTTTCACAAGTTACTAAAACAGGTCAAAGACCGTTCCAGAACCCATTCTCTCGATAGGATTTGGCCACTTAAAATTTCTGTGATCTTAAGTAACTCACTTAACTTTGCTGAGCCTCTGCAACCTCACTCATCTGTTAAACAGAAATATAAAAAAATACCTGCTTTCTAAACCAAAAGTGCAGTACAAATGGGCTACTATTTACTGAATCCAGGCCATGCAGTTTTTGCTTTACCTCTTGCTGACTCTGGCTTGAAATAACTTCAAAAAAAAGATGGTTTCCTCTGAATTTTCAAAGCTCTGCTTGAGTATATACCAGATCCCCCTCCTTCTAGAAGTTGGGGACACTTCCTGGATTCTGTGAAGTCATGTCCCTACCTCTCACCTTCTTCCACTTGAGCTCAGACTCACAGAGGTAGTTTCTGTCTCAAACAGCTCTGAGGAAAAGGTTTGCCCTGGGCTACATTGGCAGAGGGAGGCACTGGTTGCTTGTGATACTCCTGCTTCTTCTGTTTCCAGAAGAAGCCTAAGTATTAAACTTCCTTCAGGCCCCATTCAAATCCCAACCCTCCCTCAAGAAGCTTCCAGACAGAATCCCTTCCTACAAATCAGCCAATAATACAATTTTGTTTCTATCCTGAGCACAGCACTTCTCCAAGTCTGCCTTGTATCAGAGGGGGAGATAGATCTTCTATTCTAGCTCCACTGCACTCGTTGGGGAGGGGGTGGGATCCGGGTTGTTGGGGCGAGAAACTGTCACATGTCTCCTACCTCCTTCTGCCCCCACAAAGTATCACAACAGCCCAGAAGAAAAAAAAATTGGCTGTTAGAAATCCCCTCGGAATCATGAAATCACATGAAATCCTTAGGACAGATTAGGACAGGAAATTCATATTTCTGAAACTCTAAAACAGTACAATTTACAGTGCACCCTTTTTCAGCGAAGCAGAAAAAACCTCCACACAGGAACAAAGACAAGCTGTGAGCACCATGTCCTGGAGAAATCAGCCACCGCCTTGTCAGCGCCTGCCCTCTGTTCTCCAGCCTGGCCCTATGGAGTGGGTGACGAGGAACCCACCTGCTCCCCACGCAGCAGACTGTCAGCCCTGTGGGCTGCAGGTCACCGTGCACAATGGCGTCCAGGCTCTGCCGCCCAAGCCCTTATCAGTCTAGATCAGAGCTGCAGGCTTGGTGGCAGCCTCAGCAGCTGCAGCAGACAGGGTGTGAGAGGACCTTGCTGCCTCTAGGCTGGATTCCACTGTGCTGGGATGAACTTGGGCTCGCCGTGTGGCCTCTACACCCCAGCAGCCTCACCTCTAGCCCTGTGGTATGACCTGGAAGTTCCCAGCCCAGATCCCAGCTGTGCCCATCTCCTGCTGGGGCTCCACCCTTCTCTGAACCTGAGCTTTCTGAACCAAAACCCATACCTGGTCTCCCTGGGCAGGCCCCAGAGCTCTAGGGGACTGCCAGCCTCCTGGAGCCTCCCACTGGAGGGGCTTCTCACTTTCAGTTTGGGCCTCCACGTCAAACACATACCTGCCTGAACACACCAGAACCTGGACGCTGTGGTACAGTCACTCCTCCCACTTAGTCTGCCCCAGCACCCACCGGCTAAGCCTGCCTTTTCCTCCATCCCAGGGGCCATGCTGCTACTGTCCCAGGCTGCCCCACACCTAAACTCACACGAGTGAGGGCACACCCATCCAAGCCAAAGTGCATGACACTGATGAGAGAGGGGAGACGAGCCCAGCGAAGGGATGGTCGGCATTTGGGCTCAGATCGTTTTTTGGGTCGCGTGCGCCAAACTTGATCATGTAATGCCTGATGATGAAATCTTATACATAATCACAAAAGAGATGCTCGAGTAAGCGTCACACAGCTACTGGGGTGAGGAAGAAAACGTAGGCCAGTGACATGATTCAGGGCAATCCGACCACAGCCAGCCGGTAGGGAATATCCTGCCTCAAGAGATCCACTACTCCTCGGCTCCAGCGGATTCGGAGGACCAACAAATATGTTCATAGCCCACTACCAGCCTTCGGACCCCCAGTCAGGGTGTTCAAGCTAAAATTGGGAAAGACAGAACCAGACCGTTCTTAGGCAAAATTACGGAATCTCTGCCCATCCAATTCAAAGATACCATATCCTCCTGCTCCCACATGTCCTCCACACCCACCCTTCCCATTCTCTCCTTCTAGCCACTGCCCTCCCCCCTCTACCCTCAGCACTGGTTCAGGAGAGAAAATTGATAGCATGATGTTTCTATGGACCAGAAGCATAATTGTCACAATAATCCTGCATCGTAGAAGCAAGTAGCCCCTGTTTAGAGATAAGGAACAGGCTTAGAGAATTCCAGTAACTTGTTCAAGGTCACATAGAAAAGAGATGAGTGAGCAATCAAACCCTGGATTGTCTGATTCCAGAGCTTAGGGCCAGCCAAGCTGGCTCGGTGGGAACCCCCTAAAAATAGCCTTTTCCAGATACTCAGTCTGGTTTGCTCATCTCCAAAAAAGATGATAGCAAGAGCCTTCTGCAAGCAAGCCAGGGGTGCTGCCTGGGCTCACCATATACCGCAGGCAACACACGTGTGAAACTCATCGGATTTCTCCAGAAGAATAACAACTTGATCACCACAGTGAAACTCGAACAGCCTCCACACAGCTGCAGCCAGAGCAGTAAATCTAAAACTGAAATCTGACACTGACACAGCCCAGTTTAAACCCTTCCTGTGGCTTAAGGACCTCCTGCCTCAGGATTTGCCCCAGCAGCCAGGGTGGGGCCGAATCTTCAGATGGGGTTCAAGTAGCCATTTGGGGGAGGGAAGGGTGGATGCAGAGGCTCGGGACCTGCCGAGCCAGGTAAACCATGGAGTCTTGAGAGATTTAAGAGAACTCCAGTCGGTCAATCACCTGCCTTGTCCTTCTTGCTAGTAAAGAGAATGGCAGAGTGGCTTCTATGTGCCTTTCTCAACCTTCCCTGTGTAAGTTCCATGATCCTCTTTCCAGGAAGATTTAGCCACTGAGCTTTACCTTGCATTTCCCACAAATGCAGGTGAGGAGGGGTCCTCTAGCTCTATGTGGGTTTTGGTTTTCATTTTACGTGTAAGGGCTACTCCCACCCAAGCCAGTTCTCAAGCTGGCATCATCTGGGACCTCTAGAGGCCACCAGGGTGGTTCCAGAGTGATTTTTGGCAAGTGGAAGACTGAGACCAGGCTTCCTGCCAAATTGTGTTCTTGTGAAAAATCAGTTAGCCCATTCTTACCAGAAACATAAACTAGTCTGCAATAAATGTCTCCTGAAAATGCCGGCGGAATTTTCCCATCTTCACATGCTAAGGTTTTAAGAGAGTCCTTGAAGCACAGAATTAGTCATGCAAGTTGTAGAAACCAAATATCTAATCAAGGGGGAAAAGAGAGAGAGAGAATGCCAGAAAGCTCTGTTCACTTCATCTGTGTTCCCTTCTAGTTGCTGCAAAGGTCAAAGATTAATTTCATAAATCTGTTTGATATATTGAGATGAAACTGCTGCAGAATCTAATTGCTTGAAAAGATACTTTGGTGGATATATTCAGAAACAAATGCACAAGGGCAGCCTCAGTTATACAATCGCTTCAGCCTCCAGAAGGATGCCTGAGAATCAGAATGCAGATGCTGAAAGGGCTCCAAAGTTTGAAACTGGAGCAAGCTGAAGCCCATGAGGTTAAGTAGCTTATCCAAGAGAACAGAGTCGGTTATGAGCAAGACAAGTATTTTCGTTTCCTGGCCTGTACAATCAAATAAGATACAGTGCATTGCCACTGGGGATTTATTAGCTCACAGTTTTGAGGCTAGGACCAGTCCCAATTAAGGCATCATCAAGGAGATGCTTCCTTCCTGAAGACTGGCCCCCTGGGGCTGGCTCCTGGTGACCCTTGGTCCTGGACTCCTCTGTCACATGGCAATGCACATGGTGGCCTCCCCTGGCCTCTCCTTCTCTTCCAGGTTCTGTTGATGTTCAGCTTCTGGTTGCTCCTTCTGGTTTTCTCTTTCTCTATCTGAATTTCATTCTACTTATAAAGGACCCCAGTCTTAGGATTAAGACCATCCTGATTGAGCTGGGCCCCACCTTAACTGAAGAAACCTCATCAAAAGGTCCTACTTACAATTGGTTCACACCCACAGGAATGGATTAAGTTTAAGAACATGTTTTTCTGGAGTACATAGCTCCAAACCACTACAACAAGATATCCTGACACCAGGGTAATTTTCCTTTTCCATAGATCTTCAAACTGGGCAACACTCACATGAAGACATTCCAAAGCATGCATGAGCACAAAGAGATGTAAGGGAAACCAGCTCCAGGTCCACAATGAACAAATATATCCTTTTGTAAAATCTATCTGTGTGAGGAAGCACCTGGAGACAACAAGCCCATTCTCCTTTCCCAGCACCCTTCCTCAATCATCCTTCACCCACTCTATTAAAGAAATACTACTCACCCATCCCAAGGACATAACAAGCACAGGTGCCACACAAAGGGACAAATCAAAATGTTGATGTCTGCAGAGCCTCCATTAATAAGAAACAATAACCTTACCCGAAATCATTGAGAAGCATTTCCAATAATATTTTAATTTATGACCAATAGTTATTCATCAAAATGTGCCATATATGTGTTATTTTGATTACTTCTGAACTAAGAACAATAGAAATGATGATTCGATTCAAATGATATTTATTTTGAAACTTAGAGTTTTTGAGTCACAGGAAATAATTTTTATTTCAATTTTAGACATATTTTTATTGTGCAAAAGTTTTGTAGGCTGATCAACAAGACTTTCAAACATAAAAATATGTTACAATAAGAGAAATTTCTGTGCTGGGAACAGAATGGGAATGTGATTTTTAAAGTGAAAAAAATGTGATGTAGAATTCCCACTGATAAATAAAATCTGTTCATGTAGTTTTTAAATTAGATGATAGTAGTGTCAAATAAGTGTGGTGTTTTTAAGCAATTAATAAGAGTGATGGACTAGTATTATTTTATACATTTCAATATTTATAATATGCTGGAAGTTTCATCTTTTACAACTACTTAAATTTGTGAAGAAAAAAAATTACAGGCCAACTTAAAAATGTGTAAGGCAGTATATAATTTTTCAAAATACTTTTAGAGCATAGGGGAGCAAAAAACATTAAAGACCAAAAAACATTGAAGAAAGTAAAGCCTTTTACTTTCTTTTTAGATGAGTAATGGAACTGATGTTAAAAAATAAATAAATAAGAGCAAGCTCTGGGCTTGGAACCATATCCTGCTATTGGATCTGTCAGTCTAAGTCATATGTTTGTAAGCAGAGACTGGATATATGTTCAGCAAACCTCTTTCTTCTTCCTGGAAAGGCTAATAAGCAACATTCCCAACACTCTACATCTGAGTGGGGTCACATCTTAGCTTCCAGCCTGATAAGACAAATACCATACAATGGGTTGGCTTAATAAGAGGAATTTATTGGCTCATGGTTTCAGAAGCGATAAGGCTTGCTTCCTCCCAGGGTGGAGTTGGTAGCATGCCCAAGTTCCTTGGCTTTCCCCTCATATGGCAATGTCTTCTCCTTTTTCTTCTGGGTCCCTTGACTTCTGGCTTCCAGCTCCTCCCTGTGGCATTCTTCCTACATGGCTTCCATTAATAGGATTAAGACCCATCCTGATTCAGTTGGCCAAACCTTAACTAAAACTAACATCTTTAAAGGGTCCTATTTGCAATGGACTCACACCCACAGGAATGGGATTAAGATTAAGAACACATTTGTGGGTGGGGTATACCATGCCATCTTCCATCAGTCATATGACTGTAGCCAGCAGAAGGTGAACAGAAGTGACATGTCCCTTCCATACCAAGACTGTTAAGAGTAGTATGCCTTCTCCATATTTCTCTCTTCTTCTTACCTGCCAGCCGGATGACACCAGAGCAAACTTGAAGTCATGTGTTAAACATGGGGGAGCCACAAGCTAGAAAGGGCCTGGATCCCTGGGTCTCTACTTGGAGGAGCTTCCTAGAAGAGCCTCATAACCAATAACAACCGCAGTGGACTCAGTGTAAGCAAGAAATAAACACGTATGTGAGTTGTGTTGTTGTGTGTATGTGTGTGTGTGTGTATGTGTGTGTGTGTGAAACCACTAAGATTGGTGGGCTGTTTGCTGTACAGCTAGCCATAATTATCCTAAATGATACACCTACTAATACACCAGACTATGATTTGATCCAGAGATGTGTTCTGGCCACGTTTGAAAGCCTGCTCTCACCCCATATGCAAATAGATTCATTTAAACATTTAAACCATCACTTCCATTCTGATAAATCTGACCCTCATATATCCATCAAAACTACAGCTATAATTTATTTGATTGATTTGTATATTTACCAAGCTGGTTCAATTTAAGTAACAAATCATTTATTTTGGTCCATGATTAAAACCTAAGCTTGAGTCCAAACACAGTGAGAGCAAGTGTATTGATCTTAAAATTCCAATTCAGATATTCATCTTTATAACATTAAGTTACTGTGGAAAATCACAGGTTATAATTCACGGGTGTGACAATTGTAGGTATTATTTTCTTTGTCTACAGAATAAAATCCAAACACTTTAGATGACACTCAAGTCCATTCCCAATCTGACCCCAATGTATCTTTTCCAACATTATTTCTCAAAACTATGTTTATATAGTTCCAGCCAAAATTAAATTCTATTACTTTATTATGTTTAGTACGATGACCATTGTTAGGTATCATTTATCCAGTGCCTGAAACCTTTGGCCAAGCATATCAATATTTCCCAAACTAGTATTACAGGAAAGCGTTCAGGAAACAGTAGTTTCCAGAAAAAAAGTCTTCCTTGCTGACAAAAGTTTGTTTGCTTTCCCATTAAGCAAAGTTAAATAGATGTCAATTTAACTTTAAAGAAATGGACTTCTCCAAGCCTTCAATATGCTAATATTTAATTAAAATCTCCAGCATTTTCCTCAATCTTATTTGCTTACGGGACTCTATTATTTTTTTTTCCTTTATTTTTAAAGAAGCTTTACATAAATGTTACTTCAAAAATATAGGGGATTCCCATTTACTCCCCCATTCCCTTCCCACACTTTCCTCCATTAACAACAACTTCCTTTAGTGTGGTACATTTGTTACAATTGATGAACACATATTGAAGCATTGCTACTAACCATGTCTAGAGTTTACATTACAGTTTACACTTTGCACCACACAATTTTACAGGTTTAGATAAAATGTATAATGGCTTCTATTTGTCATTACAATACCATGCAGAACAATTCCAATGTCCCCAAAATGCTCCATGTTACACTTATTCTTCCCTCTCTCTCCCCTCAGAAGCTCTAGTGCTTTTGGTAGTGACCACTGCCTTTATATCAATGTGACAAGTCTTCCATTACCAGGATAAGAATAAGTCTACTTTAGTCCATAGTTGCATTCCCCCTCATGTTTGTTCATTCCTCAGTCTTGAGGATTTGGGGGTGGTGATGCCCACTCTGCTTCTGACTGAGAGGGGGCTTAGATCCCATGGGGCAGATGGGTGGAACAGTTAGGGGACTCTTTTAAGCAGAGCATATATTGACTCCTGCACAGCACAGCTTGATTTCCCATCAGCCGCTGAAGATGGGCCATCTTCTCTCCAGCCCTTTCTTTACACTGTTCTCTTCATAGTAAATGCTCCTCCATTCTCTCAGCCCCAGTCTCCTCAGGTCCAAATCTTCCTCGTCCTTCAAGATGCAGCTTCCCACCTCTCTCCTCAGGATCACCCCCACCCCCAATCCGAGCCTCTCTGCCCTGCTTCCTTAGAACCTACTGCCTTCCCTTTACAGCCCTCTCCACATTCTACCTTGTTTAAGTCTACCAAAAGCATCCCATCTCCTAGACTAAATGGTAATATCCTTGAAAGCAAAAACCAAATATCATTTATCTTTGGAGCTGCTCCCCCAAAAAACAAAAGTAGTATATGCTTAATAATTTTTTTACTGTAATGAATGACACTTCAAAGCATAAATCAACAAAGCTAAACTTTTAAAGATCCTATTAACACATATGGCCTGGCTTTTCAATTTATTGAGTGACCCTAAAAAGTTTGAACATTTAATAACCGCTGGTATGCCATGACAAGGCCAAGTTTCCATGAGCAATCACTGGCACATAATGCCTTGGAATAGAAGTGAAAAAAAAAAAAAAAAAATGCCATTGCCTCATTACTTTAGCTTAATGCTTTCCTGGCTAAGAAATAATTTTATGGGTCATAACCACTTTTCTTGCAGCACCAGTAGCCACCTTACACAATGTCCTAATGAAGAACTGTAATTTGAAGCTGAAACAAAGGAAAGATCAAGTTCTGACCCATGCTGAGTTTTTGGAACATTTGGGCATTCTGCAAGCCAGCTCTATGTTGCAGGGAATGTTTGTTCTGGCCTGACCACCAAGTCTTAATGAAGAGGAGCTCAGATTTTCCCCTGCCCTTCAATCAGTGTAATGGCTTAACAGACATTCTGATTCAATAACTGATGGGAATTTAGTAAGCAGTGCCTGTATGCCCAGCACAATCACCTGTGCTTTCTATTTGGCTTTTAAGGGTAATTCCAACAAAAAACAACAACAAAAAAGAGATATGCAAAAGGCACCTCTGGCAGAGGCCGCTACTTGTCCATAATATCCATTTCCTCATTCCTCAATAGTAACAACACCCCAATTTTATTTGGGGCAGAAATGTACCCACCGAAAAGTCCTAATTTCCTTAATCTCCCTTGCAACTAGATGTGTCATGAAACTAATTCTGGCCAAAAATGGTTAGCAGAAGTGTTGCATGGGGCTTCCAGGAAAATTGCTCAAAAGGAATGGACTCAGCCAGGAAGCTCATCCCTTCTGCCCTTCCTCCTATCCTCTGCCCTGCTATCTGAATGCCACTGTAATGACTGGAGCTCTGACAGCTATTTTGGACCATGAGGTGACCTTGAGATGATGGAAGTCTTAGAAGAGAAAGACAGAAGGAGCCTGGTTCTAAATGCCCCTATACCAGACCAGTCATGCCTACCTCCCGTTTTCTTTTACATGAGAGGATAAAACCTTTAAAATTAATTATTATTGGTGGTTTCCATTATAAAGAGCCAAATCTAATTCCTGGCCCTTGAACTTGGCAGGTTCATAGTCCATTACATCTCGGCCTGCACTTTAAAGCAAATCTCAGGCGAACATTGCCTGCTCCGAAGAGTTGACTCAATCCTCCCGATGCCCTCTATTCACTTGCACTTGTTCCTTTCCCTTGTTCTGGGGTTGTTTGTTCTCCATCCCAACTTTGACAGCTGCTTTAGCCCCCTGCTGACTCCTAGACTTCAGCCTCCTTCCTGGATCTCTTCTCTGCATGCTGCCTTGGTTTTAGGGCTCACAGATGTATCAGGTGAGGAAAACACTCCAAGATGTTATGTAGAACTGAAAAGACCCACCAGTCGAGCCAAACCATTTGTCTAGACACCACTCTGAAGAGAGGAAAACTAGAGGACTGTGGCTGCCAAGGTTACCATATATAGTTGTATGAGTTGTGCACTGCACCATTCTAGGGGCCCCATTCACATCGTTTTCTACCATGTGTCTATGCATGATCTATGCCACATAAGTAGCCTTATACTCACTTCTTAGTAGGCAGAAGTCAGGGTGGAAAGAAAGGGTACGATGTGGGGAGTGCTGAGAGGGGGCTGAGGAGACAAGCAGGAACAGATCATACACTTCAGGTGAAGGCACCTGGTTTTAGCCAAGGGCCATAGGGAGCCATCGGAGCAGGGGGATTGACACAATCAGGCCGTCATTTTAGAAGGATCACTCTGACCAACTTGTCATGAATGTATTGACCTTAGGCAGCGTGGAAGGTCAGGCACCACTCAGGAGGTAGTCATGGTAATCCAAGTGACAAGGTATCTTAGTTTGCTGGGCTGCAATGACAAATATCACACAATGGGTTGACTTAACAACAGAGATTGACTGGCTCACCATTTGAGAGGCTAGAAGTCCCAAATCAATGCAACAGCAGAGCCATGCTTTCTCCCCAAAGTCTGCAGCATTCTGGTGCTGGCTTGCCACACTCCTTGGGGCTCCTTGGTTTGCATCTCTGCCTCCTGTTACATGACATCTCTCTCTCTTGTGTCTGTGCTTCCAGTTTCAACTGACTTCCAGCTTCTGGTTCTTCTTTAAAAGGCCTCCAGTAATATGAAATGAGGCTCTTCCTGATTCAGTTGGCCACACCTTAACTAATAATATCTTCAAAATCTCCTAATTGCAAATGAGGTTCAAACCTACAGGAATATCGATTAAGAATAAGAACGTGTTTTGTGGGGTACATAATTCAACCACACAGGGTATTAGTTGTAAGGTTAAAAAAAAAAAACCAGTAGATGAATTCGAGAAGTATTTAGGAAGTAGAATCTACAAGACCTTCTTATGGTTACATCCAACTTCATACATGCCGTTAGCACAGCCTCTTATAAAATTAAACCCCTGCCCAAAACTTGGAAATTGTTGCGGTATCCTGCTCTGTTAGTCCTCCTCATTAGAGAGAAGACAGATCGTCACGTAGAAATAGCAAAATTCTTCATCAGCAAAGGGCATGTGTAATTTCTAGCTGGTAGAAGTAGAAAATAACCAATCAGATAAAAATGATTCAGGAGTTTAGAAACACACTGTTATAAACTGAACCAAAACAAATCGAAAGAAAAACAGCCACATAACAACCCTCCATGTCTAATGAATTGCCCCGTTTCAGCTATTCAAGGTTCCAGGTGAGTAATAGTGTTGTGAATATGGGGTGCTATTTGGTGCCCCCCATAATTTATCCTCCAAACCAAAATGAGTGAAAGTAGGCTCTGTCAATAATTACATCAGGGCAACAGGTAGAAAACTGGGGCTCTGCCAGCCAAACCAAGTCCTATAGTTACCCTTTCTTTTGACTGCCTGACATCCACCCCATACACACACACACACACACTTTTTTGTCGTAACAGTCACTGATTACCTTTTGGGGAATCACCTCTCCCCAGTGGAAGGTAGTCTTACTGGGACCATCAATGCAAGCGCCATGACCCAAACTAGACCAGCTGAACTCAGGTCTTCGAACCTGACCAGAAATGGCACAAAAAGATCAACCAGCAGTAAAAAGCATCTTCATTCCAGCAGCATCTCCCGATGAGACCACTGATACATTCCTGCTACCTAGACACCTGGAGACATCTGTCATTTTATGAAACTGCTTCCCCAGTCCTTACCATCAATTCTGGGAGCTACCTGATGCCATTGCAATAAATTCCTTTTCTGCTTGTTAAAATTCCTAATTGATAGACTTACCATAGGTATTAAGACACAAAATTCTGACTCTAAATTCCACCTCTGACATCCACCAACTCTGTGTTCTTGGCCTTAGCTTTCTTACCTATGTAACTAATATAATGCACACCTTATAAAAAATAGTTTTAGAAACAAATGAGATAATATATGCCAAGTACCTGATTCAAGAGTAAACCATCAGCAACTATTAATTTCCTTCCAACCTTTCTTCCTCTCTGGAAATACTGAATAGATTTGGTTTTGATACTTCAAACCAATATTTAGAGAAGAGATAATCATTGAAATGATTTTAAGTTCGTTAATGTCAAGGTGAATCACAAAGTCTGCCTGAGAGTCTCCTGAAAAGAGATGTTCTCCTGAAAAGGTATAAAGAAAAAAAAAAAACATGTAAATGGAAGAGATTGTGTATAAATATCCCTATCAGTAAGGATAGGCTAAGCTCCACTACAGTAACAAACAACTCCAAAGGTTCAATGGCTTTAAACAACAAAGATTTATTTCTTACTCATGCTACATTTTTTAAATTTATTGAAGTATATCAGTTATACATAAACATACATAAATAATAAGTGCATAGTAGTAGTTGTGAACTTACAAAACAAACATACATAACATCATACAGGGCTCTCATACCTCACCCTACCACCAATACCTTGCATTGTTCTGAAATATTTTTAACTAATGATGAAAAAGCACCCTCAAAATACTACTACTAACCAAAGTATTTTCCCCCAATTCACCCTATTATTATTTTTTATATCATTTATACATGAACATACATAAACAATAAGTGTATAGTAAAAGTTGTGAACTTACAAAGCAAACATGCATAACATCATACAGGGGTCCCATACATCTACCCACCACCAACATCTTGCATTGTTGTGAGGCATTTGTTACAAATGATGAAAGAATATTGTCAAAATCTTACTACTAACTGTAGTCCTTATCTTACATTTGGTGTATTTTCCCCCAACCCACCCTATTTTTTTTTTTAATATATTTTTATGACAGAATTTGTAAACTTACAAAGCAATCATGCACATGTGCAGGATTCCCTTACAACACCCCTCTATCAACACACCACACCCTGGTGGAACATTTGTTACAGATTATGAGATAGTATCATCAGATTATTACCAGATCCACAGTGTACATTTGGCACACTTTTGGCTTACTCACCCATTATCAACATAGTACATCTTTGGCACAGATGTATGAATATTACATTATTACTGTTAACCACACTCCATAGGTCACTCCAGTTGTATTTTTCTCATGCTTCTCCACATTCCCACCACCCTGCAATAGTGACGTACATCTGCTCTAGCTCACAAAGGACACTTGCATCTGTACCATCAACCACAATTCTCATCCACCTCTGGGTTTACTGTGCTATTCAGTGCCTAGACCATTCTCTAGCTTTCTGTCAATTGGCATTTACATCCCTAGACTACCATTTTCAGCCACATTCCCATTTATAAACCAGCTGTTATTCACTATAATGTGTTACCATCAACTCTGTCCATTTCCACACATTTACAGTAAAGCTAATTAAAACTTCTACATACATTAAACATCAGTAGTCCTTCTCAGTCCTCCTCTTATTTCCTTTAAGAATCCACCACCTACCACCAGGTCTTAAAGATATTTTCCTACATTTTCTTCTAGAAGTTTTATGATTCTTGCTTTAATATTTAGATTTTTTTTATCCATTTGAGTTAATTTTTGTATAAAGTGTGAGATAAGGGTCCTCCTTCCTTTTTTTGGCTATGGATATCCAGTTCTCTCAGCACCATTTGTTGAATGGACTGTTCTGCCTGAGCTGGGTGGGCTTGACAGGCTAGTCAAAAATCACTTGACCATAGATGTGAGGGTCTGTTTCTGAACCATCAATTTGTTTCCATTTGTCTGTCTTTATGCCAGTACCATGCTGTTTTTACCACTGTAGCTAGGTAATATGATTTAAAGTCTGGAAATGAGAGTCCCCCAACTTTGCTTTTTACTTTTTAAGATGTTTCTGGCTATTCAGGACCCCTTATACTTCCAAATAAATTTAATAATCGTGTTTTTCATTTATTTTAAAAATCCTGATGGAATTTTTATCGGCATTGCATTGAATCTGTGCACCAATTTGAGTAGAATTGACATCTTAATGATATTTAGTCTTCCAAAACATGAGCATGGAATGACCATGGAATGACCATGGAAAGACCAATTATTTAGGCCTTTTTTTATTTCTTTTACCAATGAGTTGTAGTTTTCTGAATACAAGTGCTTTACATCGTTGGTTAAGTTTATTCCTGAATATTTGGGTTTTATCTGTCATATTTTATTTTCACCACTCTTGTGACATTTTTAGTTACTTTTATTGATATAATCTTCATTTCCTGACTCTCTTCCAGGCCTCTCTCTCTTATGTTTTCTTTTCAGGCTGTAACACACCCTTTAGTATTTCCTGCAAAACCAGTCTCTTGGTTACAAACTCTCTCAGTTTCTGTTTATCTGTGAATATTCTAAACTTGCTCTCATTTTTTAAAGACAATCTTGCCAGATATAAGATTCTTGGCTGGAAGTGTCTCTCTTGTTTTTCTCTTAAATTTATCATACCACTGTCTTCTTGCCTCCATGGTTTCTGATGAGTTATCAGCACTTAATCTTATTGGGTATCCATTATATGTGATGCATTTCTTTTCTCTTGCTGCTTTCAGAATTCTCTCTTTGTCTTTGGCATTTGACATTTTGATTAGTATGTGTCTTGGAGTAGGTCTATTCAGATTCATTCAGATGGGAATATGTTGTGCTTCTTGGACATGAATATCTATGTCCTTCAATAGGGTTCGGAAATTTTCTACCATTATTTCTTCAAATATCCTTCTGTCCCTTTTCCCTTCTCTTCTCCTTCTGGGATACCCATGACAAATATGTGTGCACATTTCTTGCTTTTAGTTCCCTGAGACTTTGTTCAATTTTTTCCATTCTTTTCTTCATCTGTTCTTTTGTGTATTTGCTTTCAGAGGCCATTTCTTCAAGTTCACCGATCTTTTCTTCTGCCTTCCCAAACTGCTATTATGTGATTCTAGTGTATTTTTAATTTCATTTATTGCACCTTTCATGCCCATAGGATCTGCTATTTCCTATGTATGCTTTCAAATTCTTCTTTGTGCTCATCCAATGTCTTTTTAATATCCTTAATCTCTGTAGCCATCTCATTGAATTGATTAAGGAGATTTATTTGAACATCTATGATTAGTTGTCTCAACTCCTTTATGTTGTCTGGAGGCTTATCTTGTTCCTTTAACTGGACCATATCTTCCTGTTTCTTGTTGTGGGCTGCAATTTTTTGTTGGTGTCTTCATCTGGCTTATTAGAGTATTTATTCTGGGTGCAGTTTCTCTCTTTAGTTTAGGGCTTTCTTGTCCTTTCTGTCTTGCTGGTTGTGTAGTAGAAGCCAAGTATGTAGTTGTTGCTGTAAGCTGTGGAGGCTCAAGCTACCCTCATTGCCCCAGGGACTGATGAAGCTTCTCCCAACCTTCTCCTTTGCCAGGGGTAGGGACAGAGCCAAAGCTGTGTGTAATAATCCAAGTTGTGCAGGCCTAGACTGTGATTGCCCAGAGAGACTGATGAAGCTTCACGCCCCTTTCTCCCCTGCCTGTGGCAGGGATGGAGCTGCAGGTGTGGGCAGCAATCTATGCCATGCAGGTCCAAGGTGACCACGGTTGCCCCATAGACTTCTGACTATTCAGTCTGTGCCAGCGAAATGTACCTTCAGTTACCTGGAAAGGCTGATTCAGGGCCTGTCAGCCTCTTTCCTGCCAGAGGTAGGGCGGAGGCCTAGGCTAGGGATGCAGGCTGATTTGGGTGAAAGAAGCCAGTCCCTTGAAAGTGCCCAGTGAATGAATGAAAAAAAAAAGAAGCCAGTCCCTACAGTCACTGCGATTTTCAGTCAGCTGGGCTTCCCCTCATGCTGGGGGTGGAGTCAAAATGGTGGCTACCGGCCTCTTTCTGACTTGGACAGATTCAAATTTTAGCTGTTCTTGGGTTATACTTTAGCCAGCTGAATTTACTGATCAGTAGCTGAAATCAGTGGCCAACCGTCTCTTCCTCCCTTGTTTTTGGGAAATGGAGCTTCCAACTCCAGCCACAGACTAGCTCCTGAGGTGGCTTGCACCACCAAAGTAGGATGATCATCAGCCTCTGCAGCATGGCCTGTATTTTCCCGGAGAGGCTAGCACAGGTTCTCCCAGCTTCCTCCCTGCCAGAGATGGGGCTGGGGCTTATGCTAGAGCTACAATCTGATCTGGATGGAAAGAAGCCAGTCCCTACCAGCACTATGATTTTCAGTCCACCCTGCTTCCCCTTGTGCCAGAGGCAGAGTTAAAATGGCGGCTACTGGCCTCTTTCTGACTTGGACAGGTTCAGACTTTCTTGGGTTATACTTTAGCCCACCGAATTTACTAATCAGTAGCTGAAATCGGTGGCCAACCGTCTCTTCCTCCCTGTCTTTGGGAATTGGAGCTTCCAATTTCAGCCACAGAACAGCTCCCAAGGCAGCTCGTGCTGCCAGTGGAGGATGAGTACCAGCCTCCAGGGCATGGAATGCTCTACTTACAAATCTTTTCTGCAGTTGAGTAGTCTTCTTCCATTCTCTCAAGGATATTGCAGGGTGCTCTTCTGGTCTCCTGGAGCCCCCAAACAGGTGCTTTAGTTAGCTCGGGGTGCTTACTAACTGCCCTGTAGCAGGAGCTGACTCTAGGAGCTCCTTATTCTGCCACCATCTTGCTGGTTGTCTTCATGCTACATTTTCAATACAAGTTGGCTAAGGGCTCTGCTCCATTCCATCCTCACCCAGTCTAAAGAAGCAGCCATCGTTTCAAATGTTGCCTTTCACTGTAGCAGAGGTAGTGAGAACATGGTGAATCTCTCTGCCTATTAACATTTTCTCCCAGAACTGACACATCACTTTCACTCACATTTCATTGGCCACAAGTCACATGGGCATACCTGACTGTAGTGGGGTCAGGGAGGTACAACCCTACCATAAGCCCCGAATAGAACTAAAGCGTTTATGGGCAGCCCTCACAAATACCACAGCAGCAGCATCTCATCCTCTTGATTTCTAAAAAGAGTACTGTCAGCCTTGATCTTTCCCTCCCTCATTGTGCTGGGCAACACTATCAGCTTTCACAGCCCACAGAGATCCCTGTGAGGGAAAGGTGGGACAAGCGGAAGCCATTGAGACAAGCACCTCTCATCACACTTCCTCCCGCAGTACTCACCACAGGCCGCCTGCCCCTGAGAGCCCAGTGAGAGAAGGGCCCATGAGGATGTGAAGACCTGACATTCCAACTGTGAAATTCAGCAACACTTTCCACTCTGCATATCATCCCAGAGTCTGTCCAGTGCCTTAAGAATCCTGTGAGACAGAAGTGTGGACAGAAGAGGCATCTGAGCTATGGTTTCTGAAAAGATTTTCAAATATCTTCATCCTGCTCCAGGGTTTGTGCCAGATTTCCCTCCTGCATTCTTCTAGAGGAATTTTTTCAGGCAGTTTATATGAAACAAGGCTCCATTTCTTTGGTGCACAGTCAGCTCAAAAGTAGCCACTTTCTCACCTTCTGCTTCCCAAAAATTAGATTGGTCAATTAATTTTATCCTGCTGAGGCAGTCAAGACTAATTACATCACTGGTCAGAAGCAATCTATGCTTCTCTTAAAAATTAAAAAGAAAAAGGTTATCTTGTTACAAAAGGTATGTAAATGTTGGAGTGATTGTTTTTCACTTGACCCCCTTTGGGGCAATACATGCCCTGGGTAAACTGCTGCGGAGGGCATAGGTGGAGCTGATGTTGGTGCCTATGTGATAATGTGGCAGAGCATGTCCCCACCCCGTGGGGGCACAGAGGACTGAAGCTTAGCACAGTGCCTGGCCACAGCCGCGGTGCAGGTCCTTATGGGCAGTCCTGCTGCTTGGCTGCATGCGACCGTTAGGCTCAGGCTCTGGAGGCAGGTAATCCAGGGTCTTACTCCCAGCTCAGCCACTCCATAGTCGTGTGACTCGGGCATGAAGACCAACCTCTCCATGCTTCCGCTTCCTCCTCTCTAAAATAGAAATCAGAGTAGTACATTCCACATAAGATTATTGTGAGGAAGAAAAACTGATATAAGCAAAGCACTTAGCAGAGTAACTGGCCCAGTGTTCGTGACAGTCAGAGCTGTTAGCAAGGGGACGGGAATCAGGGCCCCTGCTGGACTGCGATGCCTCTGTACTAGACTTCCAAGGCCGTGGTTTTCAGACTCTGCCTAAGGAGTACAGGAACCCCCAAAAGAGGAAGGGGAAAGTGAGGCAGATGGAGCTCCACCCCCTCCTCTCACCAGAGAAGCACTGCTCTTTACTGGTTCCATAAACCGAGATGCTGCACACAATTTCCTTGTTAAAAGGGTGCTACTGTGGGACAATATATGAAAATATTGCATGTCAGTCATTACCCTCTTGCTCTTGGGTTAATTCAATAGAAATGAGATAAAGAGAAATAACTATTTATTCTTGAGGCTTTCTTTCATTTGCTTATCCATTCTTTCATTCATTCATTTGTACAAAAAAGTACAAATTTGTAAGTGCCTCTCCTTTGCCAAGCCCTCAGCCAGGCCCCAGGTTACAGCCATGAACCAATAACACAGTCCCTGGGGACATGCAGGCATTTCCCAGGGCCAGATAGACAAGAAAACAGGCCATTATAACCCAGTGTTATAAGCATCATAGTGAAGTCAAGTGCTGAAGGAGAAGAGAGGACCCAGTAAGTCTTTGGAGGTTAAGAGAGACTTGTGGGGAGATGATGTGCAAACTGAGACCTAGGGCTAATATGGGGCATGGGAGAAGGAGAGGGGGCAATTTTTCTAGGTAGAGCCCAGAGATGAGAAAAAACATGGCAAATTTAGGAAATACAAGTCTTCCAGCAACTGTGAAGGCCAACATCTAGGACAAAGGAAATACAAAATATCCCCAAAAATGAACATCCAAGACCCAGTTAAAGCTTTCTGAGGGGGTTGGATGCCTCATTTGCAGCAGATCAGGTTGTAAATTCACTTAATGATTCCAGCTAAAGGCCTGGTATCCCAGTGTATCCTTTCCAGGGAGCAATTCCTAAAAGGTTCGTGGTCTCTTTAGCAAAAATACGCTCTTTTGCTGCTGGGGTTTGAGACATACGCTGGGAACAGGCATAGATGGGCACCCAGGGAGAACCTGCCTAGAATAACATGGCCACAGCACTCGCTTGTGCCTGCCTTTCTGCAGAGCTGCCTCCTGCTCGCTCCCCAGTGGGGACAGATTCTGAGTGGAGTCAATGAACCATTAACAGGAGGCTCCGCGAGACTTTTAAAGCCAAGTTCTTTCCCAGATCACGGACTGGAATTTGGAAATGTGACATTTTTCGTTGAATCCAAGCCTCTCTGAGCAGGTGCAGCACTTGTGAATGTTCTCAGATCGTGAACAAGCCCATGACTCATTCTCACTTCATCCACCCCGAATCCAAGCCAAGAGTCAAAATGTTCACCTCTTCACCACACCCCAGCAAAAAGCAAAGGCAGGCCTCCCCTCGGGCAGGAGCCTGGGCACAAAATCAAGCTGGAGAAGTGTTGTTATCTTAATGGTATGGCAGTAGTAATAATTACAATAATAGCAATAACTAACATTTACTGAGGGCTTACTCTGTGCCAGGCTGTTATAAACGCTTGGCATGGATTAAATTAACTCATTTTCTCAAGAACTCTATGAAACAGATACTATTGCTCCAATTTCACAAAAACAAAAAGGTGTCCAGAAAGGTTAAGTGTAGATGGATGTAGGAGGTGGAAAACTGAAAAGAGTTTGCAAAAGCTGGGAAACAAAATAAATCATATCCTTTTACCCGAATTGACTGCCTAGACCTCAGATCATTTATCGCTACCCAGAGGCATCTAGGGCATATCAAAGCAAACTCTACTCAAATGAGCAAAGATAAAAATCACGAGAGAAGTTCAAGAAAAATACCCTGTGGTTGTCACAGGATATGTCCAGCAAAAGGCTCTTAGGGAGGGTTTTAGGAAGATGTTCTCTATGTCTTTGAAGGATGGACAGGATGTTATTCCAGGTTAAGGGAGCAAGAGGAAAAGCAAAGAGGAGGGGAAGAGTGGATTATGTCCAAGGAAGAGCCGAAAGTGGATTGTGGCTAGAGCAGTAGTCCCAGGGCATTCCAACGCAGTGCCTCAAGGTCACGGTAGATTTTGGAGCCCCTTCTGCTTCATCTCTAGAGTAACTCTGTTTTTATCTATTGACATATGGGCTTCTATGTACAATTTCCTTAAAGAGGCAGCTCAGTTCAGTTCATTTTCTCAAGCCATAGCACCAGAGGGTAGAGAAAGCACAGAGGAAGAAGAGGAGAAGAAGCAAGAATGGTAGGTGGGGAGACCAGCATGGAGAGCTTCAGCCGGAAACATCAAATCCACAGCATACACGCCACCCCTCTCCATGGTACACATGGCAGACATCACTCGTACAACATGTCATTCTTCCCTTACCCAGAGACAGAATTCTGCTGTAAACAGCACCCCAAGGCATCAGAAGCGGCACAAGAAAGGAAATTTATTTACCACTGTAGAGCTGTGCAAGGGAATATGGGCTTTTTTCCATAGACAATGTAGAGCCATAGATTTTTGAGCCACCTTCCCCTAAACGTCCATTCACTTCTAAATCAGGATGACTTGATGAGGCCACGAACCCAGGGTCAAGCCCCTCTTGTAGGATGACCTCATCTCAAAGAAACCTGCATAGAAGATTTCTTCGATTCCCTAATCTTTCCCCCCTACAAAATCCAGATCCCCAACAATAATTCAATCGGGGGAAAGAAGCAGGAAAGAACATGCATAGTGTCTGGAAGACCAGCTTGGGAGTGACTCCTTTCCATTAGAACACAGTGTGAGGCATTCTTCGGTTTATTAAATTGGTACATGGAAATTTGGAGATCTAGGAGTAGAGTGGAAGAAAAGTGTAAGTTTCATGGCACAAAGGTAGCAGATGATGGGGAAGAGGCTCCTCTAGAGAAGGGGTGGAAAGCAGGGTGATGCAAGCAACAGAAAGGAGAGGGGATTGTGTTAAATACAAACTTCACCTACTCTTTTTGGTGTAAAGAACATAATCTGAAGACAAGACTTTGCTATGTTTTATCAAGCTGTGTGACCTTGGGCAAGTCACTTCGCCTCTCTGAGCTTCAGGTTTCCCACCTATAACACAGAGATAATCATTTCATCTAGTATCCTCAAAGGGCTTGCAAGGGACACCTGTTGGTTATTCCCTCTTCTTCTTTCAACAGCACCCAGGTTTTGCTTTGGATACAGCCTTGAAGGGACGACTGCTCAACAAGATGCCTCAATATTCCCCAGGGCAAGGGGTGAGCTATAGGCTGGGCCAGATACTCTCACCTTGCATCTGGATGCTGAGCAAAGTAACACACAAACTGAAAACAGTCAGAGCCGAGTCAGTGCAGAGGGTGGGCCCTGAGCTACTGCCCTTTCGTTCCTGCTCCCCCATCCCCAGAACAGCTCTGGGTCCCATCATGATGTGATCCTCCCTGCATCTTTCCAAAAAATTCCTCTCGATGCTTAGATGAGCCAGTCACCCGGACCCAGCCTGACGCAGGGTTTGGAAGGAAGGTCAGAGGAGAAGACAATATGAGGAAAGTGTCCAGAGAATGTAAAGGTGGTATTTTCCAAAACCTCCTACAGTGTCTCCCACACAATAGTCTCATTAAATGATTGTTGAATCAGGAGTGCTGAGTGTGCCCTCTTTTCTTTTTTTAAAAAAAAGATTTTATTTATTTATTTATTTACTTTATCCATTTTAATCCCCACCCCCCATTTGCTGTTTTGTGTCCATTCACTGGACAATTCTCTGTGTCTGTTTCCTGCCCTCTCTTCTCATCCTTTTCCTTCTGTTTTCACCGGGATTTGATCCTGGGGACCTCTGATGTGGGAGAGAGGCATTCTGCCACCTATGCCACCCCAGTTCCTGGTTTTTTCAGTGCGTCTCATCTTGGCTCTCCCCATTTCTTTCTCCTGTTACATCATCATCTTGCTGCGTGGCTCAGCGGGGCCTGGCACACCCGCACATGGAGCCTGGCGGCTCACCCACACACAGGGCCTAGCGGCACACACGCCTTCTATATTTTTCTTTATTTTACCGGGAGGTCCCAGGGATCGAACCCAGGTCCCTCCATATGGGAGACGGACGCCCAACCGTTTGAGCCACATCCGCCCCCTGCCCTCTTTTCTTGGACACAATCTTCCAGACCGTCCTCTGGCCTGCTGTGTGCTCTTGGACAGAGCTCCTCCCCACATCCCCTCAGCATCATCTACAGGTCACAGGGTACAGAGGCACCGGAACCGTCTGCATCACAGTGGCCAAAGCCCCTGTCTCTTTCTCTCCCTCCTTTACTTCCTTTTTCCCAGACGCTTCCTTGGAAAACTAATTCAGAATGAAAAGCCATGGAAAGAAGAGCAGACCTTCACCCTCAGTACATGCCAAAAGCTGCAGGACAGTGAAAAGAGGGATAACCCACACCTACAGGGCTCTGGAACTGACCAGCCGTGAGACGCAGCAAGTCATTTCCTCCTCTGAGCCTCGGCTCATTCGGCTGTCAATTGCAGCAATTAAATGAGAACCCCTGAATGATTTGGCCCCAGTGTGGCTTTAATTCCGATCAGTCTCCTGTGCCCCATCTTTTTTTTTTTTTTTTATTCCGTTGTGCCCCATCTTTAACACCAAGAGACGTGAAACCCCTCTCTGCCAAGCCAGGTTGGCTCTCTACCAAAACTTCTAAAACTTCTGCAAATTCTGGAATATCTGATGGGTTTCATGTAGAACATCTATACCATTTTTCTTCAAGGAAACTATCAGCTCCCAAAAGAAATGCAAACTAAATTATACTCTCTAATTAGAGATCACAGAGAAGAAGCAATAACTTTGTATCAGATTTTATTACAGAAAATATATAACAGAAATTTCCCAAATGCTTGAAAGCTGTTAAAAAAAATAAGAAGTGTCCCACAGAACGGTGTGAAACAACTGCCCAACATTGCACAAATGCATCCATCCCCTGTAAGGTTAGTTGTCGGAATGCATCATTCGTGTCTCAACAAGCCAGGTTGCCCTTGCAAGAACCTCCAATTCTTGTTCCTATAGAAAAGGAAGCACCAAACTTTGAATGGCCTGACACTGAAATAAAGCGGTCAAGTTTCCCTGATTTTAGAGAGGCGGAGAAGGGAGCTGGAGAAGGCTGAGTATCCTTCATTTACTGCATTTTGATTCCAGGGCTTTCCACGTGAAATCAGAGCAGTCCCATCACCAGGCTGGCAGCCCTCCAAATGCATCTTCTCTGCTCCTGAGACAAATCCATATGTCGGCTAAGGCGGAAGTGGCAGGGATGCCAGGAACGGAGCCATCCTGGCCCCAAAGCCCCGACTGGAGAGGCTGCAATCAGGCGAGGAGAAAGCAGAACCAGAGCCGCGGCCGGGCGCTGCAGCACATGCACACACTGAGCTTGGCCGAGCTGACCCCTCCTGAGGCTGCGGTCCAGATCCCGCTACCTTAGGAGGGCAGGAGAAATTTCGTTTGGATTTGGGTCCCCCTAGTGGAGCAGTGACCCTGCACAGGCTGGGTCTCCTGAAGGAGCCGGTGGAGAGGAGGAACCGCCCAGGCAAGTTAAAACCGGCCACCAAAAACTGGTGACTGCCTTTCCCACCAGGGCTGGGGTGGGGGGTCGGGAGGGGGGTGACTGAGGCTGCCTCTGCAGCTGAGCAACCAACCAACATGTCATTCACACCTACTGCCTACCCAGCACTGGGAGACAAAGCTAATAAACACACAATGACTAGCCAACACTAAGTGCCAATTGCCAAGTTTTACTGTTCAGAGGGAAGGCCCTAAAATCAAACTGCCTGGGCTCCTACCTGGCCCCTCTGCTCCATGACCTTGGGCAACTTGCTTATTCATTCAACAAACACTTACTGAGCACCTACTACATACCAGGCCCTAGTCTAGGCACTGAGAACCCAAAAAAAGACCAAAAACCTGCCCTCCTGAACCTCACTTTCCTTATCCATGAAAAAGGGTATTCAGGGCACCTACCTGGGTTATGAGCACATTGAGGAAAGAGGGACTATAACATATGGGGCTTCCAATATTACTTCCAGTACCCCAATAAAGGCTAACGTGGAAGACGTAGCTTGGTGGCAGAACCAAATAGTCTTGCTTAGCTGACCCCAAATTTAGAGAGACATGTTTCCCACAGCACGAGGCCAGGGCCGGCCTTACCCTTACCCCCACCTCTTCTTTCTCTCTTTTCCCCACTCCTTCTTTCCACTTCCCACCTCTCTCTATAGATATCTACACAAAATAAGTTTAGCTCGGGAAACTGCCTATATGATGGTGACAGAGGAGGGTGTTAATTGCAGTATGTTCAGCAGAGCTAAGGACCTGGGGTTGTTTTCCAGGGACATAATTAACAATCATATAAAGTGAAAATCACAGTCAAGAGACGGGGTGAAGAGTACAACTGGGTTGAGAGGAGAGGCTGTGCAGTCGATGGGAGATAGGACCTTCACTCTGGGCTGACACCCCAAGCTCCTGGTCGTCACTCCATGTGTCAGGCCACCCCAAGGCAGAGCAGCTCCACAGAGCACTGTTCCCTCAGAATCCCATGAGACTCACCTCAGGTGTTTGCATACTGTCCCAGAGAGCGCTCGGCCCCGACTTGTCATCTCTAGGGGTCACCTTACTTCTAAAACACCCCTCTCCCCCTTCTAACTCCTACCATTCTCCTCTCTCTCCCCATCTCCTACCCCTTCTGTCTCTTCCTTTCTTTTTTTATTTTTAATTGTTGTTCTCTGGGTAAATAAAAGAATGGCAAAAAATAAACAGCCACTTAAAGAAGGCTCACCTCTGGTTGGTAGCCATAGTCCCTAACTGGGCTTAAAGCCAACCACTGTTACCAGAAAATGAAAGCCTAAACCCTTAAGTGGAGCTATTTTTTAAAAAATATACCCAAAATAAGATGTGAGGAAAACATGTACATGAGACTAAAGTAAATGTTTAGTTCACCGGGCTAAGGAAGGACGAGGTTTCTTGTAGTTAATCAAATGTCCTGGCTAATGGGATGACTGAAGGGTCAGGCGCTGATTTGCCAACGTTTTAAACAGAACATCAAAGAAGACACTTTTGCACTGAAGTACACAGACTGAGTTAGTCTTGGTGGGGCCAGGAGTCGTTCTAGAATCTTACTAGGATGATGTGATAGTTCCTGTGTCTGTGGCACCAGAAGGACCAGGAGGCAGGACGGCGGTGGATTGGCCCACTGGGCTCTCTGCTGCACTGTGAGTGCCATGAGCTCGGGGGCCCTGTCTCCTTGCAGTCCATTCTTCCCAGACACATGTCTTCCAGCACCTGGAGTTGTGTTTGTTACCACAAAGACATTCAAGAACATTTTTTTTCTTTTTTCTTTTTTTTTTTTTTTTTCCTTTTTCTTTTTTAAGGAGGTCCTAGGGATTGAACCCGGGACCTCGCACATGGGAAGCAGGCGCTCAAACCACTGAGCTACATCCACTCCCCTCAATAATATTTTGTCTCATAAATTCATATAATGAATAGGTATTCACTGTTAAAGACCCAAAATAGCTAACGTCCACAGCAAAGTGAGAACAATGGTTGATGGTATTTCTGCTTGCTCCTCTCTCATTAAAGATACTTGTTTTAGAGGCTGCTTCTTCTTTAATTATAATCTCTAGCAAATGGAGTCAGGCTGCTTAGTACAGCTCCTGGCCTATATTAGATATGCAGCTTTATTTGGTAGAAGCAATGAGCATGACCAAGAATGAGGTCATTATCAAAGTCTTTAACCTTCTAGAAAACTATGACTACTTGCTTTCCTTTTGCTGCGGCTCCCAGTGCAGGGGAGGGGGTGGACTAATGTTTTCAATGAAAAACCAGAAAATAAAGTCAGAGACATCGCCTCTGCCTGGCCCAGGGCCACTTCTGCAGCCTCTGCTCTTCCCCACCTGCCTTGCCTTCTGGCCTCCTTGTTCTGCCCTGGCACCTGCCAGAGAAGGAGCAGATGCTCGTCCTGGCTAATTCCACGTGGCAACAAGAGGGATCCAGTCCTCTCTCCATGCCCTGAACCCTGAGCCTGCCCAGGCATTACGTCTGCAAACCTTCCCCAAGTCAGCCAGAAACATGCAGCCTCCCCAAGAGTTAGTCACGACATTCTAGTGCCTTCTAGTTTCCTCCACCCAGGAATCCCCACTCACTTCCATGCTGCCTCCTCTGTTGCCCTTAGACCTCTTATTAGTCAGGGTTCTCTACAGAGAAACAGATCTGATGGGGGCGGGGGGAGACTTATTATAGGAATTGGCTCACATGACTGTGGAGATTGGCAAATCTGAATTCTGTAGGGCAGGCTGCAGCTGGAAACTCCAATAAAGGTGAAGGTGAATTCCTCAGAAGAAGCTGGCTGGGTGAAATAGAAACAGAAGTTTCTTCTTTCTGACTGCTGAAATCCTCCATTCTGGCTTTCAGACCTCCAACTAATTAGAAGAGGAGACTCCTCCTCTCATTGCCAAGGGCAATCTCCTTTGTTGATGATAGATGCAATCAGCCATAAGTGTAATCAACTGCCCATAGATGCAAATCCTACTATCCCAGTAACAATCAAGCCAGTGCCTGCTGGACCAAACCACTGGACACCATAACCTAGCCAAGGTGACCCATGGTCTTAACCACCACAGACCCTGACTCACACTTGTTCTTCCCTCATTGCTGTGAGTAAACCCTGCCTCCATGGAAGCCCAGGGTCAAGGCACCTCTCCCCTGACATCCCTCTGCTTCTTGGGGAGCTCAGTGTAAACTGAGCAACAAGCTAGTGGAAGGCCTCACACCTCAGCGATGGGCACAAGCGCCCTCTGTCTCAGCAGGTCCACACTCCCACACAAGCCCCAGCTTCCCCTCCTCCAAAACCACATCCTCCCTTTCCTTCTCTAGTGAGCCTGCTTTGCCCTGTCATCCTTGGTCTGACCTTCTCATCCTCTCATCTAATCCTAGTACTGTTTCTATGTCTCCAGTGGCCCAGGGTTGACACAAAACCTCCTCCCTGTAATCCCATAATAGTTTGCACTTCTGTCTTGACCAAGTCCCTGGAAATAGACGTTGAGATGGAAATGTGAATGCAGGAAGTTTATTTAGAGGCATTCTGTGGATCAATACCAGGAGTGAAGGAAACAGGATTGGACAGAGGGAGCCGACAAACTGTGATAGTTACAACAAAAGCCTCGGGCCAGTCCTATGGTGAACTCTGGAGTTGGGATGGCCTTTCAGAGTTGTCCCACTTTGTCACAAGGGGGCCAGATCGTCAAACCTTGCATTGCCCTATCATGACCTCAGGCAAAGCAGCTTTCTTCTAATGAGGACAATTCTTGGAGAGAGATTCATTTGAGGGCCACCAGCAGCCAACCTCCCAGCTACCGGAGAAAAGAATGCCTCAGACCTGAGGCGAGACCTGGACAACACACCACAGCATCCACTGCACACTTACCACGTTAAAATACAGTGTCTTTGTTCTTTCATCCAACAATCCTTGCCAAGTGTGCAATGTCCTGGAGATGCATCTGCAAATGATTCTCATTAGGTGGATTTCTTCGAGGGCAGGAACCATCGTTTCCCTCTGTCTTTCTGAGGCTGCCCCTGGTACCCAGTGATTGCTCAATAAACAAATGCTGAACAAAGAAACGATGGGATTTTATGAGGACCCAATAAATCCAGTTTGTTCTCATTATTCATGGTCATTGTGTTCTATAAAGTCCCCACGGACACTGAATTGTGACTACTAAACCACTGCCCCTTAGGGAAATACGGGACTAGATTCCTGTAAGCTTCTGGTCATGACATTTTCTTCAATCAATACATAGCCTTGTTTGATGTGTGTCTCTGTTCAAAGACACCCTATTTTATATATGCTGTTGATTCATTAACGTTGCACTCATGGCCAACAGCACTATAACTCATGTCTGAATGAAACTTACCTAACATGTATTTTCTCTGTAAGGCACATTATTGCCTTTTTGTACTTAAGAACACTAGAAAACACTTCAGCATTACACTTGGGAGCCATTTTAAACAACAGTCTACCCCAAAAAACCACAATTTTAAACAGTGAAATATACTAAATTGCACTAAATATACTGAAAAAAGGACACTTGTTTACAGGATGAGAGCTGAAACAAGAAGGCAGAGTATTACTTTGTCCCACCTCAGCTGGGAACATGGGTGTCAGGTGACTCAGATTTTCACCATTTTGTGCATGTCCACAATTGACCATGAAAGCACCAGGACTGTGGATTTGGGGGGTGACAAATAAATGTTAGTGAGTAGGCGAATTCACAAATTCAGAAACTACAAATACTGAGGCTTGACTCTAGCCCCTTTCCCCACCCAGATTCAAAATCATTTGAGAGCTAGACAAGATCAGACCTATGGAGACCAAACCTTCTCCTCTACTACTGACCAGCAGGTGCTACTGGAGAACACGGCTTCTATTTGTGGGCAAGCCAGCCTTGTAGCAGGACTCGCAGAGTTAGGCAGGCTCCCCCACCCAGTCCCAGGCAGTATTGGCAATTACAGGCCTGCCCCAGGTGCACGGCAAGGACAGAAGCAAGAAAGCTTGTCGGGTAATCTAAGAAGAGAACAAAGCTGACCTGAGAACGCTCAGTCTGTTCTCCCACAATTTACAATCAGAGATAAGTCCCCTTCTAGAGTGGCTACTAGCGACACTCCCTCCATGCATAGGGAAGCACCAGCATTAGGAAAGAAGATCTTACCCCTAATAAATATACACCAACCAACAAAGCACAGAGCGACTTCCATTGCTCATTGCAGTTATCACAAAGGCCACTTCTAGCCATAACCTTTCCATTTGCAAGAGCCAAGACACCCCCTTGCTGGTAAGCAAGTCCTACTGGGGGTCACTTGCAACCTGGAATCCTTATATAAAATAAGGACAAGAACTTAACAAAAAGTATGTAACATGTAAGGAGAAATTTACAGTGTAAATGGTTTAGGCTTGAAACCACTGGTGGTAAATTTGGAGTCAATAGCTGACCCAGCCTGTGTGGTCACTATGGAAACAACTCTCCTCTAACTTCCTGTGCTGGGTACTGGGAACAGTTTCCTTGAGACCTGTGTCGATCTCTGGCACGAGCCCAGCAGCCAAACGCCAGAGAAAGCTGCCTTTGTGGTAATGATACTATAATGCTGGTGACTGAATTACAAGATTGGGAATTGGCAGCACGCGAAACAATTAAACAGAGTGAATGTGGTCTGTGTGTCAATAAAAACAAAATCAGATTTCTCCTTAGCAACCCAACTGGCAACAAAAGGTGTATAACTTGGTCCCAGAAGAAATGAGAAAATTACTTTTGCACAGGAACTGAGGCAGAGAGGAAAGGCAAAACATGGTTTCTAATCAAGGTTTCAAGTCTAGGACAATTCCAATTTATGTACTCTGACAATGGTTTTCTGCTTATGATTAAGGTTGGCAAAGGCTTGGTTTAATGCTTGGGAAAGTAGGTAGTTTCACAGATGGCTCATTTAAACGGCAAGATAGAGCTTTCATTTCCCAGAGGTTTGGGAGCTTTCACATTCATGTACTATGAATTACAGCTGGCGGAGGAGCTTATAGGATCAAACTGCTCCCTTGGCTCAAACTAAATCAAATCCAGGCTATGAGATCTACTAGTTCAATAGCTCCTGGTGGCACAGCTTTCTAGAGAATGATAGGCAGAGGGAAAGGCTACCTACCTCATTGTACCTTTGGGTAGTGGACAGAGGGAATTAATATGAGGTGAATATTAATAAAATGCAAATTAAGGCAAGTCACAGATTCCTGTCCTTGCAGTTTAAGAAGGTTGTTCTGTTATCTTTCCTGGATACCTTTGTTCCCCTCTGGTGTCTAACCCTGACTCTGTCTCGAATTAGCTCCAACACCTTGGAGCAAATTAATCAACCTCTCTAAATTTCTCAATTCCATCATTTGTAGAATGATCTGACAATGAAACAGATCTCTTTCTACACCAAAATATGGTATGGGAGTATCTAAGGGGTGCTATCAGTAACTACTTGTTGAATGAATTAATGAATAGGTGACAGAATGAATGAATGAACAATAAATAAATGGGATCTCAAGAACTTAAGAGAAATATCTCTACCCATTCAACCTTTCTCAACCAGATTTCTGCAAGAGAATTGAGCCTTAATGTCCTAAAGCATCCACTATATATAATGAACTAACTTCTCTCCTACGCATCTATAAAGGTACCAGTTTTGTACTAACTGGGATAATGGAGAAATAGTCACTTGAATCATTGTGCTCTGTTGTTCAGATGAGGAACTCCAGTTGAGAAAGTCTGTACTACTTGAATAGCCAACAAACTTCTCACGGCAACAGAATTTGCAGAAATGTAAAGAAACCTACTAATTCTTCCCGTCACCTAGTCCTACATGTATTATGTGATCTAGAGTCTGATCCACCCACAAGTCCTGTATCATGGTAGGTAGAGAAGAAAGTCGGCTCAGGAGATGCAAAGTACAGGTTCCAATCCTTGTTCTCCAACCTATAAGTTGTGTCACCCCCAAAAATCAGTTAGCATTGGAGTGTTGATGTCCCCATTGTCTTTGTGTGAGTTCCTCCAAAAACAGACACAAATTATTTCTTAGGGGGATGATCCAAGGAAATATGGCATAGTGCACAGTTTCTCAATATTGGCACTACTGAGGTTTTGGGCCAGGTCACTCTTTGTTGTTAGGGTCTCTCCTTGCATTGTGAGATGTTTAGCAGTATCCCTGACCTCTACCCACTAGATGCCAGTAGCAAACCCCTGCCAAATGTTACAACCTAAAATGTCTCTAGATATTTCCAAATGTGCCCTGGGCCAGGGAGGGGACAAAATCACTTCTAGTTGAGAACTGTTGGTGTAGAAGATTCTGCAGCACATGGCCCAAATACCCTCTCCGGACAAGGTACTCATGGCTCCCCCAGCTGGTAGTGCTGGATGCTAACAGCTCACAAAGGCACCCCAGTGGAGAAACTGCTCTTTGTAGACGAAAGCTGCCTCACCCAAGACTGTGCTCCCTCTGCAGGGGCATCCCACATCCAGTGGCTGCTCAGAGCAGGGTGCAAAGGTCAAGACCCTTTGCTACATGACAGGGCAAGCATGAAAGTCCATCCCAGCAGCTTTGTGTGCTTGTGATCAGCAAGTCTCCTATAGCATCTGCACCGACATTCACCTTCTCCCTCTGTCCAGTTCCTCTGCCCTCGCTTCTTTACAGGTGTTGTTCCCAAGTGTACTCTCTAATAGACCTTCTGCGTGCAAATCTCCATCTCAGAGTCTGTTTCTGGGGAACTGGACCGAAGACCTATTGTCAGGAATGGTCCCAGGAGGCAGACTCTAATACAGAATTTGGATGCTGGATCCACCACTAGCTGGCTGGCAATATGTACCCTGTCACTGGCAGGCTGGCATTGCAGTTGTTAAAACTGTCACCTGTTCTGAACCTGGATAGGATAACTGTGGAAGGGAATGCACTGGCTGGTAGATATAAAAGCACTTAAGAGGGAGGGAAGTAGTAATTATAAGAACAGTGGAATCAGATGGCTGGATGCTAGAAACACATTAGAGAAAGACAATAAAAGGCTGAGGTGATTCATCATCATTCAAAGGTGAGTGGCCCCCTAGTCAGAGTAGCAGGTGAAGAGACTTTCATGTCCTGAAGCCAGAGGGTAGAAAAGACTGAGCCTCAGGCCCAGGACTTAATAACAAGGTAGCCGAGAGAAAGTTGAACTCTCAATTCCAGCAAGGCTGCTGTGTCTAGTTTAGAGCTCTGATTGGGAAGAGGTGGGACCCTGATACTTGGGTGGGGATACCTGAGTCCAAGCACTCAAGAGCCTTGAGACTCCAGATCTTCCTCAGCCCTCTGGCCTGAAGAAGTAGCCCAGCCTTCCCTGTTAAAAAGATTAGCACTCCCCCTCTGCCTGAAGACAATGCAGAGAGAAGGCTTTGCCTTGCAGTTCAACCCATGCCCAGCTCAGGATCTCAGCCCACCTCCTCTCCTGGCCACCAGAACAATACCTAGGGTCAGGTCACACCTTAGTCTATCCAAGAAAGCACTGGGCCAGCTAAGAGTACCTACCTGTAGAAGGAATGCCCAACCAAGCCAAGATGCACCAACAGGAGTCAGGCAGGTTTGTGCAGGACTAGGTCCTGAGGGGCTGCATCAAGGCAGGTAAAATATAAAGTTGGATAAGGAAGAGTTTATTGATGTGGGAACATTCTTAATAGAAAATGATTCAACCTCCCTGCAAGAACCACAGGAGCCGGTCCCCGGCTCTCCAAGATCAACCAAGTCTCCACGGCACTGCCCTGTGGTTCTGCCTGGGCGGGCTTCTAACTTAGAGGCGTTCAGTCATAATCCCACAGGTGGTAGCTTCACCCCGTTGGCTTCTCAGCCAAGCACACACTTGAAAGCTTGCAAAAAGTGTTGGCTCACACTGCCTGAGGTAGAAATGCCAGAACCACCAGGCAGACAGAGGAGAAAGGGACCAGAAGGCTCAGAGAAGGGGGCGTCCTAGAAGGGGCATGCTCCCTGTTTCCCGCGCTGTAACCCATTCGTTGAAGCACCATCTCTTGGTATTCTTCCTTCTTCTGTCTCACTGCCCCACTTCCTCACCAAGTGTCTTAGATTCCGGGCTAGGAAAAGTTCTGGAAATAGATTCTGAGGTAGAGATTTGCAGGCAGGAAGTATATTGGAAAATGCACACGGGAACAACAACTGTCAGGAAGTGAGGGAAGCAGGATTGGGCAGAGGAGAAGTTGAACTTTGATGGAATTACAACAGCGACTTCAGCCATGGGAAACTCAGGATATGGAGTAGTGGTTCAGAATAGGGTTGCCTCAGGGCTAAGGGATGAGGCATTTGGACCCATGCATCAAAAGTCATTGAATGTGAACTGCTGCTTGTATTAGGATCAGGTAGTGCCTTGGAGATTGGAGTCTGAGTCCTGAAATCCAACCCAGCCTTACAGAGCTGAAGTTCATATAAACAAGGAAATCAGACACAGAAAAAAAGCCACAGGGAGGAACCAGAAACTGGAACTCAGTGTAAACAGAAAGAGAAAGGAGAAAATACTGCCATGGGCATTGCCATATGACAGAAAAGCCAAAGACCAACAATGGCCAGCAGCCAGCCCCAGGACAGCACAGTCTTCAGGGAGAAAGCCTTGCCTTGCTGATGTCTCTGTTTTGGACTTCTCCTACCCTCAAAACCATGAGCCAACACAATTCTGCTATTTAAGTAAACCCATTGTATGGTATTTCCTTTAGCAGCAAAGAAACGAAAACAGGCTCTTAAAAAGAAAATCAAAAGCATAGAGGCAGACTGAGGTCCTATGGGAGCTTAGAGTTGGCTTCCTGAATGTGATTGCCAAACTGAGGCTTCAAGAAGGAGCAGAGTTAGAGCTTCTACAGCTTTCTCTGGTATCCCTGATCCACACATGCACTAATATTCGAAAGTATAAAATGTAATATAGCATCACACATAAAAAGGCAATGGAATTTATTTAAGCATTCAACCATTTCAAAATATCACAATGCCAACTATGTGCTGAGCCTTATGCTGGGTACTCCTAGGGATCCTTTTTCATCACTGGGTTACTTTAAGTCAAGTCATACTTTAATCTATCCAAGAAAGTGCTGGACCAGCTAAGAGCACCTAGCTGCCAAAGGAATGCAAGACCTAGCCAAGATGTACCAACAGGAATCAGGCAGGTTTGTGTAGGATCCACCACCAGCTGACTGGTAGATATAAAAAGCATTTAAGAGTAAGTAGACGTCAATATGGTGTCTCTCTTTGCAGACTCTCCTCAACTGGACTGGGCGACATTGAGGGGGAAGGTGTGCTCACCTGCTTTGTCCACCCTGGGCCCCACGGTCTTCACTTCTAGTGTCAGCCAGGCACCTCCAGCCTACATAACTCTCTCTACCAAATGTTCAGATGTTCAAACCTTTGAACTGTGTAAACACAAACATACAAAGACAAAGAATCCGCTGATGATGCATAATTCAGTTTATGCAGTTTTATCAACTGTCTTGAGTTTAGAAAACATATTGAAAATAAGTGAAAACAATAAGCAAAGAATACATTAAATAATAAAACTACCAGAGTTATAAACCTTTCTAAGCAAGTATCTGAGCCCATAAGTCCCAGTGTAGCTTTGGGGGACACCCCAAGAATTTTAAGTAATCTCAAGAGATATTTATTAATTTCCCCAAATTTGTATACATTGATCTTAATGGTTTTTAATTCCTTCAGGTAGATAGGTATGGAGGGAGAGAAAGAGAAAGGGAAATATTTTTAAATCAAATTAACAATAGAATATCACAACTCTCAAATTTCCCAGTACATACGTACTCATAAATTAATTAAAGAGAGAGTTAAGAAATGATATCTGCAAGGCAGCATTCCTTCTTACTTACCTAATGTAAATAGCACCAGCTCTTGCCACTGAGCAATCAGTTCTTTGCAAGACTGCAACCTACCAACATTCAGCCAGAGAACTTTCAAGAGTATGGAAGCATCCTTTTGGGTGGCCACAGTTGTCCTAGCAGCAAGGTACAACAGAAAAAACTCCCAGCCAGGTGGTCAGAGTACTAGATATTAGAGGCCTGAATTCCACATAGACTTGGTATGTGTGACCTTCACCAATGTCCTGTCTTCTCTGAGCCTTGATTTCCTCACCTGTAAACTGAGGACCTTGGACTACATCCATATGTCCATTCATTTAATAAATATTTACTGAGCATCGGCTACTGAGCATCGGCTAAGTCCATAGAACTGTGCAGGAAGATGGGAGAGGGCGAAGGGCCGGTGCATCGTCTCATCTCCCAGGTCTTTTTCAAATCTAACTTGGACTCAGCTTTGCAAATCCATAGAGATAAGTATTTATCAAAATTACCATCTCCTATCACAGCCAAACCATTCATCCTCTTGTCAGTGAGCCTGAAAAAAAAGACAGGTGTTCTGTATCCTTCAATGCCCCTGAGAAGAGGTCGCTGTGGAAATGAGCAGCGAGGAGGGAAGCACAATTGAGTCAGCCAGACTCCTCCTGGCTCCGAATTCAAGGAGCCTCTCTCTTCTCTCAGAATTCAAGGAGCCTCTCTCTTCTCTCGCTCTTCTCTGGAGAGTCACTCCAGCCCTGCCACTTTGGGCTGTGAATGCCAATTAGCATTTCACACACTCCAGCAAACCCATCTGGGGAATCTCACGTGTCTCCTCAGTAAGTACCAGGGAGAAATGGAGCAAATTTGAATACAAAGGACAATTACATAATTTGCCTAAATCCCGGGACAGAAATGACACAAGATTCAGCTAGTTCACTTCTATTCCTCTCCACTTTTCCCTAGTAAGCCTAGAAAGTAATCCTACAGCCTAGCAAGGAATCCCGCACAAAACCTTATGGCAACTGAGGATGCTGTCTTTGTGTAATGGGAAAATGGAATATGTGTCCAAAACAACATTTCTTTTGCTTGGAATTGCTGTATTAATGTTGTCTTCTTTTTTAGGCTGCTAAGACGAGGGACAAACCAGGTTTAGGCTCACAGTTTCCGAGGCTGGAAGGCTGGCTTCTCCCTGGGGTGGATAGCATTCTGGCTGGCCAGCCATCCGCAGGTTCCTTGGCTTTCCCATCACATGGTGATGCCCTCTCCTTTCTCCTCCTGGTTCCTGCTGGCTTCTGGCTAATGGTTCCTCCCGGTGGCTTTCTCCCTACAGGGCCTCTAGTAAGAGGATTAAGACCCACCCTGATTCAGGTGACCCCACCTTGACTAAAAATAACATCTGCAAAAGGTCCTGTTATAGCAACAAAAGTACTATATCAATGCTAAGAATCAACAATAGGGGGATATAAGAGGATATGGGATTTTTCTTTTGGGGAGTAATGAAAACACTCTAAAATTGACTGTGTTGATGACAGCACAACTCTGTGATGAAACTGAGAGCCACTGAGTGTACACTTTGGATGAACTGTACAAGGCAGGGGACTGTATAACCCAGTGAACTCTGTAGTGGATGATGGACAGTGGTTAATAGTACAAAGATGAGAACATTCTTTCATGAACTGTAACAAATATATAATACTAGTACATGATGTTTATAATAGGGTGGCTTATGGGGAAAATACACTTAATGTAAACTATGGACTACTATAGTTAGTAGTAATATTTTGATGTTCTGTCATCAATTGTAACAAATGTTCCGTAACAAGGCAAGGTGTTGGTGGTGGGGTGGTGTATGTGAATCCTGTGTGTTATACATAATTGTTTTGTAAAGTCACAACTTCTCTAACAAAAATGAAAAAAATAAATAAAAATTTTAAAAGTTCCCATTTACAGTGGGTTCATCCCCATAAGAATGGGATCAAGATCAAGGACATGTTTTTCCCCCTGAGGTATATAATTCAACTTACCACAAGAGTTTGAGATGAGATTGTTTATATGTTTGTATGTGCATTTGTATATGAGTATATATATATATGTATATACTCACATATACATGTTAACAGGGATCTGTACAAAAAATCTCATCTCAAACCTCTTACTATGGTAATTACATCTATGGTACATACATATGTGTATATATATCACAACTTAAACTGTGCAAAAAAATAAAAATAAAAAAGGCCACTCTTTTCTTTTCTATGCCTGATCTAAACTTCATGGGCCCCCGTTCCACAGGGTAGAACAGAAACTTGCCACCTGAAGGCTGCTCAGCCTCTTCCACTCTCATTCAAGCCATGTTACATGAGGTAAATGCTCAGGCTTTCAGGACTTCCTCCTACCTGGGTGCAGAGAACAGCCTTCACCTCACGGTGCCTGAGAGGAGGCCTCAGGTGCCAGGCCTCCTCCAGATATGGTGAATCTTCCCTGGGGGACAGCTGGTCTAGTCTGGTCTGGTCTCTGGAAGCCCTGTCCGGTATCTCCTCAGGCACAGTGAGTTCCTTCTCACCCTTTGGAGCATTAAGCTGGCACCAGTTGCTGAAGTCTGTGGTCTGGCCCATTGCCTTCAGCTGAAAAGTCTCCATATAATTCATCCTGACCCCAGACCTCTGCCGACCCATGCTCCACTTCTTCCCCAATACATTAGTGTCCTGGGGCGGCCATAACAAATAACCACAAACATGGTGGCCTACAACAACAGAAATATATTCTGTCACAGTTCTGGAGGCCAGATGTCATAAATCAAGGTGTTGGCAGGACCAAAGTTGCTAGAGAAGAATTCTTCCTCGCCTCTTCCAGCCTCTGGTGGCTCCTGGCATTCCTTGGCTTGTGGCAGCATCACCCAATCTCTGCCTCCTTCTTCACACGGCCTTCTTCCCAGTGTGTCTCTGCCCCAATTCTCATAAGGACACCAGTCATTGGATTTAGGGCCCATCTTAAATCGAGGATGACCTCACCTCAAGCCCTTTAACTTAATTAGATCTGCAAAGACAATATTTCCATATAAGGTCATATTCACAGGTACTAGAGGCTAAGATTTGGAATATCTTTTGGGGATCACAATTCAACCCACTACACTCACCAGGGGCCACCTGGGAACTTGTAGATCCCTCGCCACTCTTGCCCTGTTCACAGGCTGCAGAGAACCAGGAGTGCTCAGCCCATCTTTTGAGACACTTCCCTCAGCTATTTCTCACTTACTACTCAGCTGCCATCATAAGGCTGGACTTCACTGTAAAGCTTGTGGTCTCCCAGGGTACACCCTGGGATGCTCATACAAGAGCTGCTTCTGCTATGAGATGCCTAAACACTTCTCTGGAGTTTCTAGCAAACCATAGTCACCGCTTCCCCAAAGGGCTTTGATTCCGAGGGTTATGGGGAAAAAAAAACAGGACCTGATCAATATCAGCTCTTGCCCTTCTCACCTTCTCCTTCTCAGTTTTCCCTGGATCTGAACGAGCCACCTTCTTAATCAGTTAGCAAGGTCTTCTGAACAAGTTTAAGATTTAAATTAAACAGTGAATAACAGAGACTCCCCAAAAAAGTGCCTTAAACAGTAAATGGGGTTTATTCATTCATGTAAAAGAAATTCCAGACATAAAAAGTCTAGGATCATTTCTTCATATTCAAAATATTACCAATGTCACAGACTCTTTCTAACTTTCCTTTGCTGTAGCTTCCATCGTCAAGGATGTTTCAAGGTCAGATATGGCCTGTGGGGCTCCATCCACTTGAATATTATGCCAGGCAGAAAATAAGAGGGAAGAGGGAAGGGCAGAAGGACCCATGAGTCAGCCCCCTTTGTTAATAAACTTGCATGGAAGTCCCACCCAACAAATTCTAGTTACTTCATACTGGCCAGCATTTACTCACATGGCCACCATTATCTGCAAGGAAGACTGAGAAATATAGTTGTTTAGAGGGACACATTGACAGTCCTAATAAAATAAGGGTTCTGTTAGTGAGGAAGAGAGGAAAATGGATTTTGAGCAGATAACTTGGAGTTTCTGGCCCATCTTCCCTTGTATTATATCATCCTATTTGCTTAAACTATGATTTTTTAGCTTGTATCAAACTTTTACCTCATGGGCTAATGACCTTAATGTGGAAAGGTCTGCACAGGAAGCAATCCAGTTACCAAAAGGGAAAAAAACATATGGGGTCAGGGTAGGGCTTTTCAAATGAAGGGCATTTCAAAAAGGCAGGTTTTTCCTTTATACCAATATGGTTATTATGGATCATAAATATTGGAGAGTTATGACATCAGCAAGGGATTGCTAGGCATCCTCTTCTCCTCCCAACATTTCCCTCACCTTTTTCCATTAGCTAACATTTAGCCAGTCCATGGGGACAATAATTCTTCCACAGCCTCTCAAGTGGAAATGGTTTTTCCTCCCACAATTCTTGAGCTGCAGGACCTGCAGGCTTGCCCCCCTTTGTTTCTTCCAAACAATTTCTTCTTCTTGCTCCATTAAAACAACTGCCTCCTCTGAAGTTTATTTTAGCCAGGTTTCTCATCACTTACTCCTCTTGTTGCTATCTTCTCATGACCCATAGCCCTTATCCATAATTCATCACTGACTTCCATTCCTGTCTGACTATCCCCTCTTCTCAACTCCTCTTACCATTCCTGGTGAGTTGAAAATCACATAAATGATGTGTCCTTCGCTTCCTTGGCTCCTTAACTCCAGCCATCTTTTCTCTTACCCCTTCCCAGCCATCCACTCATGGAAAGAAGTAAATAGGTCTCTAACCAAGTCATGCCCAGCCACTGAAAGCTAACAACTCTGCATGCCTATTATGTCATTCAGTCAACTGATACATATAGAAAATGCTTAGTATGTGCTAGGCATTGATACAAAAACAACTTGGTCTAGCCCTTAATGAGTCCAGTGGGAGAAGCAGATAAATAAATATAGGTCTACAATATAGTGAGGCGAGGCCTTTGATGGAGGGACATGTGCAGAGGGACCATGGCAGTGAGGCTGAGACAGGGATTTGGGAAGGAATCCCAGAGGAGGCAACTGCCGAGCAGAATTCGGAGGTACGAGCAGAAGTTAGACAGGAGTATGTGGAGGAAAAGGGTTTTATTTAGACAGAATAGCATATGCAAATACTCAAAGGTAGAAGGAATCATACCAAGAGGGTTGTGTGATTAGAGTAGAAGCTGTGAGGAAGGGAGCAGTAAGAAATGAGATTCAAGAGGCAGGGAGTGGCTGGATCGCCAAGGAAAGCTATTTTACTTTGCTAAAAGCTGTCAAAAGCAATATACCAGAAATGGGTTGGCTTTTACAATGGGGATTTATTAACTTATAAGCTTACAGTTCTGAGGTTGTGAAAATGTCCAAATCAAGGCTTCATCAGGCAATGCTTTTCTCCCCAAAGACCAGCTGCTGGCAATCCTGGACTCCTCTCTCACAGAGCAAGGTACATGGAGGTGTCTGCTGGGACTCTTCCTCCTCCTCCAAGCTTCCTTGCCTTCAGCTTCCTGCTTCTGTGTTCCACTGATTTCAGCTCCTGGCCTCCAAGGCTTTCTTTCTCAGCTTCATCCCAATTTATAAAGGACTCAGTAAGGTGATTAAGACCCACCCTGGGTCATACCCTACTGAAGTAATCTAATCAAAATGCAACTGAAGTGACCTAAAATCATAGGTCCCAACTACAATAGGTTCACACCTGCGGGAATGGACTGGCTCTAAGGACATGATTTTCTGGGGTCCATCCAGCCTCAGACCATCACAGGAGCCATGAAGGATTTTTTTTTTTTTTTTAAGATTTTATTTATTTATTCATCCATCCCCCCCTTGCTGCTCGCGCTCGCCGGGTCAGCCAACCACGCCGCGCGGGCGGGCCTGAAGGATTTTAAGCAGGGGGTTCTATGTGCTGAATTGGGTCCTTCCACATAATTTGTTTTGAAGTAGCCAGCCTCCAATAATGGCAACCAATAGTTTCCTCTCCCCAGAATTCACACATGATGCCCCACCCACCAAGAGGCCAAGTCTCCCGCCCCCCCCCCTTTAATCTTGTCTGGCGTAGTGACTTGCCTTGTCCTATAGAATGTGACAGAAGATAGTATGCCAGTTCTGGGGTTAAACTTGAAGACAACAGGCAGCTTCCTTTTTGGCTCTGAGAAGCCAGCCATCATGCTATAAGAAGCTCAGTTTCTGGAATGATGAGGTCCCATGTGGGAGAACAAGCGCACGCAGAGGAGCTGTGAGGACCACAACTGTAAAGGAAGCCCTCCTGGTCCTCCCAGCCCAGCCCGGCTACCCAGTAAGTACAACCCAGTGAGTAACCCCAGCAGATTCCACATGGAGCAGAACAGCTCAGTTGAGCCCTGCCTGAATCATGAGAAATAAAAAATCACTATTGGGAAGCGGCTGTGGCTCAATCAGTAGGGCTCCCGTTTACCATATGGGAGGCCCCGGGTTCAGTTCCCAGGGCCTCCTGGTGAAGGCAAGCCCACCTGCACGGCGTGGTTAGCTGACCCAGCGAGCACAAGCAGCAAGGGGGTGATAAATGAATAAATAAATAAAATCTTAAAAAAAAAAAAAAAAAAAATCACTATTGCTTCAAGCCTTCAGGTTTTTGGATGATAAGTTTTATAGTAGTAGATGACTGAAGTGCATTTCATTTCATTTTCAAAACAACCCTACAAAGAAATATTATTATCTCTTGTTTGCATATGAGGAAGATAAGGCTCAGCAAAGCTTTACTTGCTCAAAGACACAAGGTTAAAAGGGATTCTAAGAGACATTCAAATGCGAATATTCTTGCTGTCCTGATTTTGTGATAATCAGGGTAGGCTAAATATTCGCTATATTAGAAACCATGCCTGTGTCCCCAGACCTAATTTTTCTCCCTAGGTCTGGTTTATAGAATGCTGGTAATAAACCAAGCCTGATTTATTTTATGTCCATCCTGTATGGGAAATGACTGTAACTCTGGGTATCTTCAGTCAACTTTAAGAGATGTAGCTGGGGGATGGATGTGGCTCAAATGGTTGGGCGTCCCTCTCCCATAGGGAGAGATCTGGGTTTGATCCCTGGGACCTCCCGGTAAAAAGAAAAAAAAGAAAAATATACAAGGCGCGTGGGCCGTCAGGCCCCATGCATGGGTGTGCCGCCAAGCCCCGCCAAGCCACACAGCAAGATGATGATGTAACAAGAGAGTGACACAAGGGAGAGCCAAGATGAGATGCGACAAAAACCCGGAAGTAAGGTGGCACAGGCGGTAGGACGCCTCTTTCCCAAATTGGAGGTTCCGAGGATTGAATCCTAGCGAAGACAGGAGGAGAAGGATGAGAGGAGAGGGCAGGAAACAGACACAGAGAATTGCCCAGCAAATGGACACAAAAAAAGCAAAACCAGGGCGGGAGGGGGATGTTAAAATGGATAAAAGTAAATAAATAATTTTTTTTTTAATTAAAAAAAAAAAGAGAGACATTCAAGGTTGAGCTTGTCTTTGATTGACTCAGAGCCCATACTCTTTTCCCTGGACATGGGGAACAAGCCTGGTATTCTGCTAAAATGTTGTGTACAGTCAGCCTCTATTCTGATTGGGCTGGTATTCATTCCAACTAGTCAGGGCCCACTCTGAACCCATTATTAAACTATTTTGAATACCACTGTTGACTGGGAGCACACAGTTATCAGAGGCAAGAATCACAATCATCTTTGGAAAATGTCCTTAAAAGGTCAAGTTTACAGAAAACACCCCCCACCCCCACCCCTTGGCCTTACTTTCCTGATTTACCAACCTGGATTGCAATGGATGTAATCAGTACCTGAGGCTGAAGCACAGAAGTGACATCTGGTCCACCCAGGTCTCCATGGCACATCTCACACAGGACAAAGAATGGTTGCCAGCTGGCATGCCCCAGGGGCCAAACCAAAATGCATACAGTAATACGTGCACATTACCTTTTTCTTTCCATTTCCCACTTTTTTTCTAATTTTATTTCAGTTGTTGCTACCTCTGTTTTATTACTTTGGAAACCCCCTTGGAGTATTATTCTGGGGTAAAATTCCCTCATTTCATTCAACGAATAGCTTTTGGAAACAGGTTTTATTTCCTGTATTTGATGATGGACAATAAATAAGACGCTTATATCTTTCCAAATCCTAGCTTCCAGCCTCCCCTTATGTCTCCGTGGTTAAGGGGGATAGCATATTTACATCCTGTCCTATATCATTTATGGAGACTTTGCCTGGAGTCCATTTGGAAAGAAACAAAGACATTTCTACACAAATTTTACTCCACACACCCTTAGAAGAAGAGGCACTGAACTAGTTAAGCTTGAGGGGTTGTTTTCAAGTTTTCAGGAGTTTGTTCTCCCAGGCTGAACCAAAGAATGGCGTACAAATTCTTTGTTTTCATTACACTCTCAACTACTCCATTCTGTACATGAAAACTTTCCATGCAGTGTGGTATATCTAGGGAGGCACTGGACTTGGAGTCAGAAGGATAATATGAGCTTTTCTCAATGCCTTCCAATCAGACTTTCACCCCCACCATGTCACAAGGTAACCAATGATTTGTCAAGTTCACCAATGTCTGCAGTTGATCAAATCCAACAATTGATTTATGTTCTTATTTACTCAATATCTCAGCAGCATCTAATGCTGTCAATTATTCTTCTCATGAAATACCCTTTTTATTTGGCTTCTGGGCTGTCACATATCCTTTTTTTTTTTTTCCCCTGCTCCCAAAATAGTTCATAATTCCTCTCTCTCCCTTGCTGGATTCTCCTCTTCTTCTTGACCTTTATATGTTAATGTACACCAGGGCTCAACCTGAGTCTTCCTGTTTCCTCTATCTACTCTCATTCTCCATGTGATCTCATCCAGTTTCATGGCTTTAAAGGCAGCCTATATGTGACAACTCCCAAAATCTATCTTCAAACCCAATGTTTCCCTTTTTATGAATCTCAAACCAAACATGTCGAAATTGGAATTCTTAATTTCCTCTCCCCCCGCCCCCCAAACTTGATCCTTCCCTAGTCTTCCTCAACTCAGCAAATGGAATCCCCATTTGCCAAGGTGTTCAAACCAAAGCCCTGGAATCTTTATTAACTTCTCTTTCTTTCATATGCCACATTTGCTCAATCAGCAAGTACCCTCAGATTTATCCCAAATCTGATCTCTTTTCACCACTTCAACAGGTATCACAGCAGTCCAAACCAGCTTCATTTTTGCCTTGATTATTACAACAGCCTCCTGTGGCAGCTGCATCATGGTCCCTAAGTATTTGCTGCTCGTCCTGGGTGAGGACTGTACTTTCCCACCCCATTGATGCCAGCCTTAGCCAGACAACTGGCTTCGGTCAATGAAATGTGAAAAAAGTGACGTGGGTCACTTCCAGGCAGAAGAGTTCAGAGTCAGCATGTGATTCGCCATGATCTCTTTTGTCTCTGCCATGAGACCAGCAAACTTCCAGATCAAGCTCCCGATCAGCCTGATTACAGAGTGGAGATGATGTGGAACAGAGATGCAAGAAATGAAATTCTGTTGCCATAGCTTTACTCCGCCTATCCTGACAAAGCCGTCTTCCAGTTTGACTCCCTACTTCCATTTCAGTGACCTCCCCCACCACACACTCAGCAAACCTTCTAGTAAATGAAAGAATCTTGGCTTCATTCATTCATTTGTTCATTCCACATGTGGGTTTTGAAGCGTACCATGGACCTGGAAGTGTTCTAGGCTCTGGGATTTAGTGGTAAGCAAGAAAAGTTCTTACCTTAATAGAATTTACCATTGTACAATATATTAATTAGTATTGATAAGTGCTATGAAGTAAAATAAAGCAGAGGAAGGAGATAGCATGTAACTGGGTGAGAAGGGTAGGAAAAAGGACTGGGCTATTTTAAGCCAGGTATTTAGAAAATTTTCTCAGGAGAGGTGACATCTGAGCAGAGATCTGTAGGAAGTGAGGAAATTAACCATACAAATATCTGGGGAATGAACAACTCTATCAGAAGGTACAGCAAATGCAAAAGCTCTAAGATTGGAATGAGCTTGGCATATTCAAAGAGAAAACAATAAAGCCAGTGTTTTGTGAGCAAACATGAGAAAGAGGCACAAGAGTTGTTGCCAGAGTGATGGGCCAGGATGAACTACAGAGTGACTTATAGAACAAAAAGGGAAGTCTTTTTGTTCAAAATCTTTGGAAGATTTTGAGTGGGGAAATAACATGATCTAGTTTACCTCTTCAAAACATCCCTCTGATTAGATCTCATTCTGTCCCATAAACCCTTTTCCCCCAAAATATAGTACATATCTTTCATACCTTTCTTTAGTCCAGATACTTACTCCTATTTGTAGAGTAGAAAAAATAAGGCAAACCTGGCCCATCTCCAGCTCTGCCAGATCCGACCCTAGAAAATTTCATTAACCTTTCTCAGATTCCTCAGTTATCAGATCATATAAATAAAGAACCAGTATAAAGCTGTTATGAGGTTTAAATGAGTTATGCATGTAAAGTACTTTGAAAGCTGTATTGTGTAGATCATAAGCATCTTTCAGTAAGTGTTAGTTGTTGCTATTTGTGTGTTTATTGAGTGCCTCTGCAGGTGATGTTAACATCCACCTCATACCTTTTTGTGTGTGAATCAAATGAGATAACACAGGCCAATTACTTAGAATGGTGCCACAATCTATTAGGAGCTTGATAAATATTAGCCATTATCAGCAGTAGCAGTAGCAGTGATAGTAACAGTTCAGAGCAGTTATAAATTCTAAAACTGAAAAAGGGGGACTCGTGGTCCCTTGATGTAATTTTTTTTCAGAAATGGGGTGTTGATTAGAAAAGCTTGATATAAACCTTTACCCAGACCATTTCATCAAGTCACATTTCAGAACACTCAAAAGCCCAAAGATGTGATAACTCCTACAGCTATAATTCCCCACAAATGGGATAAAGGTTTCTAGACTGAAAGGCTACATTCAATGCTCAGTACAATAGATAAAGATAAATCCATACTAAGGGCCATCATCATGAATTTTTCAGAACAATAGGGACCAAGGGACAATATTAAAAGTTTCCAGAAAAGTAAAAAGAGGTTACTCAAAAAATCAGCATGACTGTGGATTTCTCAAGAGCCACACTAGAAGCAAAAAGGATAATGGAGCAATGCCTTCAGAATCCTGTAGAAAAATCATCTAGAAAATAGAATTACTATACCTAATTCAAAACATTTACTTCCCTCTTCTCTCCCATGCACCCTTTCTCAAGAGCAAATATTCTCACTGTCCTGATTTTGTGATAATCAGGGTAGGCTAAACATTCACTATATTAGAAACCACACATGTGTCCCCAGACCTAGTTTTTCTCCCTAGGTCTGGTTTTTAGAATGCTGGTGATAAACTAAGCCTGATTTATTATATGACCATCCTGTATGGGCAATGACTGTAACTCTAGGTATCTTTGGTCAACCTTAAGAGATATAGCAGGGGGACTGATGTGGCTTAAATGGTTGGGCGTCCCTCTCCCATATGGAGGGACCTGGGTTCGATCCCGGGGACCTCCCAGTAAAAAATTAAAAAAAGAAAAATAAAGAAGGCGCACAGGCCGTCAGGCCCCACAAGCAGGTGAGCTCCCCAGGCCCCGAGGGCAGGTGCACCGCCAGGCCCCATGAGCGACACAGCAAGATGATGATGTAACAGGAGAGTGACCCAAGGGAGAGCCAAGACGAGACGTGACGAAAAACCAGGAACTAAGGTTGCGCAGGCCTTAGGATGCCTCTCTCCCACAGTGGAGGTTCCAAGGATCGAATCCTAGTGAAGACAGGAGGAGAAGGATGAGAAGAGAGGGCAGGAAACAGACACAGAGTATTGCACAGCGAATGCACACAGAAACAGCAAAAACGGGGGTGGTGTTAAAAATTGATAAAAGTAAATAAATATATAAATTCTTAAAAAAAATGTAGAGGGGAGGAAGATACAGACTACAGTTAGTAGTAATACTTTAATGATGCTCTTTCATGATTTGTTAACATATGTTTCACAACAATTAACGTTTCACAACAATGCAAAGTGTGGGAGCCCTGTATGATGTAATGCATGTTTGTTTTGTAAGTTCACAATGTTTACTGAACACTTACTGTTTATGTATGTTCATATATGAATAATATACTTCAATAAATTCTTGAAAGAAAAAAAAAAGAGCTACTAAAGAAGTTGCTCCTGCAAAATTAGGAGGTAAATAAAGAAATAAAAAAAAAAGAGGAAGACATGGGTCCAAGAAATAGGAGCATCAATCTAAGGAAGACCAAAAGAAGTTCCTGGGATGAAGGTGAAGAGAGATCCAAGAATGACAGTCGTGCAGTAGACCTAGAAAGAAACTAGTCCAGATTAGAAGAGCTCAGAAGGGCCCAAGAGAGGTGACTCCAAATGATGACCTCAGTGGAATGCCTGATGATTTGGATGTGTTGTGAGGAGATATAAACACCTGAGGGTGGAGTTTGGGATCAATTAGTGATAGGAATGAAAAAAGGAAAAGGAAGGAAAACAATGCAATTATTAACTCCAGGAAAACCTAAAGGTTGTACAAGAAGATAAAAGCAAATATATCTCAGCTGTAAAGAATGTTTATATAGACAATCTAACATACACATTAATTACGAACCTAAGGAAATTATGAAATAATGATAGTGAGATCATGGAAGGACAGTGGGAGGGAGTTAGGAATTGTGCATGACGGGGCAGAGGGAAAAGAACTAAAATAGTGGGAGGCAAGTAAATAATACCTAAAGGTGGAAGGAGAAATAGGAAAGGAGCACTAGAAGCATATTACACAGGTATGGATGTGATATCAAATAATCAGCAAAGCAGGAGATGGCAGGACGAGAGAGATCTGCTGGTTTTTAATACGTCTTGTGGAATTATTTGAATGCTAAAAGTATGTAAATGTATAACTTTTCTTAAAGAAATAAAACACATTATTGAAAGACCATGAATTGATCATAAATTAAAAGGATGGTTTTAATGTGGCCACCCTTTGCTATGTGCACTCATAGACACATAGTGACATTTGGGAAAAACATTTTTCAAAGCATCTAAATGCATGAAAATATTTCAGGGAAGTGCTAATGATGGCCTGAGCCAATCTGTCGTTTGTAAATAGTTTTTCAGGAAATTATACTAATTAGAGCTGGAAAAGACAAATGATACAACAACCATCAATCAATGGCACTTACTGCTCATCTACTGACTAGCAACCGATACTCAGCATTCTGTGGGGTAAACAACAAAGTGTAAGATACGGTTCCTAGCATTAAGGATTTTATTATTCAACTAAAGAGATGGGACATAAACTCCATTAAATGACAGTACACATTTATGAATAACATTTCATGACAAATTAAAAAGTGAAAATAATACATGAATTTTGCTAAATAAATACCATAAACTATGGATTGTTCTTGTTTAGGGTAGAGGGAAATCATTATAAAGTACAGTGATGTCAGAGAAAAGAAGGATTAGACGTGGGTCTTGAAAGATGGGTCAAATTTGAATGGGTAGGGAAATTCAAAATGTGGATCCAAGAAATTAAGATGTGGTCTTGGCACTTGAAGTGATTGCAAGGTCTAGAACCGAGATGTTGGAATGAAAGTCTGCTAACCAAAGCCTGAAAGTAAGGTTTTAGCCTTTGGCCTGCAGAAAACAACTTAATCAGAAGACAAAAGACTCACAGCACCCACAGGGAGACCAAGAATCCAAAGTCAGATGTTTTGTTAGGAAGTGTCCCCATAGTTTTTTTTTGTTTTGTTTTTTTAATTAGAGAAGTTATAGGCTTACAGAAAAATCATGCAGGAAATATAGAGTTTCCATATACACCCCCTTCCCTCCACCCATTATTGACACTTTGCATTAGTGTGGTACATTTGTTACAATTGATTATTATTATACAATTGAATATTATTATAATTGAAATTATTCAATATTAATAATATTATAATAATATTCAATTGAATATTATTATAATTGCACTACTAATATAGTCCAAAGTTTACAATAGGGTTCATTGTTTATGTTTTACAGTCCTATGTTTTTTTTAACTTTTGTTCTAGTAACATATATACAACCTAAAATTTCACCTTTTAACTGCATCATTTTATATGATCCAAAAAATGCCTGGGACAGTTTCTGATCTATGTTACGGGCCTGAATTTCCTGTAAACAGCAATTACCTCTGAACAAAAGCATTAATTTGGGCATTGTCTTAATTCTATTGTGAATAATAAAAGAAAGACCTGTGCTTTGATGACAGCATCATGGTGTGGATTTGGGGGGAAAGACTGTTCTCCAAGGGAATAAAACTTTGTAAACCTTACATATTTATAAAGTTCACATACTATCTCTTAAATGGCTGAAATACACTAAAGTGACCTCAGTTCAGCCAGATAAATAGGAGAGATATATAAATTAGAAAAAAATTAATGTTCTGAGCTTTATTCAGTGCTTAGATCCCACAAGGAAAAATACGCTTAGCAGGAAATCAGAATATCACAAGCATTCAATAGTAGATAACACCAGGCAAACCTAAACATGTGGTAGCACTCAAACAAAATCTTCTGACTTGACATGTAAATACTTACGGGGACTCTATGGATAGATATAAGAAGACGAAAGTCACATAATGAGACAAAGGCTGTGACTGGAGGGATTTATATCTAGTTCTGGAAGAGCCAGTGGCTGTGTCAATCAGTTCCCAGAAGAGGGCAGCCACGAGCTGCTCAGGTAGAATCTTCCTTGGAAAGATACCCAGTTGGCGCCAATCAGGGAAAACCCTTCTCTCCACCTGCAATGAGAAAGCAGAATCAGCCCCAAAGTGATTAGTGAAGAAGGTGGGGGAAGGGGAAGTGAAAAACAGACCAAGAAGAATCATGGAGAAGCCTGAGAATGGAAAAGATAGAGCATCCAGGGGTCAAAAGAATCGATGTGAAGAACACAGCAGTTCTGCTCATGCCTTCCCCTACTCAAAAGCTTTCAATGGCTCCCAACTTTCCATAGCACAAATCCCTAACATTCAAAATCCACTACCACCTAGCCCTAACCCACCTTAAGAACCTTTAGATTAGCTGTTTTTTCATCATATGCCCAAGATTCCAACAAAACCAAAGGTCTCAGTCTGCAGCTTCCCTCCTCCATGTCTCTGCTCCCCTGTCTCTTCATTCAGTTAAGGCTGGCTGACCACCACCTGCTGGTTATGGAGGGGGCCAGATACCGGATCAATAAGATGAAGCACCTGCCTTCAAGGAGCCACCAGGAGGAGGCAGGCAGCGTCACACAGGGAAGAGTGACTAAATCAGCCTGTCAGAAAAGGCTTGTTGGAGGCAGTGACAATCCCCATGAAATATCCTCCCATCCTCGCCGCATGCCTAAACCTCCAGTGTCTGCTGGGGAGCCAACTGTTGTTTTCATCTGCTCTGCATCCTTTCCCCCCTCTTGATAAAAGTACGCCCTCCCTTCCCTTAGGGGGCTGCTCTTCCCCAACTACCCATTCCAGGTGGGTTGGAAAGTGACATGGGCCCAAGCACAACACCCTATCCCTTTGTCCACAGGGACTGGTTTGAGCAGTGTGTTCCGAACCAAACCAATCAGATTTCTTCCCTGGAGTTTTTCTTTTCTTTTTTTCCTATTTTGAGTTATAAGGTTAGCACCTTCTTTCCCTTGGACCGGAAGTTGTCAGAGTTGATTCTGTGGCAACTGGAATTCCTGATACCATGTCCTCTGCCCCATGGCAGATCACCCTAGAGAATAATAGAGACAGAGAGAGAGAGAAGAGAAATTAGATGCTATGCCAGTCTCAGAATCTAGTTGCCCTGAATCAGGGTGAGGTCTGCATTCTGCATAGAGCAAGAGCCCGGCTCCAAGACTTATCCAAAGAGGTGTTTCTTTTCTCAGGTCAGGAAGCCAGCAGGCAAGATCTGGTGTGATGGTTCCGTGGTGACGTCAGAGACCAAGGCTCCGCCCACCGTTTTGCTCCTCCCCCCTCCTCACCACGTGGCCCTCCTCATGCTCCCAGGAGGATCACTGTGTCTCTGGGCAGCACGTCCACATCCAGACAGGAAGGGCAGAAAGCATGTGCCAGCTGAGCGGCTTCCTTTTACCAGGAAAATAATTTATTCCCAGAAGCCCCACCCCACACACTTCTGTGAACATCTCAATGTTCAGAAAAGGGTCATATGGCCACCGCTAGCTGCAAGGGACTCTGGGGGAGCTGAGGAGTTTTAATTGGGCACAGAGGGAATATATTTTGGGTAAGCAACTGGTGGTGTCTGCCACAACTTTTAGAATTCTTTGTTCACTTACACAAGCCCACAAATCCTCCTTTATGCCTAAGCTAGTTTGAGGTGGGTTTGGGTAACTCTATCAAAAAGCCCTGGCTAATGCACCTGCCAGATGCCCCCACTCCATAGAGCCTCCGCTGAACCCACCATATCCAAATAATCCGGGTGTCTTCACTTTCCGGTCCTAAGAGGTGCCTTTCCCACCAGCAGCCTGAGGAAGCAGAACCACGGGACAGGGTAACCCTGACAACCACGGGACAGGGTAACCCCACCCAGGCAGCCAAACCAGGCAGAAGAAAGCGCCAGCAGGATTCTGGGGATCTAGCGCCCCTCGGCCCCCTGGCTTTGCCTGCAAGGGCCCCAGAAGGGCTGTCTTTAAAGCCATCGGGCATGGACTTGCACCTCATCACTGCCGCTAGCCCCATCCCTTGAACCCAGCGATGCTAGCCCAGAGCTTGCTGCTGGCAGGCAATGGGGAAGAACAACGGCCCTGATTTGCCTCTAAAACACTTAAATACAATGTGGTCTAGAACACTCTGCCGCAGTGAAGAGAAAGAGGAAACTATTTGTATTGATGTGAAACTCTTTCCGAAAGGCATTTTTAAGGGAAACAAACAGCAAAACAGTATTTATAGGAGATAGTGTGTGTTAAAACGAATAAAAAACACATGTGTAAATATTTGTATACTTATGTAAAATATCTCTGGAAGGATATGCAGTACAAGAAACTGGCACTATTGGTTGCCTTCGGGAAGGAGACTAGAAAATAAGAGGGAGACATTTCTCTCAAAACCCTTTAAACTTCTGAATTTCCGATCCTGCAAATGTATTACCTACATGAAAAAGAATCAGAGTAAATTTCTTTAAGTAAACACATTTGTGAATTGTAGTGGTATGCCTATTTTTTGTTTTGTTTTGTTTTGTTTTTCAAGGCACAAGGACAGGAAGGGAAAAATTGGCAGCCCAGGCTGGGAAGGAAAAAATATGTATTAGGATCCATTGACCAACAAAATAGAAAGAATGTCTTTTTATTAATGGGTGCCTTTCTCATATTATTCTCTAAGCATGTACAGACATCATCTCATTCATCCTCTCTCTTCCACAAGGTATGAAAACTTGATCCACCTCCTTGAAGCTCAGAACAGGCATGAAGAGCTGGGTCTCAGATGCCTGTCCTGTCCTGGAATTCCCCGTTTTTTTATTCTCCCCGTTCCTGTTGTTCCAATCCTCCGTCTCTGTTCAAAATAGCCATTCTTTCCTTTAGACCAGGGGTCAGCCAACCTTTTCTGCAAAGGGCCAAATAGTAACTTTTTTTAGGTTTATGGGTCCTAAGATCTGTATCACAGCTACTCAACTCTAGTTGTGGCCCAAAAGCAACCACAGACAATGTGGAAACAAAATTATATATACAAAAACAGGCAATGGGCTGGATTCGGCCGGCAGGCTATTACATGCTGCCCCTCCTTTGGACTCCCGTGGAAATTTACCATCAGAGATCAACAAGTTCTGCACTACATTCCTTCACAGTTTACCTGTCTGTTGCCCCCCAGATGTAAATTCCTTGAATAGAAAAACTCTCTAAGTCCTCTCTGAGTACCCCATCCACTAGCCTGACTATCCCATGAATATTGATAGTATACACTTACTGGTCCAAGGTCACTCAATCCACTGCCAAGGAGAGAGCACAGCTTCCTCTTTCCCATGTCCATGACCAGACCTGCATCGGCCCTGAAAAGCAAGGTCCCCATCCGTCCCACTGCCCTGGGTATCTTGCAGTCCCCTAAATGCTTGCTAGAGTTGCTGGATGCACTTGTGAAGCAGTCACACTCAAAAGCAACGTCCACACCTCCTCCTACGGCCTGCTGGCCTGTCCTTCACGCTCTGGCCAGTTTGCTTGCAATTTAATAATGTTTTGGTTGCTGTTAGCTTTTTGGTCCACCTTCAACATTCATCTGTAGCAAACTAACATGTAGTCAACAGCTACTATTTGCCAATTGCTTTGGAATCTTAAAAAGATGCCCATGGGAGAAAGAAGGGACTTCTACATTTCATGGTATAACTTTTGGTGCAATTTGATTTTTTTTTTTTTTTTTACTATTTACATTATTGTTTTCCCTTTATAAATATTTTAGAAGAGACCACTGAAGGCATTTGATATTATTTTTTTTAATTTTGTATTTAACAAGGAGTCTTTGTGAATATGGCAACTGCAGGTTGCTGACAAATATTTGTTGGCTGAGTTTAAATAAAGGTAAATAAGTTTCCTCACACTTTAAAAGTTTGGAAGCCATGGAATTTTGCTGAATAACCTTAATTCTCTAAGACTCCTTTTCTACACCAATGTGTTTATGCTTCCAAAGTCAGGGGCTCTATGTTCTCAGACTTGGAAACCCAAAAAGAATCGAGGATTTCCCCAACCCCTGCCTCCTGCAGGGGAAGGATGAGGCTAGAAAAGAGCAGGCTACCCTTCAGCCCTGAAAATCCTTCCCTCACCACCCCCAGGCAGGACAGTTGTTCCTCTGCTTCCCAGAAGGGGGAGCAGCTGCTACCCCCATCAGCTAAAGGGGGCCTCCCCAGCCCCCAGGTATTCTCTGGGTCCCTGGACCTAGGACACTCCTCCAAACTTCCATCCTCTTATGTTCCCCAAGGAAAGACAGTGCTGTCCCACCTTCCCAGTGCTACAGAAAGTGAGGGAAGCGAAGCCCTTTGAAGACTGTACTAGAAACTATAATATCTGGGTCTCCCACCACGACTTCCACCTGCTTTCGAAAGTAAACAAGATGTATATTTGGAACCACAGAAATGATGAGTGGAGTTTCTGTCATCTCTTAGGGCATTGGGCTTTCTTCCCTGATCCAATGCCTCCTCCTTCAGCTCCCGACCTACCTTCCAGAGCTTGCCCTAAATGGCAACCACCAGCCACTCGCGACTATGGAGACCTTGAAAAGTGGCTAGTGTGACTGAGCAACTGAGTTTTTTGTGGGGTTTTTTTTTTTCATTTTATTTCATTTTAATGAATTTAAATTTAAAAACAAATGCTTGATTCGGTTATTGGAAAACTTTTAAGTATGTTCAGAACAGTTAAGGGAGGTGAATCTATTTTTTCGACTGTAAATTTTATGAAACCTAACATAGAGCAACTATTTTTGATGAAAATTTAGAGTCCATACTGAGATGTGCTCTAAGTGTAAATTATACACCAGTTTCGAACCCAGCACAAACAGAAGAATGCAAAATATCTCATTCATAATTTTTTCTTTTGATTACATGTGGAAATGGATTCAATGAAATATGTTATTAATTTCACCTGTTTCTTTTCCCTTTTTGAATGTGGTTTCTAGGAAATTTTAAATTGCATACGTAGCTCACATTATATTTCCATTGGACAGCTCTGTTCTAGACCCACTTCCAGTTTTCCTTTGCACTGGGACACCGGCCAGAAGCGCCGGCCACGCGCTGGCAGGGCAGTGGCCTAACAGTGTGCTGCCCTCGGCAGAAACGGTCTTCCGAGGCCTGGCTCACTGTGACGAAAGGAGAGAAGAAGCCAGTCCTGAGGCTGGCAGGCCCCTCCCTCCCTGGGTTCCTGCAGGTCCACAAGGGCCCTTGCTGGTGACCCAGGGCTGAGTAAGGCAGCTTAGTGCAGAGAGTTCACACCGTGGCAGCACCAGTGCCACAGCACAGATTTGTGCAGGAGCATCGCACCCAGCCTGGCAGAGCAGGGCGCTCTCCAAAGAGGGGGCGCACCTAGCAAGGTCGGAGGGGATTCAGATCTTTCTCCTGCCACCCCGGACAGTGGCTCAGCAGAGCCTAGTGGTGGCCACACCTGCTGCTAAACCAGATGCATGGACGTAGGCATCACTTCTCCTCTCTGAGCCTCGGTTTCCGTCCTGTAAAATAAGAGGCTTTGAATAGTCTCCACTGAAAACTGCAGTAATTGGACACAACTGTCTGTTCCTCTTCAGAGCACCAGCAGCATGCACGATGGGGCTCCAGTCAGGCCCAAGGCCAGGTCTTTACTATTCTCCTAGAGTTCGTTTCCATCCTGGTGACCAAGTCCAGGTCTGCTTGAAATGCAGGCCAAAGGCTCATTAGACACGGAAGGGAAGGCCGCTGGCGCGGGCAGGTGGCCCTCCTCAGAGGCCCCGGCGAGTGTTTAGCTTTCTTTGTGTGTGTGTGTATGTGTTTAGCTTTCTGAGGCCACTCTCCATGGGCTGCTTTTGCTCTGCCTCTGGGAAGCACCTCCTTCCAGGAGGCCCCAAGTCGGAAACCACACCAGATGGATTTGAGCACGTGTCCCCAATCACAACTGCCAGCAGAATTGGAGTATCCAGCAAAGTGCTCTCCCGGCTTCTGGTGCTCAAGGCCTGGGATCCCGAGAGAGTAGTGAGTCCAGGGGAGGTGGTGGAAGAGGAGTCGAAGAACAGAAGCCTGGTCTCTAACCCTGACTCAGCTGACAACGAAGTCAGAGGCCTTGGACAAAACAGTAATAGTAATGATAAGTGTGTGCGTGTGTGTGTGCTTCCCTCCATGTGCCAGGCCCAGAGGGGGTACCACCGTGAACAAAAGAAAGAAGCGCTTGCCCACCTGGAGCTTCCACACAATAATAAAACAAGGACCACAGGGTTTCGTGGCAAAGTGCGACGGGAAGTAGAAGATGGAAAGTTTACCTCCAGCTGTGGGGAACAGGAAGGACTTCCTGGAAAAGTGGCCTTTGAGAGAACAAATAGGTGCAATGAGGAGGAGAGGCAGCAGGGGTTAAAGTGAAGCATCTCTCCGCTTTCTGAACATCTTGTTCACGTCTTCTTCCTCTGAAACTCTGCAGCCATGAGCTGCCTCCTCTCTATTCTCTGAGATGTAAAGCTTGTTCCAAACCACTCAAAACTTAATTATTCATATTGTTGCCAACATTTATTATTATCATGAACGTCTGTGATGGCCCACTACCATGGTGCTTCCTTAGAGGTCTTGTCTCCTAGAGGTCACAGTCAGGGACTACGTCTGATATTTTCTTTCATCCCCGTCCAGCATGCCCTACAACCTCTGGACTGGAAGGAACCTTGAAGATCATTCTATCCAGTCCCCCAGCCTGGATGCCTCTGCAAGACTGACCTGGAGGCCTTCTGCTCCTTTATTCTGTGCTTGTGCAAAACTGGATGTTAAAAGAGGCTTCCTTCTGTTTCAGTCTCAGCTGAGACCCCAAGACAAGAGCCAACTGCTCCCCATAGTAAAGTGAGATGCAAGACCACCAAGACCTACAGAGGAGGCAGTCAAAAGCAGGTTGTAAACCCCAGTCCATCCACTCACCTCCAGAACCTTAAAGGGGTTGGAGAGGTGGGGATGCAGGTTGGTATTTAGATAAAGATTTGGGGAGAGATTCCCATCCTCCCTATGGGGAGGGGCACTTTCTTCTCACCCCAAGCTGAGTCAAAGGGGCTTCAATGGGACCCCTGGGAAAGCTTGATTGTGGCCAGCTAGCTGCACTGAGGAGGGGGCAAGGAGAGGTTGCTGTGTTGAAGGTGACTTGCTTTCTCCACGTTTTTCAGGGCAAAGGATGCGTGGAAGTATCCCATGAGCTAGCCGTGCCTTAGGAGGTATGCCTCACCACAATGGAGGAGGAGCTGCCAAAGAACCAGGAAGGACGGTTTGAGGTAATGAGTCAACTGTCAGCCCCAGAGGGCTAGACCAGTATCAGCCAAGTAGGTCCTTCCAGCCCCTTCCCGCCTCTCTCTCCTCCTCCCCAATCCTGGAGGAGCCAGAGGACACCCAGGCAGTGGGGGAGGAAACAAGCAGCTCACACACCCCTCCTCACTGCAGGGGCTAGCCTGAGGCAACAGAGCTGGGAGAGAGAAAAAATTGTCATTCTGTCTGTAAATTTTGGCCCCTATACTGGAGCAGACATATTAATTACTAAATGGAGACTTGGTTTTTGTGAAAAAAGTGACTGGATGATGTTTTCTTAGATAAGAGTGACAGTAGAAGTCCTGGGACTTGCCCCCAGTTTCACCCAGGAGCTGGATAAAAGCTATAGAACAACCTGATGGGACAGTGAGAATAAAATTCATTTCTGTTGCATCTTGAAAGTCCCTGCTTGTTCAATATGATAGTTACATGGATACACAATTTTAAAGATTGGGATCATACTCAATATGATATTCAAATTCTTTTTTTTCCCTCAGAAAATATATCATGAAATTTTCCCTTGGAAGAAAATATTCATCTACAAGCTAAACATCCCACCATGTGGACATGCCATAGCTTATTCACCCAATGTCTTACTATAGTTAGGTTCTTTCCAATGTTTGGTTTTGCAAATCATGTTAAAGTCAAATATCCTATGCATAAATCTTTGTACACATATTTGATTCCTTCCTAAAGATAAACTCCAAGAAGTGGAATTGCTGGATTAATGGGTAGGAATCTCCTGAGAGCTTTTTATCTCCATCATCAAAGCAGCACAGGGTCTAGAAATATGTTTTCATTAAATAGGACTGAGCTGCCCAGTCCAGTCCTGCAGAGGCTGAATACGTCCTATTGCCTGGAAACTTCTCTTAGGTGAGCAGGGAAACACTGAGGGGGGTTCTTCCTACTTACAGGGAGTGGGAATAGCACCTGAACAAGGCCCCTCTTTATTTCTACTACAAAAAAAGGAGGAGGAGAAGAGGAGGCAGCAGCTGCATTCATTGCCTAGCACTTGTGTCGGTGCCTCCTTCCTGAGTCCCTTGAGGGATTACTTTCTTGGAGGCAGTATGGAGCATGGTCAAAAGTATGAATTCTGGACCAGAGTCCTTGGTCTACCACATGCTAAACGTGTTACTGAAGCAAGTTACTTCGCTTCTAGGCCCTCAGTTTCCTCACTTGTAAAATGAGGTTAACAACAGAACCTTCCAAATTAGATTAATCTCGAAAGTGCTTAACAAAGTGCCTGGAATTCAGTACGTGCTCAGTAAGTGGTGTCATTAGTCGCCATTTTCTGTTGCTACCTTTAACAGAAGAACGGAAGCCAGCTAAATTTGTGATTCTCAACTGGGGGTAACTCTACCACCCAGGGAACATTTGACAATATCTGGAGACATTTTTGATTGTTGTAACTGGGGAGAGGGGGTGCTACTGAGATCTAGTGGGTAGAGGCCAAGGATGCTGCTAAACACCCTGCAATGCAGGGGACAGCCCCCACAACAGAGGATTAGCCCGTTCAAGACGCTGGAAGTGCCAAGGCTGATTAGCCCTGAGCTAACACATACAGCAAGTAAGCTTGGCCACAGCCCCTGTCTAGTAGTCACAGTATGAGATTAGAGAGAGGAATCCAGTTACCAGGTGTATTAGCAAGCTGTTGTTACAATGCTGCTGCATAATAAGCCATTACAAATCCCTGAAGCAAACAAAACTAGCTTACTCATAGATTAGAGAGGTGACTGGGGTGGCTCTGCTTCAAGTTATGGGTCAGAGTCAGGCCTACTCCATGTGTCACATTCTGGAGCCCAGCCTGAGGGGACTCCAATAGCAGGGGCATTTTCTTCCCATGGTGGAAGCTCCCAGAGGAGCAAACACAAAGGACAGTGCCTCTTAAGGCTCAGAACTGCACATTTCTGTCCACATTCCATGGGCCAAGGCAAGTCATAGGGCCAAGCCCAGTTTCCATGGGAAGGGGAAGTATACAGGGTAAATATTTGCTGAGAAAGAATCTACTCCATAACACCAGGAAATGACATACATTCTTCATACCATTCCTGGCCCCTCACAGTAAGACAGTGTGAGACAGTGATGCTCCCCTGCCCTGCGCTGCTGGCCTCCTAGCCTCCAGCTTTACCCCTCCCCAGTCCATCCTCCACACTCTAGCCAGAGTGATCTTCCTAAAGCCCAAACTGATCACATCATTTTCCCACTTAAAACCCCTTAAGGTGCCTCCACATTACCTGCAGGATAAGGTCCAAGTGCCTTAATCTGCCTTCAGTCCTTTATTGGAATCAGGTAGATTATAAATAATAGGCATATATTTTTTAAAGTCTTCAGGAGAATACAAAGGAGCCTCATTGTCCAGTGTCTGCCAGCTCCCGAGTTTCACTCTGGATTTCTTGCAGTTCATTCTATTTCACAACAACAGGACTTTGCAGGTGCTGCCAACGTCTCTAACTGTCCCACCCAGGATGTCCTTTCCCCAAATACATTGGAGATTCCAGTTCACATGTCTCCCTTTCTGCAAAGCCCCCAGCCCAACGAGGGCTAATTGTTTGCTTTGGCCATTGCTGTATGTAGAATCATCTGTTGGAGCACTGCTCATTTGCCATTGAGCTCTGCGCTCTTAGACAGGGAGCAGTTTAAGGGCAAGAACAGTGCTTTGTTCTTTCTCAGGTTCACAGCACCTAGCACTATGCCTACCGCATAATAGGTATTCAGTAAATATATTTTGAATTAATGAGTGAGCAAGTGAGTAAATGATTCTGTGAATGAATGAATCCATGAATGAATGAATAAATGCTGTGTCCCATTTCAGGGATGTATAGTTCTTGGTATTTATTCAAACAGTTGCTTCTCAATAGCCCTTCTCTTTTGCCTCCTTAGTAACCAGAACCCAAGTTTTAAATTGAGAACATAGTCATTCCTCAGCCTCCCTTGCAGCTGGGTATGCCCAAGAAACTGAATTCTGGCCAATGATAAGCTGAGATGTTGTGTGGAACAACTTGCGTGACTTCTTAGCAGGAAGAAGGCAGGCCTTTCTCCTTCCGCTTGCTTGGAATCCAGATGTAATGGCAAGAGCTTTAGCAGCCATGTTTGACCAAGAGAATGGAAGTTATCTATGGCATAACAGAAAACTAGAAGACTCATAGGAATGATGGTTCTGGGAGCTGCCTTAGCAGCCCTGTACTACCCACCTCTAAAATTCCTCTATCTGAGAGAACACACCCTTGTATGTTTAAGCCACTGTAGTTGAGCTCTTGTTTACAAACAAACAATTCTAAAGTATGTCTCAGGGTTGACACATCTTTATCTCAGTGTGTTACACCTTCACTTTCCCATCAGTTGTTCTGGGCATTCCCTCACAGTCTTAAAGGATTGGAGATGAAAGCTTCTCATACCCAGCTCAGTCCTCTTAATTGCTCTTTGCATTACTGCTGCTGGCCTCTCTACTGAGAACTTAAGGGAAAAAATTAAATTTTGCTACTAAAGAGGTGCCAGGAAATTCTTATAAATTCAGTTATCCTCCCCGCTTCCCCCCGGCAACAGGTAAATTCTGTCACCATTTTTCTGGGAAATATTAACATTTTACATTTTAAAACCAAAGTCCTGGTTACAGCTGTTCTCCTCCACTGCTTCTCTAAACCATCCCTCCACTTCACACGGAGGACAAACCTTTAAACCCACCCGCCCAGCTTTAGCTGCTCACAGCCATCCTCTGTCTACTTCCACCTCCTATCTGCTGGTTTCAGAGTTTAGCACGAAAGGTGTCCAAATTATCAAGCCCCTTTCTCTCCGTCATACTCTATCCATCATGTTCTTTAATTACTTACTTACTCTAATTCCCTTTATCTACCCCTGCCTCGTACTAATCCAGTATCTCCATAGACCAATTAGGCTCCCAAATAAAGGTAATTCCCTGTCTATTTTCCTCATGCACAATGGACTGACAGAGTCATAAAATAGGGCAGAGACTGTGGAGTTCATCCAGTACAATGGTTTTCAGAACACTTTTATATTAAACCTGGAACTCTTCGTTCACATGAAATCTTAGGTGGAAGCCAAATATGCAAAGCAGATAAAGGTGAGTCACTCTAAGTGCAGGCATGTGGCAGGAGGGGATTTGAGGACAGCCCAAAGACCTGCCCGCTCTTACCCTGCCCCAGCAGCTCTTGATGGACCCCAGTCTCTAAGTCTCAGCACATGCTCTTCCTTCTGCCCTAAACCCTCCCCCCCCCCCAGATATTTGCATGGATCATTCCCAAACTCCAAAAGTCCCTAATCAAATATCACCTTCCAGAGAGGCCTCTTCTGTCCTCTTATCTAAAATAGCCACCACTCCAAGTCACCCTCTGCTCTTTCAGGATGCATTAGCCTGTGTTAGTCCAGCTCCTCTAAGAAACAGATGCCAAGATGGGATTAAATGCAAAATTCTATCAAGAGAAACACATGTGAGATAATAAAGAGCGGGAGCTGGGACAGGCTGGAAGAGCTGTCAGATTGCAATGAAGGTCTGTACCTGAGTGAAGGACAGAGGGAAGGGAGGGAGGGAGGAAGGAAAGAAGTAAGGAAGGAACAGAGGGAGGGAGGGGGAAAGGGTCTTAGACTACGATACACTTATAAGAAAATATCAGCAAACCTTCAGAGAGTACTCAGACCAAAGTCACCTGGGAAGGAGTCCTGCCTCTCCCAGGACTCCTTAGGGCCCCTGCCGCGTTTGTCACTGAGGGGAGCAGTGCATGAGAAGCAAGTTCCCAGTGCAAACACAGCACTGGATGTTAGAATGCAACTGCTGGTGCGCTCTGTCAGTGAGGACATCGAGAGGCTTACTTGCTTGCCCACCATAATTTTTCTTCATAGCACTTTCACTATCTGACATTATATTTAGTGTTTGTTTATTGTTGTTTCCCAAACCTAAAATGTAAACTCTAAGTAAACTCAGCGACATGCCTGTCTTGTTTCCCACTGTACCCTCAGGTCCTAGAACAATATCTGGCAAAAAGGAACTGCTCTGTAAATATTTATTTATTTATTTATTTTGACTTTATTTTGTACATTTATTAACTGAAAGTATAAACAATTAAAAACTAAAAAGTAAACACAGATGTATAAATATCTACATTTCTCAATTAAATGTAATGGATACATATAAAAAAATTTGAATCAAACAATATGTTACACAATATATTTGGTTCATAGTAATGCATTCATACAGTATTTGTCCTTTTGTGTCTGGCTTGCTTTGCTCAACATAATGTCCTCCAGGTTCATCCATGTTGTCATATGCTTTATGACTTCATTTCTTCTTACAGCTGCATAATATTCCATCGTGTGAATAGACCACAGTTTGTTTATCCATTCATCTGTTGATGGACACCTGGGTTGTTTCTAACTTTTGGCAATGGTGAATAATGTGGTTATGAACATCGGTGTGCAGATGTCTGTTCGTGTCCCTGCTCTCAGTTCTTCTGGGTATATACCCAGTAGTGGTATTACGGGGTCATGTGGCAAGTCTATATTCAACTTCTTTAGGAAATGCCAAACAGTCCTCCATAGTGGTTGTACCATTCTTCATTCCCACCAGCAGTGAAGAAGTGTTCCTATCTCTCCACATCCTCTCCAACACTTGTAGTTCTCTGTCTTTTTAATAGTGGCCGTTCTGATAGGTGTGAAATGATATCTCATTGTATTCTGATTTGCATTTCCCTAATCATGAGTGATGTTGAGCATTTCTTAATGTTTTTTGCCATTTGTATTTCTTCTTTGGAGAAAAGTCTAAGTCTTTTGCCCATTTTTTAATTGGGTCATTTGTAAATATTTATTGAATGGATGGGTGGGTGGGTGGATGGACGGACGGTCACACGGGCAGATGGACGGACAGACGGATGGATGGATGGGTGGGTGGGTAGGTAGATGGGTGAGTGGGTAGTTGGCATGGGCTGCAAAGGAGTTATAACACAAAGAGAACAGTATAAGGATCTGGAAGTTGTGTTGTGAATCAAAGGGGAACATGGTATTAGTCAGCCAAAGGGGTGCTGATATAAAACACCAGAAATCAGTTGGTTTTTATAAAGGGTATTTATTTGGGGTAGAAGCTTACAGTTACCAGGCCATAAAGCATAAGTTACTTCCCTCACCAAAGTCTATTGTCATGTGTTGGGGCAAGATGGCTGCTGATGTCTGCCAAGAGTTCAGGCTTCTATCCGAACTCAGCTGCTGTGCTCTCTCCGCAAGGCCAGCTGTAGACTATCAGGCGAACAGCCCTGTCTCTCTTCCCAGGGCCTCTGCCGTGTCTAAGCGAGCCTTCTCTCTGCTCGTCTGTGTCCTTACTTCCTGGGCTCCATCATCCACAACCCCCACTCTCTTCTCTGCTGTGTGGTTTTCTCTGTGAGTCCCCACCCACCAAGGGAGCGGGAACTCAACATCCTACTGACATGTCCCAATCAAAGCCTCAATCATTATTTAATCAAGTAAAAGTGAAAGCTCTGAATCCAATATAATCTAATATGCCCTGAGGGACAGACCAGTTTACAAACATATTCCAATATCTATTTTTGGAATTCATAAACAATATCAAACTGCTACAGACACCAAAAACATCTTTCCATTCTGGGTTATGTGGGATGTGGGAGAAATCACCTGCAATTGAGAGGGTTGCAAGAATGCAGTTTCTTCGGGGAAGAGATGGGATTCAGGAAAGTCATAGAAGTGAAGGAATCTCAGCCAAGAGTTTGAGGATCGAGGGTAGTTTGTTGGCCATGGGTGGCAATTCATCCTGGCCAAGAAACTTAAACTTATTTTTCTGAAATTAAAGGGAAGAAAACGGATAGCCATGAAAAAAAATGGAAATATAATGTAACCTTCCCTTTCCTTAGAAAACACACACACACTGGGCTTTTTTGAGTGTGGCTGTTAATGATCAAGGTGTAATATTATCACACCCTCCCCGCCAGCAGTGTGGTTATGTCATTTTTCTAGCTAGGGAGGCTACAAACCCTAAGACTCTAAATAAGGTGGGGATCGGATTCCACTATTTAAATTCCAGCGTCATGAGGCTCTTAGGAGATTTAAGTTAACATGGGTGTGGAAATAGGAAATCTTACCCATATAAGATTCATGGAAATATAAAATTACATGTATGTACTTAAAGGATTGGGCCAAATGGATTCTCCTAAGTAGCTTTGCCTTCTTGATTAACTACACCTTTTGTAGCCAAAGTGGGTGCTGTGTCCTAAACATTTCAATAAAAATGGAGACTCGCACATCTCCAAGAGGCTAATGGCGACCTCCATCTTTAAATAACTGAGTTTAAGTGGCAGCTGAGGACCCAGGGAAGTCCAAGGACTTTGATGAATCTGAGATTACGGAAGCAGCTCGCATTGTCTGTCCCACTGACCCTAGGAAGTGGGGGAGACAAAACAGGAGCTTCAGGAACCACTGTAGGAAGGGAGGGAGGCCGGACATGGGGAAGCAGAGCTGGAAACGCCCACCACCACACCCCCCTCCAACCAGTGCAGCTCCACTTCCATGTCGTACATGGTGGGCTTTGTAGAAAAGCTTTCATATAAAGAAAGGTCTGAATAAACGATTTGAAAAGCACTAGTCGATGCTACTGAGATGATGTAACATTTACCTCACATCCTTCATTCCCCTAAGTCCCCAGGGGTTACCCACATAAGATTCACGGACATATTTACCCTTCCCCAATACTCAGCGGCTCTCTCTTAAATGGAACAGATGTTGTCTGGCTTTACTGTAGCCCTTAGTGGAAAAATTATGGATAATAGAGGGGAAAAATATATAGGCAATTTGAACTTAATATACTGAATCACTTAGAATGTGTTTAGCTTAAAGCTACAAAATACCCCTCCCCCAATATGGCTTAGGCAATTGGGGGTTATTATTAGATCTCAATATCAAGAAGTCTGGAGGAGAAAGTTTCTAGATTGGTTCAGAGGCCAGGGATAGCAGGCAACTAGATCACCCTCTCTAAGATTCCCTTGGTTTTTTCCTCATGGTTGCAAGAAAACTGCTGTAGCTCCAAACATCACATCTACACAAAACTACATTCACTAGCAGAAATGAAAGGGGAGGGTCTCTGCAGCACTTTTTTGTCATCATGGAAGAAAATCTTGTCCAGAATCCCTTAACAGAGATTCTCCATCATATCTGTTTGACCAAGATCAGATCCCATCCCTAGACTTCAACTGAGAAGAAGTCTGGAAAACAGAGCATCAAGAATTTTCAGACTAGATTGAGAGAGGCAAATGCTACCAGCAAGTAAACAGAAAAAGGTATTACTGTGGGTGAACAATCAACAGGGTCCATCCTGTATGTGAGGGGCAATGTCAGAGACACACATGGCCAGCTGTGGGGGCATGTAAGAGGAAGCCTGTCCCATCGAGAGGAGGCTCTATGTCTGGAGCTAGTGACACCTGAAAGATGAAGAGGATTTAGCAGGATGAAGAGAACAGAAGGAAGGGGGTGGGCCGGGTTGACGGGTAAGGGGCTGTGGAACAGCAAGAGGCAGGTGCCAACAACATGAGAGCATCTGATGACAGGACATGAGTTGGGGAGGTGGCAGGGACCTGGTCACAAAGGCCATCAGGAATGTGTGCAGGAGCTTGGACTTTGCCCTCTGGGCCAGAGGTCACACTCGGGAAGCCTGGAGGCCAAATCCATCCTCCAGATATGTTCTGTTCGTTCGATGCACTGTGTCTGCATTGGAACATGCAGGGCAGGGCACTGGCTCTGACCACTGGGGCCCCCTCCATTGTCTCACACTTGGCCTGCTCCCTCAGGGCTTCTGAGCTTGCTCCTCTCTGAATAGGCTGTGGGAAGCCATGGAAGGATCTTAGAGACTGGCACTGCCGGTCTTTATTTTATACTGAAGGCTCTGGCAGCAGTGGGGAAATTGTAATTACAAGGATTGGACTCAAGATAGGAAGAATAGGTAGAAGGGATATTTTTCACAACTCTTGGTTGAAAGTGTCAGAAATCTAACTCAAATTGTTTTTAAACTACTTTTTAAAAGGATACATTGGTGCCCATAACTAAAAGGGCTGGCTTAGTCTAAGCTTCAGGTATGGCTGAATCCAGGGCTAACATGATGACAACATGTCTCTTCACTCTGCTTTCCCGTGTTTTGACTTTATTATCTCTGCTGGGGAAGATGATTCCTGGCAGTTCCAGGTTGGCAAGATCCTTAAAGTCCATTGTCTCCAAGAAAAAAGAGCTTGTTTCCTAATACTTCTAACAGTCCCAGGGAAGACTTTGATTGGCCTGGCTAGACGTGACCACTCATGAGCTAAAACACAGGGCTCACATAAGGTGACTGTGTGGGGCAAGGCAAGCAGCGGCAGAGGACGGAGCGCCACACAACGCCATGTAAAAGGTGAACCAAGAAAGGGTGGGGGAGGACTCTGCAAAGGAAGAATGGACAGAGAAGTAGGAGTAGAATCAGGACCTAGTCGGTGTCACATACACCAAAGACATAGAATTTCAACATTGAACAGGCAGCTCTTTCAAATGCAACTGAAGTATATTTTATTTAAATAAAGGACTGCAAGATGTTCATGATGGCATTGGATTAAGGAGTGTGCAGAATGAGAAAATAGAAACAAAAACTGTAGCTGACTCTTAAGAAATGTGGCTGGAAAGAAGGGAAGACATTTACTGAGTCACTGGGGTGGGAGGAGAATAGAGGGAGTCAAGATTTAAAGAAAGAAAAGAGTTGCTTTTTAAAAAGAAAGATTGAATTATAAATAAATAAATATAACTATTAGAAGCCTCAAGTCAGGATACAAGGCAGCTGAAAATTTCTGAAGGCATCTATCTAAATCCCCCTTTTTTTTAAAATGTCCTTTACCATCATGGTGACAGAAAAAATAGGAAGCCCCGCCAGCATCTGCTACATTCATTCATTATTCCATTCATTCATTTATTCAACAAATACTTAAGAAGCCATTTCTTGGCCAGGCACCATTCTAGGAGATAGTGATCCAGCAGTGAACAAAACTGACAAAACCCCTGCACTCATGGGCATTAAATGCCCAGATAGCTTGCATTCTACACTCCTGCCTTCCTGGGGCCTGAGCCATGCGCTAAACATCCCCTTCCTTCTAGGCTCAGAACACTGGGTACCATCTCTGGCAGCTGGAGTTTGGTTTTCTGGATGACTCTGAACTTCACGGCTTGTGAGCAGCTCACCCGTCACCTGAGCAAAGGGAGAGCACAGTCTTTCTTTCTCTTCTTTTGTCCCTTCCTTGTAGAACCTGGGGGTGGGGAATAGATAACAAAATTTTCCCCACCTTAAACTGCTAGTAGAATTCCCAAAGTCAGGTTAACTTCTCCAGATGACTCACCTAAAAATCTCTCCACATTGCTTCTGTGCCCCTTAGAAAAACGACCAAGAGTAGCTATGATCCCGAGCTGCAAGTGGAGCTCAAAGATGGGCATCCAGCCTGCCAGGAGCAGGGAGCAGGAAGGTCCTGGCCTCGGGCTCCCACTCATCAGCTGTGACACCCCGGGCACATTACCCTCCTCGAGAAGAAGTCTCCCCTGGAAGTAGTGATAATAATGGTAGTAATAATAAATGGTAGTTTTAATAATGGTGGTGTGGTAAAATGGTAGCAATAATAATAATAAAATTGTAAGTAAGAGTAATGGTAATAATGATTGTAGTAGTAAGGATAGTAATAACAATAGTAAAATGGTAGTAATAATAATAAGTGATAGTAATAATAACAACAAAATGGTAGTAATAACAAAACAACAGCAGCATCTACATCAAAGAGCTGGAAGAGGAGATGCAGTCGTTCACTGATGTGCTCAGATGGCCACATGGGCTGAGAGCTGGGGCCAGGGTGGATCCCCACGTGGAAGCGGGGGATGCAGCCAGAATGAAGAAGGAAAGAACACACAGGAGGAAGCCTCAAAGGCTCACCCACTGATGTTAGGCCCATTACCCATGCTGCGAGATAGTCTTTACATACGAGTTCATACTCCTCCAGCCCCCTCAGTCTGGAGATGGAGGGGCAGGAAGAAAAAGATTTCTCTGTCCGCTTCAGAAAGTAAGGCAGGTAAAATTAGTATTTAATTCATCATGTCCAGGGTCAATCATCTTATGTCATATGTGTAAAGAAAATCTATCTTTCTCTTCAAAACATAATTTGATGCGACCATTAGGTCAAAATTTCAGCTAAAGATTGGGTTCCTGCAAAATGTCAAGTAAAGCATCTGACCATTTGTGACAGAGAAGCTGTCACCTTTGTTACCAAGAAGGAATGAAAGGATCTTATTATTCTAAGTGAAAATGACTACAGCATGACTTTTTCCCTTTTAATCTTCTTTTCCCCAGTGGAAATTTACATAAGATGGAGCTCTAATCCACTCCTTCATGACGGCAGTGTCAGAAAACCTCTACTCTTGTGGTCTCCATGGCAGCAAACCCCCAAGTTGACAGTAAGGCTGCATTTACCCTGTGAAGTGGATTTGCCTTCTATCTGGTTGGATGCAGTTGATGTAGACAAGGATACTGGATGACTCAAACTTGAGATCATTTCTAGTTTTGAATTCCATGTGTGTTTTGGCTCTCTGTATTGTTAAAATCACCAGATAGATTTAGGTTTGTTTGTTGCTTTGTATTGTGGTGAAAAGGCCTGAGAAACCTCCTGGAATTTTGAATGCCGGCTTTCACTCTATATATGATGATGATGCATTTTCCAGTTCTCCAGGAAGATGATAATGCTGCTGACTCACTTTCCAGGTCAACGAGGACTTGATCTTCAAATTGTTTTCTCAGTTGTAGACCACTCTCTCTTGGCTCATCTTTTGGTAATGTCCTGAAAAACACTGACCTGTGGCCAGCTAGTAGAGTTAAGCCTGCAGTGGGTGAGCTATTGTAAAGCACACCCAGATGAGAATTAGACCCATAGTCTGTGCTCATCAGCAGTAACCAATGGGGCAACCATGCCTAGCACTCTCAAGTATAGGTCAGGCTTTTCTGAAATGGGAATTAAAAACTTCCACAGTTTTGTGCTGCAAAAATCCTGTTTAGAAGATTTAAAAAACAAGCTACGGACTGGGAAAATATTGTAACCCACATATCTATCTGTCAAAAAAGCTCTTAAAACTCAACAGTATAAAACAATTAGCCCAACTAGGAAAAAATGGGCAAAGACACGAACAGATATTTCTCCAAAGAGGAGATACAGATGGTGTGGTAGTTTGAGGCTTGTATAGACCCCAGAAAATCATGTCTGTAGAGCTAATCCATTCCTGTGGGTGTGAACCTATTGTAGATGGGACCTTCTGGTTAGGTTACTTCAGTAGGGCACAACCCAGGGTAGGTCTTAATCCTCTTACTGGAGTCCTTTATAAATGGGATGAGATGAATATGGAAAGAGAGAGAGAGAAACCCAAGGAAGCACAGAAAGAAAGCAACAGAACAGAAAGAAAGCCAGAGGAAGCCAGAAGCAGAAAGCAACAAAACCCAGAAGAGAAGAGAAAGACCAGCAGACACAGCGATGGGCCTTGCCAAAAGAGACAGAAGTCCAGGATCGCCAACAGGTGGTCTGTGGGGAGAAAGCATTACCTGATGATGCCTTGACTTGGGTATTTTTCTCAACCTTAAAACTGCAAGTTTGCAACCTAATAAATCCCCACTGTAAAAGCCAGTTCACTTCTAGTATATTGAATTTTGGCAATCCAGCAGACTAAAACAAATGGCAAATAAGCACATGAAAAGTTGTTCAACATCATTAGCCATTCAGAAAATGCAAGTTAAAACCACAATGATCTACCCCTACACACCCATTAGAATAGTTAAAATAAAAAGTGATAATAGCAAATGCTGGTAAGGATGTAGAGAAACTGTATGATACATTGTTGGTGGGACTGTAAATAGTATAACCACTGTGAAAAATCATTTGGCAGTTTTTTACAGCACTACACCTGCACTTAACAGATGATCCAGCAATCACACTTCCGGGTAGTTGCCCCAAGGAAATGAAAACATATGCTCACACAAACACCTAAACGTTCATGGTTGCTTTATTCATAATAGCAAAATACTAGAAAAAAATTAACAAATGTCATTCAAAGGGTGAATGGTTGAACCAACTCTGGTACATCCCTACAAAAAAATACTACTCAGAAATGAAAAGAAATGAGCTGGGACAATGGGAGAATCTGGTTATACCTCAAGGGTATTATGCTTAGTGAAAAAAGTCTTAAAGAGTTACACGCTGTATCACATTCTCTTATATCACGTTCTTGAAATGATGAGACTATAGATAAGGAAAACCAATTAGTGGTTCCCAAAAGAGGACAGAGAATGGGGGATGGAACACATAGGGGTAGCGCAATTGTGATGGCGGTTAATGAGTCTATCTATACATGGGTTAAAATTACATAGACACACACACATGAATGCAGGCTTAAAAAAATAGTAAAACTGAATAAGGCCTATGGTCGAGTTAACAGTAATGTACTGATGCCAGTTTCCTGGTTTTGACACTGTTCTACAGCTATATAGGATGTCACCAATGGGGAAAGCTGGTAGAAGAGCACACATGACTCTTTGTACTGTTCTTGCAACTTCCTGCATGGTTATAATCATTTCAAAATAAAAAGTTTTTTTAAAGGCATCTAAAAAAGGGGGGGGCATCCATATCATTTTTCTTCATTTATTCACTTAATCATTTGTTCATGACATTAACTCATAATTATAACCATCTCTGGGGAAAAAAACTCAAACATACAGATCTCCTTTGTTCTCAAAACATTGCTAAGCTCTGTTTTTGGAGCTGCCCATGATCCTTCTGGATTGTTGTCTAATGTTCTGTCTCTGGCAGAAGCATTGGGGGGTGGCTGTGACTACCCTCTATGGGTAGGACAGTTTCTAGAGCATCTGCAAGTCCTTGAAAACCCACTCTTGCCTTGTCACCCATGAACTTATCCAAATTCTTAAAGGACTTTATCTTCAAACAGTGCCACTTTCTAAAGACAATTAATTTCCTATGTTTCTCACCATTGTGAGAAATCACTCACACTTAATATTTGTACTTCTCCTACCTTTTGAAACTTCATGGGTAACCCATTTTATTTGTGTCTATTGGGATTTGGTGAACAAGTTTATTTATAGGCATCTTTTCATTGCCTTTGAAGAATTCATAGCCTTTACTTATTTCTTCAAAGCTTTGGCCTTTCCATATCTTTTGAGCTCTAGCTCAAATACAAATTTCTCGGTAATTTAGTTTCCCTCATCATTTGTGTCCCTATCTTGGTTTCCTTTTCCTTGAGTGGTGCAATGATTAAACTGCACACATTCCTTCAAGTGTGAACCTACCAAGGTTTTGAATAAGACATAGGGAACCAAACTTTTAGGACTTGGGGCCAAGGAAAGGCTCTTTTACATACCATCAGTTTTTAGAGGTACAGATTTTCTTCTAGGAATTTTCTTGTCTTTTATTTAACTTGTAAATTGAAATCTGAGTGAAACGAACAGCAAGGGCAGCCTCTGTCAAAGGAACTGAGAGGCTGTGCCCCAAGAACATCAGTCACTGGGGAGAAATGTTTTCCCAGGTGCCCACAGCAGGTTGAGATAGTGCAAAGGGGGTAAGGGGAGCATACATTAGCATAATGACATCAGTGTATTTTAACTGACAGCTGTGAGCCATCTCCAGGGCTTCTTTTACTCGCTCCTCAAAGTGTAAGGCCCAGAGTGGCTCCTGACAATGCTGAAAGTAACTACAATTTCAGTTTTGTTTCTAATGCTCTTTGCCAACAACCTATTGTGAATATTACATTCCTTTCAAGATTGGCAGCTGATAGCCATCACTTTATGATTTGATTTCTTTGGATTTGTCCCCTTTAAATGTGTTTGTTGTGTATTTACCTATCATTCATTTTCTCTCTTTTGGGTACTTGCTCACTCACTCATTTGACATCATTTCTTATATATTTACTTTGGGCAAGTTCCTGGGTTATTCCCTGGGGACACATCACAAGCTAGTCCCTGCACTCAAAAGGAAGCTTGTACTCTTTAAGAGGGGCATATGATCTAGCCTAGGCCAATCAGCACACCATATCCTCCTGGGTACAGTGATCAGCTCAAAGACACACGTATCCAAAGACAACCCAAACAGAGCCACGGGCTTGTGTGTAAGCTCCATGACAACTGGAACCTCTCTCTGTTTCCCTCTGTATTCCCAGAGTGTAGAAGAGTGCCTGGTACATGGCGGGAGAGCAATAAAATATTTTTGAATTTATTAATTCCATGATTTTGTCTGAGCTATTGAGAAAACAGACTATTTCTTTCTCTGCTGAAATCCGAGAGGAAGAAGAGAATGGAGCCCCCATCTTGATACCACATGGAGCCTGCGACTGGAGCCAAGAGATGGCAGCTAAGCAGGAAGAAGGAGAAGTGATCTCATGGTGTGAGCTCTGAATCTTGTTGTGCCTGAAGCCAGAGCTGCCCTTGGTCTTTTCAATTACATGAACCAATAAATTCCCATTTTGCTTATGCCAAGTTTGGTCTGGTTTATGTCACTGGTTACTGGGTCCAAACTGAATAGACTAAAAGATGGCTCATGCCTCACTCCTAAACCAGAGCATGTCAGCCCTTTGGAAAAGCAAATACAGAGCCCAGGCACAGGGTTCTGAGTTTCATGGGGCTGCTTTCCATGACCGTGAGCTGTGGCTGGAAAGGAACTGCAAGCTCAGATTATGGGATTCTCCGTAGCCCAGTTCCCCTGGAGCTGATGGGGTGGGATGAGGTCATGGAGGCCAGTAGAAAATGAGGTCAAAAGACAGGTTCTTAGACTTGGCTTTCCTATGTTGTATCTCTGTGGCCTTGAATATGTCAGTTAAACTCTCTGGACCTCTGTTTCCTCCCACAGGAAATCAATAGTCTGGTCTAAGTGGTCCAGCTCTAAATTTTGTGTGACCACCCATGTCTCTGTGCAGAGGGGACCCACTGACTCTGCTGTCATTATCGTTGCCTCTGCTGGTGATGGTGGGCGAGGGGTGGCGGCAGCCGAGATGGAGAGGACAGTGGTGACGATGATGACAGCAGTGTTGGGCCTGGTGGTGTTTGTTAATGGTGAGAATGGCAGTGGGGTGAGGTGGCCACAGTGGTGATCAGAGCACGTTAAAATTGGCTCTCTTCTCTCCTTCAACTCTCACCATCACCCTAAACTGACCTTACAACTGCTTCCAGAATCATAAATCATTCATGGAAGAAATGTCAAGAATGCACCTGGTTCAGCCTCCTGCTTGAAAGCAAATTTCATCTACCCTTTAGGGATGAAGCCACTGAGGTTCAAAGACTTGAGGTGATTTTCCCAAAGCCATCCACAGAGAGAGCAGTGGAAAGCTAAGATGCTGCATTCCCACCAGCAGACAACTCTCCCTGCTTTGTTCCTGGCTCTCACCCCCAGTCACCCACCCTGCAAGCTCCACAGCACAGGTTCTCACTCCTGGGTGCACAATAGAGTTGAAATCTGTACACAGAGATTCATTTGAATCCGTCTCGGGATGAGGTGTTGTTTAATCGGTCAGTGTTGAGAACGGCTGCCCTATCACGTAAAACCTTCGTTTGAGACACTGGCACCCTCTACCTGTCCAACCACAGATCCCACTTTCCTATAAAAGTTCCCAGCTACAGCCAGGACCTCTGCCCCACTGTCTCCTAAGAAAGCCATGCTAGCTCTGGATGTCATTCATTTGCTCATACTGGCTGTGCCCCAAGACCCAAATCTGTCCCTCTCCCTTCCACCAACCCATATGCAACTCAGACTTTATTAAGAATTAATAGGCATAGAGGGAAAAGCAGTTGTAATACGGGGATTTTTCGGGACTTGGGAATTATCCTGAGTGACATTGCAATGGCAGATACAGGGCACTTTACACCAGCATATACCATGCAGAACTGTGTGGGAGAGAGTGTGGTCTACAATGTGAACTATGGTCCATTCTTAGTGGCAAAGCCCCAGGATGTGTATATCCATTGCAGGTGATGTGCCACACTAATGAAGGATGTTTACGTGGGAGGTTGTGGGAGGTGTGGGAGGTGGGGAACATGGGAATCCCTGTAATTTTTGTGTAACACTTATGTAATCTAAGTATCTTTTAAAAAATAAAAAAAAGTGTTTAAAAAAGCATAGAACTTAGAAATTAAAATATTATATAAATTTCTCATATTTTAAAAAAAAAAGAATTAATAAGGTGTCATGATGATTAACCAAGTAATATAGTTTTCAAGAAGGGTCTTTCTGGGACTTTGGCTCCTGAGTTGGGGGAGGTATTTCAGGCACCAAAGTCTTCACACCCCATCCTTCATTTTACATCAACCTGGAACCTAACTAACCCATCTATTATTAACCTGACTCTACGTTTTCTAGACAGCTGGAGCAGAATTTCCACTGCCAGCATTAAGAAGAGAGCAAGGCCCTTTCTTCAGTCCTCAGTACAGTGGAAGACCCAGGGATTGGTGAGCTCACCCTGGCAATCCTGGGGCTGTGTTCTTACTTCCACTCACAGTTGTAAGCACTGGGTACTGAGGCACAAGTTTCTTTGCCCCAGATTGCCCTGCTAGTCTAACAACTAATGCTAGTGACAAGACATGTCCTTTAATGGTTAAGAGTACAGATTCTGGATTTGGAAGAGCCTGGATCAAATCTCAGCTCTCCCAGAAAAGTATCCAAAACTTGGGACCACACAGAAGAGATTACTGGATGTTCTTTTGGTATAGTCTGGGTTTGACTTTCAATTGACTAGACAATTTTCAACTCCATGGGGGCAGAGGTTAACTTGTAAGTTTTGGTCTGGTAGAGATGCAAATAATTTACATCTGGATTATGGTTTATGGCCCTGTTGGACATTAACCAGCTTTGTATTTAATCCTGTAATCTTTCTGTATTAATTTCCTACAGTCGCTGTAACAGTTTACTATAAACTTAGTGGCTTAAAACAGCACAAAATTATTCTTTTACAGTTCTGGAGGTCAGAAACCCAAACTCAGTTTCATCAGCTAAAATAAAAATGTGGATAAGCCTGTGTTTCTTCTGGAGGCTCTAGAAGAAGATCCATTTCCTTGCTTTTTCCACCTTCTAGAAGTTGCCTACATTCCTCGGCTTGTGGCCCCTTCCTTCATCTTCAAAGCACATCACTCGAACCTCTGCTTCCATCCTCACATATTCTGTCACTCTCACCCCTGCCTCCCTCTTATAAGGACCTTTAGGGTTACATTGCACCCACCTGGATAATCCAAGCTACTCTGCCCATCTCAAGATCCTTGATTTAATCACCTCTGCAGAGTCCCTTTTACCATGTAAGGTGACAGGTTCACAGGCTCTGGGAATGAGGACGTGGGCATCTATAGGGGTCTGTTATTCAGACTACCACATTTCCCTATACCTCCCAAATGCTCTTTGGATAAGTTGTAACACCTTACTGGTCCCTCATATTGTTGAGTTAAATAAAATCTTTGACATGGAATCACTTTATATTTGCCTGAGAGTCATGATTTACATTTCTGAAAATTACACTGTAACATAACTCTGTGACCCTGAGAAATTGCTTAATTTCTCCAAATTTATGCATCTGTAAATGGGGATGATGATAGTAATAAAAGTGCCTAATTTTTAGGGTGGTGGTTTTTGTAGGGAACAAATGGGACACTGTATGTAAAGCAATTAACCCAATGCCTTGTGCATCTTAAGCCCTCATAAATGTTAGATAATGATGGCAGTGATGATGATGACAATGAAGTTGATGAAGATGATGACAACTGGGACAAGTGTTCTGGCCCTCAGAGTCTCTACAACCTTCAAATGAAAGTATTGGGCTCCAAGATCTCTTTTTTCCAACTCTCTCTGGTTTTATAACTAAGGCCAATAAACATCAGTTACCATTTGCAATTTGCCAAAAGCACCCCGTGTGGATGAACGAATAACACAAAGGTACTTTTGCTCAGGGCCAGTGCCCCGGTCAGAGCGCCTGGCTTGGCAAAGGGCGACTGGCTGGTTTTCAGTTACCACTTGCCCTCCAGCTGGACCCCTTTGGACAAACTGTGCAAACAGTACAGGGCAGCCCCAATTATGATTTTAAAATTAATTGATAATGGTGGTTTTCATAGGCAACACCCCACACTGTTCTCTAGATAGAAGCAGAGTGATGTAATAATAACCCAAGCAGAGAAGCAAGACTTCTCTTTGCACTGATTTCATGCCAAAACATGGCAAATTGCATGAGACAATTGCTAGGAAATTTATTGGCAACAATAATAAACATACACACACATACATATATACAAACACCCACACAAAAGATAAAAAATGAATTCTGCCCAGCACAATGAACAGTCATTATTTAACAGGCTAATTGGCTAACATTTCCTCCCATGGCATATATAGTGATAGATGGGGCTTTCGTGCCAATGCAGTAACCTGCAGCTACAGAGGCACTTATCACAGGATGGCTGGAACTCAGGATCATGCTCCCACTGTAAATATGTAAATGTACGTGTAAAGAGTTATGCTCACTCTATTTTTTAAGAGAAGAATGACACTTCAGATTAGCAAAGCAGCCTTGCTACTCAAAATGTGTCTGGATCGGCAGCGTCTGTTTCACCTGGGCTTTTGTGTGACATGCAGAATCTCAGGCCCATCCCAGACTTGCTGGATCATACTCTGCGTTTTAAGAAGAGCCCCAGGTGATTCAAATGCACATTAAAGTTTGAGAAGTTTTGCTTGAAGAACTGAGTGGGAGCATATCATTCTGAATACCTTCCCTCCTTGTAAGGGAAACTCACACCGTTGCTGTAAACCGGGAGGAATATCAGAGAAGGGAAGTCACTGACTCATTCGTTCCTCAAACCGTGAGGGTCTCTTATGTGCCAGACACTGTTCTAGGTACGCTGGGGACACAGCAATGAAAATAAAAAGGCAAAAGATCCGTGTCCTTGAGGAGTCTATGAATAAATAAACTTCAATATCTGGCATCTCAGGGGGTGGCAATCACTTGAAGAGAAATAAAACGGGATAGGTATTTGGAAAAACGAGGTCCCATTTGACCCATGAGATTCCGCTGGGTCAAGGGAAAGCCCTGGATACCCTCAAAAGGCCTCACCGTTGGCTGCCTGAGAAATGACAGGCAGACAGCAAACGGCTGGGGGGCCCACCCCAACATTATTAAGGGGGAGGAAGAAAGACTTTAAAAAGCCCTGACCTGGGGTCCCACGCGTGCAACTCACCCTGCAGTACACCCGTGGTCCATGCCTCGGACCGTGTACTTTTCTCATTTTCTTGTTTCTTCATAAACTCTTTACTCCCTTGTCTATTGAAGAAAAAAAAAAGAAAAAAGAAAAACAGGGTAGGGAATATTTGCTGGAAGAGCATCCAGGTAAGGGGAACAGCACATAGAAACGAGAGTGTGTATGTGTGCACAGCGAGACTGGTCCTGGTGCCCCAGAGCAGACCCTGCATGAAGCTGTGAATGTTGAGGGGGGACAGGGATCTGTACCAGGAGCACAAAGAGCTCTGGAACATCCTCTTCCCTTCTTCTTAAGGTCATATGGAGACTGGAAAAGGACCCAGAGCTCTGGGCAACCCTTGGTTGCTAACGGTGGAAGATGGAGACCCGAGGAGAGGAGATCTTTCCCAGAGAACACAGAGCTCCCTTTTGACTCCTTAACTCTCCAATAGAAGCACTGGAATTTTCCTGGAGAAGGGGGCTACCGTGAGCAGGAGCCAGACTTCAGGGCCCCGTACTGTAGACCGATCTGAGTTCACATCTCGATGCTGACACCACTCTACTGCGTTGGGCATGTCTCTCCCCTTCTTCTCTGAGTCTTCATCTCCTTATCTTCAGGCTTCCACGCATGCCATTGACTGCCTGGAACTCGCTTCTCACTTTTCCAAGCAAAGAGAATGGTCTTGGTCTGCTGCTTGAACATCTAAATTTTATATGTTCAAAGAACTTATTTTGTCCTTGCATTCATTTGCTTGTTCAATTATTCATTCAATAAATACTAATCACCAATATTAAGAGAATGAAATGGGTAAACCAGGGTTTAAATACAAGTTCTACTACTTACCAGTTGTGTAGCCTTCAAAATTTCCTTAACCTTGCTTAGGCTCTTTCTCTCTCCTATAACATAGAGATATTACCAATACCTTTCTCATAGGGCTGGGTGAGAAGTGAAGCTTGAGAGGCAAGGGTCCCAAGAAAGAAGACGTTCACCACACCAGTCCTTCCAATTTGATCTTGAGGGCAATGAGCAATTGTGGTCAGATTCTTAAACAGTGGAATAACACGATCAGGTTTTTGGCTCTAGAGTGGGAAGTGGGTAGAAGGGGCAAGACTGAAGGTGGGGAGACCATTTCAGAGGCCATGGTAACAAAGCAGGTGAGAGGTGGAGAACTAGTTTCCAGATGAGAACACAGCCTAACCAACCCCTGGAACCAGCCTTATAAGACCCTGAGCAGAAGACCCAGCTAAGCCATTCCTAGACTCCTGACCGGAAGTTGATTTTTATTCCAGTTTTCCTGAGGCTCATATTTTAGTTTGCTAAGGTTGTTGGGAACAACATACCAGAATTGGGTTGGCTTTTATAACGGGATTTATTAGGGGAAAATCTTACAATTCTGCACCTGTGAAAATGTCCAAATCAAGACAACATCAGAGATGCTGTCTCACAAAATTTGGCTTCTGGCAATCCTGGACTCCTGCCATGTGGCAAAGCAAACTGGTAGCTGATCTCTCCTTTCTTCTCCAGGTTCACTTTCTCACTGAGCTCAGCTGTGGGCAATCAGGCATATAGCTCTTCTCCTCCTGGGCCTTGTCTCTTCAGCTTTGGGCTGCTCTGCTGATTCCAGCCTCTGGCCTCTCTCTCAGCCTCTCAGGGTTTCTTTGTCTTTCTGTGGCTGTAGATGATCCTGGAGTCCTCCCTCTAATGGCAGGGTAAAAATGGCAGCTCTCTTTCTCTGTGTTCCATTTATATAAGACTCCAGTAAAATAAGATCTACCTTAGGTCCCACAATCTAATCAAAGGCCCTTAACTGAGGTGATCTAATCAAAAGTGAACTAATCAAAAAGTCCTTTAACTGAATCTAACCAAAAGATCCCGCACACCTTCCATGCACAGGAATGAGTTAGTTTAAGAACATAATTTTCTGGACCCACAAAAGACTTAAACCAGGACAGCTCAAAAAAGAAAAGTGGCAGATCCAAGATTCACATAGAGAGGGAAGAGATCAGACTTAAACTAGCATCCCAAGCTCATTCGCTAAATCATAGCAATAAGAACAGGGCAAGTCTTCATCTTGGCAAAACCAGTGGAAGCCACAATAAATTACTGTCCCTAGCCCACACCTATGGCAGACATCACTAATCAATTGTTACTTTTCCAGGCTGAGTCCATTACATCCCTTCTCAACTCAGCATTTCAGTAAGCACATGCAATTGATCAGAGTCAGTCCAGGAGAGGATGCCTATTTGTTATCTGAGCACTAAACTCCTAGTTGGTATCTATAGCCTCCATGTAACTACGGATGGGTGGGAAAGAACATGAAAGAAATAAAAGTATGAGCATAGGGAGAAGTGGTACCTGGGAGAAGAAAAGCCAGAACAAAGAGGCTGGTAATTGGGAGGAAAAAAAAAAAACAAAAAACAAATATTCCTAGCAACTGCGCTGTAGATCAAAGTCTCACAACATTTCCAGGCAGGAAATTCCATTAATGATATATGTTTCCCTCAGTCAGGGAAACATACATATGGGTTGTTCCTTGTACAGTATTTGGATAGAGCAATTAGAATCCCCTTTTTGTAATTGTAATACCATCCCCTGACTTCTCTAAACAACTGGCTTTTAACTGCACGAGGAGTGTGACAGATTGAGCATTTGCTCTAGCTGATACTTTGCTTCTTTTTTTTTTTTTTTTTTTTTTTTTTGACAATTAAGGTGTATGTTTACCTGAGGGGCTGCAGTTATGATATTTCAAACATTAATCTCTAGAAAGCAAAGCTAACTGTTTGAACAAGGAGTACACATGCTGCCATACAAGAGATAAAGCCTTCAAATTAGGAAAGCAGGTTGAAAAGTGAGGGGGAAAGTCAATGAATTATTTGTTTGGTTATGAATTTTTCCTCCTTTCCTCCTCCTCCTTCTTCTGTAAGTAAATGGATTAAATCCTCTTTGTTCTAGGCATCACATAGACCAAGGTTACCAAATACATTGTGCTAACATCACCTCTCATGCCCATGGCAGGCGTTACTACCTAATCACAACATTCTTTCCTCCCTGAGTCTCAGCTTGGTCTTGGAAATCTTTTCAACACAGAACTCCAGGCAGCCATTACCAATCAATCTGACTCTCAAGGCAAAACTACTTGCCTTCCAAAATTATACACACAGCCCCAAGTCACAAGTAATTAAGCAAAAACCAGTGTAGTGAAGCTATTAAGGGTATAGACAGTGGGCTTTCTGCCTGGGTTTGAAGCCCACCTCTGCTAGACACTCTCCGTTCCATGCCTCAGTTTTGCCCTCTGTAAAATGGAGACAGTAAGAGCACCTACCTCAGAGAACTACAATGCTGACTGAATGAGTTTATACACACAGAGCTTGGAAGTGTGCCTGGCAAACGTTAGCATCAGCTACTCCTTTTTATATTTAGATAGTTTGGTCTCTATGCAAAATCTAACTCTTCTTCTAGACTGTAAGCTGTTCAAATGTAGGGGCCACACTATCCTTCTTTGCACCCCAGGCACTTAATATACAATAGGAGCTAAATATTTGGGTTGTTTGTTTGTTTGTTTGTTTCACGTTAAGAGAAGCAATTTTATTTTCTATTCATTATATCATGACATTGCTTTTAAATATCAAATCAAAGATGAATTATTTTCCTAATTTGAGTTCAGAAGAGAATATAGCTATTTTCCACATCAATAAAACAGTTTCAATAAATGTACAAACATTTTAAGATCAGATGAACACACACCCTCCTCCATTTGCTGGGGGTGGGGGGTAACATGCAAATTCATAAAACTGCAAAAGAAATAATTTACATTGATCTTATTCTTATACAAAATTCAAGGCCATTATTACTCTGTTTGGAACAGTGGTACCTTCTGCATTTTTAAAAATTAGGAAAAGTTGGAATGCATGCAACACTTTTTTATAGTTACCTAGTTATTAACCCTGTCCAGTGCTCCTGTTAGTATTTGGTGCCATTTCCTTTCACCTGTAGGAGTTTCTCTAGTATTTCTTCTAGGAGAAGTCTTGCAAAAAAGCTCTCTGTTGTATTTTAAATCTTGTAATGTGTTTACTTCACCCTATTTTTTAAAGAAAAACTCTCTATGTTGAAACAATATTAGATTACAGAAGAAACAGTACACATGGCAAAGATCATACAGCAATCCCTTGTTCCCTTCCACCAGCCTCCTCTAATGTTAACAGCTAAGTATTTGTTAAACTTTTGAGTCAAACTCATCTAGCCAGACTGGCACACTATTTGTCCGCCTCCCCCATCCCCCAACCTACCAAATCATGCCTTGCACATTTCTGCCTGCAACCTCTGCCATAGTTTCCCATCCCATGACCACCCTCCATCCCTGAATGGCTCCACTTTATCCTCTCCCCTGCCCCCTCACCCTACCTCAACTACACCCCACCATTATTCACTTGGTTCCTATCCATCCTTCAGAGCCCACCCAGTGGAGTAGCCAATCCATTCACCAACTATTTTCAGCTCTCTCTAGTCTAGGCACACAATAAGATTTTACTCTCTGCGTCACCCCCGGTGGCAGGTGGGGCCATGTGACAAGTCCTGGCCCATGAGCGGAGGATTGGATTGGTAGTGTGAAGCCCTCCAGATCTGTCCTCCTACCACAGCACCCAGCCTTTTTCCAGCTTGGGGCTGCTACATATGCCTGGGTTGGATGTGAAAATGAGGTGGAGCAGAGCCTCTAGCTGCTCTGTAATGTAGCATGAGTGAGAAATAAACCTTTGTGTTTTTTTAATCATTGGAATTTAGAAATGTTTTGTGTTGCTTCTGCACCATAATCTTATCTATCCTGACTGATACATTACATTACGTTCAGCATCCTCCTTAAAGCTGCTCCAGCTATCCTCCCCTACAATAATTATTTTCATAAGAACAGAAACAATCTCTTATTCTGTTATTCATTTTCATCCCAAACCTGACAGTGCCTGGTTCATATTAAGTGCTCAGAAATTATTGTTGAATAAATTGAGAGCCGTTTATCTCTGAGCCTCTGATTTCCCATCTGTAAAATAGGATCACAAATCTCGTGTTTTCCCCACTTTGCAGGACTGTCATTAGATTCAAATGGAATCATGTGTAAGAAAGTACTGTTTGAACTATAAAATGATGGACACACTCCAATAATTATTATTGAATTATAAACTACTAACAGAAAAGGCATCTGGAATTTGACTTCCCCAAGGAGGCAGGCATAGTGTCCTAGAATTCAAAAAAGCTCTCAGAATTCATTTATTCATCATAAAGCAGGCACTATTCCAGTATGATGATTAATGCATTCTGCTGCTGTTCTGAAACTCAGAAATAAAAATGGTGGTCCACAGCTACTGAATGATCAATGTATACAAGGCACTGTACTGTGGCTTTCCATGCCATTATCACATACAATCTTCAAGACAGTCATATGAGCTAGAGTCTATGTGCCCATTTCACAGATGACAAAACTGAGACCCAAAAGCATCAAGTAATTGGCCCAATGACAAATGGCTAGAAAGTGACAGAAACAGATGCTTAGTCAATAAAGCCAAGCATTTGGACTCCTGGAAATCTAAGCCATTAGCCACAGCACTCTTCTACCTTACTAAGAAAGTATAAACTAAACAGCCTTCACACTGGGCAAGAAGGACACACTGCAAACTCAGATGCCTCAGCGTGGTCACTGAAGGGACAGCAGAGGCTCTGTGGAAAGTGGATTGCCCGGGACCTCATTTACCCTGAGTCACGTGGGCTGAGCTGGTGCCGGGTGATTTAGAATGCACATCTATGCAGGTAAGTCCATTGCCAACCATGCTCAATAGATAGAAAGAGCCACACACACAATGCAAGCATCAGCCTCTCACTCCGAAAGCACATGCCATCAAAAGCATTCCAACAGTGAGGTCATGGCCAGCTTCACCGGTGTGTGGCCAGTGCAGTCACACTGGGCCCCATGCTCAGAAGACCCTGCTCTTGGAGTTTTAATGTCCTCCGGTTGCCCTCTTGAAATTCTCAAATTTTATTGTTCAGTTTGTGTTCTGGAAGTGAAATCTGAGGAGACAATGGAGTGTGCTTTGTGGGTTTGGAGCCTTAGCTCACACACAGTCCTGCCTCCTGCTGCCTCCCTGCTTCCCAGGAAGGGGTCTAGGCAACTGCATTAGTCAGCCAAAGGGGTGCTGATGCAAAGTACCAGAACTCCGTTGGCTTTTGTAAAAGGTATTTATTTGGGGTAGAATCTTACAGTCCCAAGGCCCTAAAGAGTCCAGCTCAAGGTACCGTAGGAGGTACTTTCTCACCCAAAGTCTGTTGCCACATATTGATACAAGATGGCGGGCAATGTCTGCGAGGTTTCAGCCTTCCTCTTCCTTCTTAAGACTCCATGGACCCAGCTTCTTCCAGTCAGCTGTAGGCTGGCATAAGGCTTGTCTCTCTCCCCGGGACTCCTTTCTGGGCTCAGGTGCTCTGTTCACTTCACAAGGTCAGCTGTAGACTAGCAGGCTCATCTCTTTTCCCCGGGCTTCTGCCCTATCTAATGAGCTGTCTCTCTTCCTCTGTGTTCTTCTCTGTGTATCTACTTCTGTGTGAGAATCTGTTTTATCAGTCCGCCAAGGGGGCTGGGACTCACTGAGTCACACTCTAACGACATGGTTGAATCAAAGCCCTTATCTTAACATAATTTAATCAGACATCTCAGCTGAATCTAACACAATCAACGGGTTATCACACCCAGAGGAACAGACCAGTTTACAAACATAATCTCTCTTTTTGGAATTTATAAATAATCTCAAACTGCCACAGCTACACAAACCAAACCCACTGTTTCCGCCAGCACCTCCCTGACTCCTCTTCCCTGCCCCCACCCAGCGAGTGCTGCCACCATCCACCTGGGCAGGACCCCAGGTGTGGTCATGGGGAGGTCAGGGTCAGGTGGTGCATAGGGCCAATTGCTGGCATTTAAATCTCCTCTCCTTCATTTACCAAATGTATGACCTTGGACATATTATTTAACCTCTCTAAGCTTCAATTTCCTCATCTGTAAGATGGGGACAAGAATGATTCCTGCTTCAAGAGGTTGTCATGATGTGAATATTTTCGCTGTCCTGATTTTGTGATAATCAGGGTAGGCTAAACATTCGCTGTATTAGAAACCATATATGTGTCCCCAGACCTAGTTTTTCTCCCTAGGTCTGGTTTTTAGAATGCTGGTGATAAACTAAGCTTGGTTTATTATATGACCATCCTGTATGGGAAATGACTGTAACTCTACATATCTTTGGTCAACCTTAAGAGATACAGCAGGGGGACGGATATAGCTCAAATGGTTGGGCATCCCTCTCCCATATGGAGCGACCTGGGTTTGATCCCCAGGACTTCCCAGTAAAAATTAAAAAAACAAAAATATAGAAGGTGCGCAGGCCGCCAGTTTCCATGTGTGGGCACGCCGTCAGGCCCCGCAAGCAGGTGAGCCCCCCAGGTTCCGTGCATGGGGCCCTGCAAGCCACGCAGCAAGATTATGACATAACAGGAGAGTGACCCAAGATGAGACACACCGAAAAACCAGAAACTAAGGTGGCACAGGTGGTAGGACACCTCTCTCCCTTATCGGAGGTTCGGAGGATTGAATCCCAGTGAAGACAGGAGGAGAAGGATGAGAGGAGAGGGCAGGAAATAAACACAGAGAGTTGCCCAGCTAATGGACACAGAAACAGCAAAAACGGGGGGGTGGGGGGGGTTGATAAAAGTAAATAAATAAATAAATCCTTAAAAAAAAGTAGAGGGGAGGAAGATACGGACTATAGTTAGTAGTAATACTTTGACGATGCTCTTTCATGATTTGTTAACAAATGTTTCACAACAATGCAGGGTGTTTGTGGGAGCCCTGTATGATGTGATGCATGTTTGTTTTGTAAGTTCACAATGTTTACTGAACCCTTACTGTTTATGTATGTTCATGGATGAATGAGATACTTCAATAAATTGTTTTTAAAATAAAGAAAAAAAAAGAGATTGTCGTGAGGATTAAATTTAACAGCCCTGTAGGGCACTTAGCATGATGCCTGGCACAGAGTAACAGCTCAGTAAGTGGCAGGTCTGGCATTCCTCATGACAAGCTGTGCAGTGGACATTGGACGCCCAGTTCACAGATGAGAAACCAAGACCCAAGTAGATTAAGTTTCCCACCCAGAAGGCTTCTGAGTGGAAAAGCCCAGACGCACACCTGGAGCTGCCTGATCCCAAAACCCATGTGCTTGACCCTGATGCCACACGGGTGGAACTGGGCCTCTTCTGAAGGCCTGTAAACCATGAACTTGGGATCTGAAAGGACCTTGCAGCTCTCAAAGTCCTGGTGGCGATCAAAATAACCCCATCAGGTAGCAACGGCTCCCCTCCAAACCCCAAGAGGGCCCTCGTGTCTGTTTAACTCCCTTCCACCCAGCTGCTCACCACACCATGCCCAGACAGGTACTTAATCAGGCCCTTTGATGAAAATATATGCAGCTGATAAGGCTGGAAAAGTATTCATTTTCCCTGCTCCTACCGAATATTTGATGCTGACATGAAACAGTGGGAGGCAAGCAACAAGAATAATTTCATAAAAGCACAATGGAAACTAAAGGCAAAAGAGAGAAAGTGAAAAAAGGCAGCCCATATACTGACTAAATGTTTGAAACCCAGGCTTTTATGTCTTTGAAATGGAATCCAGGAAAATTGCTGCAACCCCAGTGGGTAGTCGGAGGGCCTTTTCCCCTGGGTTGTGCATTGTTTGGGAGCCTCGGATCTCCAGGCTCATGGGTTGGGAGCGCAGCCCTGAAGCCTCTGTGCTGCACGGAGTGAGTCAGCCTCGGGGGCTGGCACGACCCGGGCCCCTCGTGCAGCCCAAGCCTGTCTCCGACACATGGAGTGGGTGTTTGCTGACAAGCGGCTTCATGGGAACGCTTGCCTTGGCATTTCTCGGTGCTGAATCAGGGAGAAAAGTTGGGCCGAGTGCCTGTGGGGCTCAAGGGAGAGAGAGAAGGAGAGAGAGAGAGAGAGCAGAACCTGAGGTGGGAGAACAAGTACCACCAAAGCAGGAAGCCCTGCAGCAAAGGTTTGTTAAGGACTTTCACTGTGCTGTCCTCATGCCCAATGAGGTGAGGGGGCCCCGGGAGGTACTATTATTCCTTTTTTAAAAAAATGTTATTGTGGTATAAAATATATGACAAAATTTGCCATGATAACCATTTTAAGTGTACAATTTGCAACGATATACTTACTATGGTGTGCCACCATCACCACCATCCAGTACCAACACTTTTTCTTCCCTTTTGCACATGAGGAAACTGAGGTAAAGGAAGGCTAACTAGTGACTAAAGTCAAATTCAAACTCGATTCTAACACCAAAGCCTGACACTCTGGTACTGCGAATCCCTCACCCTACCCATGTCGTGCTCTGTTCCACCTTCTCTCACCTTGCCCTCGCCAACTTTTTCCCCAAAGTCTAGGAAAAGCTATTGAGAAATAAAGGAAATAAGCAGATGTTGAGAGTGCCATTCTCCTCCTCAGACAGACTGGGAGGAAGTTTGCAACATCTAAAAGCAGGAGGCTGGGTGGCCCTGGATCAGCCCCGAGCGGGACAATCCTACATCTGAATTGCCAGATGGGGAGAGAAAAATCCAGACCTCCCACTCCTCTCTCATGGTGTCATCTAGAGCAGTGCTGTCCAAAAAAATTTAACACAAGCCATGTAAGTAATTGTAACTTTCTAGGAGCCGCATATTAAAAAGTGAAAAGAAAGAGGTAAAACTAATTTTAATAATATGTTTGATTTAAACCAATATCCAAAATATTATTTCAATATGTAATCAATATAGAATTATTAATGAGATATTTTTGTGTTCTTTTTTCAGGCTAAGTCTTCAAAATCCTCACCTCAGTTCAGACCTGCCTAGTCACATGTGGCTCCTGGCTGCTGTAGTGAATGGGGTAGATGAGATGTCCAGATGAGGATAACCTGTACCCAATATCCTGCTACAGGATGAAAACTTATACATAACTAAACTTCTTAAATTGTCATATGGGAAAAGTAACTTTTTTGATATACAGTTCTATGAATTTTCACATGAATAGAGTCATGTAATCACTATCACAATCAGGACTCAGGGCATATCACCCCAAAAACCTCCCTCGTGCCAACATATAGCGCCATATGCTCCTCCGTCTCCTACTCCCTGACAACCTTCGTTGCTCTGCACAAAAGGAATCATACAGCACTTACTTTTTGAGACTGGCTTCTTTCACTCAGTATAATGTCTTGGAGACTCATCCAAGTTTGTCATGTATATCAATAGTTTGTTCTTTTTCTTACTGAGTAGCATTACATTATATGGATGAACACAGTTTGTTTATCCGTTCAACCACGGAAGGACATTTGAGTTGTTTCCAGATTAGGGTGATTATGAATAGAGCTGCTATAAACATATGTTCAGTGTTTTTTAAATGTGAACATAAGCTTTCATTTCTCCAGGGCAAATAGCCAGGAGTAGGATCGCTGGGTCAGATGGTAAGTGTTAGTAAGTGTGTGTTTACTTTATAAGAAACTATCAAATTGTTTTCCAGAGTAGTTGAACCATTTTTCATTCCCATCAGTAAGGTATGAGAGTAATGCATCCTTACCAGCACTCAATATTGTATTTTTTTTTTTTTTTTTTTTAGTTTAGCCATTCTGGTAGGTGCATAGTGGTATCTCCTTGCAGATTTAATTTGCTTTTCCCTAATAACTAATGATGTTGGGCATCTTTTAATGTGCTTATTTGCCTTCTTTATGTCTTGTTTGGTAAAATGTCTATTCAAGTCTTTTGCCCATTTTTTTGTTTGTGAATACTTTATATTCACCTTCATATTGGAAGGACAGTTTTGCCGGATAAAGAATTCTCGGCTGGCAGTTTTTCTCTTTCAGTTTCCTAATTGTATCATACCACTGTCTTCTCGCCTCCATGGTTTCTGAAGAGAAATCTGCACAAAGTCTTACTGGACGTCCTTTGTACATGATCGTTTGCTTCTCTCTTGCTGCTCTGAGAATTTTCTCTTTATGTTTTACATTTGACATTCTGAATAATATGTGTCTTGGCATAGGTCTATTTGGATTTATTCTTATTGGGGTACGGTGTGCTTCTTAGACATGTAAGTTCATTTCTTTCGTGAGAGTTGGAAAATTTTCAGCTATTATTTCCTCAAATACTCTTTCTGCCCCTTTTCCTTTCTCTTCTCCTTCTGGAACTCCCATGACACGTATGTTCTTGCATTTAGTGTTATCATTCAACTCTCTGAGCCCCTGCTCAATTTTTTCCATTCTTTTCTCTCTCTGTTCTTTTCTCTCTTCAATTTTAGCTGCTCTGTCTTCAGTATCACTTATTCTTTCTTCCATCATTTCGAGTCTGCTGTTGTATGCCTCAAATGCATTTTTTACTTCACCTATTGTGTCTTTCACTCCCATGAACTCCGTTATTTTTCTGTTCATGATTTCAAATTCTTCTTTTCATTTGCGCAATGACTTCCTGATGTCATTGATCTCTTTAACTATATTCTCTTTCATCTCATTAATTTGATTTTGGAAATGTGTGCTCATCTCACTGATTAGTTCTCTCAAATTCTGCATCTCTTCTGGGACTTTGCTGTATTCCTTTTCTTGGGCCATGTCTTCTATTTTCTTAGTATGGCCCGTAATTTTTTGCTGGTGCTTAGGCATCTGGTTAGTTTTATTTTACTTAGATGCTCTATCTCTTTCTCTTTTATGGGGTTTTAGTGGCAGGAGGCTGTGAGTTACCACCGCTCTTTGATTTTTGGCTCAAACTTGATTGTTAGGATTGTTCTGCTGTTTGCTAAAAACTGGGCACTGGACCCAGTAATTGGTTGTAGAGTCGTTTCCTAGGGCCTTGGGCAGGGAGGCTATAGAGGCCAGAAAAAGCTTCTCTTACTTATTAATTTTCTTATGTGCACGTCCTTGATCTGCCAGGAGATGGCGCTTGTTGGCAGCTCTCAATTCAATGCCTGGTCGGAGCGTATTTGTTGTGACACAGACCAGATCAATGTGATAGAGCTTCCTGTCTGGAGGCTCGGAGCCCTGTGATTCAAACTTTCTGAAACAGTTCTCCAGACTTCTCTCATAGCGCCCCCCTTTTCCCAGCTAGGAAATATTTCCACTCCCTTCTGAATCCTCAACAATCAGTCCCTGTTAGTAGAGGAGGAGATTGGGAGGTTTGTATATTTTTAGCCCCTTACAGGCTCCAAGGCAAACAATGGCACAGCCCCACCCAGCCTGGAAGGGCTCTCGGGACAGGGCAGACCAAACCTGGGAGTCCAAAGCAGGGTCAGCCCCAGGCTCTCTCCCCCTCTCCTGTGGTGTCCTCAACAATTAGTCCAGGCTAGAAGAAAGGGAGGTTGTGAGGGTCAGATTTCTCCAGTCCTTTCCAGGCTCCCAGGGCAAACCGCCATGTGGAAGGGTCCGTGGGGCTCTGCAGCCCAAATTTCAGGTCAGAACCTGAGTCAGCCTAAGACTGTGTCCCTCTCTCTCCCCTTTCTGGGAGTGGCAGATCCCTGAAGCCCCCTTTGTCTGTGGTCGCAGGCCAGGCCCAGGGGCCTGAGAATTCTGAAGAGTGCGGGAGAGGGTGCCGGCAGCAGCAAAAGCTGCTACTTAAAACTCACAGTTCTGTAGTCGCGATTTCCCTCTTCTGTCCCTCTCTCCTCTGGGTGGTGTGCAGCCTTCACCTGCTGTCCTAAACCCTAGAAGATCTTTTTAGGGACTGTTTCAGCTTGTCCTCTAGCTATTTTTCTGGAGAAGAGATTCCCGTGTCTTACTAGTCTGCCATCTTCCCGGAAGTCTCTTTTGCCCATTTTTTAATTAGGTTGTGTGTTTTCTTACTTTGCATTCTAAAAGTTTATACATATATATATTCTGGAAATGAGTCCTTTGTCAAATATGTGAATTACAAATATCTTCTCCCAGTTTGTTGCTTGTCCTTTTAGTCTCAACAGTGTTCTTTCACAGAGCAAAAGTTTTTAATTTTGATAGTGCCCAATTTATAAAAAAATTTTTAAGAATTGTGCTTTTGGTATCACGTATAAGAACGCGTTGCCTGACCCCTAGTTACAGTCTAAAGAAATTTAGCATGGGTTTTATTTGTGAAAATCTACTTTGTCATATGTCATATTTATATTAATTCAGCATTCATTCATCCCATGGATATTTAATAAGTGGAAATCCATCACTAGTAAAACAAAAATGATAAGACTTGGCCCATAAGAGTGGCTGCCATTAACTGAAGGTACCATGGGCCAGTGGCCACATAAACATTATCTATAACCTTCAAGTCAGGCATTACTATCACCATTGTACAGGGGAGGAAACTGAAGCTTCGAGGGGTTAAGTAATTTTCCATAGTCAACAGCTGGGACTATGAGTCAGTGTCAGCTTAACTCCAAAGCACACAAGTATGAGAAAGTTCTTTGGTTTCTAGCAACAGAAAACAACTCTACCTTGCCCAAGATGTAGTCCACAGGAAGATCACAGAACCAAAGAAAAGGCTGGGCAAAAAAATCACGGAAGGTCCAAGGATCCAGGCAGCAAGAAAAAAAAAAAAAAAGTTAATTTCAGGATATCCCTTCTGGATGAAATATCTTCAGCTATTTTCAGGCCTTTCTTTTATCCTCTCAAGACCCAGGTTTCCAAGAGCAATCATCTGACCGAGCTGTTGTGGTTTATGTGACCATATTTGACCAATGATGGGGGGACACTTTGGTTGACAGTCCTGTCAAGTCTACATCTAATGAGAGGCAGGGTCTCCTTTCCTTGTTGAAAGGAATATTGAAGTGCTGTTTTCAGAGGAAAAGGGAAGAATGGATTCTGGGATAACAAATACCACAGAAGCCCACCAAGGCAGTGGCTTCCAAAATCCCTGACCGCAATCCGTGTTGAGAAACGTATTTCACCAAGATGCAAGCATGTACACACACAGCTGAAATGAGAGTTTCATGTGACAATATGTACCCTTATAATGTGTGCTACACTCTGATATGTTGTAGTCCTTTCATCTTTGTAAAATGGATTTTGCAACTCCATATTGGGTCACAGCCCAAAGATTGAAAATCACTGTATTCAGCAGTGATTTCCTTCCTCTCCCTATCATTGAAGACTCCAGAAGGAAAGACTTATATGAAACAATGATGGTTATTTAGCTTTGCTAAAAGATGCTAAAAGCAATATAGCAGGAATGGGTTGGCTTTTATAATGGGAATTTATTAGGTTAAAAGCTTACAGTACTGAGGCTGTGAAAATGTCCAAATCAAGGCAGCATTGGAGATGCTGTCTTACCGAAGGTTGGTTGCTGGCAATCCTGGACTCCTGCCATGTGGCGAGGCACAATGGTGGCTCTCTGGTCTGGGTCTCTGCCTTCTCCTCCAGGCTTTCTTTCTCCTGTGCTCAGCTGTGGGCCATCAGGTGTATGGCTCGTCTCTTCCCTCTCCTCTGGCCTCATTCTTTCAGCCTCTCTGGGGCTTCTTTCCATGCCTCCCTGCTCCACTGATTGCAGCCTCCAGCCTCTGGGACTTCTTTCTGAGCCTCTTGGAGTTTCTCTGTTTCTGCTGCTTTTTTTCTGTGTATCTGTGGCTTATTCTCTCTCCCATTTATAAAGGACTCCAGCAAGAGGACCAAGACCCACCCTGGGTCACACCTCACCGAACAATCCAATCAAAGTCCCCCAACAGAATCCAATCCAATCAAAGGGTCCCACACCCACAGGAATGGGTTAGCTTTAAGAGCATGAGCTTTTCTGGGATCCACAAAAAGCCTCAAATTGTCACAAAGGTATAAAGTGGTGAGCTCCATATTGTATGCCCTGAAAAGTTTGCTGTGTGAATGGAGATGTAAAACTCCTGTGGTTAAGAAAAGGCTGGCAAAAGGTGGGTGTTTTTCCACAGAAGCAGATCATGAAAGAAGGATTTGGAGTTAGTACCTTATTTGTGAGGTGATCCCAGGAAGCAGAGAGAGAGAGGGAGTGACAGAAGCAAAACAGGGGAGAGAGGAAAGCCAGGAAAGGGCTTGTGAAAAATGTGCTGACACCGTGGGCAGCTGGGCTTGGTCACACTGGATTCCCTCAGAGAAACGGTGCAAAACTTGCCTGAGCCTGGTCCCACCAAGGGGCAAGGAAGCCACAGTGTTCATCCATCTCAGTGTTGAAGGTCATCCAAAGCCATTAACTTCCTGACACTTCCAGCCTATCTCACATGAGGGCCAAGCTCCCATGGCCAGAGAACACACTCAGACAGAGAGACACAGGAAGCTTTGGGCTGAAGGGGAATGGTCTGCAGGTGACCTCCAGGGTGGCCAAGGATAAACAGTATGAAGGTCTCCTTCAAGAGGAGGAGCCCAGGAAGCCATTTTCAGCCATAAACACCTACATCTCTTCCCAGACCTCACCCCACAGTCAGGCACACCCTGGCTCTCCAGGGTACCTTGGAATGGTCCAGTCCCCTGATTCGAAATTCATCAAGTGCTTCTGGCCTGGCTGCCTGCTTTCCCTGCCTCGGCATCGCTGAAGGAAGAAAGGAAATCCAGCCAACTAGTTCTTGGGTCCTACCTGCCCTCTCTCATTCTCAGCCAATGTTCTTCTGCCATTACATTTCAGTAAATCTTTATCCATCCTCTCTGTCTCCTTAATCCCAGAAGAGAAGAAGGCTCTACTCCTGTCAAGGTGCCAATGAAAATAAATATCCAGGACACAGAGAGGGATCCAGTGCACAAACCTTGATTTATTACCTACTATTTGTCAGATTAAAACACAGAATAGATTGAGGATGGGTGTGTGTGAGGTCCAGGGCGTGGGAACAGAATTAGCATTGAGCATAGGGGAGCTAACTCTTAATCAGCAAGGCCTCAGGCAGAGTGTCTTAACCCAGGCTGCACATGGAGGCCTCGGAGGAGCCTTTAAAAACTACTGGCTCACAGCATGGGAAGGGGTAGATCCCAGGAATCGTTTGTTTTCTTTTAACAGCTTTACTGAGATGTAATTCACGTACCATACAATTCACCCACGTAAGTACACAATTCAATGATTTTCAGTATATTCAATTATGTGCAAACATCCACAATTTTAGGACATTTTCATCACCTCAAAAGGAAACTCTGTACCCTTTAACTATCACACCCCTGTGCCTCCATTCCTTACCCCCTTCCAACCCTAAGCAACCACTTATCTACTCTCTGTTTCCAGAGATTTCCCTTTATTTGGACGTTCATATGAATGGCATCATACAGTATGTGGTCTTTTGTGACTGGCTTCTTTCACTTCGTATATTTTCAAGGTTCACTCATATTGTAACATGTGTCAGTATTTCATTCCTTTTTGTGGCCAAATAATATTCCATTGTGTGGATAACAATATTTTGTTCATTCTTCCATTAATAGACATTTGTGTTGATTCCAACTTTTAGCCATTATGAATAATGCTGCTACGAACATTTAGGTACAAGTTTGTGAGACACACCTCTTTGATTCTCTTGGGTATATACCTCAGGATAGAACTGCTGGGTCATTTGGTAACTCTGCTTAATCTTCTGAGGAATTGTGAGGCTGCTTTCCAAAGCAGCTGCACCATTTTAAGGTCCCATAAATAGTGTATGAGGCTTCTGATTTCTCCCCATCCTCACCAATTCTTGTTGTTATCTGACTTTTTGATTCGAGCCATCCTGCTGAATATAAAGCGGTATCTTATTGTGGTTTTGATTTGCATTTCCCTGATGACTAATGATGTCAAGCAGCTTTTCATGGATTTATTGGCCGTTTGTATATTTTCCTTGGGGAAATATCTATTCAGATCCTTTGTCCATTTTTTAATTGGATTATTTGTCACTTCATTATTGAGTTGTAAGAGGCCTTTATATATTCTGGATACAAGTCTCTTAACAGACATATGATTTGCAAATATTTTCTCCCATTCTGTGGGTTGTTTTTTCACTTTTCTGATGATGTCCTCAGAAGCACAAAACTGTTTAATTTTGATGAAGTCTAATTTATCTATTTTTTTTCTTTTTTTGATAATCAAGACAGTATAGTACTGGCACAAGGATAGACATATAGGTCAAGAGAATACAATTCAGAGTCCAGAAATAAACTCATGTGTCTATTGTCAACCAATGGGGAAAGAATAGTTTTTTTAACAATGGTGCTAGAAGAACTGGATATCCACATGCCAAAGAATGAAGTTGGTCAGAAATTAACCCTAAATGAATCAAAGACCTAAATATAAGAGCTCACATTATAAAACTCTTAGAAGAAAACATAGAAGTAAATTTTCATTGGTAAAAGATTTGGATTTATCAAAAGATTCTAAGTATGACATGACATCTCACCCCAGATTCTAATGCACAGGAAATATAAGATGGAACAGGAAGGAAGAAATAGTACTTTGTTCATTGTTCTGGGTCTTGTAGATAACCTTGGTATTGCATTCAATTCTTACAACAATGCTCTTTGTTAGATATTACTGTACCCCATCTCAAAGGCAAAGAAACTGAGGCTCATAAAAATCAAGTAATTTGGGAAGTGGGTGTGGCTCAAGCAGTGGGGCACCTACCTACCACACGGGAGGTCCTGGGTTTGGTTCCAGGTGCCTCCTAAAAAAGACCATCAAGACAGCGAGCCGGCGCAACAGGCTGGCGCACAAGCTGATGCAATGAGATGATGCAACGAAATGATGCAACGAGGAGACACAAAAAGGAAACACAATAGGAGACACAACAAGCAGGGAGGGTAGGTGGCTCAAGCTATTGGGCACCTCCCTCCCACATGGGAGGTCCCAGGTTCAGTTCTCGGTGCATCTTAAAAAGAAGACAAGCTGACACAGAGAGCACACAACGAACAGACACAGAGAGGAGACAGCAAGCGCAAACAATGGGGGAGGATATAAATAAATAAATAAATCTATCTTTTTTAAAAAATCAAGTAATTTGCCTAGGTTCCCATTGCCATTAGCAAAAGGGTCAAGATCACCATCCAAGACTGAGTCCAAAGGTCATGACTCTTTCTACCGCACCATATATCTCCCAAGTGAGTTTTTTTTAATAAGATCGAAAAATCGAAAATTAGGGTTACTCCTGGAAAGGGCAAGGCTGGTCTAGGTAAAGCACAGTGGGAGTCCTGGGGGAAGCAAGGGGCCCTGGACACCCAAGGCTGTTTGTGGAACTAAGAAAACTAAGGAGTAACATTACCAGAGGGAGATGGAATACCATCCAAACCTGCCCCTTCCTGATGGTCCCAGAGGCTAGCCCTGCTCTCGAGTGTGTCTCATGGCCAAAATTAGTTCAATGAACCATTTTCCCATCAGACCCTGACCTATGACTCAGGACATCACAGCCCACCAGTCTGTGTCTGAGAGACCCTCAGCATGGTTAATCTTCTCTTCTTTATCCCTGGCCTCCAAGCTGACTATGTGGATAAACCCACATCCCAGCCTCCAGCCTTTCCTTATTCCACAACTGATTTCTGTATTCTCTGTGCCTGCTCAGCTCTCCAAGCTCAGCAGCCCATCTGGTTGAAAGGATATCCTGCTGTTTATAGCCTCCTCTAGGACTGCTTGAAGACAGGAGAAATTCTATTCACTTTTGCTCTTCTGTGTTTTCCCATGAAAGCAAACTAGATTTTATTTAAGCATCACATTTGGAGACAGAAAAGGAACTTCAGTCTTTGCTTTCCAGACTGTATTTTTCAGCAACAACAAGATGCCCAATAAATTAAGGCAATCCTCAAAAGTAAACGTTCAAAACTGAAACCTCCCAAGCCTCCCAAGCTGTGCGTTCAGAATCCAAAGCATCTTTTAGTGAATACTGGAAAACTGTAGCACTAGAAGAGGACCTAGAGATCATCTCATAGAAGAAGACGCTGAAACCCAGAGTGGAGGCATGACTTGCCCAACATCATGACATGAGGCAGCAGCATACCCAAGACCAGAACCTGGTGCTTTGGATTGATATAATTTAATAAAAATTATTCACTGACTCAAAAAATGCAATTAATAAAACCATATCCAGAATTTGTGTGTGACAAACCTGGATGTGAATTGGGTCAGAATCTCTAGGAACTTCAGGATCCCTGGGAAAGGAAGGGCTCCTGTGGCTTGGAAAAAGATGGGTCCTTCAAACTCACAAGTGGGTGTAGGTAGCGGTGCTTAGAGCTAACCCTGCCTCCAAACAGCAGACCCCCAGTGGGATGGCTTCACAGTGAGTCCCCCGTGGCCTTGAATGTGCTTACACCCATTTCCCTGGCCAAGCCCAGTTGGTCCAGCATAGATATGGATGACCCAAGCTGTGCCAACCAGATTCTCTCTCATGGGAATTTAGGACTTGAACAATGAGAAACAGGTGGGAAGTCTTCAGAACTGAGTCGTGTGGATGGCAGCATTCTAGAAAATAGCCTCATAAACTACCACCACTGAGGTCCCAGGGGCATGTGTAGTTCCTTCCTAAGACCTGATTTTGTGAGTTAGCTTAGTACTTTTCTAAGAAAGACTTTAGCTGGACAGAATCAGTTTCCTTTGTTTAAAACCAAAAGTACCTTAATGAATACACTTGATACCATTGTGCATCAATTTGTAGGGTCACAGTTAAAAAGAAATACAAGTGGTCACCTAGTTCCTTCCCACCTCTTATCAGGGATAAGCAGTCGCAATCTTGGGCAAATAGGGGGTAACAGGGAATCTGTCTTATTGTCTTTAAGGCTCTAAGGAAAGAGGTTTCAAATTTTGGCCCTCGTACACTATACCCAAAACCCTTCTTTTCTGTATTCTTTGTTTTTCCTGTTCACATTGCCAGCAAGGTGGCAAGTTGTTCAGGTTATGGGCTTTGGAGCTGGACTCCCTGGGTTTGGGTCCTGATACTGCTGCTTTCTAGCTCTGCGATTAGGGTATTGCTTAACCTGCCCATCTATAAGGAGGAGACCATCAGAGTGCTTACTTCATGGGGCTGTTGTGAAGAGTTAACTGATAAAAAGTACTCAGAACAGCACCCCATAGCCAACTTTTCCCTCCTCTTGTATTCCTTGTGCACCAATTCAACACACGCTAGTTCAAAACCACATGCTTCTAGGAATAAACCTTGAAGGCATCTTGTTGAGTGAAATAAGCCAGACACAAAAGGACAGCTATTGTATGGCTTCACTTATATGAAATAACTAGTACATACAAACTCTTAGAGACAGAAAGAAGAATACAGGTTACCAGGAACAGAGGTGGGGGTGGAAAAGAGGTAGCTAATGCTTAATGGGTGCAGAGTTGCTGTTTGGGGCAATGGAAATGTTTGGTAATGGATAGTAGTGATGGTAACACAACATTGTGAATGTAATTAACACACTAAATTATATATTTCAAAGTGGTTAATATGGGCAATAGAATGTTTTATAAGTGTTACCACAGCAATTCTTTAAATACCCCTTTCTGTCCAGAAGTCTTAGAGGGCCTCTGCACATGATTTTTCTGCCTAGGAGGCTTACCACACCCCACATCTTCCCAGTGCTACATTGCAAAAATGGCCCCAATTCTCTGCCCTTCCCTGTATGCCCTCCCTTTACTAAGTGGTTTTATTGCTTCTCCCATCAGGGGGTGGAGTCCATATTCTCTACCACTTGAATCTAGTCCAATCATGTGACCTGCTTTGGCTAGTAGAATTTGGTGGCAGTGACACTGTACCGTTTTTGAGCATGGGCCTTAAGAAGTCTTGCGTGTTTTCTCTCTCTCTCTCTCTCTCTCTCTCTCTCTCTCTCTCTCTCTCTCTCCTCTCTCTCTCTCCCTCTCTCTCTCAACCCTGCCCAGCCATAACCCAAGCTAGCCTGATGGATAACGAGAGACATATGGGCCAGTGTCCACTCTTACCCAACCCACAAGCAGCCAATCCCCAGCGGCAGAGCTACCTTGCTGCCCAGCATCTGACAATAGATGCAGAAGAACCACCCAGCCGAACCCTGCCCAGATTGCCCATCCACTGCTTGGTAAGTTACCTAATAAGTGACTGTTGTTTCAAGCCACTGAGTTTTGAGGTGGTTTGCTGCACTGTAAAAGCTAACTGATGATACACACCCTCTCTGAGCCTTCATGTTATAAGGAGAATAATGGAAACAGTACTAATAAAACCTGTCTCATTCGTTGTGAAGACTAAATGAGATACTTGCAACGTATATAATATTCTTAGCACTATATCAGACAGAATGTCAGTAAATGGTTACATTTGACATGTCCTTAAATATTAGCATCACAGACCATGCGCTCCTTTTCATCCTCTTCCCTCCTCCTTGTGCACAATCCGGCAGCACCACCACACCTCCTCCCCAGCCTGCAGTTTCCCCATCTTGGTGACTAGGCCTGAGGAGCACCTGAGCTCCCAGCCTCCCGCTTCTCTGCGGGAGGAGACATCAGAACCCCGGCCAGGAAGGCTTCACATTCAGTGCCTTGGACTCCTTGAACTTCGGCCACCCTGTGAGCCTTAGCCACCAGGGGGCAGCCTCACCCAGCCACGCAGGAAGCCAGGCCCGGCCTGTGGGTGCTTTTTGTTTTCTGGTCCTGCTGCCCACTTTCTCTGAAGGCCCAGGGTCTCGGAAGCCCATGCTGGTGCCCTGTCCGAGGGCCACACCCCGACTAGGACGGCTCACCTGTTCACGGGGAACCTTCCCTTCTGACCCGGAGCCACCCTCCCCCAGCCAGCTTGAGCAGACGCTGGTGGCAACGCTTCCCCAGCGCCCGGCAACCTCTCAACCTACGTGAGTGGTTTCATAATTCATGTCTGCCCATCAGCGGACAGATTTAGCCTGCTGCCTGCTGAGTCTGGAAATACTGAATATTAAAATATCCCAGACGCTCGCCCTTCTGACGCCCTCGCCTCTCAGAATCGCACGCAGCTGGTTGCACCAACAATTCCGGAGCTACACATCAGTTTGCCAATTAGGTAGATTTTGAGCACCCAGAGGTGTAACTTGCGTTAAAACATGCTTCGGAGTGTTCAGGGCCACATTCTAGGTGCATGACCTTGGAAAAGTCTTGCTTCTAAGCCAGGATATTTTCTTCTGCACCGCTTGCTGCTTAAACTCTCCCAGCCCCTTTGTGGCACTATTTGCAATAAAGGGTAAGAGAAATCCTATTTGAAGGGTTTTAGTGAGGGACTGTAAAGCAAGAGACCTTATTTCAAGGTAATTCTGCTGCAGAAACATTATCTGCCCACCCAAGCAGCAGTAAGGAGGCTCTCGGGAATTAAAACCTGCCATTGAGGGTGGAGGAAGCAGAGGGGAGTCTTTCATATTTGGTAGATAGGTGTGTGTGTGTGTGTATGTGTGTGTATCTCACACTCTTACCAAATTTTGAAACTGGCTTCCTCTGATGCAGATCAATGACAAGCATCTCCCACCTTTGATGTGGAGTTTTCAAAACTTCTACCAGTAGAATTCAACTGCTAGACCTTTTTTGTTGTTGTTGTTGTTGTTAGACCTTTTTTTCGGGGGGCAGGGGTGGGGTGCTGTTTCTCCCTCAGATTCAAAATAGAGGAATGGGTTGGGCCTTATCTCTTGGCAGATTCCATTCTTTCATCCCACAGGAATCTGTTGAGCACCTAAAGTGGGCCCTGGTGCTGAGCTGAACTCAGCGTGTGAAATCTAATAGGGACGCAAGACTTCGTGAGGAAAATAAAGGTTGATGGGCAGGCAGCACAGAAGGCAAAGTGCAGCAGTGGGCATTGGAGGCCCAGACTCCACAGGCGGAGTCTGCAGTTCCTCTGCACCACGTTCAAGAAGGCAGTTAAAGCAGGAGGGGGGAGTGCCCAGCAAACTGGGGTTCAAGTCCTACCTCTGCCACCCACTGCACTACCTTGGACTCATTCCTTCTTCCCTCCTGAGCCTTGGTTTCCTCATCCATGAAGTGGGAACCATACCCACTTCAGAGGCTTTAGCTGGGACTTAAAACAAGAGGTGCTTTGCTTGAAAATGACTTCATCACAACTGGTGGAAAAGTTACTAACTGGATGAGTAAGCAGTTAAACTAAGTAGAATGACATATTCCAGTCTGAGGTAGGCTTTACCCACCCATCTCCCCTCGCTGAGATGACTCATGATATTCACCTCTCAGAGGTACCTGGCCAGCAGTCCAGGAATACCTACTGTATGTGTTTACTATCGTTGCTGTAACAAATCACCACAAATTTAGTGGCTTAAGACAACACAAATTTATTCTCTTACAGTTCTGGGTGTTAGAGATCAGAAATCAGTCTCACTGGGCTAAAATCAAGGTGTTACCAGGGAGAATCTGTTATCTTTGCCTCTTCCAGCTTCTAGAGGCACATTCACATTCCTTGGCTCATCGTCCTCTTCCTCCATCTTCAAAACAGGCACTGTGGAGCTGAATATTCTCTCATGCTGCATCTCCGTAGTTCTCTCCCCCTCTTCCCTTTATGAGGACCCTGTGATGGCATGGGCTTATCACAGTATAATCCAGGATAATCTCACCATCTCAAAGTTAGTTGACTAGCAACCTTAATTCCATCTGCAACCTTAGTTCCCCTTTGTCATGTGACCTAACATATTCACAGGTTCTTTGGGGGACCATTATCTAGCTGCCAAACCTACTATTTCAGAGATGGGGACCCCAGGTGAATGAATGGAGAGGAGTCGGCCCATGTCCCATCCATGGTGGCAACTGAACAGCCCTGGGGAGACTGCAAAGGCACTGGCCCCAGGGTCAGGAGGTATGAGGTCTGGTCTGCCAGGAACCAGGGACAGTTCATTCTCTCTAGGCATTACTTCGTCACCTGTAAAATGGGAATAATTACCCCTGCCTATCACCCACATATCACTGCTATGAGGTTTACATGTGACTCCCCACTTAGGGCCTCCTACAGATGAGGCAGTGGGGGGACCTGGAGGCATAAAGGACACAAGACCTGCTCCCAAGGAGCCCACATCCCAAGCCATTACTTTCCAACCAATATTCATTATTATTTTCCTCCCGAAACTTCTCAGATTTGCCTGCAAATTACAGCTCCTCTGAGAACAGGAACTCTGAGATGGAGATCCCTAATCACTAGATTTAAAAGTATGCACTTCCACGTATATTTTTATTTGAATTTTTCCCAAATTTTCACTTATTTTCAAAATATTTTTAATATTAATAAAGATTGTTTCAATTTATAAAGATGAAAAAAATAAAGGTTGTTTATTCATTCAAAATCTCATCGCCTTAACACTTTGCTCTTTCACGTTTCCTTTCATTTATAAATGATGTCGCATGCTTTAGTCAAAGAGCAGATACTGTTTTGCATTCCTCTCTTTTCATGTAGCATTAGCCTACAAGCACTTTTCCTTGTAGCTAAGCACTTTCCAGAATGGTGGTTATTAACAATTATGTGTCAGCTCCCAGGTTTATTGGGGATTTTGTTGGTTGAGGATTTTGTTGGGGATTTTGTTGGTTGGTTGGTTTTGTGGATTTGTTTGTTTGTTTTTGCTATTACAGATAAGGCCACAATGAATATCTTCACACATATTACTCCCTTTTCTTTTGAATTATTTCCAGAAGATATTTTCCCAAGTATAGAATTCTATTTGACCCTTACCACAGCTCTACAAAGCAGAGTTGAAATAACTTTATTATATGGAGGAAACGATTGGATCACTGAGAAAGGTCAGTAAGTTGTCCCTGGATGCACAGCTGGCTGGTGAAAGAGCTGGCTTGAAACCCCCTCATCTTCTGATTCAAATACCAGGGACTTTTCCAGGGCATCACTACCTACTAGGGGACGAGGAAGCTGCGAGACACCCAAAGCTCCAAATCCCCACCCTGTGTCTCTTCGCCCTACCCTCTGCTCCCTCACCACTTCCCCTTCCAGCCCCACCCAGTCCTGCAAGCTCATGAGACTGTGGCTTCATATGCAGGAACACGAGTTGAAGGCCTAGAAACGAATCTTTAAGAAAAGTTACTCCCCCTGATATCCCACCACAGTGAGGACCCAGCTGCCTCCCGGGTCCCAGGCAGTCCCTGTTCCTACAGGAGGTGGGAGAGCTCAGTGGCTGGGATCAAGGATCTTGGAGATGAACTCCTGGATCTGAGTCCTGCATCTACCACCTCCCAGCCCTGTGACCTTGGGCGGGTTACTCCACCTCCCTGAGTCTCGGTCTCCTCACCCTTGAGTTGTGGGTGGTGGGTGGTGGGATGAAATGAGTCGGGCCCCACATGGGGCTTGTAGCAGTGCCTGGCTAGTCCTGAGCACTACGTAAATAGCACTTTCTCTTACCAACCCCACTCTCTCAGTGACCTAGGGCGGAGGTAACAAAGTTCCACTGACTTGGTGGCCTAAAGCAACAGAAATGTGTTCTCTCACTGTTCTGGAGGCCAGAGGCCTGCTGTCAAGGCACAGCACTGCTGCAGGCGTCCAGAGGCTCCAGGCGAGGACTCCCCTCACCTCCTCCGGCCCCTGGCGGCTCCTGGCGTTCCTTGGCTCGAGGCTGCAGCACGGCCATCGTCCCTGCCTGTGTGTGTCTCCTTTCCTCATCTTACAATGACAGCAGACACTGGAATTAGAACACACCCTAATCCAGGATGATCGCATCGCCGTCCTTACCTTAATTAGATCTTAAAAGTCCTATTTTCAAAAAAGGCCACAGTCTGAGGTGCCAGATGAATTGGGGGGCGGGGGGCACTATTCAATCCACTACACCCACTTTGCCTATGAGTTGAGTTACCGTGAAGGTTTCTCCTCGCTTTGGTGGAGCAGGATGTGACTGAAGTCAGTACTGTTCACTTACTCCCTTACTACCTTAGTCCAGCTTCCACCACAAGGCCCTTCTATTGGGTTCACAAATGAGAGGATTTGGTTCCAATACCTGACGTGCTATGGCAAATCAGAGTTGACAAAGCTCAATGTCCCAGTCACTCTCCACAGCAGCCTGGCCAGGGTGAGGTAGATATTATTGCCCCTCACTTTGCTGGGGCAAGGAGGCAGACCTCAAATCCAGGCCTTCCGACTCCACCCTCGTGCTCTGTCCACAGCTTTGTCCTCTGCAGGCTGAAAACAGAGGCCTCACAGAACAACCTGGGTCTGTTGGCCCAGTCTAAGTGCTCTCAGAAGTGCCCCATCTGGACAGTTGATCAGATGGTCAACTTCTCCACATGGTCCGGCCCTCTCCATGTTCGGCTGTGGAGCACATGCCGTTTTCCTCTCTCTGTTTCTTTTCTCCTCTGCAAGAGCTTTTTGAAAAAAGAAGTGTGAGGCTTTGCTGAGATTGGGTGTAGTACATTACCTTCTTCAAAGAAGCCACACATGTCTCTCAGCCTCTCAGTGCCTTTCTGTCTTTGGCACATGTTGGGCTGGGTCAAAAGCCAAACCAGAAATGGGACTAAGCTTTGCTCCCAATACACACCATGGTGCAGGGACTTCCCAAGCCAGCCCTTCTATGCCTGGTCTGGCCTGGCACCAGGGGCCCAAAAAGTCTGGACGAGTTGAAATCCCATAGCAGATGACATAGCTGTTTCCTGGTTGCAATTGCCATCGGGTCACAGAACAGAAGCAAGTGGGGACTAAAAGAGAAGCGATCTTCCTGGAAGGGAAAATGACATTACAAATCAAAAGCCTTAAACAATATGTGTGCATGCATATGCGTGTTTGTATACAGTATATGGGATTTGTGTACAAGGATGCTTGGCTGAATCTAGGAGAAGTTTCTGGAAGAATACCCATTAGATTGTTACCAGTGGTCCTCTGGGGATTTGGATTGCTTGGAGAGGTGAAAAGAATAAGGGGAATCACTACATAATTTGTGCATCTCACTAATTTCTTTTTTTAAATACAATTCACTTATTTAAAAGTTTTTATGGTATAACTCTTTTTACTCATCATTTCAATACAGGAATTTAAACTAAAGAAATAATTAAGCACATGCACAAAGACTGAGCTAACAAGGATGTTCAAGGAAGCGTTGTTTTATAACAATAAAAACTTGTAGTACTCTGTCCAGTGTATTAGTCAGCCAAAGGGGTGCTGATGCAATGTACCAGAAATCTGTTGGCTTTTATAAAGAATATTTATTTGGAGTAAAGGCTTACAGTTACAAGGCCCTAAAGAGTCCAACTCAAGGTACCATAAGAGGTACTGTCTCACCAAGGTCACTTGCCATGTGTTGACAAGATGATGGGTGATATCTGCAAGGTTCAGGCTTCCTCTTTCCTCTTAAGGCTCCGTGGGCCCAGCTTCTTCCGATCTCAGATGTAGGCTGGCATAGGGCTTATCTCTCTTCCTGGGGCTTTTGCTGTTTGAGCCTTCTCCTTTCTGTATATCTTCTGTGTGTCTTCTTGAGTGAGTGTCCATTTTTATAGCCCAGCAAGGGGTCAAGGACTTAAACTGAGTTACACCCTACTGATGTGGTCGAATCAAAGCCCTAATCTTAACATAATTTAACCAAAGACATCTCAGTTGAATCTAATACAATCAAAGGGTATCATGCCTAGAGGAACAGACCAGTTTACAAACATAATCTCTCTTTTTGGAATTCATAAATAATCTCAAACTGCCACATCCAGATATAGGGAATAGTCATACAATATATTGCTACTCATCTATTAAATCATTTGGTAAATGAATATTTATTGACAAAAAAAAAAAAAAACTGTTTACCATACATTATGTAGAAATAAAACAACCTTCACAAGAGTGTATAATACAATAGCATTTTATCTCCATCTGTGTGTATAAATATAGTGATCTTATTCTTAGCAAGCGTGGTGGTGTTACAGTTTTTTCTTTTACTCTCCTAGCTTCTTTGGATTTTCACATTTCTACAATGAACAGAAATTAGAAGAAAAGCCATTTTTACAAAGTACCAAGCAGGGTAGTCAGGGTGCCCTCTGGAATCTTGGATTCATTTCCTAGGGCTCCCATAACAAAATATCTCAAACTGGGTGGCTTAAAATAACAGAAGTGTGTTCTACGGTGCTGGGGCCAGAGGCCCCCAGGCCAGGTGTGAGCAGGACTGTGCCCCTCTGAAGCCTCTAGGGCAAATCCTTCCTGCCTCTTCTAGCTTCTCAGTCCTTGGACACCAGCCCCGGTGGATTTAGGGCCCACCTCAATCCAGTATGACCTTAGCTTAACTTGGCTTTCTCTGCAAAGACCCTATTTCCAAAGAAGGTCACATTCAGAGGTTCCGTCTGGACATGAATTTTGGGGGCCACTATTCAGCAGGTGAACACAGCCTCCCCTAACTCCTCACACTGCAGGGAGGAGGCAGAGGGCGGCCATGCCCCTTCCACTCCCCTCTTCGCTCAGGGACGAACCTCCTGCACAGAAGGTTCCAGGAGGAAACTGGAAAGGGGAAAAAAAGGAAGACTTGGGGCCTTGGAGCCCCTGTCTGCTGCCTGCTGACTCTGGGGGAAAGAAGTGAGGAAACAGGAATGTGAGAGGCTGATTTGCAAAAGGCAGGTGTTTTTGGTTTGCTAAAGGCTGCCAAGCAATAATACCAGACATGGGTTGGCTTTTACAATGGGGCATTATCAGGTTAAAAGCTTACAGCTCTGAGGCTGTGGAAATGTCCAAATCTAGGCTTCTTTGGGTGACATTTTCTCCCCGAGGACCAGCTGCTGGTGGTCCTGGACTCCTTGCCCATGGCAAGGTGTATGGCAGGGCACAATGATGGCGTCTGCCGAGCTCGGTTGTCTCCTCCAGGCTCCATTGCATTCAGCATCTTGCTCTTGTGGTGTTCTCTCTCCTGGGTTCCTCTCTGTCTCTGCAGCTTTTTTCTATATCTGCAGGTTTTTATTCCTTTGTTTATAAAGGACTCCAGTAAGAGGATTAAGACCCACCCAGGGTCATACAATCTAATCAAAGGCCTTTAACTGAAGTAATTTAATCAAAAGTTCCCACCTACAATAGGTTTACATGCACAGGAATGGAGTAACCCTAAGGATATGATTTTCTGGGTCCATAAAACCTGCACACTGCCACAGCAGGTTTTTGAGTAGTTCTGGCCATCCTCCTGTGTTTTTCACGCTCACCTCCCAGTCATCTAAGAGAAGCAGTTATGAGGATTCCAAAAGGTAACAGAACAAAGCACTTAGCCCAGTGCGGGCACACAGGAGGGCACAAGAGCCGAAGAGCCACCTGGAAGGCTGAGGCTGGAAGGGATGGAAAGAGAAGTCTTCCCCCAGCCTCTCCTGTGAGAGACCTCCCTGAATCCTCACTCTAGGCACCTGTCATCTGCCTTGTGGTTACGCCTTGGGCAGATTCCTCACTCTCTCTCTCTCTCTGAGCCTCAGTTCCCTTTTTAAAAAATTTATATATATATTTAAAAATTGGGTGTTTGTGTGAATTTTAATCACCACAATCTCACCACACTAAACCAACATTCCACATCCTCTTCCAGTTTTTCTGAGGATTAGTGGGTAATGTTTATGGAGTTGCAGACACTAAATAGATGTGAGATGTTCTGCTTTTTCCCTAACCGCTGTGACAATAGCAGTTCCCAATCTGGTACATTTCCCTTGAAATATTCTTCCAAATAGGCATAACCCTTATAATGTTCATCTAAGTCGTTTCCAGTTTTTTTGCTTTTAAAACAACATTAAATAAATGAACAATATCCTGCTTTATCTTTTCCCCGTCATTTTGAATTATTCTTAAGGATGAATTCCCAGGAATGGGCTTATATAGTAAAGTGTATAAAGGCTTCCTTTGTTCTTGAAACATATTCCCAAAATGCTTTCTTAAAGAGTGCCAGTGTCACCACTCCTAGCCACTCGTGACTGTAACGGCCTCATTAGTTTGCAGTTTTACTAATTTAAGTTTATAAAATAAATCTTTGACATTAGTTTGTTTCTTTTATAATAGAGAACACTAAATATGTTCCCCTTCTTATTTTCTAATTATATATTCTTGTGTAATCTGATTTTTCATGTCTTTCCATTTTCTCTCCCCTCACACAAAATTGTGTCCCCCAAAAAGATAAGTTCAAGCCCTAACCCCCAGAACCCATGAATGTAACTTTATTTGGAAATAGTGTCTTTGGAGATGTAGTTATCTAAGACAATGTCATACTGGATTAGAGTGTGTTCTAAAGCCACCATGGCTGGTGTCCTGATAAGAAGAGGGAAATTTGGACCCCAAGACACAGACACACGGAGAGAACACCATGTGAGGATGGAGACAGAGAGTGGAGTGATGCCTCTACAAGCCAAGGGACACCAAGGATCGCCCGCAACCATCAGAAGCTGGGATAGAGGCATGGAATAGATTCTTCCCCACAATCCCAGAGGGAGCATGGCCCTTCTGACAGCTTGACTCCAGAGTCTGAGAGAAGAGATTTCTCTCATTTTAATCCAGTTGGTATAAATTTCTTGTGGCAACCCTGGGAAATTAATATACCCTCCTTGGTCTTCTCATGGCTCCTCATTCCTACCTCTTCTCCTGGATTTACTCCTTTTGCAATTATCGGCTCATGTATATGTTCCCAACAAAAATATGCCTGTGAGCTCCTTGAGGGAAAGGACTATGTCTTCCTCTCTAGAACTGCCCTGTCCAGTATGGTAGCCATTCGCTGCATGTGACTATTGAGCTCTTAAAATGTGGCTAGTCCAAATGAGTTGAGCTATAAGTGTAACATACACACTGGAATTTGAAGACTTAATGAGGAAAAGAAGAATGCAATATATCTCATTAATAATTCTTATATTTATTATGTGTTGAAATGATTACACTGGCTATATTGGGTAAATCAGGTAAATTCAAATTAATTTCATCTGTTCATTTTTACTTTCTTAATGTGATTCCTGACTATAGCGATTTTACTTGTAATTACACTTTATATTTTAGCTTATTTGTTTTACTTGTAATTGTAGTTGCTATTTTAGCTTATTTCTTTTATTTGTTTTTGTAGTTATCTTATTTTTAACTGAGTGATTTATAACACTGCTCTAAGAGATGCTTTCTTTGCCCCTCATTTACAACCCATCTCCATTCCTTAACTTGTTATTGGAGTTGTTATTTTATGTTAACTGAGCAATTTATGATGCTGCTGTAACCAAATGCTTGTCCCTCTTTACAGTCCCTCATTTACAACCAGTTTGTGCTTTTCCCAGCAGGCTTATATCAGTTTTCAAGGGCTTCTCCAGCCATACTTGCACACTCCCTATTAACTGTAATGAAATATAATTAATTAATGCCAACTTAAATAACATCACTATCTCCACCTCCCTTTGTTTGAATCCAGTAAAAACCCTAAGCTCGTTAGAATGGGGGAGACAGATTTAAGCTTTCCTATCTCCTTGCTTGGCTGCACTGCAATAATACTCTTTCTTTCCTTGAAATCCTGGTGTCACAGCATTGACCATTGCTTGGTAACATTTATATAGGTTCTAGAAAATTTTAAAGTCTGTATGTGACTCTGCATTATATTTCTACTCGACAGCACTGCCTAGAGTTCTGATGCTTAGACCAATGTTCTCAGACAAGTCATTCATTAAATATTTGAGAATGTATTTATATGGGCTCTTGAGTTTTTTCTGAATTTGATTGTGGTCCTTTGTTTAAAAAATTATCGCAGCAGCACCAGAGTCATCTTCCCTTTGTCAGATTTGCATTTCCCTTAACATTTTGTATCAGTGAAACTAGTAGAAGATGACCATTAAAGGTAGCCATGAAATGAGAAAAGCAGGCAATATGATTACTTCAACAAAATGTAAAATATCTGCTCTTGCCAGGTACTGTTCTAGAGACTGGAGGTGGTCAGTGGAAAAAGTGGACATGGATCCTGCCCTTGAGGAGCTAACGTGGGGGAAGAGGGAGCAGGGTCAGGAGTATTGATTCCAAAAGGTGTAAGGGTGATGGCAAAAGGGTAAGTGGAATGGAGTGCAGGTGAGGCTTGCAATGAGCCAGTAGGTCTCTTTGAGAAGGTGAGATTTTGAACAAAGACTTGAAGGAAGTGGGGGTTATACCAAGTGGCTCCCTGGGGCAGAGTTTTTAGGCAACAAAAATAGTGAAAGCCAAGGGCCTAAGGTGGGAGCATGTAATTGACAGGGAATCAAGAAGTCCAGGCTTCTCACTTCTAGGCCTCAGTCTTCCTATCTCTTCTCAGTCTCCTCCCTCTACATCCCATGCAGCTCAGACACTCAGACCGTTCCTCCCAGCTCCGCCGCCGCCATCTCTCAGAACCGCTACGGCCCCACAGCCAAGGCTGCAGGCCATCACACTGCTTGTCTGAATTCTAGAAAAGGCTGCACCTGGAGCACTGGGGGAAGGGGCACTTGGAGACAGATATGGCTTATTTATGGATCAGGACAGCCTTTGGGCTGCTCGGCAAACCTGGCGCATCTATAGGAAGAGCAGCCAGTTGCTGGAAGGCTACTCCCAGGGGAGCTGCTGAGCTCGCCTGCCAGCCGGCCTAGATCCATCTCCACTGAGGTAGTTGGGAAAATCGCAGTTGCTTCTTAACTGGTTTCCCAGCTATCTCCTCTGCTACTGTCCCTCTTCCACTCTGCCTCATGGGTCTGACCACATCATTTCTGTGCTTAAGAGTGTCCCACCCAATACCTCCAGAATGAAAGTCCAACATTCTTAGCAGGGTGAATGAAGTCCAGCTCAGCCTGGCCCCAGCTAAACCCTTCGCTTTTTTTTTTTTAATCTAGACCCTTCCCCACCCATTCCATCTTTCCTTCAAGACTCACTGTGCCCCAACATGCCTTTGTTCCTGCTTCTCCATCTGCCTGGACTATCCCTCTCCCCTTGTCCACCTGGCAGATACGCATCCCCTCCCCCCCACCTCCCCACCCCGCAAATGTTCATCTCAACTGTCTCCTCTAAGGGCACAAGTTCTGGAGTCAGACTTCAAATCTCATCTTTTCTGCTTCCTACCATGTGTCTTGGGCAAGTTCTTCAACTGTCCCAAGTGGAAACCATAATGGAGCTGTTTTGAAGACAGAAAGGGCTAATGCACACGAAGAGCTTATTGCAGTTTGGCACACCGTAAGCACACAATAAGTGAGTTGTAATATTATTTGCGTCATTACTTTAGCAACAACTACTTCTACTGCTACTACTACTGCCACTCGCTCAGACAGAATAGATCCTCCCTCCAGTGTGCTCCCATGTGTCTTAGTTTGGGTTCCCCTGACCTTGGTATTGATTGTCCCAAAAGCAGACTCTGGATGCAGGTGGTTTAGCTGGGAATTGATCCCAGGAAGCCAAATGAGGAGGTATGAAAAGTGAAACCAGAAAGAGAGGAAAGCCAATAGAGGGTGCATTGGTGAAAGTTGTGGGCAACTGAGGTTTAATCCTGCTGGGTGCCCCTAAGAAACTGCCTCTACGAAAGTGCCTTTCTTCAGTGCTCAGAGCCACCCACAGAGGACAGGAAAACTGGGGTATTTATCCCCAGCTCCCACCACCACTGGTTTGAAGGCTGTCCCCTGAAACAGTACCCACCCTTCACTTCCACTGCTGCTGAGCACATTCCTGTGGTGCCCGAGAAGGCCCTCAGGCAGAATAGAAGAGAAATGCAGGTATTTGAAGTGTTATGTGGTCAGTGAGCTGGGAACGGTCCACCTGATAAACTCTGGTAGGCCAAGGGCAGCAATAGCTTCTGCTACAGCATCGCACTTTGTACATAAATATACACATGCCTTCACCCCCACGACACAGTTAGAATTATTTACTAGTACTCATCTCTGTCTCTGCTGCCCGTAAGTAAGAGCAGGAATTGTATCACATCATCTCTATATAATCCACTCTAGCACAGTAACTATGTGTGCTATAGGTGCACAATAAATTCTATGTGGAATAGAATTGTACTGAAATGACAAACTGGAATAATTCTAATCAAATCTTGGATAGTACTGGAGAGATCCCACATAGCATTTGAAAGCTATTCCTGCAATGATGAAATGTTGGGTTGTGACTTTTATGACAAATGATGTTCTCAAACTCTTCCAGGTTTTTAGAGAAAGAACAAGGCAGTGGAAACATGTCTGTCCTTGTGGTGGATTGTATTAATGTCAAAATATTCCTTGTCTCTACTCAGAGAAAGCCCTTATCGGTGCTTCTCTGAGAGTGGATTATATACTTCTACCCCCACAGAGGTCAGGCTTGAGTAGGTGACTGATGATGTAGAAATGATGTCTGCAACTTTCAAGCAAAAATTTAAAGGGCTTTTGTGTGGTTCTGCCCTTTTACTTTTCCCTATTTCTTTGTCCAAGAATGAAAGGGACATTGAGCACAGTCACAGCCAATTTACAATGAGCATAAATACAAGAAAGAAGTAAACCTTTGTTGTTGCAGGCATCTAAGATATGGGTGTCATTTGATACTACATCATAACTTAACCTAAACTGGCTGACCCTACCACGTTTTCTCCCTCTTGTGACATGAAGAGGTGAGAGGAAGGTCTTGAGGGGGAGAGAGGATCAACGTGAGGAGGTAATAGGTTGTCTTAAAAGTAACTCCACCTGCAACCCATGTGGACAAAGCATTTCCTGCCTGCCCCCTGTATCTAGGAAAATGTCTGCACATGAAGAAAGAGATGGAGCCTGGAAAAGCTATTATTTCTTCTCCTCCCATGAACTGGGGTTTGGACTATTTGCTTTCCAGAATAGAATGTAAGCAAGATGATGCAGGAACCGTGTCTGTCTGATTTACCCCTGTACCCCCAGAGCTCAGTAAGGATGTATGGAAAGAGGGAACATAGGAAAGGAAAGGAGGGAAGAAGGGAGGAAGTCAAGCCCTCCAAAGTCTTGAAATTGAAAAACTGATTGACCTTGCAATGCTGAGAAAAAAGAAAGAAAAAATCTAAGGAAATGGATTTTGTTTTTGGATTTATAAAACCAGCTCTAATCAAAGGCAAAGATTGAACTTCATTCACAATCTAAAATGTACAGTAAAGCAATGAAATGGCAGTTTTCACCTATCAATTAGACAATGATATGTTGAAGACCTGTGATGGTTAGGCTAATTGTCACCTTGGCCAGGTAATGGTGCCCAGTTGTTTGGTCAAGCAAGCCCTGTGCTAATTGTAATATAAGGGCATTTTATGGATTTTAATCATCAGTAAGCTGATTGCAAAGATGGCTGATTACATCTATAATCAACTAAGGAGACTGTTGTCAGCAACGAGTGACAGCTCATCCAATCAGTTGAAGGCCTTAAAAGGGGAAGTGATCTCAGCATTCAGAGAGAGAGAATTCCCATCTCAACTTCAGACAGCCAGCATCTCCTGGGAACTCATCAAGGATCTTCATTGGAGCCCCTGGTTTGCAGCCTGCCCCGCAGAATTTGGACTTGTGCATCCCCATGGTCATGTGAGACAATTTCATAAAATCTCATTCTATTTTCAGATATCTCCTGTCTGTTCTGTTTCCCTAGAGAACCCTGACTAATATAAGACCTAATACTGCCCAGTTGTGGCTTATATGCAGAGAAATGGGAACACTCCTGAAGGAAACTACTGCAACCTGATAGAATATCTGTTAAAAACTTTAAATATTTACAAACTCTTTGGCCCAACCCTCAGCAACGCCACTTCAACAAATCTCTCCTAGATGAATACTCACAGATGCACACAAAGATATGGCTAAAAGAATTTTCATTTCCAGAATTTTTTATAATAATGAAAAATTGGATACAGTCTGTAAGTCCAACAGAAGAATGGATAATTAAACCATGACTCATCCCCATAATGGACTACCCTGTAGCTCCTGAAAATGATTTTGTACAAGAATATTTAATGTCATGGAATATTGACCATGAACATATTGTTAAGTCATTTTAAAAGTAAATACATACATTCATAAACCAATATGTATGATATCCCCTAATAAGTGTTTTAATGCAATACAGTGAGTGAGAGAGAGAGAAAGAACTGGAAAAATAATGACTAGAAATGAAAACGGTGATAATAACTAAGTGGTTGAGTTGCATTTTAATTTTCTTTCTTTTTTTCTTATCTGTATTTTCAGGACACCCTACAGTAATCATGCCTTGCGCGGCTGCTCTCACAGCATCCAATTGCCAACAGAGGGGCTGCAGGAATGTGGAGGGTCACTCAGCTTGCTGACTGTCCAAAGGGCTTCTTATTTTCTCTATTTAATATGAAAGGCCCAGAGATCTGGCACCTCTGGAAGAGTCACTTAGCTCTGGTCCCTAAGTATCCCACTTGGGATATGTACATTTCTGACAAGAAGCATGGACTTTTCCAACAAGTGGATACAGCCCAAGACCAGAAAAGAAAATTAAATGCTTGCTTCAGTAAATCTCTTATTCTCTGAATTTTATTCATTGAAATAGAGCTACCTGCTGATTTGTGTTGTTTGTAGACTCGTTAAAATGAATTGATTGTATGAAGTTACCAGTAGATTTTAATAAGAAAAAAAAAATCAGTATTTATATATACCAGACTTTCCTATCTCTGATCTTTAGGTCCTTTTCAAGATCTCATTTCGTGATCTCCAGCTAACTTTTGAGACAGAATACAGAATATGGATTAAAAAAAGAGGAGACTATATAGAGAATAGTCACATTCACTCAAAAAGTATTTTCTGATCTTTAGAGGAAGAGGAGGGCCTGTTGCCCTTCTCTGTTTTTCTCTCTCACAACATAGGATTAAGGGAACTTTAATCCTTTCCCCGACTTCTAGTGCTTCTGCCTACTCCATCCTTACTAGCTTCTCCCTGAGGGAGAGAGATAAGCTCATGGACTGCTCAGAGCCTGGGATAATCCGTGGACCACGTTTTGCTAGCAGGTGGAGCTAGTGCCACTTCACTTCCTGCATCCAGGCACAGATGCCTTCTTCCCAACTCCTCTGCCACAGGGGAGGACCTACCAGGCTCACTCTCTATGCCTTATCCTCTGGCCACCACTGGATCAGCAGTGCAAGCTGGCCATCCTCTCCTGTGCAGCTGGTAGGGTAAGTGGACTTAGAGATGGCTCTGTAGATCCAGCCATTCTAGACTTGAAGGAACAGGGAGAAGGAAGCCCCACCTTGGCCTCCTGGTATGAGGCTCCACTCTTTTATCCAATTTTTATCAAAGAAGGTCTTCACTGGTGGAGAGGTTGGGGCCACTTGCAATCACTATTCCCCATTTGATCACTGTTTCTTCTTAGGTATGACCTGGTCAAGAGCCCCAGGATAGTAGGCATGAGTGGGAAGATTTACTCTCACCCTGAGCACCTACAGTGAGCCAGGCATTGTGTTGGCTGCTGAACACACAAGGAAGCCACCATCCTTGGGGGCTTGAAGCCTGTGGGAGGAGACAGGCAAATATAGCAAATAAATAGAGCATGATGTGATAAATACAAGAAAGTACAAAGGGCAAGGAGAGCACAGAGAAGGGGAAAACACATTCAATTGTGACAAGGTGTTGGGAGAAGATACTTGGAAGGCTCACAGAAAAGGTGACATTTAAGCTGCACCTTGAAGAATGAAAAAGAGAGATGCAAAGGCAGGAGACTCCAGGTGGAAGATGCCAGGTGGCTCTACCTGGCATGTTCCAGGAATGGTAATACATAGACTCTTGGGTTCATGGTGTATTTCTTATTTAGTTACATAAGCTATTTATATATTAAGGCTATTAAGCCTTTGCCTATTTGTGTAGTAAATTAGAAAAGACTTACTCTATAATCATGTACGGGATAGGGTACAGTGGGGAAGTCCTAAAGATAAGGCATTAGTTAGGAGTCTGTTTTTCTACTCATCATCCACTCAGAAGGTAGGTAGCATGTGAGTAGCAGCTGCTACTCACCAAAGCAGGTGAGTAGGAGCAAGAATGCTTCTCCAGTGAGTTGTCCAAATTCACTTTGGTATGTGGCAGAAAATGGAAGTCCAACAAGATGGTTAATAAACTGCCTCCTGCAGTGCTCTTCCTCAGGCCTCATAGAGGCGTGCATCCTGGGGGCAGCCTCAGCCCAAAGACTGGCTGCCTAAAGAGCCTGTAAGAACAGCTTTGAAAGAATTGCTGTCTTTTTACAGCTTCAACTAAAGACCTCCTTATGATAGAATTCCAGGAACATTTAAGTTGAGAAAGCCCTTGGTCATCAGAAAAAATCAGACAGTTTTCTAAAATGTGCTGGACCATTAACAAAGGCCTTGAGGGGAAGATGGGACTTCATCTGGTCTGGAAGACTGAGTGGGATTTGGGTGGGTGGGGAAGAAAGTAGTGCAGCAATATTTCTACAAAACATTTACAAGGGCCCCCAGCCTAGGCTTGGCATCATTCCCCAGGGAAGTCTCTTCTGGTTTCAAGTAACAAAATGAACTCTGCCTAGTTCAGTGAAAAGGCAGGATTTGTAGGAGAGATACTGAGGTGATTCATGGACCATCACCCCCATTCCAACCTCACAGAGACAATCTGTCTCTGAATCCAAATTCTCAGAGACAGATCTGATTGGCCCAACTTGACACACATGTTCAACCCCAACCCATCAGCTCTTGCCTAGAGTCTGGATCACATAATATAAACACAGCTGCTTTAGGCAACTATCAAAAAAGATCACTGTAAGCTGGACTGCAGCCCCCAAATTCATAGCCCTCTTATGGAGAGGGGAAATAGTTGCTCAAAGTTCCTTCTATGCTAGAGATGAAGAGCCAGCTCAAATCTATGGGCACTTTAGAGACCTCAGTTTTATGTGGAAAGTAGTATTGCCAGATTCAGCAAATAGAAATATAGGATACTCAGTTAAATTTGAGTAGTTAGCTTTTTTCCAGTATAAGTATATCCTGTGCAATATTTGGGACATATGTATACTACAAAATTATTAGTTGCTTATCTGAAATTCACGTTTAACTGGGAGTCCTGTGTCTAACCTGCCAACTGTAGTGGAAAGGTAACACTTTTGCAAAACTCTGAATTCTTGACATTTCCAAAATAATGACCACATCTTTGGGAATTTAAATACCTGGGACAGATGTAAGGGTTTTCAATATGCCATATTGAGGACGTCATGAGTGAAGCCAGCATCCTGACAGTGAGCGGTGCATCTGCAGAGTTACCAGTGAGTTAAATTGCTTTCTTGCAGAGAGTCAGCTTATTAAATATGCATTTAAATTTTGGAGTAGTTGGCTGAAGAACCTAAGATGGGAAATCCCTTGCTGCAGCCATGACCTTGACCTGTCATGCTGGCTGGCAGGACCTCATGCAAGAGGACAATATTATGCCTCCAAATGCTATTTCCACCGTCTTTGGAGAGGGACAGAGAGGGCCACAGTGCCTACCTAAATGGGTACAAGGCTTCTTTGCGTATGTTTATCCTGTCATATAATGTGACTCTTTCCTCTCTGTGAAAAGGATTCTGTTCTTGAAGTTAAACTTGGGTCCTGGTTCTGCAGCTGCCTCTTATAAGCTTTATAACCTTGAGCAAAACATAAAACCTCTTTGAGCTTCTGTTTTCTCTTCTGTTATTGGGAGTAACACCATTACCCATCTCACAAGGTCATTGGGAAGCGTCAATGTCCACCCCTCTAAGTGCACGGTCCTGTGGACCCCAGTTCCTCAAATTTTTCCTAGTCTCGCAAAATCACTCCTGTTTTTTTTTTACTTGTCTCCCTATTGTCTGAGTCCCCAAGGTTAGTCATTTTAAATAATGTTTCTCCCCGCCCCAGCCATGCTAAAATGTGTGTCTTGTTCATCATCCTATTTTACAAATTAGAGATTTGTTTTCCCCCTGTCTCCACCTTGCTGTAAAAACAGATCCGTGTTATCCAGCCCCAGTTGGGCTTGCCCTGTGCTCAATGAGCCCTTGACTCTCCTCCAACGGGCCTGGAGCTCAGAAGATCTCACCCTGACACGGAGCTGGGGTTTTGTTTCCCACCGCACACATGACTGGAAAGAGGATAGAGGAGACAGGAGTCCAGTCTAATCCCTCAGGAGAGAGGTGCTGTGAGAGGAACTGAATGAGAGCTTTTCTGAGGGGTTTTGAGCTACGTGAGCTCTGCTTTGGGGCATAGGTGACAAAGCATGACCAAGTGTGTAGTAGACACTAGTAAAGTAAATCAGGATCCAGTTCTCGGTTCCTTTGCACTTGGTGGATGAAGGTGTGTCCTGTCCTGACCAATGGGTGGAGCAGAGATGACCTGTGTCATTCCCATACCCAAACATTTCATTGCCAGGGTGAGCCCCTCCGGAATTCTCTTCCTCTGCCATATCTACAAAGGCTGCATGTTCCAGAAGGTGCAGCCCCAGGATGGCAGAGGCTCCGTGAGCTTGGAGTACAGGAATGCCACAGCATGACCCTGAACCTACAATAGATATTACAATCCACACCCACATGTGCGTGTGCGTGTGCATGTCATCAGAACAAAATTTCAATAAACACAACTTACCTTTACTAAATCCACTATGTTCTTAATTGATTGCATCATCTATTGGATCATGACCTGCAGTTTAAAAAAATGTGATCTGACCTCTGACCTCTGACTCTAAATTCAGTCCCCCTATTCTCTTTCACAGGTAGCATTGGCTTCCTTCGTTCTGCTTATCACAGTCTGTAATTACAGATCTGTTTATGTTCATGTGTCTAAGATCCACTTGTCCGCTGGACTGTACTCTCCATGTGGACAAAGACCCAGTCAGTGTGGTCACGCCCTCTTATCTAGCACCTGGCACTGAACAAGCCCACCTAAAACGTTCACTGACTGGTAAAAAAAATAATAATAAGAAGAATGACACTAATGATGTCACTGTGGTGTCTGTCGGTAATGTTGAATCCTTTATTATGGGTGTTTCCTGTGGTCGGTAGAATAACGTCCCCATAAGGAGTCCACATTCTAATCCTTGGAAGCTGTGAACATGTTACCTGACAAGGCAAAAGGGACTTTGCCGATGTGATTAAGTTAATGACGTTCAGATGGGGAGGTCAGCCTAGATTATCTGGGTAGGCCCGATCTCCCCACAAGGGTCCTTAAAAGTGGAGAGCCTTTCACAGCTGTCGTCAGGGGGAGACGTGATTACAGAAGGATGGGCAGAGAGATGCAGCGTTGCTGGCTCTGGAGACGGAGGGAGAGGGCCACGAGCCAAGGAATGTGCACAGTCTCTAGAAGATGGAAAAGGCAAAGAAATGGATTCTTCCCAAGGGCCCCCAAAAAAGGAACGCAGGCCTGATGACACCTTGATTTTTAGCCCAGTGAGAGCCGTGTTGGAATTCTGACCTACAGAACTGTAAAATAATAAATGTGTGTTTTAAGCTGCTAAGTCTAAATTGTAGTTAATAATTACTGAGCATTTATGGGAAGTTTTTCTGAGTGCTCAACATGTTTTAACTCATGACAGTGATGCTATTATTATCTCATTTTTACAGATAAGGTAACTGAGGCACAGAGAGGTTTAACAACTTATCCAAGGTCAATAAATGGTAGAGCCAGGATTTGAACCAAGACAGGCTAGCTCTAAAGCCTGGCACCTAACCACTAGGCTGTGTCCCTGTCTCAGAGTGCCAAGGATGGATGAGACGGTGAAATCAAGTTGTCTTCTTCAGCAGGTTTTTAAAATACTATTGATATTTTGTGTGAGATTATATATTTTTATGTTTATATTACATTATATGATATGTTATATAAATTATTATAGTATTATTATTGGAGAGGGAACAGGTCATAAGTCCAAGTTAGGAAATTATGTCTTCTGAGCATCCTTCCTTACTCAGAAATCCTACTTTAAAGTCAACTACTTCTTAATGTCGCCAATTATACCCTGGGTTTGGTGAAAGACACTTGATACACATTGTCCCCTTCCATTCTCACAATAGCCCATGTAGTGATTATTATATTTATCCCCATTGTGTTTATGAGGAAACCGAGGCTGAAGGAGCTCAGGGAACTTGCCAACGGTCAGGGCTGGTGAGTGTCCCTGTGTTCGAGGCTGGCCGTGGTTTTTCTCCCTTGCTTCTCCTCCCCACCTGCCTTTCTGCCCCCATGATTTCCTCAGCTCTCCTCTCACCTCTGAACAGACCTCTGGACCTATAGCCTCCTTCCCAAGATCATTCATTCTCTCATTAACGCTACAAATACAATAGTGTTACTCAGTGCACTATTTTTTTTTAAAGATGCTCTGGATTCCATAAATGATACTTTGAAAATATAGGGGGATTCCTATATACCCCACCCTCTCCTCCTCCCACACTTTTCCCCATCAGCAACATCTTTCATTAGTGTGGTACATTTATTATAAATGATGAACACATATTAAAGCATTGCTACTAACCATGGTCAATAGTTTACATTATAATTTACACTTTGCACTGCACATTTTTATAGGTTTTGACAAAATATATAATGGCCTGTATCTGCCATTGCAATGTCATTCAGAACAATTTCAAGGGTCCACTGCTGAGTATATATCCAGAAGAATTAAAAGCATGACACGAACAGATATATGCACACCAATATTCATAGCGGCATTATTCACTATTGCCAAAATTTGGAAACAACCCAAGTGTCGCTCAACAGATGAATGGATAAGCAAATTGTGGCATATGCATACAATGGAGTATTACTCAGCTGTAAGAAGGAATGCAGTGTTAACACATGGGATAACATGGATGACTCTTGAAGACTTTATGTTGAGTGAAGCCAGCCAGACACTGAAGGACAAATATTACATGGCCTAACTGATATGACTTAAGCAAATTGAGCAGACTCACAGAGCTAGAGTCTCGAAGATAGGTTATCAGGAGACAGAAAGGGAGTAGAGTGTGGTGAGCCCATGCTCAACATGGGCAAGATAAGGGGGAAGGGGGTGGTTAGGCAGTGGATGGGGTGAGTACGATGCTGGAATGTCAATGCACTAGTAAACCCAACGGGCTCTGGGCTACAGTGGAGAACAAGAAAGAATGTTGAGCAGTGACGCTTGGTGCTGAGGCTCCTTTCCGGGCCCCTGCCTAGAGCTGAGGGTCTAAACCCCGAATGCACATTAATATCACCAGGGACATTTTTAAAAATTCTGTGGATGCCCAGGGCCCAGCCAAGACCAACTGAATCAGTACCTTAGGGGGTTGATTCTAATATCCAGTTGGGTTTGAGAACCACCAGCCTGGAAGTCTGCACAAATCTCCTCTCTGATGAAGAACATAAGACCTGAGTTGATTTTCTGACTGGAGAGCCCTGTGAATTCTTCCCGGCTGGGTTGGCATTCACCTGTGCCCCACATCACCCCCATCCCCATCTGAGAGAGGTCTCTTAGTCCAGCTGCACCTGGCTGCACCTCTCTCCTCCACGCACTTGCTCACACTGGCTCCTCTCCCTGGAATGCCCATTCTACCCCCCCCCATCGCCCGCCCCGCCCCAGGGGGGAGAGAGACGACACGTTGAAGCCCCAAGCTCAAGCATCACCTCCTCTAAAAAGCTTTTCCCAATTCTTCTTTCCAGGAACATAATAACCCCTTTCTCCTTTCTGTCCCACTGCCTCATCAATAAGGCACATTGCATCATCTTCCACCATCACACCTGTGCCATGTCTTGCCCCTGTCTACGAGCCTGACAATGTAGAGCACAAAACACTGCATGGCCAATGTCACTAAATCCAGAAACTCGGCCCCTCACCAACCATTTTGGCTAAGGGCACAGTAGGACTTAATTTCATGTCAACAGATGCTAGATTTTCAGATATTACCCATCTAAAATTAATACTGATACCTGAGAAGATAATAACAAAAGCTTTTCATCAGGCAAAATGAAGCTTATTTTGCAGTTTGCCAGAAAACTGAAAACTTGGGTAAAACTCACTAAAGAACACATAAATTGTTGTTGATATAATCAAATATTAGGAGTCCAACAATACAGAGCACTGGATTTAGAGTCAAAAGGACTCAGATTATAAGTCAACTCATCCATTTGATAAATGCAAGAGTTTGTGCAAGCCACTTAACCTCTCTAGGCCTCAGTTTTCTTATACAATGGGGATTATAATGCTTCACCACTTTCTCCAACAGATTGTTTTAATCATTAAATAAAAGAACACATAGAAACATATATTTTCTTTAACTATGAATCCCTATACAAATACAAGGAAGGATTTTAATTCTTCCTAATTACTTTTGGTTTGAATTTTCCTTAATTAGTATCAACACTTTTACATTTGTATGAAACAGCTCGAGATGTCCATCAAAAAGAGGGGTTTATTCTAGAAAATCTGTGGTATGTTGTTGGGGGGTTGGGTATGATATATTCTTTAAAAAAAAAAAAAGATTCAAATGACTTTATCTGGCTGAGATTCTTCCATAAACTAAAATAGAAAATGTCTTATACCTGAACAATACATTTATGTTTAAATTATAAGTAATAGCCAAGCATAGAGACTAGCTAAAGAAAGTAAGCAAGGGACAAGACATGATTAAACTGGAAACTGAAGAGTCGAGGCTCCAAAACAGGATATACCCACTGATGTGTTTGGCTTACTCATCATGATTCCTTCCCTGTATAAACCAAACTTTACCTTCTCCATAAACAGGAGGTGTGTGCGTGTGTATATGCATGTGAGAGTGTGTTCTCCTTCTAACATTTTTTTGTTTGTTGGCTTTTTTTGTCTGTTGTTGAGAGTGGTTAATTTTGCCTTTGATAATGTAATACATGCGACATGGCATTAAAGTCTAAGAGGAATTTCAACGCTACAGAAGGCGCTTCACAGCTCTCACTGGGGTTAAGCTAGAGGGAATATGGACTGGTTCCAGATGGCTGTTCCAGAAGTGGCAGAGCTGGCAAAAGAGATATCTATTTTCTTTAAATATCTATTTAAAGAAAGACAGATAACTATTTTCTTGAGTTGGGAAGATCATCTCATTCAACTCTATGCTCCTCATTTTACAGATGTGGAAATCAAGGACGACCAGAGAGGGAAGGTGACTTGTCTAAGAACACACATCTAATATTTTTACAGACTCTTCCTAAGCACCCTACCATCTGCAAGGCACTATTCTGTTGCTTGGGGTGGTCCCCAGATGAATGAACCATGCTGTCAATACTCCAAGAGTCTAATAGAGGTACGTGCAAGTGTCCAACACACAAGATAGAAACAGCTAAAGAGAAATGCTTAAGATTCTGGCAGACCCAAAAGGAGTTTCTGATTGGGAAATGAGAAGACATTTCACGAAGAACGTGGCACCTGAGCTGGGCATCGAGGGATAGATGTGGGTCACATCACACCCACACAGGTATATAGACCATGCCACATGCCCTTTTGGGGAACCCGTCATGGAAAACCACATCAAAATATCCACTGATAAAAAAATAATAAGGCAACATAGGGAAACTGAGAAGGAACACAGGCTGGGAAAGGACAAGCAGAAAGCAGTTGCCTTGCGATTGATAGGGACGTTCTCTAGAAAAAAGCAGTACATCTGCTTGTGGGCAGCGTCAATCAGAATTACAAAAGCAAATCCAAGAGTGGGTATATTCTGATTGTGCTAAGAAATTAAAACAATACAATAGAATTACTCAACAAATAATTATTGGTGGACCAACCTTCTCTCATATATAAAATATAGGTTTTATATTGCCTGCTTAATTTGGGTGGCAGGGGGAGACCCGCTAAGAGAGAAAAAGGTAAACAAACACAATTTTAACTAGATTCCAAAATGTGTAGGGGATAGGAAAATGCCACTATGAAGATTGGAAACCCTAAGCCTGGCCACAGGAAGCCAGGTCCACGTGGAGAATAATAATCTGAGAAATTAGCCAACAGGGATGTCATCACCATAAGTAGTTAATGAAGCCGCAGAAGGGGACCAGATGACCCAGAGAGGGGGTGGGAGGAGAGTCTTGGCCTGGACTCTGGGAAATTCCATTCTTTAAAGGGCAGGATGTAGCAAGAAAGAGTCAGAGGTAACCTGGGTGATTGCAATTTCATGGCATGATGGGGGTGAAGGTCAGAGAGCAGTGTTTGCAAGGACACATGCCAGACAAGGAATTGTCCTTAAATATGTTCTCCTGCTCCTGCTCCCAGTGCTCAGAAGCTGCTCTTCCCTGGTGCAAGTAGGAGTAAGTATAGAATGATTAAATGCTGGTGCAGGCACTAAAGGCAGGGTGAAGCAAACTCCTACACACCAAATGGAGAAAATCTCCCAGGCAGTTCTTTGAGCTTATTTTGCCCTGGGCAGCCAAAGAGCTCCACTGATCTCCCACCACCACCGCACACACACCACTGCACAGAAAGAAAACATTTACCTAGGGGACCAAACATCCCGTTTACAACTGCTGTCCCAGCAAAATAACTGGGGGCGCCCCCTTTCGCCCTCAAAAGTATCCCAGCCTGAAAAACAGATTAGTCGTGCCAAGGGTTAAGAGATTTCGGGGAGAAGTGTGGGCGTGACTATAGAGGCAGCAAGAGGGAGATCTTCCTACTGATGGAATAGTTCTGTATCTTGACAGCAGTGGTGGTCACACAAATCTATACATGTGATAAAATGGCATAGAACTATACAGACACATTGTACCAGTGGCAGTGTCTGGGTTTTGATATTGCACTATAGTTGTGGAAAATATAACCATTGGGTTAAAAGGGAAAATTTTAGGTCATATATATATGTTACTAGAATAAAAAAAAATTTTTTTAACTCCATAGGACTGTACAGCACAGTGAACCCTAATGTAAACTATGAATGATAGTTAATCAATTATAATATTCTTTCATCAATTGTAACAAAGGTACCATACTAATGCAAAGAGCTAACAATGTGGGGTGTAATATGGGAACTCTGTATTTTCTGCATGGTTTTTCTGTAAACCTACAATTTTTCATAAAATTAAAATAAATGAAACAGAATTTTAAAAGATGTAACCATTAGGGGAAACTGGGTGAAGAGTACGCAGGACTTCTCTTTGCAACTCCCTGTGAATCTATAAATATTTTAAAATAAGAAGGTTTTTGTCTTGGTTTTCCAGCTGCTGAAACAAATACCATATAATGGGCTGGCTTAACAGCAGAAATTGATTAGCTCCCGGTTTCAGAGGCTGGAAGGCTCGCTTCCTCCCAAGGTTGGTATCTTCTGGCTGGCCAGCTATTCTTGGCTTTTCTGTCACGTGATGACATCTTCTCCTTTCTCTTCCAGGTTCTGTCGACTTCCGGCTTCTGGCTGCTCCTCATGGCTTCTCCTTTCATGTCCAATTTCCTTTGCTTATAAGGACTTCAGCCATATTGGATTAAGGTCCACCCTCACTCAGCTTGGGCTGACCTTAACTAATAAACTTCCAAAGTCTTATTTACAAACGTGTTCACGTCCACAGGACCAGGGGTTGGGACCTGAACATGCCTTTTTGGGGGGGTCATGATTTAATTCTCAACAACTTTTTTTTTTAATTACCCCAGTAGTATTCACTGACCACTAGAGCAGGGACCTTGCAGAATGGAGGAGATTTGCAGGACCAGCATTTGCTTGGACCTGTACAGCTGCAAATAGGAATGTAAATTGCTACTGCTACAGATGGGATGTTGGATAAGACTGTTCTTTCTAGTTTAAAATTACAAGACACAGAGACCAAGAATTCTCTATAACTCTTTTATTAGCTCTGATATAGGAAAACAGGACTCAACATGGATGGATGTAGCATAGGGTAGTGGGTGGGTGGATGGCCCAGAACCAGCATTAAAACAGTAAATGTTGATCAGAAGCAAGAACAGGAATGTAGGTGTGCCCTGGCTGTCAGCTTCGTCAATGTTCCAGAAAGGAGAGAATTAATAGGTAACTCTAGACCCACACTATAGAATAGTTGTAAATACATAGTTTAGTAACCTGCTTTTAGTTTATTCCATAGGATTTTTGTCATTCTCAGCCACTGGGCTTATTTTCTTTTTAAAGTCACAAGTTAAAAGAATCCCTTCAGATATTTTAATAACCACTTCCATTTTTTGAATGTTATTTGTTTACACCATTCACATATTATTTCACTTCAATACTCACACAAACTTACAAAGTGTGTATGATTATCCCCATTTTGCAGATGAGAAAACTGAGACTCAGAGAGACCAAGCAACTTGCCCAACATCACACAGATAATAAGGGACAGGACCAGGACCAGGATTCAAGCCCATGTGACTCAGACCCCAAAACCGTGTCATTCCACCATGCTACACGGGCTTTCATGGGATAAGGTTAGGCGAGGTTAGGCAAGGTTAGCGAGAGGTACAGGGTGACTTGAGCTGGGGAGACTCAACCAACACCTACAGTCAACCTATGGGCTAGACCAGGAAATGCACCACTCAGAGGACAGCCTCTAAGACTGTTCCCTCCACCCCTAGTGCCAGGGCAGCAAATTCTCTCAGTTCTTTCTGTCCCTTCCTGTCTTCCCTTGAAGGTCTGGGTGAGGACGAGGAGAATCCTGCCGCCCATGCCAGAAGCTCTCTCTGAGAGCTCACGTGGTCTCGGACTCAGTGCAGACTCACCAACTCCATCTTCCCATCTGTGGCAGGCAGGTACAGCAGGTGCTGGGCATTAAACTAAGACCCTCATGGTGCAGCCAGATGTCCTTGGCAACCACTGAATACAGAATGGAATCTGGAAAATCCACGTCCTTTCGTTAATGGTAGCTTCCTCACATCACAGAAGAAAGACTCTTCCTAGCCTGAGAACATCTCCAGCCAGGGCTCAGCCAGGAAACCCCTGCAAAATCCCCTCTCGCAGCAAAATCCGAGGTCCTCGTGCCAAATAACTGGATCTGAAATGCTGAAGCAAGAAAAAAGGTGTGTGGGGGGCAGGGGCACAGCTGAGATGGGGCTGACATTCTGCCTGGTAGGCTCGCCAAACAGCGCCAAGGAGTTTGTCTCCTGTTCACGCAACTCAGGCAAATTGAGGTGTCACGGGGTCAGACCAGTAGAGCGGCCAGGTGAAGTTAGGCAGGTTGTAAGCCTCTCCGCCTCCTCTCCTCAGACACGGCTACAGAAGAAAGAGAGGGACTAAGAACAACTATGTGGCCTAATAACAGGTGCTTAGAAACCAGCAGCTGTAATTTGGGTTTACTCTGTGTGGCTCCTGGGATAAGTACTTTATGATATGCATTTGCCTCACTGGATCCTCACAACAGCCATATAGAGTGGTCTAAATAGCATCCCCATTTCACAAGTGAGGAAACTGAGCTCAGAGAAGCCAAGCAATTTACCCAAGATTCCGCTGATAACCAGTACAGACAGGATTTGAACCCAGGTGAGCTAAGTCCTGAGCCCACACTTTCCACTGCTCTTTTTCTGTCTCCCTCACAGCTAGGGAGGAAGGGGCGGGGTGAAGCATATCTAGACCCCAGGCCTGCCCAGGGGTCTACTCAAAACATTCCATATATGTGGTCACTTGGGGTGTGGTACACACACATATCTGTGCACAATCACATACGGCTAGGCAACGAACACATGTGCGCACACACACACTTGGCTTTTGATGCCTGCTTTTTTGTGCACGTGTCTTTACAGCGTGTTCTTTGATGACTGCACGCTCAGAGATCCGAAAGACCCAGTATTGGGGTCTCAGGGCTGCCCCCAGGTGGCTGAAGAGACCTGGCCTTTGTGGAGAGCTTGCTGGCTTTGGCAGGTGAGGCATGCACCCTATCTGAGCAACCAGGCAGCAACCCACGAGTCCTGGGGCAGGTGTCACCCCAGAAGGGGCTGCCATGGTTGTGGAGGGATCCTCATCCCAGCCACAACTGGGACCTGTCTGGCCCCTGTCCCATCCCCTCTGCAGCTGGGTGATGTTGAAAAAGTTCTAGCCACAACGCTCAAAACCAAAACTTTGCCATATTTTCCAGTCAGGTACCTAGCAGGCCCTGAAAGATCTGGACTTTGAACAAGTGAGGCAAAAGCTTCACTGAAATACAAGCCTCAGGTCTTGTTTGTGAAGAATAAAATGCCACAATGAGCAGGGGTGGGGTAGGTAAAGTACAATGACCCAAGGGAGAGGGGAGGAGAATGGTTTTGGAAAAAGAAACTGCTAGGAAGGAGGATGGAGGCACCCCGGGTACAATAAACATCAACAGAAAAGGGAGCCAGCCCTGCACACTAAACCTGCCCACGATGGCTGCCGGGAGCGGGACTTTATTGGGGTTCATTCTTCATAGCCTCATCTTAGGGCCTGGTGCAAAGGCTTCTTAAGCAAACCTGGAGGTTGTTCACCCAAACATCAGTCCCAGGGTGCAGCGTCACTGGGGCCACCTCGGCAGCCTGGGGGACAGACCACATGGGTCTCATTTCAGGAGAGCAGACTGTGAGACACTCAGGGATTCACTCTTCCTTGCCTTAGAGTCTGGAGGAAGAGCTTTATCCCAGGCAGTGCGCCAGTAACTTCATAGGTGGGTCTGAGCTGGGCAGTATTGAATTTATAAGAAGAAGAAGAAACAAAGGTTTGTTGAGCACTTAGTGTGTGCTAGTTGTTGCTCTAAGAACTTGCACATAGTAACTCATTTAATCCATCTGTAAAATGGAGATGAGGTAATTATATTTATCACACAGTTGTGAATATTAAATGAGATGATATATGATGAGTATGATACTGGTGACAGCAGTGGTGCTGATGGTGGTGGTTGTGGCAGTAATGACTGTGGCTAATGGCAGAAATGGACATGATGATAGTAATGGAGGTGATGATGGTGGGGAAGGTAGTGGAGGTGGTAGTAATAGGTGGAGAAGTTGGCAGTGATGGTGGTGATGGCAATAGAGGTGATGATAATGGAGATGGTGGTGGTAATGGTGGTGATTGTAATATGCATTTAGTGCAGTGGTAAAGATATAGATTTGGAGTTACACAGAGACCTGGATTCAAGTCCCAGCTCCATCACCTATTCATTGTGTGGCCTTAAGCAATTAATTTCTCTGAGCCTCAGTTTCCTCATCTGTAAAGATGGGATTAATTATATCTCCCTCCTGGTGACGTATGTCACTTTCTTAGCACAATCCCGGGCACTCAATGCCTGTTGACTACTGTACTATAGAGGCGGGTGGTGGTGACAACAGGTAAGTGACAATGGCAGAGACGGGGTCCCCAGGAGACATTAAAAGAGCTTAGATGCAGCAGAAGGTGAGTCGGCTCCTTGTCACACTCTAAACAACTCTTCAAGCAGAGACCACCTTAAGAGACTTCTCTTTCAGAGAATGTTTTCAACTGGCTACATTTGGTCCCAAGTGCACCAGAAGTCTTTCCAGCTTACCGCATTCCAATCTCCACTCATGTAACCATTAACCAGGCTGGACCAGGTTGAGCTGGGAAATAGACAAAGGTTATCTCTAGCGTTATTGCACAACCCCCTCCCCTCCCCCAGCACTGGCACCCTGTGGCCTCAGTTGACCTCTAATTGGCTGGAACCCTAACTGCCCTGCTCTATCTTCTTCCCCCTGTCAGAACCTTCCTTTTACCCTTCAAAGTCCATTCAAATTTTGCCGTTTGGGGTTCTATGATATCAAAGCTAATAATAATAATAAATAGTAGCTAACATGTATTGAGTCTTACTATGTTTCATGTATCAGTTTATTTATAATATAATATAATATAATATAATATAATATAATATAATATAATATAATATAATATAATATAATATAATATAATATAATATAATATAATATAATATAATTATTTATAATAAATAATAGCTAACATGTATTGAGTCTTACTATGTTTCATATATCAGTTTATTTAATCCTCAATCCTTTGAGTTGGGTGAAATTAGTAGTCCTATTTTACAGGAGCAGCTATTGAAGCTCAGGTGGGTTAAGTAATATTCCTAGGTCACACAGCTTGTAAGTTGCAAAGCTAGAACCTGATTCAAGCTATGTTTCCTCCTGGGCTGATTCTACCATATGATGCTGCCTGCCTTTCAAAGATTTAATGCACAGGAATAGAGAGTTGAAGAGGCCAGATGGAGGCAAAGCTATTGGAGGAAGTGTGTGTTTGGCTGCTCCTCAGCTTCCACTAGAAAGGGAGCTCTCACCAGCAGCTTCTCTGTAGACAATGACCTGGTATCACCATGGACCAAATGTCATATTCACTATGAGTCATAGCAATAGGATGTCAGCTCCCTTTTCAGCTTCTGAAAAGACAGACTTTTAATAGAGGAACTGTTGCGGCATTATCGCAGCAGTTCCAGAATTTTATCCTTTAGATATACTTGCACATGTGTGAGTTAACATATGTACAAAGTTACTATTTCTAATGGCAAAAAATAAGGAAGCAGCCCAAATGTCTATCACTGGGTAGTGGTTAAATGAATAGTGTAATACACATACAAAGAAATACTCTTCAGCCATTTAAAAAAAAAAAATGAGGAAGCTCTATCTAGAGAGATATGGAATGATCTCTACAACATATTGTGAAGTGGAAGATGCTAGAACAGCATACATGTTATGTTGTCACTTGTGTCTAATATGGAGAGGGAGAAGAACACATCTATGTGGGTTTTTTGTTGTTTTTTTTTTTTTGTATATGCACATACTATCTCTGGAAGGGTACACAAGAACCTGGCATCCTTGGCTCCTCTAAAAAGGACCCCAAGAGGCTGGGAGACGGGAGGGGGATAGGAACTTTTTGCTCCATCCCATCATGTACCTTCTGAATTTGGACCCTGCACTAGGGTGAAAAGTGTCCTGCCAAAATCATGACCACCCAGAATCTGTGAATGTAACCTGACTTGGAAATAGGGTCTTTGCGGATGTAACCAAGGTAAGATGGGGTCACATGAGATTAGCTTGGGTCCTAAATCCAATATGACTGGCATCCTTACCAGAAGAGGGAAATTTGACAGAGACACAGGCACACGGGGAAACACCACGTGAAGATGGAGGCAGCTGCAACCCACGGAATGCCAGGGATCGCCAGTAACCGCCAACAGCTGGGAGAGAGGCATGAAAACCGTTACCCCCACCCCACCCCAAAGCCCTGCTGGCACCTTGACTTCAGATTTCTTGACTCCAGAACTGTGAGGGAATACATTTCTATTGTTTTAAGACAACAAGTGTATGGCACTTTGCTATGGCAGCCCTGGGAAGCCAATACGTAACTACACCAACATAAATTAAAATAAATGTGTGTGTATATGAATAACCATAGGGAATGTTTGTGGTACATTAATAAAAACATGGTGTGTGGCATCAGAGGCCTTGAAATTGATTCCTGTTTCTGACACCTTGGAAAAGGATAGTGTGGACTTAGTAAGGGAGCCGTGGTTTTCACCTGACTGGCAAAGGGGTCCGTGGAACAAAAAAGGTGAAGAACCCCTGGTCTAGAGGGAGAGCTGACATGAAACAGGTAAAGCCACAGCCATGCAGTCACGTGCTGTGATGAATACTGCAGGCTCTGAGAGAGGACCCTGCAGGGATCTAATTTTTTATCAGAGGTCTGGGTCTGAGAAAGTGATACACAAGTTCAGACCCATAGGGTAAAACAGGCATTCCCTTGGCCAAGAGAGCAGGGAGGTGGGAGGTGTGAAATTCCTGCACCAGAAGTGAAGTTGTAGGGTTTAAGGAATCAAAAAGCAACCCCAATGGCTGGGGAGCAGCAAGCCAGGGAAAGAGTGGAAAGAGATACGGCTGGAGACAACAATTAGGGACAAAACATCCTGAGCCTCGGGTAGGTCATGGTAAGGACCTTGGAGTACCTTCTAGGTGCAGTGGGAAAGCCGCTTTTCAAAAAGATCCAGAGTAGTGAGGCAAAAAGAGCAGACCATGTTCAAATCCTGGTTCCCCACTTCCTCGCTAGGGGACCTGGGGCAGGCCACTGGGCTGGGTTTCTGGTCTCTTGATAATGAAGCAATGAGTGCCTCTGGTAAGGCTGTTCCGAAGTGTACGTGCGATCCCACCACAGGCCCTTTGCTCAGTGCCTGGCGCCTCTCACACTCAGCAGATGACTTAGCAGCTGCTGTGTAATAGCTATAGCGCATTTCTGAAAAATTCCTCTAAATAAGGGCAGGCAGACTAAGGCCCCTGGGCCAAACCCAGGCAGCTGCTTGTTTTCTAACTGCCCACAAGCTAAGAATGTTTTTTTTTTTTTTTACATTTTTAAATGGCTGAAAGAACTGAGAAGAAGAATATTTCATGGCATGTGAAAATCACATGAAATTCAAGTTTCAGCGCCCACAAATAAAGTTTTATTGAGACAGAACCACACCCAGTCATTGATGTATTGTCTATGGCTGCTTTTGTGCTATAGCAGCTGAGTTCAGTAGTTGAAACAGACACCATCTGGCCTGTAAAGCCTAAAATATTTACAATCTGGGCCTGTATAGAAAAAGGTTGATAATCCCTGCTCTAAAGAATGGATTAGAGGAGCACAAAGATACAAGTAGGAAGACCAGTTAGGAGGATTTGTATAATCTGAGTAGGATATAATATTGTAAAGGGAGATGAGTAAAGAGATGAGTAAAGAATCTAGGGATTCTCTAGAAGTGTTTTAGGACTCTAGGAAGGGCTTACAAATATTGGGCCTTTCCAATATCTCCTGTATTGGACATGGTCATGACAACTTCCGTCTGTAAAACTTAAGATGTTTTTGTGGCAGAGCCGGTGTAGCTTAGTGGTTGAGCACCTGCTTCACAGGTACAAGGGCTCCGGTTCAATCCCTGGTACCTCCTAAACAAAAAGAAAAGATGTTTTTGTGGTTCTGACATCAGCTCTAACATCCTACAGTTCTGGGACCCTTTACAACACCAGCAGAGGGTAACTTCAATCTCTGGGTTTTGAGACCCCAATGGTGTCACATATCTGTAATGGTGGCATATTCCAGGCAAGCCCAGGGCTGGGTGATAAATGCAACTTAGTGGTCATCAGGAACCATCCTGGGTTGTGGTCATGCTCCCGACACACGGTCATGGCAGACCCCGGGAGAGTGCAGGGGTCCATCTCTGTGCCTGACAACTAGTCCAAGTCAGGAGACATGAGGACAGGTGAGAGGGGAGTCACAGAGTCAACTGGAGAATAACGTCCGTGAGAAAAACAAAACAACCAGGATTACCTGATAATGGCTGCTAACGTGTATTGCGTATCTATTGCATGCCAGGTGTTTGTTTTAGTTTTCTTGGCTGCTCAAGCAAATACCATGAAATAATGGTATTTTATTTCAACAATGGGAATTTATTAGCTCACAGTTTTGAGGCCAGGAAAATGTCCAAATCAAGGCATCATCAAGGTGTTGCTTCCTTCCCAAAGACTGTGACATTCTGGGGCTGGCTGCCGGTGATCCTTGGTCCTGGGTTCCTCTGTCACATGGCAGTGCACGTAGTGGCCTCTCCTGGCCTATCCCTTCTCTTCCGGGTTCCAGTGACCTTCAGCTTCTTGCTTGCTGTGGATTCTTCTCTGTCTGTCTGAATTCCATCCTGCTTATAAAGAATCCAGGAATAAGATTAAGACCCATTCTGAATGTGTTGGGCCATACCTTAACTGAAGTCACCTCATCAAAAGGTCCTTACAATAGGTTCACCCCCACAGGAATGGATTAGGTTTAATAACTTGTTTTGCTGGGGTACATAGCTCCAAACCACCACAGTGTTGCTTTAAGCCCTTTATATGGCATCTTCCATTTAACCCTAACAATCAGCATTACATGGTAGCTACTACTATGATACCCATTTCACAGATGAAGACAAAGAGACACAGAGAGGTCAGGTAAGTTGCCCCAAACTACACAACTAGTAAGTAGGAGAGTCAGACTTCTATTCCAGGAGGTCTGGTGAAGAGCTCAGGTTCTTAACCACTATGCTTTACCTTCTAGCCATTCAAGCCCTTGGGGAGATGTGAAGACTGAGAGTCATTTATTATGCAATGATGCATTCATTTTTTCTTGAAGTCATGTGTGGCTATCGACCTGTGCTTCCCATCAGCCTGCAATGTCATTCCACACCATGACCCAATGCAGTACCAACAAGGACCGATTAGGATTTCCACTGGGCTTTTGTGCAATCAACACACTCAGAGTGCTCCTGCGATTTCCAGACTGGAGCACCACCTACATGCCATCGCCCAGTGCTGCCCAGCACTCCCCAAAGCATCACAGAGTCATCTTTCCACCCACAGCCCAGCAGAGTGGTCCGGGCATGACCATCTGCATCAGAGACAGTAGTTGGCCATAATGTCAATGACCACCACAAGAAGAACAACCGTTTATTCAGTGCTATGTGCTGTCATTCAAACCCTCTCAACGACCCTGAGAATTGAAGTAACCAGATAGGTATTGTTATTCCTCTTTCCCATAAAAAACAGAAGGTCAAAGAGTTAGAGTACTTGTCACAAGATCCCCAGAAAGAACATGGCTGAGTCAGTATTCCCACTCAGGACTGTCTAACTCTAAACCTTCGTCCCCAACCAGGAGGGCATGGTGTCTCCCTTAAAGAATAATAAAGAATTTTCTAGGAGCAACTCAGGTCAATAGGTATTCATTGATCTGATAGTATGTGCCCAGTACTGTATTAATGCTTGGGACTCAATGATACAGAAATGGTGCCTGCTTACTGGAACTTGGAGTTCAATAAGGACAACAGTGAAATGCATTCATTCAACAACTATTTATTGAAGGCTTGCTATATGCCAAAGGCAGCCACTAAGAGCTTGGGGATGCAAATGAACAGCAAAGGTAGGAATGCTGCCCTCACAATGTTAGGCCGTTCCAAAGCAGTGTAGTGGAGCATTTTAGGCAGGCGTGAGGTGGAAGGAGAAAACAGGGGTCCCAGCTAGGTGCCACCTCAGCTTGGATGCACTAAACTGCCTTCCCTGCCCTCCCAAGAACCATTGAGCTAGGGGCTGGAAGTCTGCAGCTGCTAAGGGGTTGTGTTGCAGGAGGGGATAGGAAAGGGGTGGGCAGGTTTACAGCACTGGGTAGCTAATCCCCAGTTTTACTGAATCTCCCAGGAGATCTCCAGTTACCACAAGGGGTGTCATGAAGTTCTCACAAGTGCTCCAAAGGAGATTAATTTTAATTCACTTCCATCTGAAGAGTAACTATGCTGGCAAGCAACATTACGGGAAAGGGGAGACAGAGGGGTGTTATAAAGAGAAAGCAGGGATGTTAAACATCTGATCCAAAATGTCTGGGAATAAGGGAGGCTTGTGGTTACTGTTTTTTTTTTTGTTGTTGTTGTTGTTAAGTGCCTTAGAACTAAAGGGAAGGAGGAGAGACATGCCTAGAAATTTTCAAATAAACCAACAGGCTTCCACTCTACAGTCTGGGGAGGGTGAACAACCACCAGACTATATTAGCATGTGGTATCTATGCTTGGAGATTCTCCTCAACTGGCCCACCGTCAGAATGGGACATATTATCAGAATCTGGACTAGGCGGCACATGTAATTAATAAGGCCCCAATGACCATCTCCTTCAGAGCTGGGATTGAGGCCTCAAAGGACCCCAGTCCCAGGGTCCCTGGAATGAGACCCAGGCAAACCTGGTGCTTCCCTTTTGTGCATTGATTCACTCATCCAACAAACTTTTACTGAGCAACTATTATGTGCCCAGGGCTATGCTAGGTGCTGGGGATGCAAATAGAAACAAGCCTGTCCTCAAGTTGCTCAGCCTATTGGAACTACAGCCAGAGCAGGAAGGACTACAGGAGCACGTGGGCAGCATTCCCAATTTGGACTGGGAGACCAGGAACGGTCTCTTGGAGGAAATGATGGCTGGGCCCAGCCCAAATTGCTGACCCAAAAAATCATGAACTAAACTAATGATTGTTGTTTTCCAACACTAAATTTTGGGGTGGTTTGTGACAGCAGATGCTAATTGGTATAGGAGTCCTGTCAGGACAATGAACTGTTCGAGTTTGTATTTTAGAAAAATCTCTCCAGCTGTGGTGTGGAGTTAGGAATCTGCACGACAAAGACAGCAGGCTGGGAGGCCACACAGGAGGCTATTGCAGAAATACATAAGAGAGATGATGGACAAGTTTGGCAACAGTGGAGATGGAGAGAAGGGAAGAGATTCCCCAGAGAAGTAGGAGGAATAGCAGCATAAGTAATTGCAGAGTTAGAAGGGGGAGGCATCTCAGCTGAACCCCTGGCCTCTGACTAAGGGGCTGGAGCACAACTGGGGGTCCTGCCACCAGCCTGAGCTTTAGGTAAGTCGCCTGGTCACTGCCGCTGAACAGAATCTCTCCCAGGGCCTATAAAGTAGACTGGCCATGCTTGAAGCAGTCTGACACCCTGAAGAGATATATCTGTAAGCTAGAGCTTTCTTTGGTGATCCTAGAGATCTTTAAATAGCAAGGAACAGCTTCCTAGCCCCTTCCTAGCACATTCCACTCCCCGAGCAAAGACGACTGGGTAATGCATCAGCCCAGTCCAGCCCTTCTCCCTTCCTTGGCTCCTCCCCTTCTCCTTCATTATTATTATCATGATATCTGTATTTCTCAGTATTTGTATTTCAGGGAATTCAGTGTAACACATTCCCTCTAGAACAGTGCTGTCCAATATGGTAGCCACATGTGACTCCTGAGCACCTGAAATATGGCTATTCGAAATTGAGATGTGCTGAAAATGTAAAATACATATAGGATTTTGAAGGCCTAGAAAGGAAAAAAAAAATCAACGTAAAATATTTCAATACTTTTAAAATTGATTACCTGCTGAAATGATAGAATTTTGGCTATATTGGGTTAAAGTAATAGAGTATTAAAATTAATTTCACCTATTTCCTCTTACTTTCTTGGTGTTAGGAAATTAATTTAAAATTATATATGTGGTCTCATTATATTCCTATTGGGCAGTGCTGTTCTAAAGGAACAACCCATTTAAGTTTTTATTGAAATAGGAGGCAACCCATTGGCTCACAGCCACTCTGAGGCTTGACACAAAAGCCTATCTCTTGAGGAGTCTGGAATCATGGACCAGAGCAGAGCCTGGGCATCACAGGAAGGCAGGAGAGATGGGCAGGGTAAGGGTGACCGACCCTGGCTCTGGTCTCCCACAGAGCTGGTGTGATACCTGGAGTTGCCATTTTAGTAACCCCAGGTCTGCATAGTTAATAATCTCTTGGATGGTTCTTTCCAGATGTCTCAAGAGCCCCTCACTTCACACTCAACATGTCCACAATGGGGTTTCTAATCTCCCCCTCCCCACCAAAAATAGTTAGCAGCGGCAGCATCTAACAGATGACTCCTGAAGACAGAAAAAGGCAAGCCCCTCTAGCAACCTCAGAAGAGAAAATTCATCCCCTCTCCACAGTCCTTCCTGGGGCAGGGAGGCCTGTTTGGTGAGATGGAGCCAGGAGGTGCTCCTGCCAGACAGAGCCTGTGAACGTTTTCTTCCTTCAGGAGCTGGTTTGCTAAACAACAACAATGACAAAAGAGCCAGTCTGGGTGGGTGGAGGGACAAGCGCATATTGAGGACACTTAGTAAACAATAGTGCCCCTTTCTCTTTTCTTTTTCTTTCCTTTCAGTATGAAGGTTATGCCTGTCTGACGTCCCTCCTTTCCTACTAGAACTGTTGTGCACTGAGCAATTCTGCCTTTGAAATTTAAATATTTCTAAGCTTTATTCCGCAGCCTCCACATTATATCCAAGGGAACCAGGCCCCAGTCATACCAAGAAGGGCCTAAGATATCGGGCAGTCCATGCTTGAAATGACTTTGGAGGGATGGTTGAGGGTGGGGATGAGGGCGGCAATGTTGAACGTCCTGACCTGTCACCTGAAGGGGCCTTCTCTGCTCATGAAGAAGTGTCCTTTGGACCAGCCAGGTTCTCACCCGTGTCTTGTCCCAAGGGAAGGCCATCTTCTCAGATCCAGTTAGTGGGGTGACCACAGGCTGGTAGATAGCTGGGCATATCCAAGGGTCAGGAGACACAAGAAGAGTTGCAGCTTAGAGCAGAGAAGCCACCACCAAGGGTCACTGCCCCTGCATAGGGGGTGGGCAGCCAGGAGCCAGGAGCAGAGTGAAGGGAAAAATGAACTGCAAGATGGGGTGGCAGGATGGTGCACCCAGACCCCAAGGGACCACAGGCGATGGAAACCAGTACCCAGGTCCAAGAAGCAGGGGAAGGGCACACGAAAAGCATGAGCTGCTCATGGCCCAGCAGAAGGCCCTGGCAGCCTAAAGAACAAAATGCACCTGTAGCCGCCACGCTCAGCCCACTGGAGTTCTCAACATCTGGATGCAACACAAACTGGAGGAAAAGACTCAAAGGGCAGAAAAAGGGAGTGAACCAGCCACCAGATGCATCCCACGGGTGAGCTGGAACAGAAGGCATGGGCAGGCCTCCCAGGGGCTGGTCCTGGGTCTGCAGAGTCAGCATGGCCACCGTGCTGCCGAGAGGCACAGGACGTTTCCTTTTTAAAGTCTGTCCATTCAGAGAAAAATACCCAGTAAATAAAAAAGCAGGCAGTGCCTGGCATGGCAAACTCAAACTAGTAATATATAAATGACACAAGTTTGGAAACTCTAGCTTGGTCCATCCCCATCTTCCCTGAGTTGGAGATGGAGGAACTGCGGCCCAGAAGGTTGAAATAATTTTCCTGAGGACACCCAGCCTGCCCCTGACAGAGCCCCATCTCCTGATTCCCTCTTCACTGTTCTTTTTTGCATGTATCACACATGTATCACTTTCATGAAAGAAGTGGGATTCAAGTTTGGGGGGGAAATCTTGCAGCAGTGAGGCCAGATGGCAATGTTTCCTTTATTTCTTCAAAGGGGAAATGAATCACGGCCCTTTAAAGGCCCAGGGTACTCCAAAAGCAGGCCTGCCAGTGAGGATGTCCCCACAGTGCTGGCTCCCTTCACAAGAACGACTGAGCATCCTTTCCTAAGGCAACAATAGCAAAACACCAGCAAATGGGCTTACAGCGCTCATGACAATCTTTTGGAAATGGATTGGGGAAAAAAAAAAAACACAACATATCATTTAGGGCTCCTGCCTCTGGGAAGATGGAGTAGACATACTTTTCCCTATTCCTCCTGTAAAGTACAACTGAAAACCTGGGACATCATATATACAACAAACAAGAATACTCCAAAAGGTGGAGTGAAGAGGGCAGACTGGCTGGGGAACTCCAGGCGTGAGGAAGGGCATGGTGGGAAATTCCCTGCGTTGTCTTTTGGCCTCAAGTATCCTATACTTGGAGCTGAAGACTCTGGCAACCTGGAAATGTCAACAGGCTCAGACAAAAACAAAACAAAGCAAAACACAAGAGACTGGCTTTCTCTAGCCAAAGACCTAGGAAAGGAGCAGCTTAGGAAGACAGAAAACGTTTAGCTGATATTCTCTCCAGCCAAACACCCCAGAAATAACTGTGGACCCCCTCCTGCCCACCAACAAAGGCCAAGGCGCCTAGACTTCCGTCCTTATGAGGTGTAAGGAAGAGCCTCAATACACCCTCTGGGTTGGGGTTAGAAGAGGCCAAGGAGGGAGCCGGGATTTTCATGCCCACCAGCCCCAGGGAAGTCCACAGGGGCCTGGACATCCATCCCCATCCCACAGCAATGAGACACCTCTCCCCTTCTCGCTGATGTCGGGTGGTGTCAGGGGAGGCCCGGTGTAGGGTCAACACTTTCACCACGGCAGGGGTAACGAGGCCATCATCACTGTGGTGTCGGTGGAGCCAGAACGCCCACCCCGCTTGGCAGCAACAAGGAGTCTTCATTCTCAAGTGCCAAGGGAGGCTGAGTGGAAACCCTGGACTTCTGCCCCTGCCTGGCAGTAACAAGTTGGCACCCTCCCTAGTTCCCCTGAATGAACAGGGTCAGGGAAAGTCAGTTAAAACAGAAGGTTTAAAAGAGATCCAGAGTCTCATTACATAAAATGAAAATGGCTAAAATCAAGGTGTCAGCCAAGTTGCCTTCCTTCTAGGCTCCAGGGGAGAAGTCATTCCTGGCCTTTTCCACCCTCTGTGGCTCGTGACCACAGCTCTCTGACCTCCTTCCATCACCACATCTCCTCCTCTAACTCTGACCCTCCTGCTTTCCTCTTAAAAGGACCCTTGTGATGACAGTAGGCACACCTGGATAATTCAGGAGCATCTCCCCATCACCAGAGCCTTAACCGAATCACAGCGGCAAAGTCCCTTTGCCATGTATGGCAACATGTTCACAGGTTCTGGGTACTCGGGTGTGGATGTCTTTGGGGGACCATTATTCTGCCTAAATGCTCCCCTGGGCACTCAGGATCATCCCACTGCTCACCTACCACACTGGCTACTTTTGCTGCATCACTCACCACCCCAAATTTAGGACTGTAGAACAACCTTTTCATGCTGCTCGGTGATACCGGAGCTTGTCTCTGCTCTTTGATTTCTGGAGTGTCAGCTGGGAAAACTCAATATTTCTGGATGACTTTGTTGCTGGAGGCTGGGATCCTGGGATCAATGCTAGCAGCCATCTAGGACCTCACCTGGGGCTGTGCCTCTGCAGCCTCTGGAGACTCAAGTTTCTTACAAGGTGGTTCAGGTCTCCAAAACTCAAGTGTTCCCGCAGACAAGGGCAAAGCAGCATTGCCTTTTACAATCCAGAAGTACTTCCACCACACACTCTTAGTCGAAGCAGCTACAAGCCTGTCCAGATTCAAGGAGAGGGACAAAGACCCCACCTCCTGAAGGAGGGCGACAAGACCACTGTACAGTAGGAGGTATTTCTAGCTGCCACACCAGGCAGCCGCTCTTTCTCTGGAGGCTTGCTGCCTCACCAGGTATGAGCATGGCCCCAGATTTAGGATCCCATCAGCCTTGGGGGTGGAGGTTGCCACCTCCTCAGGGCTCATCCAGAGATCAGGAAGCCAGGCTCCTCTCTCAGGAGCTCTCAGTCCTTTCCCTACAACTCTCTTCTTCCCCCCAACCAAAGGAGTCCATTTCCAGTCAGGGCAGGGGTGGCGGTGGGAAGCCTTCTTTCTCTTCATATTGCTCTCTCTAAAAATTTATTGTCCATGTCCTTGGTTCTTTCCATTCCCCTAAGCATATGGGTTTTTTCAAAGCCGAAAAGCTAGGAATTTGCTCCAATACGTAAGGTTTTTAAATTTTAATTTAATTAGTTTATTTATTCATTCATTCATTTTATATTTACTTACTTAAGGTTTTCCTTATTCCTTTCCTGAAGCAAACATACCCTAGTAGTAGCCATAGATAAAGATACTAAAGTTCTACATTTCAGAAAAATTAAGCAAGTGCTGGAGCTAGAATCCAAACCCCGGGCAGGTTCTATGCTGTCAGCACCAACTGACTAGATAAAGGTATACATCATGATACATGCATAAGTTCATTATAAAGAGCAAAGAAGCACATTTGCCCATGTTGTCTCATTTGAGGATCACAAAAATCCTATGAGGGAAGCCAGCAGGCATTTTAATCCCCATTTTAAAGACGAGGACACAGGCTGAGTCACCACGTCTTGCCATCTGCCTCCTGTCATACCTTTGAGGCAGACACTTCCCTTCCCCATAAGCCTTTTCCCTACAATACCTGGTGGTGCAGGTATGTGTCTGTTGACAGAGGAGACAGCTGTTTCTCTCTGGTAAACCTGAGGCTTTGTTACTTATCAGCAAATCTGAAGAGGAATTAACATAAGCCAGAAGTCAGGAAGCTTCGGCTCTGGTGTTGGCACTGCCACCAGCAGCCTTGGTTTTCCCACCTGTAAAATGAGCACGTTACAGTCATTGATACCCAAGGACCCATGCAGAGCTAATGTTTCTCATGCAGGGAACTCAGGTAAAGAATGACCGAGTGCCGATGTACTTACTCACTGGAGACAAGACCCGGGAACCAGAGGTGGCAACCTTGACCCCAGGAAATACAGCGCTTAGCCAAGGTCATTCTAGGCAAACAGAAGATGTATATACTCTTGAACTGCATTGGCTCCCCAAAACTAGATGAGTGCTGACAAATGCAGTTCATTCATTCAGCAAGGACATTTTGTGTACCTGCGATATATAGGGCAGGTTTAAGCATGGGAATTCAGCAGTGAACTACACAAGGTACCTGCCTGCATGAACTGGACATTCTAGCGGGAGATGAACAAATAAATGAATGAGTACATATAAAATAGTACATGATAGAGAGACCTTGCCAGGTGATAATTCTCATCCGAGATTCTTTAAAAAAAAGAGGGACAATATCTGACAGGGGCCACATTTAGTCCCCACTGGGTACAACAGAAAATTATGAAGAAGGGGCATAGAAATAGTCCTGGTCTTGTAGTTACAAGACTCGGATTTAAATCATGGTTCTGAATTTAGTTTGTGAACTTGAACTAATTATTGTAATCTTTATACTTCCTTGTAAAATGGGGATAATAGTATCAGCTTTGCCTACCTAACAGGGATGACGTTAGGATGAAATCAGACAATAAAATCAACTAAATAATAAGCTCTGTGTTTTCCCCATTTTGTAAACTTTTCATTTCTACACTCTAAGCAGGTTCAAGTCACTGCTAAGTCCAGCTCCTGCTATGAACTTGAAAACATCAAGTACCAACTCCAAGCCTACCTGTGCAGTGGGATTTCATCTCAAAGCACTGGACAGTTTATATCAAACATGGGGTGAGGAGACACAGAGATGAAAGGATGCGGCATCTACCTAACATGCTGCCTTTTTTCTTTTACGTCCTGGTATTCGGTAAAGCAATCTGAATGTTCCAAAAGGTCACACTCTGTCTCTTCCATTATAATAGGTACAGCTGGTGGATTGAGATTTCACAATTTTTCATTTTGTTTAAGAATTCTATAGTAGAAAACAAATACATTCAATGTATAGAAGTATCTAAACCAAAATTATAACCAGTACCTGGCTGGATGACTGATAATCATTTTCTTTCTCTTGCCTGCTTCTCTGTGTTCTGTACTTCGTTTTTTTATTTTTTTCATTCATTAAAAAAACATTTACTTAGCATTCACATGCAGGAGTCAGACTCTGGAAGGGCAATCCTGAAAGCCACGTCTTGTTTCCAAATCCTTGACATGTGCCCCTGCCATGTCCAGTATGGATTTGTTGTCTTGTCACCCCCATTAAATTAGAGGTTCTTCAACAGTAGCACTGTGTCTTCTAATTTTTCCTCTTCCTGCCATTTCTAAATTATGAAGACTTCCCAGCCAGGCCTGGTTCTCAACATATTATGAAGCTGCTTTTCTTTTTTCTAAGCCCCTAGAAAACACCATGATGAATGGACACTTGTCCTTCCTTGGTTCTGAAGCCACCAAAGAATTCCAGTTCTACTACTTACTGATTGTGTGGCTTTGGAGAAATTTCTCAACCTGCTGCACTGCAGTCCTGTCATCTATAAAACGGGGGAAAATGCCTGCAGGGTAGGGCACTTATGAGGATTGGATAAGGTAATGCATATGGAGGCTGGCACAATGCTGACACTTAGCAGGGGCTCAAAACATGATTGTTGTTAATACAAGTAGTTTGGGGAAAGCACTGAGGCTGCTCTAGGCTGGGACTTAGGTTAACAGAAAGGCAGAATTGTGCAAGAGTTAAAAACTCTGGCTCTGGCCTCTAACGAACCTGGTTTAAATCCTAGTTTCTTCTACTTGCTTTGGTCAAGGTAGTAAAAAAAAAAAAAAAAAATCTCTGAGCCTCAGTCTTCTCATCTGTAGTATGGGGATAATATAACTTACCTTCACAGTGGTTTTCACAATGTGGTCCAGGGACCTTGAAGGTCTCCAAGACCCTTTTTCAGGGGATCCTCAAAGTCAAAACAATTTTCATAATGCCAAGATGTAACTTGTCCTTTACACTCTCATTCTCTCACAAATGTAAAGCTTTCCAAACCTGCACGATGTAATGACATCCTTGCTCTAATGTTGATGGAAAGTGTGCTTGTGAATGCTTGCGTTTAAAAATTCTTTCAATTTAATCTCTAATATTGTAAGTATCAATATATATAACCCACATAAACAAAAGCTATTTGAGATCCTCAAAATTTTTTAGAGTTTAAAGGAAATCTGAGACAAAAATCCCCCACAAAACAAACAAACAAAAGAAAACTCCACTGCTGCTTGATAGGGTTATTGTAAAGATTAAATAGTAACTGGCATATACATACAAATCTCTCAATAAACATTATCCTTATAATTATTGATTCCAATAATCAGAAGAGGGTCTGCCTACTCCACCTACATGTAAGGTAAGCTGGGATCATAGCACACAATGCTAAAATTCACATTGTTTAATTCTCTGCTATTTGTTTATATGGTGAAAATTCAGTCCATGCTAAACTTTGAACAACTTAAAGACACCATGACACATCACAAACGTCCACTGTGTTCACGAAATACAAGTGCCCTAAAGACATGGGGACTCCAGAGCTGCTGCAGCCCCCACCTTTCCACTTTACCAATCCCGCACCTAGCCAGAGGCAGGTGGTAATGAGATGGGGCTACCTGGACTTCTAGAAATCCCTCCTAATTGACTGAACATCAAGAGGAAGTGCAGTCTCAAAATGGAAATAGCTTCTTTAAGGTTTCCTGATTCCCATGGAAACAGACTGAGGACTATACTTATTAAAAAGGGGGTGGGTTTGGGGCCAGATCACACAGGCTCTCGTTTTATGCGCTGATAAACCAACAGACCCTCCATCAGCAGCAACTGAACAAACAGGTGCAGGCCAGTAAGAACGCTGTGCATACCAGCTAGTTTTCTTTTTGAAATTTCTAGAGAGCCACGGGGTTAGGTCAGAGAAATGGGAGCTGAGCTCTAGGGGAGACCTTAGGAAAGCCTTTATTTACTTCCTTCTCCTCCAGAAAGCCAGAGGTCAGCCAGCGTGCTGGCCACGCAGTTAGCCCGCAAGGCCAGCCCTCCCCACGCCAATCCTCGTCGCTGGGCACTCCGCGGCACACGGCCACCTGTTGCTGCCATCGCGCCCAGAGCCGAGTCGCAAACCGCCGCTAGAGTTCGTTCTAATTCCCGGGAGCCGAGGCCGGCCCTGGAAGCCCCCTTGCACCGCGCCTGCTAATCCTCGGAGCGGGCAGGGACTCCGCAGAGCGCCCCCAGCCTCAGGCTCCCTTTGTTTTCTCTCGGCGCTCCTAGGGTCAAAACTAGAGCCGGGACAGCATCCCCGCGTCCCGTCTCGGCCCGCAGGCGCTCGCGCCCAGCCCACCCTCCCGAGATGCCGATGCGTGGAGATGCCAGGCAAGGAGGAAACCCGGAGCCTCCCGGCAGGAATGCGCGGCGCGGACAGGTGGCCACCCGGGGTCCCCAAGCCTCCCCGGGAACCCGAATCCCCTCGAGCTCCCTAGCTGAACCCTGTGGCCATAGCGCCGCGCGGGGGACGCAAATTCACCGCTGCCCGAGGCCGCAGGCGAAGAGCAGCGCGATCCCCGGCCCGCCTGGCTCTAAGGCGCGGGAGGGGAGCTGGGGGCGACCGCGGTTAGAGATCTCCTCCCGCCGGGAACGCCCTGATCCCAATTACGAAAGCGCCTCGCCTGGCTTCCGAGGGACTTCCCTGCGAGCGCCACAGGGGTGTGCATGGCTCCGAGTCGGAGAATCCCCGCGAACGCCGGCCCGGGAAGAGTTTGTCTGCTCCCGGGGCGTCTGTTTATTGGTGCTTAAGGAAAAAGTTTGACGATCCTTAACCAGCCTCCCACCCGGCGCGAGCGGAAATCCCAGAGTCGCCACCGCAGAAGCGATCTAATGTCAAGTCATTATATAAATGTGGGCTCCTTCGTCCCCTTCTCCTCCCCAGCCCTCGCATTCCAGTTCCAGGAGTAAAATCGACCCAGCTAAAGAAGGAAAAAAAAAAAAAAAAAAAAAAAAGTATATTCCTGGGCCCTAAAAGGGGCGAAGGCGCAGGCAGCGCCCAGGGCGCGTGGCGGTCCCACCCGCGCGCAGCCCCTCACGCTGCGGGGGAGACGCGGGGTCCCGGCTGCAGCCGCCTCGGGGCGATCAGTCGTGGCCCGCGGTGCGTCGGTCCGCTACTCCACGTGGTCCGGAGCAACAGTTTGTTGAGCTCATCAGTGACACCTTGAACTTTTCATAAAGAAAATGGGTATTGCACCGGGAGGGCTCGGCCGCCGCCACCGCGCCGGGTCGTGCTTAATATTCAATGAGCTCGCTCGCGCCTCCCCCTCCTCTTCTCGCAGAAATTCCACCGAGTCCGTTACTGGGCTCAGACTTTTAAGTTATTTACTGCCCACCCCCCACTCCCCGTGGCTAGTAACCAGTGTCTTCGGGGCTCTCCCCCCCCACCTCCACTCCCACCTGAAAATGACATTTCGCCGGCGTCTCCGGAGGGGGCTGAATTTCACTTTGTAACTTTCTGCGGAACCCGAGCCCGGGTGGCAGCTCGGGTGGTGGTATCGTATGCAAATACGCATGCTGACGTTACAGATCATGTGGGTTTTGGCGTAGATTCCCCACTGATCGAGGCATTTTTTTCCCCTTTTTTTTTTACCCCCTTCTTTTTTTTTTTTTTCTTTTAAAAATTTTGGCCACCCATCTCCGTGTGGGGCTGCTTCTGTCTGTCTGTCTGGCGGGCTGGCTTTCCCCCCTCTTTCCCACGGAGCCCGAGCCGGGCGCCCGCTGGGGAGTGGGGAGTGGGTGGGGGGAGCCAGCAGAGTTCCATTTTGGAACGCCCGAGCCGCGTCTCCGCGTCCCCAGCCCGGGTCCCCGCGTTCCCAGCCCCGGCGCAGGTAAGAAACTTCGCCACGGCGCGGAGCACCCCCCGCCCGCCGCCGCCCGCCCCGCGCCCCGCACGCCCCGCGCCGGCCACTCCAGTCCAACTTTCCCACCGCGGTGGCCGCCGCGGCGGCTCCGGAAAAGGTGTTGTTAATGGGACGTAGCCGGGGTGGTGATGGGGGGTGGTGGAAAGGGGGGGGGTGCCGGCCCTTTTTGCGAGTGGTAAGAAATGAGAGGCTACGGGAAGGGGGGAGATTTTTTTTTTTTTTTTTAAGAGTTTTGATTACAAGTTTGGGTAAACGGGAGCCAGACCGAGGAGGAGGAGGAAAAACATGTCTACGTTTCCCTATGTCGACATAAGCCACAAAAAAATATGGCGTCCGCTTTCGACAGGGCGTTACGTAGACCCGACTCTGTTTTTATTTATTTATTTCGTGGCCGTCTCCCCCACCCCTTGTTGGCCAAACCGCGGCGCTCGGTGCACACGGGGCCGGTCCCGCGGGGACTCCACCGGGACGTGGCCCCGTCTCCTCGGCTTTGGACAGGCGGGGGCTGCGTGGGTTTGCTGCCCTCCCCCCCCCTCGGCGCTTCTCCCCTCTCCCGGTGACGATTCGCCGTAATGTGGTGGCAGGAAGCATGACGCCGTGGGCTGCGGCCGCCTCGCCTCGCGTCGCTCCTGGTGGCTGCAGGCGGCAGGGCGCGCAGCGCGGGCGGCCGAGGGAGCGACCTGCCGGGGGCCGGGCGGGCGCACCGCACTGTCCCCGCGCCGCGCTCAGGTGCCGGGGATCCCGCGTGGGGAGGGGGCGTGAGGGCGGGGCGGGCCCACGCCTGCAGCCGGCCCAGCCCGCGTTCGCCCCTGAACTGCAGCGGGCGCTTTCCCTCTGCCCCTCAAGAGGTTAATCTTTGTTGGTGTTGCAGCTTCTTTGTGGCTTCCCCGGGACTTGGTATCCTCAGCTTTGCAAACTTGCCCTTTTTCCAGCCGCTTTGCAGGAGGCTGCGGGGACGAAGAGGAGCGGAAAGTTGGAAAGCAGCGAGCATCACAGGACGGTCCCCTTGGCTTCGTTGCTGTGCGGAGCTCGGGAGGCGAAGGAGGGTGGTTTGTCGGGCTAGGAGAAAACTTGATGGGGGAAGCCAAGTCGTGATTTGCTCGAGCTTCCACCTGATTGACTGGCTTCAAAGTCAGTGGGTCTGTGCCTGCGGCAGTTTCCTGAAGGCCTTTTGTTTGCTTGGGCGCAGAGGAGAGGAATGACAAGTCGTGACTTTCCCAGGACCCCTCCACTGCCCAGCTGGGGCCCCAGGGATCACCAGGTCTTTTCAGGCCCGACCTGCTATCTGATGAACACGTTCTCTCTTCCAGTTAGCAGCTCCCAGGTCTGAGGAAGATCCTGCAGAGCAGGATGGGGGGCCTTCTCCCCTTGGATGCACACCTCCCAGAATTACCCTTTAAGACAACATGCTCATATACACTCTGGCGTGTGCAGCAGAAACTGATGCCCCCGCCCCGGCCCCCCCCCCCCCCCCCCGGCGGGGGGTTCTCCGAGATCTTCAAAACTTAAGGCAAAAGGTGATTTCCTAGTTAGGCGGGCACTGAGGTTAAGCGGTTTGGTCCCAGGGCGGCAATATCAGACAGCATTTGGATGACAACCAAGTGGAATAAATATCTTGTAAAATGGCATGTTTAATAGTAAAAATAGATTAATGGAGCCTTCGGGTAGTTGAATGGGGCTAACCTAAAGGGCTGGTTTAAGTTGAGAGGGGAAGTAATAGAAAGCTCTATACACATCATCTTTTAAGGGCGGGGGCGGGGGGTGTGTGTGTAAAATTGACATGTCAGTGGCAGTAACCTGGCTTGTGGTCTGTGGAAATACTGTTGCTACTTGAAGGCTTGATTGTTCTGTGCACGTGAAACTTTCTTTTTAACCAGTTTTAATGTCAGCTAGTAATCTACCTGAAGTTAACAGCTCTTAGAGGGAGCATTCAGGAGGCCAAGATTTTAAGGCAAATCAGATATAACTAACCCATGTTTGAAGGGGAAAAAGTTAAAATGCCACAGCTATTTTTGTTAACCTGGAAGAAGGGATTCCAGTGATGTAAATTCCGGGTATCCTGACATCCTGAAAGGTGACCCCGCCCCACGTGTCTCATCCACATCAGGGCCATGTGATTGGGTGGGATGCTGTGCATTTGACAAAAAGAATAATGGTGGTGTTTGAAAACAGTTGTTAACACTTGAACTGTTACAGTACGCTGATATCATTTAGTTCTCACCCTAATCCAATGAGGTAGGTTTTATTATTATTCCTAGTTTATAGTTCTGGAAACTCAGGCTCAGAGAAGGGAAGAAACTTGCCCAAAGCCACACATTAAAAAGTGAAAGCAGTGTTCCAACTCAGGCCTGACATCAAAGCCTTAACCACTCCATTATAGTAGCTCCCCAGATATGGGAAGCTATAGTTAGAATGAAAAAGTGAAGGGCCAGGGAGCAGATGTGGCTCAAGAGGTTGAGTGCCAGCTTCCCACATGGAGGTCTGGGGTTCATATTCCCAGCCCCAGTACCTCAAAAAAAAAAAAAAAGAAAAGGGTCAATATGCAGGCAGGAAAAGAGGGAGCAGTGTCCCCTGACCTGGGAATTCCTTGATGGTCTGAACTCATGGGAACATACCTAGGTTTCATTCCTTAGTTCATTCATTTAGCTGCCATGTCTTGATTTATTTATTCATTCAGCAACTAAAATATTAATTATATTAATAAGAGCCCAGAGTCATTAAGCACTTTGATATTCCAGAGACTGTTCTAAGTGTTATGATTAAACTATTTTGTCTTCACGACAACCCAGTAAGTACTCTTATTTGCAGCCTTTTTGTAGATGAGGAAATGGAGGCACAGAGAAGTTAGGTAACTTGCCCAAGCCCACACAGCTGGACTGACATCAGTGCCAGATCCCCAAACATGTGCTCTTAGCCAGTGTGCTCTTCTCCTGCAATGTGAAACCCTGTTCTAGGCATTAGGGAGAGGCCAGTGAGATAGCACTCCTCTACTCTCAAGGGATATGAGCAGACCAGCAGGGAAACACTCACTGGGTCAAATCAAGCAGGGTTATATAAGTGCTATAATTGAGACAAATAAATGCTGTGAAAGCACCATGAGGGGTGTGATTATTCCGGTCTGGGGGAATCGTGGAGGATTTCCCAGAGGGGGTCACATCTGAACTGACCCATGAATGACAGATAGGCAATGTCTGCAGGTGTATCAGATATTGTATCCGCTTGCTAGCAATAGAAATCTTGGCCACCAGCAACTTAACTAGATGGGGCCTTATTTGTATCCCACAACAAGAAGGGTGGGTAGGATGATGCTTCAGCTATACCATCAGGGATTCAGGCTGCAACTTTTCACCCTGCAATCCTTAGCGTGTAGGTCTTTGGCCCCAGGTTTATCATCTCATGGTCTAAATGTGGCTGCTGCATCTCCAGGCATCACAGCTGCATTCCAGGATGGAGAAAGTAGGACAACTGAGGAGCAAAGAACTTTTTCCTAGCTCAGCTTTACTGTTATGTTTGGGAAGTGACCCCACCCCCACTCCCCCCAGAACTTCTGTCCTTCGCTCATCTACCAGAATTGTGTGTCATGTGGTCACAGGGAGGGGCGATCACATATTATCAGCTAGGCACATTGTTGCCGTGAACAAATTCGGGTTCAACCTGTAAGTCTGAAGGGATGAACGGAGAATGAGATGGCAGGTAGATTGTCTGCTGCCTACGATGAGAAGGGGAGGAAAAGTATTCCTGATGAAAGTAAAACCTTGTCCCAAGAGCTGTGAAGTATACCAGGGAGGTGGAGAGGGGCATGCAGGGAAGGCCACATAAAGAGATCACTCCGGACTTGGGGGTGGACACGGAGGAGTTTGGCTTTTAACTATAGGTACTGGGGAGCTGTGGCAGGTTTCTGAGAAGGGAATGCTGTGGGTTTTAGGAAGGTGAGACTGACAGCAGAGTGCCTTGTGGAGGCAAACCAGCCTGGTTCTTATTTGAAATAAAATGGGCTCTGGAGAATTTCACAACAGGGAACCGGGTTTGCCTTCGGGCACAAAGAAGACAGTGCACAAATAGGAAGTGCGGGATGATGTGGATATTTTCTTTTGAGTCCTACAGATAGGAATCCAAAATTAACCCGATGTTAGTCAGCTGTTACCAGGAGGTCACTCTCTTTCACTAAAACTCAGCAGAAGTGAAAAAGCTGGAAAGGGATACCAGTTACTCCCCAAGCTTTACGCTTGCCTTTCTCTTGACCTTCAGGGCTTGCGCCACTCACCAGCAGATTGACTTTGATCAAGGTCTGTCTTCTCTGCTCTAAATTGAGGGGGTGGTGTTAGAGGCCTTCGAAGCCCTTCCTCGGGTCCCTCGCACTGGCTCCCCCAGCTAGGACTTCTGTCCCTGATTTTCTTTGCTCTCTTCATTGGCTTTGTGACTTTGGGCTCTTTCCTTTCTGAATCTCAGTTTCATTCTAGTAGCTGCCTTGTGGGTTGTTGTGAGGCTTGAGGAAGAAATATATAACAGGGCTTAGCCCAGGGCCTAAGCCATGGTTTGTGCTCAATACGTGATGGTCATCTTTGTCACCACCATTTTCATCACCACTGCCACCACATCTAAGGTGTGACTTTATTGTACCCTTATGGCACCACGTAATTCATATGAGGGGATTTCATATTGATTCTGGGACCCGGACTGTCCCCATCCCATTGCCATTCTCCTCCCACTGTCCCCATGCACACATGAGCTTGTAAGTCTGGTGCTAAGTCTGAGCGACTCTTGAAATGGAGGGCTGTCCCTGGACTGCCTCACTGTGAGGCCCGGGTGCCATGTTCGGGTGCTGTGCTGTGGCACGGCCACGTCCACCCAGCATGGCTCTGGGAGGAGGCTCTGCATGTGCTCTTTGGTAGATGCTAAGATGGTCCTTGTTTGTAGTATTGACAAGGTAGTTTCTTTTTTAACTGAAAAATGTTTTTCTCTCCTGATTCCCCTCCCCCCTTTCCTAAGGCCCCCACGCTAGATTGGACAGGTTGTGATTTTAAGAACATCCACCCACAATCCACTTCCTGTTCTTGTACTTGAAGTCATGCATTAAGAGGGGTTGTCAATGGTGTGAGTGTGTGTGTATGTGTAACAGACCCCAAGAAGAAAAACAGTCCTGACAACAGTGCATCTAGTCTCCACTCAAACTTTAAAATGCAATAGGGAAGGCCAGGGCCAGAACCAGTTTGCTTGCTGACACCTCTCTTTACTCCCTGGTGGGCAGTTTACCTGTTAAAATTCACACACAGTTCACACATCCTCCTCGCCCATCCCCTACCTCCTAGGACAAGAAAGACTTAGTGGAGATTAAAACTTGTTATACAATATTTCACTGCAATACTATTTAACACATAATAGAATCAGCATGAATGAAATCCTTCTGCTGTTGATCCATGGGGATTGATATTAAGAAGTGTGACCTAGGCCTTCCCTTTGATGTGTTAGGATTGTGGTGTGTTTTAGGGGTACACAGGCTTAGTTTGGGATGGAAGAGTGGGAGACCCTCATTGCATTTATCTTGCAGGGAGAACCCAGCAAAATCCTGTCAAGTTCACTGTGGGGAATAGAATCCTATATCCTTGAGGCCTCAGAATAGTCCACTGAGCTAGCTCCTTCTTTGGAAGGGGATCTTCCCTATTGGGAGCCCAGGGAGGACTTGCTGGGGAGAAAGAAGGGGGCCTGCTGTTGGAAGGGAGGAGGATAAGGTTAATGAGAGTTCCTGGACCCTAGGTTCTCCTTGGTCTGATTCTACCTGTGGCTGCAGCTGCTGGACTCTAAAACATCTGCAGAAAACCAAGGAGGTATGGCCTGGAAGTCTAAGTCAGGGAGGAGGTAGCATGCAAGCATGCAAGCATGTGCTGTGAACAGGTGGCAGAAAACCAGGGTTGCAGAAAGACGAGCACAGCACTCCACAGAGGGGCTTCTCTTCAGCCAACTCGCCCACCTCAGCTTGTCCACTCTGGATGGTGAAAATGAATGAATACAAGGCTCCCTACACACCCAGACTCACCCTAAATACCAGGTGTGCCCATCCTTAAGAGTAGCTCCTGAAAATTGAGCATCTCTTATGTGCCAAGCACTCTGCTACATGCTTTCCCTTCATTGTGCCATTTAACCTGATCATGAGGATTAACTTGGCAGCGGGGGTATAGCACAGTTTGAAAGGTGAGGAAACCAAAGCTCAGAGAGGCTAGGTACTTGCTCAGTATCTCAGAGAGAAGGGAGCAGAGGCAGGATTTGAACTCAAATCCAACTGACTCCAAAACTGATGCTCTTAGTCATCACAGACCCAGTGATGAAGGCGTGTGCCCGGAAGAAAGTGCGGGGAGAGGGGAGGGTTTTATAACTTGCTTTGGAACACAGTGTTACTGCCATCCAGTAAAGGTGTGTGTACGTGAATGTGTGTATATGAGTGTAGACAAAACAGGAGAGATTCCAAATCTGTGTCTGTTATCCACAGCCCACCCCCAACCCTGCAAAGAGAGAGAGAGAATTCTAAAGCCTCTATCAGTGTCTGTCACAGAATATTATCCGGGGGAAAATGCCCCCTCTCCACGGTCTTCTTTCCTGATGGCTTCCTTGGGTCTGGAGAGAAGGAATCCAGGGGCTAGAAGCTGCGAAGTTGGAGAGCCTGGAGAATCTGGGCCCTTCTTGGAGGATGCTCAACAACCTTGCCAGCCATGGAGGCAGTGGGAGGAGAGCGCAGGCGTCGGGAGGGCGGAGAAGGGCTGCGGTGCTGTTTTGTACAATAAAGGAGGGTCATTGTGATTGCCAGCCTTTGCATCCTAACACGCCTGTCTATGCTCTCCCCAGCTGCAGAGCTATTTAGTTAAATAGCGCACAGAAAACTCCTTTCAGCTGATATTACTTTCCCGCTGCTCTTAAAATAAGAGAGCAGGCCCAACCGCGCCAACAACAAAGCCATCGCGGGCTCCCCGGAGCCCTGGGTGTGCCCCGAGCTCCCGCGGGATCTCAGGGGCCTGTGGTGGAGGAAGTGAAACCCTTTTCATTGGTACTGCACCCCTGTCTTTTGGGAGACAGCTTCTTTAAGATAGCTGCCCACAGCCCGTGAGGGCTGGATGGCTGGGCCGAGTTGTTAATGGTGGGTGGTGGCCTGGAGAGGCTCGGAGAGGCCAGAACGCCAGCATTGCTAGGGCGGGGTGTGCCTTTGCTTTGTCTGGGCGGCGGGTGGGGTGGGGGTGGGGTCATGGAGGAATATGGACTGCCAGCTCGAAGCTGCAGAAGGAGCTGCCAGGGCCTTTAGGGGAAGGGATGCCACTCAGTGGCGAGAAGCACAGGCCCTCACCCACCCTCTCCCAGCAGAGCGCTCTGGGCTTTCATTTTCCTGTACAACTGTCTGTTACCCTCTGCCGGGAGAACTCTGTGTAACAAAATCGATTCTGAGCATGCGGTGAACTTCTGCCAGAGAGAAATAGTTCAGGAGAGCTCCAAGATGTCGCATCATTTCCAAGAGCCAGGGCTCCGGGGCGCACGGGGCCACAGAACAGAACAGTTTCGGTCGCTTCGCGGCTGGCTGGTAGACGTTGGAAAGACTGAGGACTGCATCCGAAGGCCAGGAAGTTGGATGTTGCCTGGCCTCAGCACTTTTAGAAACAGGCCTTAGGGGTTTCCTGGTACACAGTGTAATGTCCTCTGGAAACACTGGTGGGGACCATTGGGGGATGAGTCTAATGGTGCATTAGCAGGATCAAAGAGCGTTCTAGCTGAAAGAAACTTGAGGGATCATCTAGTCTAGTGTGGGGAAACTGAGGCCAAGAGAGGCAAGAGGCTTGCCTAAGGGTACATGGCCATTCGGCAGCGTGTTGTTTTTCCTCTTCTAGACAGTCTAGCTTAAGGCCCTTCTCTTTTCTCTTTCCTGAGCCAGGCAGCTCCATCTCTGTAAACCTCCTTTCCCTCCTCCCAGTCTGCAAATGCTCGCTGAGCACCTGCCAGAGGAAGAGAATGTGGACCCTGCCCTCAGGAAGTTCCGTCGTTTGGCATTAAACAGCACCTGCAGCGATCGTCCCTGCTGGCCCTCACTGGCATCACAGTTGCAATCCTAAGGGCTTTATGTCGGTTAGCTCATACCAATCCTACGAGATGGAGGGACTGTTTCCCCCCATTTAACAGAGAAGGAAGTACAGAGCCTGGACATCTCTTGTCCAGGCCGTCTCATGCCCCACCTGGTGCCCACCAGGCCCAGGTGCATGCAGATGCTCCTTCCCTCCGTGCACGCGTGGCTTTGGCAAGAGGGCTGTGGCCCCCTCCCCGCTGATCACAGCTGAGCCACAGCCAGCGCTGAGAACAGCGGCAAGGATGGACGTGCGGTCAGGGCATGAGGAACAGCTTTCTTATTGTTCTTGGCCAGCGCTGCCTTGTAAGAGTACCATGGACTGTGTGGCTTAAACAACAGGAATTTACTGTCTCAAAGTCTTGGGGGCTAGAAGTCCAAAGTCAAGGTGTCAGTAGGGCCATATGCTTTCTCTGAAGGTGGTAGGGTTCTGGTGGTGGCTTGCCGGCCATCCGTAACTCAATCTCTGCCTCTGTCACAAGGTCATCTCTCTCCCTGGACCATGTCCTCTGCTGTGAGCATTCCAGTCTTCCTGGACGAAGGCCCACCCTGATTCAGCTTGGCCTCACCTTAACTAATAACATCTTCACAGATCCCATTTACAAAATGGGTTTGCATCCTCAGGGCCAGAGGTTAGGACTCGACTGTGTCTTGGTGGGGGACATGATTCAGTCCGTAACATCGTCCACGGTCTTTTCCAGGTTATACAATGCCAACTGTGTACAGGCTTTGTGTGAAAGACCCTCACACACTGTAGCCCACATCATCCACACAACAACCCTCCTGGGGAGATAGCGTGAGGGCAGAACCACAACTCAAGCACAGGTCTTTGCAACGCAAGACACGAACCATTTCCCACATTGGGTGCCCACAAGTAGCTGCTTGGGATCCTAAGCAGGCAGAGGCAGATCACTTTGGGACACAGAATCACAGGTGACTGCCCCACATGGGTTTCCCAAGGTGCCCCCCAAATGCAAAGGAACTTTGAGGCAGTTTAGGCAGCTTTCAACTGAGCAACAGATACTTAATTTGTGCATAATAATAATTATCAAACATGATACATAGGTCGAGCACTGTGCAACTCTGGGGCATAGGTACTGTCCTTAGCTCCATTTTTAAAGTTGTCTTTATGGAGATAGAATCTGCAGACCCTAAAATTCACCTGTTTTAAGTGTGCAGTTCATTGCTATTTTGTATATTTACAGTTGTACAACCATCACCAAAATCTGACTTTAAGACATTGCCATCACCCCAAAAAGAAACCCTGTGTCCATGAGCAGTCACTCTCCATCCCTTCCTCCCACCACTACGTCACCCCAGCCCTAGGCAACCACCAGTCCATAGGAGAGTTGTTTTTTCTAGATATTTCATATAGATGGAAACATATATGTGGTCTTTTGTGTCTGGCTTCTTCCACTGAGCATAATGTTTTTAGGCTCATCCATGCTGTAGCATGTATCAGTATTCCATTCCTTTTTATGGCTGAATAATATTCCATGGCATGGATATACCATATTTTGTTTAGCCAGTCACCAGTTGATGGACTTGGGTTATTTCCACCTTTTGACTGTTAAGAATAACGTTGCTGTGAACCTTCTTCGTGCACAGGTTTTGGTGTGGACCTATATTTTTTATTCTCTTGGGTATTTGCCTAGGAGTGGGATTGCGAGTCATGCAGTGACCATCTGAGGAACTGCCAACCCGTTTTCCAAAGTGACAGCACCATTTTACATTCCCACCAGCAATGTATGAGGGTTCCAACTTTTCCACATTTTCACAAGCATTTGGTATTGTCGTTAGCCCCATTTTGCAGGTGAGGAAATTGAGGCACAGGGAGGGAAAGGTCAGATGGCTGGAGAAAAAGGTGCAGGATTCACACCCAGGCCTATGTGACCAGTCCCCTACTCAGGGCAGGACTAGGGTGAGGCAGGTGAGGCACTCCCAGGCCTAGGAGAGTGCAGAATCAGCACCTGAGAGTGAATACCTCCTTCAATTTTGTGCCCTGGGTGCTCAGTGTTGGGGGGTGGGGATGGGGCACAAAGAAGACCATGTCACTGAAGGTGCTGTCAGTCTGGCTGAAGAAACCATGCATCTGCAGCTCTACAGGCTAACCTGGTTGGACTTGCAGAGGCTGAATTGCAGCTCACGTCTATAAAGGATTTAACACACTGCCCCACATCTAGTAGATGCCCTAGAAATGCTGGCTGTGGTGCTGTTGTCATATTAATATATCTCTGGCCTTACATGCTGTGAGGCTGCCTCTGAGTCACTGTAGTGTGAGGGACTTTCTAAGCTGTGGATCTGTGACTGGGAACTCACACCCCACAGAAGGAGGGGGCATCGCGCAGTCATCAGGGAATGGCCTAGGAAGAAGGGAAGCTGGACATTCAGGTTGTCCTCAGACCCGCTGAGCCTGATGCCGTGGGTCCCGTCCCCAGAGCCCAGCACCAGCTCCACGTCTGCTAACGCGTTTCCACTGCTGGCTGTAGACATCCCGTGTATGGCTCTGTCATCTCCAAAGGCACAGTGTAATTCCTATGCTCCTACATGTGAGAACACACCTGCGGGGTGATACTTGTGGGAGCCAAGGTGAGCCAGGGAAGGAATGGGTCCTTTCTGCTCGACGCACAAGCCCTGGTTTTCCCAGCAGAGAGAAGACCCTGTCGGTGACCGTGGGCGAACCGGATCAGTCGGCTGGTCTGCCAGGGATTGGGAAGGGGAGGGCAGTAGTCGATCCCTGATAGGAGATTTGGGGAACCAGCTTGGGGATTTGGGGATGAAGAACACATGTCAGCTATAGAAATGACTGAAGCCTTCTGGCTTGGCTTGGTCAAAGGCCATGTAGATTGTGCACATGGCTCAAATGGACCCAGCCCTCCTGACAGTGGAAGCTCTGGAGGCCTGGCCTCAGGGGATGGTGACTTGTTGGCAGAACCAGGGGACCAAAGGCACTCAGGCCTCCTGGCCGCACCCCCTGCCAGCCCTCTGTACACATTGCCTGACCCCCACCTGCTGGTCTACCCAGGGCATGTGCTCTCTGCGCTCAGAGGCACCGAGGGTCTTGGAGGGCTGCTAGCTGGTACTGTCCTTCAGTGAGTGTGGGTGCCATGACTAGACCGTGAGCTTATTGAGCACTGTACCTTAATTCCCACTTCCCACCCCTGCCCGCCTTGCCCCTAACGTTGCCTGAGTGGTTAAATAAATAGTTGTTGAACTGATAGAGTTGAATGCATGAGAATCTGCATATGTGCTGTGTGTTTTAAAACAGGAGGGGTGGGAAGCGGCTGTGGCTCAATCAGTAGGGCTCCCGTTTACCATATGGGAGGCCCCGGGTTCGGTTCCCGGGGCCTCCTGGTGAAAGGCAAGCCCGCCTGCACGGCGTGGTTAGCTGACCCAGTGAGCACAAACAGCAAGTGGGGGATAAATGAATAAATAAATAAAATCTTTAAAAAAATAAAAAAATAAAAATAAAATAAAATAAAACAGGAGGGGTAAGTCATGCTGGGCCTAACTGCCCAATGTGAATGGAAACTCTTCCAGAGTTGATGTTTTGCATCTGTTTTTTTTTTTTTCAGTAAGGTAAGGAGAGAGTCTGAAGTAATAATACATGTCATGTTGCCATTCTCCCCCTGCCTCAAATCCACGTGTGGCTCTAAAACACCAAATCTGATCATCTTTTACTGACCTCCGATAAGCCTTCCCTGGTCGCTGGTTGCCCAGGGTCTCAAACCCAAATGTTCTCAGGGGCTTTGCAGATGGCATACAAGAATAAAGCTGATCAAGGATTGGACATAGGAAACACTGTGGACTGGGTCAGAGTACAAAACGTATGCCCAGTCGAAAGGCATCCAAATTCAAATTTTAAAAAATTCACAGTCCAATCCACTCTGGCGGCCGGTTAGTAACTTGCAGCTTTGTCACCAATAAAGATTAAGTCCAAATTCCTGACCCTGGCGTGGCGGTGCTTTGAAAGCTCACCTCTACTTACCTGGCATATTTTGCTCTAACCACTTGCCCCTTGGCCATGTTCCCCACACTTCAGACATACAAGACTGTTCTCTGAACCCCAAATGTGTCTTCCTCTCGCCACTTTCAATCCCTCACACATGCCAGTCTTTCTTCCCAGAAGGACTCACCCCCCAGCTTTAGCAGAATTTACTCATTTTTGCTATAGACACTTGCTCTCTCCTCCGCCAGGCTAGTGGGGCATGGAAATAATCCATTAGAAATCGTAGCACGTGGATTTTGATCTATTTGCACATCTGTCTCCCTGAGAAACCATGAGCCGCCACCCACCCGCTCTCCAAGAGAGAGACTCTTATTCATCTCTGCGTTCCCAACACAGCTCAGGGTTGGCCCTTTTAATGAAGTTCAGACTGAATGTCTATCAAGTGATTGGGTGGTAATATGAATAGGTAAATGACTCAGAAATATCAACAAGAACGTTTTCACCAGAACCTGTTTGGGGGCCTGTGCTAATGGGTTAGGCTACCAAAAAAAAAAAAAAACCAAAACCCACTGCTCACTGCTGCCCCTGGTGGCAGGTCCTTACCACAGCCTGGGAGGACAGTGACTGGACCATTTCGTAACAGGAAGCAGTTAAGGCGGCTTCCGTCCCAGGCAGGCTTGACCCAGGTTCGGGGGCTCTTGGCCAACCTCTGCCAACCTGCCTGCCTCCCTGGCTCGTCGCTGCTGCCTCTTCTCGATGTCTGCCCTCTGCAGCCTGGGTCCAGTTCACCCACTTGGCTTGAATTGACCTTCTGTTCCCACCACCTCCACATTCTCCACCTACTTGTGCCCATGGCCTGTGTGGCACATGCAGCAACACCACAGGGGCAGCAGAATCCTTCTACTTCCAACATTAAACTTTTTTTTTTTTAACAGAATCTGAATTTTACTCTAAAGGTGTTAAGTGGAAGGAAACAAAATATTGAATGCCTGCTATATGCTAGTCATTGAGCCAAGCCGATTGTATGCCTTACCTTGTCTTATTTTATTTAATTCTCCCCACTGCCTGCTTGATGTAAATTTTTATGCCCATTTTACACACAAGGTAAATGAAGCTTTGAGAACTTAACTTGCCCGAGTTACTTAGTAAGTGGCAGAGTAGGATCCGATTGACATTCGAGCCCATGGGCTTGGCATATCGCAGGTGGGACTGTCAGGTACGGGATGCAGAGATTCTATGTTAAGTGCATTAACCAGTGGGATAGAGACGCTTGCGCGGTCTACCCTTCCATAGTTGAAGATTTTACTTAGAAAAAACCACACAACTGAAATTAGTAATAGAAGCATCTCCTTCCTCTCCCTTAGGAGGCACTTCTCAGCACCAGTGCCGTATTTCGTCCTCCAGATACTTGTCCTCTTACAGTTTTGTAACCAATATATTTTATCTGGGGAGGAGAGAAAAAAAACCCTGTCATAGAGAAGGGTCCACATATACTAAATCTATGCTAGAAAAATTATCTCATTGAGATTTAAATCTAGTAGTGTGTGTGTGCGTGTGTGTGTGTGTGTATGCTGAAGTAATAGAGACTAACTGGCCATTCTGTGACAAAGGTGTATGAAGCCTCTTGACAGGCACTGGATGAGATCTGTGAGTGGTCAGGTTAGGCTAGCCTATGATATGGTGACAGATAAGTCCTGGTATCTTAGTAGCTTAACTTACTCTCATGAAGTTCACTGAAGGACAACAGCCCTCCAAGGTAGCTTTCTTCCAAGCTGTGACTTGGAAATCCAGGCTGCCTGAATTTTCTGGCTACCTCATCTGCAACAATTGGCCTTCAGTTGCTGGGGCAGAGGAAAAGAAAATTAAAGGGACATATACCCACTCTAATAAAAGTGTCATTTCTGCTCACAGCCTATTAGTCAGAACAGGTCCCATGGCCCTGCCTAACTGCAAGGGGCCTGGAAAATGTGGGGGAGCACAAGAATGCTTGGCAAGTAGTATGTTTCTGCCCAGAGGAGCCCCGGGCTGGCTGTGCTACTTCCGCAAGTCATTGCCTTCCTTCTCTACTCAATGAGGCCACCAGAAGGTTCTTTCCAGCTCTGACATGCCCTTGCTCTTCCAGAATCAAGACGTGGCCCTTGAAATGGAACCCAGGGCCACAAACACTGTCAGCGGCAGAGCCCAAACCTGAATGGCACTCCCCTATGGTGCTCAGTGAGCATTTATTGAACTTCTTGTCTGGATCGACCCCACCCTAGGCCCCATGAGGTGCTGTGAGGACAAGTAAAATATGTCAGTCCTGAGTTCACCAGCCACACCTGCCAGGCTGAGCACCACAGCCACCTATGAAGATGGTTTGGCTGAATCCTGCCTACCTTTAGGATGCACCTTTGCTTTGAGATGGTTTGGGGGTGGTGGGGATGGGTTTGTGTTCATCCATTCAGCTTCCTGCATTGGTCTCCCTGTAGATAGAGGGGTGTTTTTAGAAGTTGTCCTGCTGGAGTTGGGGTCTGCTGAAAGAGGGAAACCAAGACCTTGGTCCCCCTACCACCGTGGCCTTGTCAGCTGAGTGAACCAGACCCAGATGTCACCAAGGGGCTCACCTGCCCCCTGGAGCTATGACCCTTTCTCTGTGCTGAGCCCCAACTTACCATCTCCTGCGTTCCCTTCCCAGGGCACAGAAGAAGGCAAAGGGATTTGAGGATGGGTCCCGACCAGTGTAGCTATGGTCAGACCTTTTACTCTGCTCCCCTCCTGATTTGTGGGCCACCAAGCCTCTAACCCAACTCCCATGGGACCTAAGAAGCAAGGGGTGGTAGAGGCTTAAGTTCTTATTCTGGCCCTGTGTTCCATCAGTTACATGACCCTAGAGAAGTCATTTAACCTCTATGAGCTTATGTTTATCTGTAAATGATAGCTGGACCAAGCCAATATTTTTTTTTTAACTGCAGATCTTGAATCATTATAGGGTGTAAAACCAGTTTTGTGTGTCAGACACATTGTTTAATGATAGAGACCAGAATGGAATGGAATAGAATTTAGAGTGCAGAGCAAGTAATCAGGGTAGGATTGTTTTAGGAAACTTTCAATTGTGTGTGTGTGCACCTATTAGATCGTGATGTGTACAGTGTTTTTCTTACCATGAGTTATGGTTTTAAAAATGTTTGAAGAACATCAGATTAGAACAGGGGTCCATAGACTTTCTCAGTAAAGGGCTAGATAGTGAATATTTTAGGCTTTGTGGGCCATACAGTCTTTGTCACAATTACTCTACTTTGCCATTGTAACACAAAAGCATCCATAGGCAATATATAAACAGTGTGCATGGCTGTGTTCCAATAAAACTTTATTTACAAAAACAGGCAGCTGGCCAGATTTGGCCCACGAGCAGCAGTTTGCTGAACTCTGGACTAGGCCATCTTAATCCAGGGAAGGGGGATGCGATGGATATGTGTAATTTGACAAAGAAGATTCAACAATATGTTTTCCTAGAAGACTACAAAAACTAAAACTTCTTAGCTGTTGGAGAACCAGTGAAATAAATGGAGAAAGCAGGATTGGGGTGGGGAGGGAAGTGATTGGCTTAGTTTTTAGAAGCTTTGTATTAGACTAGTTGTGATAAACTTGTAGCCCATGAAAAGAGTAAGGTCCACTGACATGGACTTTTTGGTCCAGGCTCACCCAGTATCATTGCTGCTGTGGTTAATTAAGCCAGCATCTCATAATCCAGAGATTTCACATAAAATACGGAGCTCAAGGTTCCCTTTGAGAAGTGTAAGATCTGGGAACATTCCTGTGTGGCAATGGTCAGCAGGAGTGGGCCACAGCCACCCCACTAGCTGGAGTCTATTCGGCACAGCCCCTACCACCTTCTATTGTTCTTCACCTGATTCTCTCCTTCGCCTGCCTGCCCAGCCACTGTAGGGATCTGAGTTTTCAGTCCTGGACTATTCGAATATTTAGGTCCCTTCAAGATCCCAGATATCCACAATTTGGTATCACATCCTACCTGCTGTGTGAGCTTACCATGTCACTTAGCCATCCATGTCTTTGCTAGTGGAATGGGACTAATTCTGCTCATCTTGAAGGACCATTTTGAAGATAAGTAGGAGAATGCGTGAAAGTAGTTTGTAAAACAGAAAGCCCTTTACCAATGTGAGAGAAATGGAGTCAAATGCTTAGTTCAACATCAAGGGCTTTAATTGACTTTAAAGTAAAATATTTGTTTTTAAAGTGAAAAATGGTAGCTCGGGAGAGAAGATGGTCCAGAGCTAAAGAAATGCTATCCAGCTGATTCAGGAAGAGCATCCCTTTCAGTAGGAAAGGATTTGGAGTCACCCAGCTGGATCCAGACGTTCCAACCAGCAAACATACACTTCTTAACTCTCCAAAATGTCCTCAACCAAGATTTGGGCGATTTTGAAAAAGAGCTGACAATTCTTTTCTCTAGAGACCCAAAAACTGATCTGGCATGTAAGTTTGCCAACCACTCCTCTCCTTAACCTACACACTCGGGAACATCCTGGACAAGGTGATTTACAGCTTGACCCTGGAAGGGAGCTGGGTTCTTGCATCTGGGTTCCATGTCCCAGAACATGCCCAGTGGCCCCTGGAATGGCCAGTGGTCTTTGAATGCCTCACTTTCCCCCAAATTATTAAATGGGCTAGAGAACATGTAAGAGCCAGAGGAAATTTAGGGGGGAAACGCTGAAAATTCAAGGAAAGGAAATGCTGAGAGCTTTGTCCAGCAACTCAGTGGCCAGTGGTCAGAAGTCTGGCATCTGCATCTGGATTGAGAGTCGAAGGTCTCTGGGCTGTGGCTTTTCCCCTCTGCACATGGGTGGTACCATCCCTACCAGCCTTTACCTCATTCTCGGGGATGAAATGAAGAGGAGGGAAAGGGGGACTTTGGACCTGTGGCAGGAAAGAGGCTGTCTAAGCATAGAGATCGATATTTACATTTTTGGCTGTAAGGACAGCACTCAGTTGTCCCTCGTGATGCAAAGTGTTTTGATGACTGAAAGTCCACCACACATTAAAAGAAAATTTTACACCATACTTACCTTGCTTACACTTTGTAGAACAGTATTATAGTTGGGTTTTACATCTAGCATCCAGTGTGGCATAAAGAAAATTAACGTTTAATGAGCCCCTAATTACTGCCAAGCACTAATGATGCTGAGCACAACAATAGTAACGCGAATGGCTAACATTTAGGGAGAGCATCATGAAAGGCCTTCTCAGCACTGTGCCATGTTAACGGATTTACTCCACCCTACCCCCGCGAGGCCCTTACTGCTGCTTTCCTCCTGAGAGAGGCCCGATTATCTCCATGTAATAGATGAAGAGACTGAGGCTTAGAGAAACCAAGAAAGACGGCTAGGAAGGGCAGGGCCAGGTGTCACAAGCAGGTCTAGCTGACCCTAAACCCAACACTCTTTGTAAGGTTGGCAGTATGTTAAAATGCGGAAAAGCCAGGATTAAATACCAGTCCTCTCAAGGGTGTTGCTGAAAGCTTTTTCGCGTGTGTCAGGAGTGTTACAGATGCTGGACCTTTCATTCATCGTACAGGAAATATCTGAGCATCTACTGTGGGTCAGGCTCCATGTTAAATCCTAAGGATGGTACAGTGGTGAGATACTGCCTTGGGTCTAGACTCGTTTATTTCTCTGTGGAAGCTTCTAGATTTTTAAAAAATGTCCTTGCAAGGTAATTAAAGACCTTATTCCAGCATCCTGCCCAGGAATGGTTGTGTGCTTGAATTTTGGCTCTGAAAACATTGCATGTAGCAGACGAGATCTGCTTGGAAAACAAGGACCCTGGACCCTCCACAACCAACTGATTTTGTGGTTAACCAGCCTGGCCTTTGTTAGTTACCGACTTTGCACTAGTTCCCTGGTGAGCGGTCAGCCAACCCATATAAAAGCCAGCATTAGAGCTCACCTAATCACATCCCCTGGGTTTTATAGGAGTGGAAACCCAAGCTTTCTCTAGGTTGTGGATTGCCCTGGGGCCCTTTGCTACTTTAAATTGTTTCCATTTTAATGCTAAATCCAGAACAACAGGATATCAATGGTAGAAACGGTGCTGTTCCCTTTCCTAGACTCTCAACACCCATTTACACCTTCCACAATACACCTTTTCATTTAACTGTGTCACAACCCAGTGAGGTAGTTAAGGCAGCAGCAATTCTCTCCCTTTACAGAGAGGGTAAATGAACGCCCAGCACGACTTGCCAACTGGCTGTGGAGCCTGGGCTAGAACCCTGGGCTCTTTGCTTGTGCTTTACAATTTTGTTGTTATTTTCCTGTTTCTTTTTTAGTATTAGAATTTCATGCTAAGTTCTCTGACAAAGCTAATCATTTCAGATATTTGACGGTGGCAGAGGGGAGGTTGGTAAGAGGTGGACTATGTAAACCAGAGAAGTCAGTCTATTAAATATTGTTTTGGTGAACTTCTGATTTTTTAGCTCATGGTTTAAATTTTGGAGTTTGGTTTCTAGAAAACACTATATTGACTTGACTATCTCAGCGGCTTAGATTTTGCTATAGTCCTCCGTCCTCAGCCCAGCAGTCTTGTAAGGAAGCCTGCAGGGCCCAATCTTTGAGACTGTGAGGTGCTCCAGGCCTAGATGAGGGGCTGTTCTTTCTAAGATGCTGAAAAGAGTTCTGTCACATGGCCTTCAACCCTCCACCTTGGCTTTGCAGGAGTAACAGGCACTTGAATTTACTTTTGAGAAAAGAAAATGTTTTGGTTCCTCACAGCTTATCTGGTACAACTAGAGTCAGTCTGTCCTGTGGTTCAGGTGGCCTTGAGGATGGAAGACACTGGACTCTATTATGTCCCTTTCATTCTGGCCACCAATCCCCTCGTGTCCCTTCCCCTGTCCTGGGTTCCTATACTAGCTGTAGCCAGGGTCATGGCAGCCCCAGGTTTTCTGCTCTGCTAGGTCCCCAAGGAAGCTGGTGCCCCCAACCCTTGTCTCCTGCCTGAGTGGGTGGGAAGCCTTGCTTTGCCCAGAGCTCGCTGTCTCAGCATTATGGAGCCCCCAAACTGTAGGGGCCACCCCTTATGCAGAGTAGGTACTCAATAAATGTTTGTGGCATTTCTGAGGCAGGCAGTGCCGATGGACCCACAGTAATCCTCATCCGGGAAGTAAGCCCTCAGAGACTTGGCACATTGGTGATTTGTTCTGGCAACTGATGAAACATCTTTGTACCGTGTACTATCGACAGCCCTGAATGCAGGTTAACAGCAGCGAGTGCTTGAGGTAACCATGAGTATAGCTAGTGGTCACTCAAGAGCCAAATCTTTTCCCAAGGGGTGGGGGGAGGAAGAAAGGAGGGGAGGAGGCAGGGAAAGAGAGCGAGGACAGAGAATATGCTTTCCTCCCTTCAAAACCATGTGGGGCACTTGTTTGAAAGAGTCGTAGAAACAAAGCAAAAACCTTCGACTGGAAGTTGTGGCAGGTACACAAACACACACATACAGCTAAAACCCAGCACAGCTGAAAAGTTTAATATTGTTGAGTCTTCTGTTTGGCAGTGCAGAGGTGTGTGTGTACAATTTAACTGCAAAAAGACACATGGAGGTTGATGATTTGTTTTGTAAGCTCCAAGTTAAAGATGTTAAACTCTGTAAATTGAGATTTTAATGGATAAATGAGATATACGTGTTTTGTAGTATTGGGCAGTTTGCTTAAAGTAATAATCCATGAAAAAAATCCTAATTCCAGGTTTGCAGAAAGGGACAATTTATTGCTACTTACTTATTTTATTAGTAGTATCTGTAATAAAATTGTCCAGACATTGCAGGCAAATTATCATTTTTAAAAAGTAAACATTTTCCTATAAATTTCTCATAATGACTCTTTGTGAAATGGAGTTTCATAAATTGGGACTTGAAAACTTTCCTCATGAACAGGATTTGTATATGAGGCCACATATTTGGGTATATTGGTGTGATGGTTTGAAGCTATATGGACCCCAGAAAAAGATGTTCTTAAAATTAATCCATTCTTGCTGGTGTGGAGCCATTGTAATAGGATCTTTCGGTAAGTAGGCTCTTAACTTAAGATGTGACCCACCTCATTCAGGGTAGGTCTTAATCCTCTTACTGGAGTCCCTTTATAAACGAAGGACTAAAAAGCCACAGACAGAAGGAAAGCCTCAGGACGGGAGAGGTCCTAGAGGCCAGAGTTTGGAATCAGTGGAGTACAGAGGCATGAGAAGAGGCCCTGGAGAGGCTCGGCCCACTGAACAGCTTGAAGCTGAAGAGATGAGGCCTGGAGGAGAGGGGAGAGACGAGCGGACGGGCATTTTGCCCTGTCATGTGCTTGATCGCCCACAGCTGAGCTTGGAGAGAAAGTATCTTTAGAAGACACCACTATGTGTCCTATCGCACCAGCTGCACCTTGGTGAGACTGCATCTCTTGATGATGCCTTGCTTTGGACCCTTTCATGGTCTCAAAACTGTAAGCTTTTAACCTAAAAAATTCCCGTTATAAGACAGTGCATTTCTGGTATATTGCATTGGCAGCCTCTAGCAAACTAAGACACTTGGGAAGACGAGGGGGATATTTTCATTTCAGAAGAGATATCAGGAGACTAAGGAGCCAGATGTTCAGTGGTCCTCTCCCCCAGCCCTAAATGAACGTTTGGAGGAAGATGGCTGCCAGTTCCAGGCCTCCTCTTTCTGTTTGGATGAGCTGACGTGGAGCTTTTTGACTATTCTAAAATAAGTCTGTGGCCAGAGAGAAATTCCATTCAGAGAGAGTTAGGAGGCCTGGGTCGTCCAGCTCGGCCACCCACTGCCTGCTGACTCAGAGCAGGTCATTCTTCCCTCTCTGGGCCTCAGTTTCCTCGCTCAGAAAGTGGAGGTGGCTTGCTAGTCTCTGAGTCACTTTTCCTCTCTGTCGGTTGGGTTTGCTCCCCCGTCCAGGTTGGCAGGGCTTTGGGAGGTAGGCAGCCTTGTCAGGGGCCAGCCTGCCGCTCAGGCTCCCTCTGAGCAGCCTGTTGACTCAGGCTTTTCTGGAAGCCTGGTACAAAAGGACTTGACTTTCCACTGAAATTGCCCCACAGAACTGTTGTGACATTCCCTCGGGAGGCCTGCGTGGTGTTGAGCAAGCAGTCTGCTGGGCTCAGCTCCCGCAGTGGCCAAGGGCTGCTTGTCTGGAACCCAACGCAGCTGATTTATAGGGAAGAGAGAAAGGGAAAAAGAAAGGGCGGCTAGGGTGGGGCAGGAGAGGGGCCTGCAGATTGGAAAAGTTGGATGGGTCATCTTGGTGAGAGGGGGCGCAAAGCTGGTGGAACTGCCCTTCCCACCCCCTCCTCTGGAATGCAGTGTTTATTTACTGCTCTGTGGATCCTTGTTTCTCTTGGGGAATCACTTTATCTGGGGCTAGAGGAAGCTGGCAGATTATGTCCAAAGAATCACCCTTTCTCCCCAGAGGTCTTGGGGACCAGGGGTGGCGGTGGGAGAGGCTTTTGGAAAAGGGGCGGAAGTGAGCCTGAAAGCTGCATTGGGAAGTCTGAGTGGTCAGCCTGATTGAAACGCCCCCTCCGTCCCCCCTGCCTGTTCCCAGCCTGGAAAGGGGGTGGGGACTCCCAGGGACGTGTGGGGACTTAAAAGTGAAAGCTGCCAAGCGGAAGCCAACCGGATTTCCCCTCCCTTCTCCCCACCCCACCCCTAGCAACAACCGAATTACCCCCAGGAGCAGAGAGATGAGAGGCTCCTAGGTTCGTAGGTGGGGTGGGCAGACTTTGCGGTTTAGCCATCTGGCATCTTTTTGTTCAAGACCGTGATGGTGGCTTGGGTGCCACCTCAGATTCAGGGCTCGCACTGCTTCCTCCAGGGTCTGGTGCCAGAACTCATGACTTGGCCCTTCTTAACATCTGGGTCTCAACTCTAGGATCACCTCCACGGGGAGGACTTCCCTAAAGTGAACGCCCTCTCAATCCCTCTAAGCCAGGGTCCCTCAGCCTCAGCGCTGGCAGTGCCTGGGGCCGGGTAGTCCTTTGTTCTGGGGGCCGTCCTGGGCATGGGAGAATGTTTAGCAGCATCCCTGCCCTCCACCCGCTAGATGCCGTAGTACCCCCCACCCAGGGTGTGACAACCAAAATTATCTCCAGACATCACCACATGTCCCCTGGGTGTCCTCCTTCTCTCCCTTGTTGAGAACCACTGGGCTAAGTCACACCCCCTTTTTAAAAATTTCTTCACTCTCTGAAATGATCTATTTTCTCTCTTGATCCCAGTGTTTTGAAGCCCTGGCAGCACATTTATTCACCCGAGCTTTAAAATATCCCAATGCTGACCCCACTCCAGGTAGTCGCTGGACATGGGGCCTGGATATTGGTACTTTTTAGAAGCTCCCCAGGTTATTCTGCTGTGCAGCCTGGGTTGAGAGCTACAACTCCCCCAACTGCCCACCTCTGCCTCCGCCCTCCCCCGGCAGTGTAAGCCACCTGAGGGAGGAGCAGGTAGGCCTTCCCACATTTATGTCCTCACTATACAAAAGAGTGCCTGGTCAAGACATCACCCCTTCTTCCAGGAGCCTGCCTTCTTCTGAGAGGCAAATATGCAAATACAGTTACCCATATAATGAGATGATTGTTGGACTGGAGGGATCTAGAAAGCAGTTGGAACATAAGAGTAAGTCGTTCCAAAAAGGACACTAGAAAAGCACCTAGTTTCTCTCACGAGATGTTCTGCTTTTATTTTCTCACTTGGCAGCATCGCAGCCCTGGCACGGTGGGTGTGGCTCCCATTTCCCAGCTGAGTAAACTGGGTTCTGGGAGGTTACATAACGTCCCCGGCCAGCCTGGATTCAAGCCCAGGTCTGCCTCTTGGGAAGCCCCTGTTCTTTCCAGCTGTGGAGCTGGGACTAGAGCACAGGCTTTGGGGCCCCTTGTGCACCCGCCTGCTCCTCCCCTCAATCTGCAGGCAAGATCCGGGCCAGAGACGCGGGTCCTAAATCCCGCTTCCGCCGTCAGCCAGCTGTAGCCCCTGGTACGCCAGTAACATTCACGTGTTTCCTGGAGGTTACTTCTGAAGTCCTTCTGGCTCTTTCTATGAAACCAAGAATCGACTGTCTTAGTTTGAGTTCTGCGGAAGCAGACCCCGAGACAAAGATTCAAGCACAACTAGTTTATCTGAGAAGAGAAGGCAGCACTGGTAGGAGAGCCAGCAAGTGAGGCAGGGAGAGGAGGCAGCCAGAAAATGGTGCGTTATCAAGCAGGACCCTGCAGTGGGCAACCGGAGCTTAATCCCACTGGGGAGCTCTGGGCAGCAGTGTAGAGCACGGGCCTCCGTGTGTTGAGACAGGTACGGTGCTTACTCGCCAACTCCCAGCAGCCACTGCTGTGGGCTGCTCCCACAAGGGATGTAGTTCCGGGCACTTGAGGCTGCCATGTTGGAAGCCAAGTGGGCACCGGAAACCAGAGAGAGCCTCCAGGCAAGGACACGCAGGTGCAGTGGGTGTGCGCTGAAGTGGAAGGGGCAGGGGCTTAAGGGCAGGGCTCCTCAAAGGAACACCTCTCAACCATTTAATTGTCTGCCTCATTTATTGAGTACCTGTTGTATGCAGAGCTCCATGCTAGATTTGAAGGTGTGAAATAGGAACTACAACTCTGCCTTAGGGAGCTAGTAGCCATGGGCGGATCACCAGATCACTCCCATTTATAAGCATCATCCCTCGACAGACGTCTCAGCACAGACGTCTCAGCACGGCATTCGTGGCTTCTCACAATCTGGACCCAGCCTCATCCCTTGCCAATTCCGGCCCCGACCCCCCGAATTCTCTGCTTCAGGATTTCTGAACTGCTTGCAGCTCCTGAAGTAACTTCTTTCAGTCCCCACTCTGGACCATTCAGCCCTTTCTTTGTCATTGCCAGACTAACTCCCCATCCTTTTGAGTCAGGTTAATATCACCTCCTCCAGGAAGCCATCTCTGACCACCCCTACCCCCTGTCTCCACCCTCCTGGTGCCCTTGGCCCCTATGAAAACCCAGTTCTTGTTCCTACCAGAGCAGTCACCACACAGGATTGTAATTGCCTCTTCTCTGTAGACTTTCAGAAAGGCAGGTTCTTGTGTCCTTTTCCTTGGGTTTTAAAGTTAGGCCTGGGTTTGAAAACTAGACCTGATTTAGAACTCAGGTTAAGTACTCCCTAATTATGAGGCTTGGGAAGGACTTCAGCCTCAATTTTCTTATCTATAAAAATAGCTACAGTAAAATTTATCTTGTAATAGGGTGTGGTAAATCTTAGAGAAAATTCATGAAAGCTGCTTAGAACATGGTATGTGCGGGTGTCCAAGTTAGAGTCTCAGGAGGAAAGAGGTGCTACACACCTCTTAACTGGGGGCAGTTGGGGGGGATCCAGCGAGAGCTGGGGAGGCACCTGGGCTAGCACAGCTGAAAGTCCTACCTTCCTTAGGTCTGAAGGAGCAAGAGGAGGAGTGGTCACTAGAACTCAAGAGAGACATGGCTGCAGGAGGGTGGCTGCTGCCATGATAATAGGGAGTAAGAGCTAACATTCACCGAGCACCCACTATGGCTAGGCACTGTTCTAAACACATGAACTCATGAAAGCCACATTTATGGGGTAAGCCATTTAGCAGGTGGGAAACCTGAGGCATAGAAAGATTAAATCATTTTCCCTGGGTCCCACAAGCAGGGAGGGAGTGCAGGATAAACACCTTGACATTCTCCTTTGACCTTCTGATTTCATGCCAGTTCCTTCCACTGATAGAATTCAGCTGGAAGCCAGAAGATAAGGGCACCCATTAAACAGCGGGGTCACAGAGCAGGGTAGAGAAGGATAGAGAGTGGATCCAGAGGGCAAATGGAAGAGAGCCAATGTGAGGCAACATAGGAGCTGCCATTTGGAGTTGTTATTAGATCATCAGAACCTGGGACAATGGCTGGCACCCTGTAGGCAGGCTCAGAGACTTCTCAAGTGAATGAACAAACCACTGACCTATTAACTACGATTTGTAGCTACATCACTTGGGCCCTAAATAGCATATTTGTTGAATAATGTAATTGAAAATATTATCCCTTTATGCTTCTGGTAATGTAGGAAATGGTTTCTACATTACCTAAGGGTTTTAATAATATTACATATTTGTTGACTTAGTGAATTCTTTTTGACATTTGTTTGGGATTTCTGGACTGCATGGGGGAGAAAGCAAAAACACCATAGTCAGTGTTATAGGTGGAAATAGAAAAATAGAGTTTTCCATTCAAATTGAAGTGTCAGGCACTTGGGAGTGGCCTTTCACTTTAGGTTTTGATAGTTTAATGCTTCTGCCTGCATCCACACACCCAGGGATTCCTGGTTATAATAATCCCCCATTCTCATTTAGGAAAACTGCCAAACATTTTGAATGCACCGTCTTTGCTTCTTGGCAATATGCTCTTCTTTCATTCATCAATATTCGTCAAATATTTATTGAGCCCCTATTATGTGCCAGGTGCTCTTCCTGGCACTTGGAATGCATTGGAACAAAACAGATTCCTGCCATCATGAAACTTACATTCTCAGCCTAGGGAGAGACAGACAATACGCAGTAATCATAGTAAGTAAGGAATCATGTGCTATGCTAAAAAGTGATAGGTGCTATAGAAAAAAATAAGCCAAGACTGAAGGAAGTAAGTTGGGGAGTAAGGATATTTGGAGAGAACGTTCCAGGAAGAAGACAGCAGGTACAAAGGCTGTGAGGCAGGGGTGCATTTAAGGGTTCAAAGAAAACACTGAGACCAATATCACGTAACAGGATGGGTGAGGGGGAGAGCAGTGGGCAGCAAGCTTGGGGAGACCCTGGTTCCAATGGCCTAGGACCTTTCAGGCCATACTCAGGGCTGTCCTTATCAGTGAGTGATTTGGTTGACACCTCATTAGAAACTCAATGAGAACATTATTCTCCTCATTCTCCTTTTTTATAGACAAATAAACTGGAATTCATAGCTCAAAGCCAAAAATTTATTTTACAATTGAGAAAATTAATAGAGAGAGGGAGCAACTTGCCTGAGACCACGGAGTGGAAAAACTGGCACTCGGCTGGGACTTGGGCCTCCTGCTTCTCGGTCAAGAATTCTTTTTCCCATGTCTCTGCCCCAGAAATGGACTTCCTTCAAGGGAGGTGACTCAGGCCTCTCTTGAAGATTCAGATATAGACAGGGAGTTCGTTATACTATACTTTGCTGCCAGATCTTCTATATTGACTACAGAATTCCTTGCCTGGCATGTGGTTTGAGGTGGAAATCTGAAGGTAGCTAACAAGTTAAAGATGTGTGTCAATATAGGCTGGACAAAGGAAAGAAGGCCATTGTCTTGTAGTTTGTCATTGCAGCCGTCAAAATAACTTCTGCCTTGTATCCATTGCTTCTCATGTGTCTGGCCTTTATCTAAGCCCTTGACTTGTGTTCATTCATTTCTCACCACCACCCTGAGAGGTAGGTACTGTTACTATCTTCATTTTATGGATGAGGAAGAACAGAAAGGCATGATAACTTCCTCAAGGTCACCCAGCAAGTACCTCTCTGAGCTGGATTCAAAGCCTAGTCGGTCTGGCTTCAGTATATGCAATCCTAAACCCTCGACTCACCCAGATTGGCCAGAGTCAGAGAAGGTTACACCAGCCACAGGATTTTGGTCAACAAAACTAGGTGTGCATTTCTTGGAGGAGACTGGGGAGTGGATGAACGCTGCCTTTCACTTTCCCATGTCCTTCCCAAGAGATGCTTCTCCGTGGCAACTTTGCTTCAGACACGGGGATTTTCAGAATTTGCTTGGCAAGATGACTTTCAAACACCCCCCAGGGGAAAGAAGTCTTTGAAGTAGATCCCATCCCTCACCCCCTTTCTGATTTCAAGCATGACTATTTTGGCTTAGAGTTATTTGAGTAAAGGAAGAAGCCATTTCTAGGGATTGAGCAAAGGGCTCGGTCTGCCCTGATCTGTCCATAATGCTGGTGATGGCATAATGGCATTGATGTCACGCTTACGCTTTCCAGTAGTCTGTCACGTGCAGCAATTATGGCACTCAGTCCACAAGGATTCTGAGAAGTAGGCATTGTTGTTCCCATTTTAGAGAAGAGGAAGCTGAGATTCAAGAAGGTTAAATGATTTGCTGATTGACACAACTGGTAAATTGGTTGGGAAGAGAAGACTTGAACCCAAGTCCAGATTCACAGCCCTCACCACTCTACGCTGACCAGCCAACCACACTCTATCCCTGAAGACTCAGGGGATAATGAATCCTGGGAAGCCTTCCCATGCATCCTGACTTTCCTTCTGAAGCCTGGCGTAAAGAGCCGTGGTAAATTCCTAAGTTTCTCTACTGAGACTCAAAAGATGTTAAGGAAGCCAGTTTCTCGGATTGGCTCTCCACTTCGTTGAGATTGTGCTTATTCTCTGGGAACTAGCTGGCTGTGTCTGGTTTACTAAATTGGACTGCCAAAGGATTGACACCCATTGGCCACGTTGAGGAGTTTGTGTTGATATTACTGTTGTGAAAAAGCACATATTGCTCCCCACCATCTATATGACTGTGACTAATTTTTTTTTTTCCTCTTCCATTTCATGCAAGTTTTGCTCACAGCCTGCTTGGCATAATTGACACATTGGCTCAGGCCGCCAAGATTGCCAGTGTGGAGACTTGGATCAGTTAAATCAGTTATGACAGATGTGATTATTTACAAGAAAATAGAAGTCACTATAATTAGACCTTCTAAGAAGTACATTTAGGTAGAGAATGAGAAAGCACAAGTTTAATGTGGCATGCTGTATTTGGATTTCAGCCGTGAGCAGGTTCTCTGTGCTCTGTGAAAGGAAGTGTTGGGGTGTCTGACACCCTCCAGTGATACTGCCATTTATCAATTCTCATGACACAGCTCTTGATAGATGGGAAAGCAAGGCAGTAGAGCGAGCATTGGATTTGGCATCAGAAGAACTGGCTTCAGTTCTCAGCTCACTACGTGTCCTTCACATAAATTAATTTTTTCAGGCATAAAATGGGAATAAAAAAGTTTCCTTACCTCCTCATAGGGTTCTGAAAATTAAAAGTGATAAAGACAGATGTCTAGCATTGTGTCTGGTATAATGCACATGCATAAGGCACTGAGGGTTTGATGCCCCTGCCCTTCTGGAACATGCCACTTCATCTCTCCGAGCCTCAGTAGTTTTCATCGGAAAATGCAGATGAGAACTATCTCATGCAATGGATGTGAGGCTTGGAGGAAATGAGGTATATGAAAGGGGCTTCAGAAACATTTGTTGCTGTTTCATGCCTCAATCTTCATATTAACATTTTTATAAATATCCATACTAGTAACCATTTACTGCTTGCATACCATGAGCCATGCACTGTTGGAGCCAGGGTGGACTTCTCCATTAGGCACAGTGATACACACCTAGGGTCCATAATACTTTTAGAGGCCTGCAAAAAATGTTTAATTTTCATTTAGTTCAAATTCAGAAGAATAAATAATAATAAAATGATACAAAGTTGAATATCAATTATAAAAAACATAATAATGAATCCAGCCTGGATTTTAAAAAATTTTTATTTTTATTAAACTTCATTTCAAATTCAAAAAAAAAAAAAAAGAACTGACAAAAGGCAGCTTAACAAGTTACGGAAGCATTACTCCAAAAAAATTCTGACCACAGCCTGGATTTTATATTCATCTTTATACCAATACATCTCTAAACATAGTTTTCATGATTATTTTTCTTTATGGAGGAAGGGACCCATGTAAGCAAAAATGCCTAGGGCTGATGAAAGTCATATTGCAGCTTTGGTTGTAGGAGCTTTACAAATGTTAGCTCAGTCATTCTCAAGAAGGTGTTTTTTGTTGTTATTTTAATTCTCATTTTACAGATGAGGAAAGGGAAGCTCAGGGAGGTTAAGAAACTTATCCTAAGCCACATGGCTAGTAAGGGACTTTATGAAGCTGAGCTAACAGCTGTAACCACCACAAAATTTCAGTGGTTTAAACATCAGGAGTTTATGTCTTGCTCACTTGACAGTTCAGTTTGTATATGTTTAGCAGGCATTCTTCCACACAGTGATTCAGGGATCCAGGCTGGCTCCCTCCCTCTTGTGGATCCATCCCCCGCCCCTAGTCCTTGGAAGTCTCTCCACTCTTGGTGGATGGGGAAAGAGAAAGAGACCCACAAGTGGAGGCTGGATGGGGAAAGAGACAGAGCCGCAAACAGGAGAGTTTTATGTGTCAGGCCTGGAAGTGGCCCATGTCACTTCCATTCACATTCCACTGACCAGAATGCAGTCACATGGCCACACCCAGCCGCAAGGAAGGCTGGGAAGTATAGTCTTCCAGGACGAAGAGGGGCACATGGATACAGGGAAGTGATTGTATCGGGTTCCAGCTCAGGTTTTTTTGTGCACAACATCAGTGCTCTTTCCACTATAGTTCACTGATTCTTGTAACTCTTAGTGCCTACAAATCCCCTTTATGGACTCTTTCCTTCTGCTAGACTTGCCTACTCTCAATTCCCAACACCAGACCTTTGCCTGCTTGGTCCCAGTTGCTGTGCTGGGAACTGAGAAGAGACATGCACTGGGGAGAGCTCCTCCCTGCCCTGGGAGAGCCCTCAGACTAGCTGGAGAAAGCTGCAAACAGGTGCTGTGTTCTCTGTGCCCCCCTACTCCTGGCCCACAGAATACTGCTGGGTACTTTCTGAAGCCTGTGAATAATACCTCTTGAGTGTGAGAAAAGGAGGCTGCTCCAAGGGTTTCTCTAGTCTTGGCTGGACCATTATCCTTGGGCAAGGAGTAAGAGGGCGATAGCAGAGGATTTGGCCACACCAAAATGCCATTTGCAAGAAATGAACTGTGTGGCCCCATCTCTAACCCACTGATGTGTGCTGCCTTCAGACACTAAAGGAGAACGCTTCTGGAGCCAGCTGAAGGCCTGATGCCCCGTGGACACTTTGCTGTAATCACTGGGCAGGTCAGTGACCTGGTGATGTCCTGCTAGTGCTATGCTGGTGGGCACCCAGCTCTTCTAGGGTTAGGCTAGAGCAGTCTGGGTTACGAGACCCCTGAGTCATATCAGAATATCTCCCCCCTCCAGGAATCCTTCCCATGTCATTTAGCCCTCAGTGGTCCCCATCTCCTCAGAACTCAGGCCATGTCCACTTACTTGACTGAAGGTCCTACTCTGCCTTATGACAGCTCTCAAACTCTCTATCTGCTGTTGACTTCAAGGACCATGTCTAGTGCCAAGTGAGGCATAGATGCTCTGGAGCTCTTTATAGACGGCATGGGCTCAAACAGCATTGCATTTACTCAACTCTGACATTGCATCCAAATTTACACCCAGAACTGGGTATATGGTAAGGACAGACTTGGAACCCAGGAGCCAACCTTCTTTCTTTTTCTTTGGGGATGGGAAAAGCACACTAAGAGCAAAAAATGCTTTGCCTGGAGTCCTCTGAAATGTTCATGATCATTCCCCTGGTCTTTAAGGTGAATGCAGTCACATTTGATGCCAGTGTCTGTATCAGAAACGAAGCAGCCTCAGTTAGACCTAGTTCAAGCCCCAGAGCTGCCATTTGCCAGCTGACTGATGCTGGACACGTGACCTCCGTCCTCTCTGCCTGTTTATCTGTCAAATCGGGGTGGCTTGTGGCCAGCTAGCAGGGTGGGTGGCTGTGAGGATGGAACACATCGAGACCTCACTTGGCACGCCGTCCTCCTCCAGTGCCCTGTCAATCTCTCACGCAGGCATAAAACCTTGCTTGAAAATGTGTCTTGCAAGGAGACTTGGCATCTAGGACGCACCCTGTGAGGAATTTGTTTTGTTTTAATGCCGAGGACGTTTGCATGAAAACAGGATCCTCGTTGCTTAGGAATTGATCAACTCCGGCTGGGGCTGCTTTTCCCTGGTGGATGCGCCAGTCCCATATTTGTCACAGTAAAGGGGGTATTGGCGAGGATGGTGGGACCGCCACAGTTGCAGAATTGTGGCCGCTCAGGGAGGGTCACAGAGATTACAGAGTCAAAAGAGAGAATCAGATATCGGTCCCAGGAGGCACAGCTCACAAGTAGACATTGCCCTTGGCCAAAGGACCACAGCAAGAGTGAGGATTTTCTGTGGGTCTAGTTTTGCTCTAGAAGACACATAAGACAACCACCTGCGAGGAACTTAAGGGCCATCTGGACAGACAGATGGACAGATACCAGCAAATGAGAAGATACAATGACTAGGTAAAAAGTAACATGGCCACAGGCATGAATGATAGGAACCAGTACCTGCAGCAGACAAGTTGGAAGCAGGGAGTTGGAGAGACCTCAGCTGGGTATCCTTGAGCAAGTTGCCTAACCTCTATGCACATCTGTTTCTTCACCTGCAAAATAACACCCATCTCACAGGGTGGTTATGAGGATTAAGTGACATGCTTATGCGTTAAGTAAGCCCTCAATAAACCCAAGCTGTTGTTGTTAATACTAATAATAATTCATAATATTATTAGATGCTTTCCATGCTAAGGAAGAGATCTCTGGATGGCCATAGAAGCCTTTTGGAGGAGAGACTTGAACTTGATTTGAAAAGAGGAGACAACAATGACCAAAGATCTGTTAAAGAGAATGTTCAGGGCACACCTGCCTCCAATGCGGACAATTCTGAAGGGGGTTTTCAAGATACTGTCCAAGAAACTTAAGTGAAATTGCCCCAAATGAAGTTGGAGGAGGGCTTCCAGGTCTCCTGCTCTTTAGGAGCCCTGTCTGTCGGTGGCCCCAGCCCAGCCCCATGGCCAGAGATGAGATGAGAAGAGCCAGGAGTGGGAGCTGGACCAGCTAGGTCTCCCTCGCCTCCAAGCTTGACTTCCAGAAGGTAGTGATGTGATGGCGTCCAAATACCCACAAGAGGCCGGACACCTTTCTCTCTGAGTGTCCTAAGCTGGGGGCCAGGGAGTGGATGTAGCTCAGTGGTTGAGTGCCCGCTTCCCACATATGAGGTCCTGGGTTCAATCCCCCGTACCTCCTTTTAAAAAAAAGCTGAGGGCCTGCAGAAAATATCTGCTTGGCTGCAGCCCTACCCCCAGGTCTTGGCTCACTTGCCCTCCCTGGGCTTCCTCTCCCATCTGCTTCTTGAGGGACGCCCATAATCCAGTTTTCCAAACCCTCCGGGCTGGCGAGGCCACCATGGGCCTCAGTCGCATCACACTGGAAACAATTGAAAACCACTTGGCAAAAAGAAGGGTGATCTAATGTTTTAGAGCAAGAATACATTTTTCCTCGCCATTCTCATTCAAATCCTGGGTAAAAGGCTGGCCACTTTCTAAGCGCTGTTAGCCCGGGACCCCGCGGTTCCTGGCTTTTCTTCCCTGTCTCAGAGAACCCACAAAGGGCGTGGAGGCTGTGGGACCAGCTTTGGCCTCCTCGCGCACCCTGGAGGTGCAGATTTGGCCTTCACTTCCTGATTTGCCAGGCCTCTGTGGGCCCCCCAGACGTAAAGGCGAGACACACGGGCCTGTGGAGAGGCCCATATTTAGAGCCTGGGGAGTGTGGGCCTCTGGCAAGCAGCCTGGAAAAAATGGCCGTGTTCTGAGGGCGAACGCCGCCAGATTATAAATAGCTCCCACCTCCCTCCCTTTCCAACTTGCTGGGTCTGCCACCCGGGGACTGACAGTTTAAATTCAAGAGGACTGAACAGGACAAGGGCGGGGAGCAGGGGAGAGGGGGATGCCCGATCGTGCAGTCGGTTCAGCTGCTGTCTCGGGATTAGTATGGAGAATTGTCACCAGCGGTTGGGGCCAAGAATGGGATGCATTTGGGGGTAGCTGGATGACTACTGATTTAATACGTGTTTATAAGCTCAGTAAGCATTGAAGGAAAAACTCTGCATGAGATGATTGTATGGGGGCCTTAGAGCCTTTAAAAATAAATAAATAAACAAACAAACAAACAAATAAATAAATAAAACCCAGCTGCCTCATTCATTAAAAAGGTTTCTCTCTAACTTAGAAAGGTCAGCTGCTCCGGCTTCCAAATCAAAACTTACGGCCAGTCGCCCACAAGGCCCATCCGTTGACCTCTCTTCCAGAGGATTTCTCAGTGTGTTTTTGTATTTCCCTGACACGGAAACAGCAGGGGCGCCAGCGCCTTCTCTGCAAACCTCTGCACGTTTTGCACACCTCCAGTGATGAATTTAAAAAGCATTAGAAAATAAAGAAAGGACTGCGAAGCCATTCACACCTAGGTAACAGGGAAGGGTGGGAACTGTTCCAGAAAATTCTGAATTCTGGAAGAGAGATGGGCTGGTTCTGCGGGGACCAGAAATCCTTGTTTGCACCCTCGGTGCTGCCAGGTGCTACTGGGAACCAACTGCCCGATCTCCTGTTTTGCTGCCCAGCCTCCCGGGCAGAAGCTAGAGGAGCTCTGCTTGGCACTGTGATCGGACAGGGTGTGCAGGTGCGTGCTGAGAGCTCCCTCAGACACCCTTCCTGGGCATCTGTGCTTCCCTTTTGTCCTTTGTTTTGGCAACTCTGGCATTTGCTTTCATAGCAAGGGTTTGGAAATGGGTTAATTCATTGGCTTCTCCTCTCCCAACTTTATAATTCTCATTTTTCGTGTGTACTTTGGAGCAACATTTGTTTGTACGTAAAAAACAAAACAAATTGAGGAGAACAGGCAAATATTTGTATCTTTTGGATGGTCCTCAAAAGATTGTCTCAGGACCCCAGAGAAGGCAGCCAACAAGTGGATATGAGGGGTGAGTAGGTGGACATTGGGACTTGACGCGCAGTATTAATTTGGGGTACCCATCTAAGGGAGCGGCTTTTAACTGTGCTTCAAGGAGCCCTCTTGGGGGAGGGGTGTGTAGGGTGAATCCCTCACCAGTGCCCCAGAGGCCAGCACAGGTAGGGCCTTCCAGACCCTCACCCCTATTTTGAACAAAGCAGCTCCATGCTTAGCTATCTAAGTATTAGACTGTATTTTTTTAAAAATGGATTTAGTGCCTCAAGAAAAGTTTGGAAACCAATATTGTAACCAGCTTAACCCTTTGAGTGCTAAGTAATTAAAAACCCAGAGGGGCGGTGATATTTCCAAGGTCATGCCCCAAACTCATGACCTCTGCTTGGGTTTTTGTTATCTGAAGAAAAATCCCAGAGTATTGGAACTAGGATGGGCCTTTGGTAACCGAAAACTAAGACAGTGATGGGATTTGTTCAAAGGCCAGTCAGTGGCAGACCTGGGACTTGAAGCCATCTCACTTGCCCATAAAAAGGGGCCTGATGTGCCTTAAGAATCCCAAATGGAGGGATTTGACCCAATCAGGACAGCTTCCCAAGGGAAGCGATACTGTACTGAAAGGAGAGGGGCGACTGGTGCACAGGACCACTCACACGCCTCGGCCCGGTTCCTAGAACGCAGAGGCTCAGGGAGACGCCGGCCTCGGGGTGAAGACTGCTGCCATCCGCGCCCCAGGCGGAATGTGAGCCATGAGTGCCATCCCACCCGTCAGGTGAGGGCCCCATCTGGGGGCTTCCCGAGGGGTCCTTGGGCAAAAACAGAGCTGCTCCGGAGAGAAGTGGCTGCGCTGGGCGGGCAGCGGAATGGGCTGGCGTGCTGGCTGGTCTGCTGCAGCAGGACTTGAATACATACTGTACCTCGTCTGCCTTGAGCTGTGAGGAAGTCCAGATGGCCTCCTCGAGGCAGGAAAGGACATCGCAGAGATGATGCCGTGCATTTTCTGTAAAACTCCCCGAGGGTGTCTTGGGAAGAACATTCCTAACTCTCTCAGGGCGTGGACTTGCCATGAATATAGGGTGTGGCCTGGTTGGGGACCAGAGCTTGTATCTGGCCCTTGAATGTGGAATTTTTTCCTTTATCAGTACTAACAGAGGGCTTGAGTAAGGATCCTGGAAATATAGACATTGACAGTTGTCACTCAGATACACTGAAAAAATAAATAAATGTTCTTGAGAACATAACCTCCTAGGAGGAGTCTTGATCTTAGAATCAGCTCTCCTGGAGAGGTGAAGAACCAGCATCTGCTCATGCCTGCAGAGGTCATTGCATCTGATCATGAGCTAAACATACTCTCCAGTTTCATGACTTCAGCTGAGGAAAGTGTGTGGCATACTTTATCAATCCTGAAGTGGGGCAGTGACCTCCCAGGCTCTCCTGCCTTCTGATATGCATTTGGAGGAGGGGTGGGGAGCTCTATCTAAAATGTCATCCTTTGCAGTGCTGAGATTAGGGAGACTCAGCTCTAAGATGAGAAGCTGGGGCCTGTTGGGGGTGTGGAGATGCCAGTTCCACACTTCAGCTTTCTCAGGGCAAGCGTTTCTCAAAGCCCTGTGAGATGCCTCATGACAAAGGGGTTCCATTGTCATGTCATTTTGGGCAATACCACAGGCAGGTTCATCCTGCATATTGGTGTCTGCTCAGAAAGCAAAACTTCCCAGACCACACTGTCTAAAGCAACTGCCAGTACAGCCGTCACTGACACCTGCTGTCCCCTCCCGGCTCCTTTCTTCAGACTGCTTTTATGTCTGGGTTTTACGTTTATGTTTGTATTGTCTGCCTGCCCCACACAGTAGGGGCCTTGTGTGATTTGTTCAGTCCTGGATCCCTGGTACAGAACCACCTCCCTGATTCTGTAAAATATGCTTCCAGTGGATCCATGAGCCAGTTCGTAATTCAAACCCTCAGGGCTCCTCCATAGATAACTGTTTAACTTTAGCCCAATATTTTTCCACACTTCTTTCCCCTTTTTTCCTGTGTCTGGCCCTCTTGTCACTCAGCCTCAGTCACTTTTGGGGCTGGCCCTGACCACCCCATGGGGAGTGGCCCGCCCCACCCACCCCACCCTATTTCGTTACTGTGTTTCATTTCCCTCATGGCACTAAGCACCAGGAGAAATTAGCTTGGGTACCTATCAGTTCACCTGTGTGTCAGCTCACTTGCCCATAGACCTCCATGAGGGCAGGGACCTCTTTCCCATTCACTGACAGTCTGGGGCCTGGGACAGTGCTGGGGTACAGGCTCAGCAAAGATCCGCTGACCTCCATTAGCAGCCCGGAGAACTTAAATCCCACAGAACAAGATCCGACTTCACTGACCCCCATTAGCAGCCCGGAGAACTTAAATCCCACAGAACAAGCTCTGTCTTCGGTCAACCCTTGCAACAAGTTGCCAGCCATTCTAGTACAGTGGCTGCTCCCTCTTCCACAGAAACAGAAAGTATCAGAACTGGAAGGAACATTAGAGACCATCTAGTCCAGTGCTCTCGTTTTCTGGAAGGAGAAATAGAGGCCCGGAATGGACAGTTAGTGCCAACATGGGACAGGCCCCAAGGCCTGCCATCTCTTACTCTGGTTCTCCTTCTGTATTAGTGCCCTGTTGGCACTGTAACAAATGACAACGAACAACACAAATTTACCATCTCACAGTTCTGGGGCCAGAATCAAAGTGCCAGCAGGGCTGCTCCTACTGGAGCCTCTGGAGGAGAAGACATTGCCTGGCTCTTTGAGTTTCTAGAGGCTGCCAGCATTCCTTGGCTCGTGGTCCCCTTCCATCTTCAAAGCCAGCAGTGGCTGGTCGAGTCTTTCTCCGATCACATCACTCTTTGACGTTTAAGGATACTTGTGATTGCATTGAGCTCACCTAGGTAATCCAGGATAATACCCCCTCTCAGTATCCTTAACTCAATTACATCTGCACAGTCTTCCTTTGCCATGTAAGCTGACATGTTCACAGGTGCTGGGGATGAGGACATGGGCATCTTTGGGGCCCTTATTTTGCCCCCCATATCGACCTTCACACTATCTGCCTTTTGGTGCATCCTTGAGGTAAGCGCATGTTCTCTGTCCTTATCCACCACCACCCAGCACTTCCTGCACTCTTCCTCTGCCATTGTGCTTCTCACATTGCTTTGTACCTTGTTCAGGTACAAGGTTCGTTGGTCTGGCTGCCTGCCGAGACCACAGCTTCTCATGGGCAGGGCCATGTCATCTTCCTGCCCAATCATTAGCATATCCCTGGCACTCAGTAAGCCCCCAGGGAATGCTGGTTGACTTTCCTGAGATTGAAGTGATCCATCTCTATTTCACTGCACCCTCTCCCTGTTCAATGAACTGAAGGGGGTCTCCCACCAAGCCCTGGTGCTTGGGCTCTGCTGTGGAATGGGGCCTTGCAGAGATCAAGAGACCCTGGCCATTTCCATGTTTTTAATTTCCTGCAGTATTTACATATGAAAACATTAAACTGGATTACAAAAATTAGAGATCTGTAAAATAGTTCAGTCAACGAGGTAACCCTTTGACACCAAAATATTATTCAATATAATTGTGCTATGTATCAGCTTATCACACAATGTGTATTTAAAATATCTTAACTCCATGTCTTCTGTGGGGCCATAGTCCCAAACTCAGGACTGCCTCCCACGTATAGTTTTTGTCTTGTGCAGACCATGTCAAAAATTTAAATCTGATGCTCTCTTATGAATGAGAGGCCTGATCCCTCCAATCTTCCAGCCCCTGGGAGAGGCCCTGCTTAGAAGAAAGGTGGATGGCAAAGTCTCCAGGATGTAGTCTAACAGACCTTGGGGGAGTCACATCCCTTATTTGAAATTCTGTGTACTCCCCTGTCAAGAGACGTTCAGAGTACATGACATCTGAAATGCCCCTTCACCAGCATTCTCTTACCTTGAGGGATCTGTGATAGATTCTGCCACCTGGTTCTTGGTAGAATCACTCTTTGTAATGTAGCCATGACAACGGGTTTATTTCTGGCCTGAGGCAATAAGTCATTGACCTTCCATTCCCAGATATTATACCAGATATATCTTCTGCTGTCCTTAGTGATTCTTAGCCTTTCAGAATCCAAGAGAGGGTCAGCTGACTTCCCCATGCATCCGTGTCTCCCAAATGCTTACCATTGAATGTACCTACTACACATGTCAAATGGCAGGCTAGGGGCGTGAAAAAATGTGAAAAGCCCTGACTTTGAGGTAACTCATAGCTTTTGGAAGGAAAACAGGACCAGAAAAAAAAAAAAAAAAAAAAAAAAAGTAAACAGTTGAAAACAATTTGTATGTTTATGTGTTGTGTGCTTTTCTGAACCTGTATTCTATTTTACAATAAAAACAAATTTTAAAAATCACAAATAGACAATGCTGAGTAAATTGAGTCCCAGCTACTCAATTCAGCCAAGAATCTTTCATTTGTACCCAAGCTCTTTCAGTCCTGCTCGTGTTCCACCGCCTTCACAGAGCTTCCTCTAGTCCTCCCACCCAGCATGGCCCCTCCACGCCTGAACTCCTAGAGCTTCTCTACCTGGACTGGTCCATGCTTTCATTCATTTGCTCATTATTTATCAGGTAGTTATGACTCTCCTCCTGTTGCCCTTGATGACACCCAGTGTGGTAGAGTAAAAAGGACACAGGCCCAAGTGGCCAGAGACCTGGGCTCAAGTCTGTATTTGGCTGTTCACCTTCTTAACCTCTCTGGACCTCAGATTCATCATTTGTGAGGTGAGGAACCTGTACTAGGCCAGGCTTGCAAACTCAGATCCTTACAGAGGCCAGGAAAAGGGAATGAAGGAGACTGGCCAGAGGAGAGTAATAGGGGGTACCGGTGACTGTGGCAAATTGGGAGTCTATGCTCGTTGAAAAGGGACAGTTGCCACTCAGCTCTAGCTGGCTATTCCCATGCAGGTGTGTGGACTCAGTACTGCTAGATAGTCCTTTTTTTTCCCCCCAAAGAAATGTTGGAACTCTTGCTTTTTTGAGAAGTTTCCAAAATTTTTAAAATATTGTATATGTCTAAGAAAAGACTATAGTTCTTTGGGCCAAATCCAGCCCCTAAATCCACCAGTTTGCAAGCCCTAGGCCAGAGACTCCATAGAGTACATTTCTGCTTTCCTCTTCTGATAGCTGGGCATCCTGCCACGCGTGCCTCACTTTCTTTGGGAATGGATGTGTGTCTCTCCCACTACAGTCAAGGCATAGACTTATGTTGATCATTTAGCTGTCCCTGGCAGATATATAAGTGCTTCAATAAATGGTAGCTATGGAGGGGTCAGATCCACGTGTTATACTGCTGAGCACACCCCCAGGACTGGTGCAGAGCTAGATATACAAAGTAGTCCCCAGGAGCATGTGCTTGTTAAATAAATGCAAACTTCGCCATCTCAGTGGTATATAGCCTCAGGTAGGAAGTGGGTGCCAGAAGCCCATGCTACTTTGAAAATGGGTATAATATTTGGTAAAGAAGTTGATTCACCTAAAACATGTAAGAGACAGCCCTGGTCTGTCGTTTCTTCTCCCCCTGAGGCAAGAGAAATGGAGTCCTGCAAAGATCAAGTTGACACAATTTAACGCTGGGCTGCGCCAGCCCCTTCAGGCCTAAATTCATTTACTCCTGCAAGCCCTAAGTCTCACCTTTTCTTATTCCCTCCTTCTTTGCCCCCTGCTCCCCAGGAAGAGTTAAGGAACAACTCAAGGACACATCTTACCAGGGGCAGGACTTGGGCTCTGTGCTGAGAAGAAGCCTGTTATGCCCCCAAATCTGCCACTCTAGGAGTGATGGCACCCTTCAGCAGCTGAAGGCAGTAGTACAAAGAAACACTTGAGCCCAGTGCATCACTCCCTTTTCTTCACTGGAGGGAAAATGGGCTATTATTCTTGCCTCACCCAGCTCCCGCCAGCCCTCCCTTTAACCTCCAATGGAGAGAGGCCCCAGTTTCTAGCAGGTTTCTCTGCTGGACAATATATTAGCATATTTTGCATTTAAAAAGGAACTGCAAAATGAATTAAATGATTGGCATAGTGTTTCAAAAGGTTTTCCAAACTACTAGTAATTGTGTGGTTTTGAATTCCCCATTCCTGCCTGAAATGCCCTTGGCCTGGCAGCCAATTTAATCAGGAGACATTGTACCAGGCGAAGGCATATTTTAAGGCTCATGATAGGTAGTGATCGCCTGAATACCTGGAGACTTACTAAAGAGAACCTTGTCCTAGTTTTTCAGCAGAGCTTGCAGTTCATTTTCCCTCTTTCCAGAGCTGAGATTTACACCAATTCAAAACCCTCTTTTTCTGAGGGCCTGGGGTCAGCCTGTGACAGTTTGCGGAGGCACCCACGGTGCAGATGGGATCCGAGTCTTGGCTGGATACAGACCTAACAAAGGCAGAGCTTGGGGACAAGTGCTGGCTTTGACACTCACAGCACATGGCGCTGCTCTGGCCAGGGGGTCTGGGTGTAGAGGGTGAGTGGAGACTGGGAACATGCTTGGAGGAAATGCTGATCTTGGCCATTCTCTTGTGCAAAGAGAGAGATGGAACTTGGGAAGACTGTTAAGTGGCCAGGGTCACAACCCTTTTTTTCTTTTTTTAAATTTTATTGTGATAATATGTAGAATATAAAATTTCCCATTTTAACCATTTTTAAGGGTACAATTCAGTGGCATTATTACATTCACAATGCTGTGCTCCCATCACCACCATCCATTACCAAGACTTTTCCATCATCCTAAACAGAAACTCTTTGCCCTCTAAGCAATAACTCCTCACTCCCCCTACCCCAATCTCTGGTAACCTCTAATTTATTTTCTGTCTTTATGAATTTGCCTATTCTAGATTTCATATAAATGGAATCATACAACATGTGCCTTTTGTGTCTGGCTTCTTTCACATAGCATAATGTTTTCAAGGTTCGTCCGTATTGTCACACATATCAGAACTTCATTTCTTTTTGTGGCTGAATAATATTCCATTGTATGGAAATAGCACATTTTGTTTACCCAGTCATTTGTCGATAGACACCTGGGTTGGCATAAACCGTCTTTATTCTCCATGAGAGAAGAAGTCAGATCACCTGACTCCGTCCAGATTTCCTCTTTTCCCAAGCTCATAGAAAAGAAAAACTGCCTAGGAGATAAAGGTTGGTGGGTTCCTAGGAGGAAATTAGGAAGTTTGAGATGGAGGAACATAGAAAATGGCAAGCTGTGGGAAAACCTTAGATGCTCTAGAATAACAGAGGATTGTTACTGCTAATGATAATAGTAATAAGGGCAATAATTGCTAACATTTGAGTGCTTTCCCGTGCCAGGCACAGTGGCACACATGTGCTGTGCATGTGTTCTCATTTTGTCCTTAAGACAACTGTGAGGTGAATTAGTACTGAGTTCTCTGCTTTGCAGAGGAGAAAGCCGAGGCGCAAGAGATTAAGTAACTTGCTAAAGGATGCCCAGACTAGTCTGATGTCAGGTCAGAATCTTTAGGTAAAAAGGAGAGAACCCCCTAGTACATGATCAAGAAATGTATCAAGTTGAGCAGCCCCCTGGAAAGTATTAAGAGCAGTGACCAGACGAGGGAAAGACGAGCTAGAGCACAAAAGCGTGCTGGGCGCACCTGGAAGGGGTCCGTGGAGCTGGACGCTCCCGGTCAAGGGAGCATCTAGAGTATTGCTCTATTCATAGCAATCATTAAACACTTTCAGCGAAAAGTTATAAAATATTTATTTAGTCTGAGCTAGCCACGGAATGGACTCTTATGCAACTATTTAAACAGTGGTTATGAGAGGGCATCATAATAAGGAGACATGCTTGTTATGGGCATTAGGTAGAACAAGCTGTATACAAAGTGTATGTATAGCAGAATTACATTTTTCAGAGAATCCAGATATGCCCAAAGTCAGAGAGGTTAAGTAACTTGTCCAACGTCACACAGCTGGTAAGTGGGGAGCCAGAATTCAGCCAAGGTATATTGGTTCCAGAGTGTGTGCTCTTAATCACAACTATACTCATAATGCTGAGGGCATGTTGGGACACATTTCAACTCCAAATGTGCAAATCCAATCTTTTTCTTAATCTGCAAATTTTTGCATTTTTGTATTTAAACAAGACCTGTTACCTTTTACCCTCATTAAAGAGCTTCAAAAGAATTTGTAACAGCGGTTAGAACTCGGTGGTGGAACTGTAGATAGTTTTTTTTTCTCCCTTCCTTTTCAAAATGTCTTTCCTTTATAAGGAAATGTACATATATGTGGGAGAGAAGATGAAAATAAGAATGATATGAAAACTATCCCACCTCATTCAAGTAGCTGGAGAAGAAATTCCCTCTTCTTGAGCACTCTTAAAAACTGTCTTAGTTTCCCAGCTGCAGTCACAAATACCACAAAATGAGTTGCCTTAAACCATGGGAATGTATTAGCTCATGGTTTTGAGCCTAGGAGAAGTCCAAAATCAAGGCGGCAGCCAGGCAGTGCTTCCCCTCAAAGACTGTGGTCGTCTGGACCTGGTTGCAGTGATCCTTGGGGTTCCTTGGCTTTTCTGTCACATGCTGATTTCCCCTCCTTTCTCTTCTGGGTGCGTTGACTTCCGGCTTCTACTTCTCTCTGGTAGCTTCTCTCTCTGTGGCCTTCTCTAAAAGACCCATTCTGATTCAGGTAGCCGCATCCTAACTAAACATGGCATCTTCAGAAGGCCCTATTTACAGTGGATTTCACACCCACAAGTATGGATTAAGTGTCAGAACCTGTTTTTCTGGGGTTCATCATAATTCAACCTACCATGGGCACCAAGTATAGAAGACCCAGTTCCACCTGCAAGTGCTAAGAAACTTAAAAGGTAGTTGGAAAGACCAAATATAGAAAAAAGCCATGTGACAACAAGTACAAAGCAGTAGCTCCAGGACCCGAGTCCTGTGAATTTTAAGAGTGTCAAAGTGATACAAAATAAATGACCCCAGATAGAATTAAACTTGGCAGGTGTTTTGCATATTAAAAAGTCCATTTGGAATGGCGTTTTAAAGTAGTGATGTCCCCAGACTGGCAGAAGGAATGGCATGGGCAAATTGTGCAAGGGGACCTTTCAATTTTTGGTGCCAGTGAAGAGGATTGTGACTCTGAACACTGAGAATTTGCACAGGCTACATTGGGAACTTGAGCACATTGAGTTTGAGTATGGCTGAACATCCAAAGGAAGACTCTCATGGGCAGCTGGTACCAAACCCCTGCTCTGATCTGCAGCCTCATCCTGGAAGTCGTTTGAGGTATGGAAAATTATTTAATAAGCTTGTCCTACTGCAACCCCAACAGCTTTCAAACGCCCACCCTTCTGTCCAAAACAGGAACCAGTTGGTTGCCCAGTTCATACTTGGTGGTCAAAACTGACTTGGGAACATCAGCCAAGTTAATTTTGCAAATTCCTAGCAGGTATACATGTGGGAAACACAGGGTAAGCATTTGGGGTTTAAAAATGCATTTCAGAAATGCTACCACCATTAGGGCTTCATTTCAGTCCCTTGGGGTGGCCACAAGTAAACAGCTTAACTTCCATCCCCACTGGAGGTACAGAATGCAGCATTCACACTTGCCAACAGATAAATGTCTCCTGTCTCTGTTGGTGCTTAATGGCTTTTAGCAGAGTTAAGGCTGGGAAAAAAGGAACCAACTTCCTCTTATTGGGTAAAATTGAAACACTAGGGAGACAGTTCCATTTCAGACAGACCTCTTCCTTCTCAGATTACAGATCTGCAGCCTGGCCAACTCCCTTTCAGCTCATTCTGGTAAAGTGGAAGGCAGAGGCAACCCAACTTGGGCTTGAAGGGGGGTAAAAGAGACTGGTGAGCTTTGTGTTTGGGATTTGTCGGCAGAGAGATTTGCATTCCTAATAAAGGCCCTGCATGGGTGTGCTTCAGCCCTGTATCTGCTTGTCTCTAGCTTTCCAAGTGCTCAGTTTGCAGGGAGCGAGAGGAGGGTCTTCAGCATAAGCAAATAGCTGTGGGAAGAGAGGGGCAAGCACAGGATGGTGGGGCTACCAGGGCTTTTGGGGTAGCCATTAAAATGGTACTGTAGCAAGCCAGGAACACCCCGACGAGTGTTCCCCACGGGCCCATCCCTTGCATGCATGTTGCTCTGTAATAGCAACTCTTTAAATGTTTCCATCTGAGATTTTGAGATTGATCATTTCTTGGAAAAGAAGTAATCAGCCATGTCCATCCAGGATTATTTATACAGCAGAAACTTGGGAAGAGAAAGGCAATGTCCAACAAGAGATAAATAGTTAAATAAATCAGTGATTAAATAAGTGGTAGAACCCTATTAGTCGTACAGTAAGCCTAGTTAGTAATGGAATAAGGACAAAAAGTAATAAATGTTAAATGAAAAAAGCAGGATATATGCTGTATATATAATTTCTAGTTTTAAAAAATAAACACACACAAGGATGGAAATACAGCACAATATTAACACTGTGCATCCTGAGACACTGAAGCAAAGATGATTTTTTTCTTCTTTCATCTCTAAATTTCCTATAATGGTTATATATTTCTTATTTATATATTTTTTATTTAAAAAGTTGTTATATCGAAGCAGGAAACCATCCTACAGCCTCTTTTTCCCTCTTTGCTTCCTCTTTCTTAATCTCCTCGCAGAAGAACGCCAGCTTTTGCTGCCCATGGAACCATCCGTGTTCCAGCCAGCCAAGCAGTCTGCTGCTAACAGGTAACAGGGCGAGCGGCAGGATAGGACGCAACCCGAGCGTGTCCAGTTCCCCTCACTCATCCCTTCACTCCTCCATGAGTTCATGTAAACCCTCCTTGAACTCATTTATATTTTTAGCTGGTTCAGCCTCTCAGGCCCAACGAGTTCCATGTGTTTTCCAGCCTCGGTGTGAAGTGGCAGAGGCCTGCCCAGCACGAAGCCTCAGATGACCTCCTTTGGGCGCCACCTCGTCCTCCCGTTTTTGCATTTCTAGTATTAGGGGAGTAAAATAAGAACAGCAGTTACACACTCACCATTGCCAAAGCACACTTCCAGGCATGATGGATTTTGTAGCATTTGCAGAACGCCCGTGCGGGACGAGACCTCAGACATTGGTTAGGCTGGCGTTTCCCTAAAAGCCCACTTAGTAGAAGTCGCTATCTAGGATAGGGGAGCACTGCTTGTGACAGGTTGCATTTGGCTTTCATTTGGGGCTGAAATTGGATGACAGTGGTTGCTTTGTTTTGATCTGAAACTCTAGCAGTTATGCATATGTCTAATTATTTTGCTAATGAAGACAGTAATATATGAGAGACAGACTCTCTAGAAATTCAGGGTCTGAAGAAGGTCAGCATTGATGGGAGTCAGAACCTGAAAATTCTGGGGCAGAACTGCAGGGTGGACAGGGCAGGAATATTCCAGCACCACCTGACGGATGAGAAAATGGACCCTCTGGGCACCTGCCTTACCCCAGATGGGGCATTGTGCTAGAACCCAAGTTATCAAAGACTTGAGCTGATTCCAGAGTGTTTAACCTGCCTCTGTTTAAACCAAAGTCCTGAAATGTGTTTTCTATACTGGGAATAATTTAATTGACTTGGAATTTGTCCATCCTCCAACTTCTATCTTTCTTTCCAGATTGAGTCACTTTATTAGCCCTTGATTGTTTTAATTGCTTTTCTAGATCCTTTCATCTTTCCTAAATCATGGGATCACCTGTTTTTCAGGTTCATTCGTGTACATTGGGCAAGAAGGTGGGCTCCAGAACCTGATAGCCTGGATCCCAATCCTGGCTCCCCCCACTTACCAGCTGATGACTCCAGGTGAGTGGCTTAACTTTGAGCATCAGTTTTTATAACTGTAAAATGGGGATAACAGTAGCATCTGCCTAAAGGGAGCACCGTTGTGAGGATTAAACATGACGGATGAAAAGTGCTTGTCTGGTGCCTGGTACCCAGGACCTGTTCAGTAAATATAAGTAGTTGTTATGGTTGTTGGTTTTCCATGGAAGAACCAAGACCAGGACAGTGTCAACTCTGAACCCAGTTTGCTCTGCTGGACCAGTGGCAGTTGCCTCTGGCTGTGTGATTTGCTTTATCTTCTGGGGGGAATCAATCAATAGCTCCTCGTTCGCCCAGGGTCCCTTTTAAAGGGGAAAGAAAGCAAGACCCTGAGAACTGACTTGGCTGGCTCAAGTGACATCGCCAGGGTGGGGAGGAGGGAGCCAGGGAGAAAAGCCTGGGTCTCCTGACCTCCAGGCCACAGTGCTTCCCTCTCCAGGGCCCTGTTCCCTGTGGACACCTACCTTGATACTCCATTCCAGAAAAATAGAGGGAACCAGAGAAACAAATTACCAGACCCGTGGAAGCCCTTCTGTCGATCTGCGAGCATTTACTCCTTGCCTGCCACGCGGTTAGTCTCTTTCTTTGGGGTTAGTAGCTTTAGATAGCGCCATGGGTGGAGCACTTATGGCTCCCTGACTGCTCTCCTCACCTGAGAACCCCCAGATCATGGGAGACGGGAGGGTCTACAGAATAGTGGGGAGTCGGCTGAAAGCTTCCTCCTGGTTCGAAGCCTTCGTCCTCCCGGGACTGGCCGAGCAGGGCGTTATGGGAATTTGCCGAAACGCCTGGCACCTGAAAAGCCCGTTCCCGGTCTCTGAGGCCCCTCTGCCGGGAAGCCTCCTTACCTCACTCAGCCACTTCTGGAGCACACCTTTGAGATGTCAGGCATTCTGGGGCTACAAAGCAGGAGGAGACCCACTTCCTGCCCTCAAGGGGCTCAGTCAGGGAGTCCTGCACAGACTGAACGAATGACAGGGCGATTCGTGCATGTACAGGGTGCTGGGGGCAGCGTTCCAGGCAGAGGGGCCACCTGAGCCAGGGCTTAGAGGTGTGAACTCGTACTTAGCTTGCACCTGAGCACTTAATTGTTGTCCGATTGCTTTGAGTGTGTTTTATCTCCCCAGCTGGGCTGTAAGTGCTTCTAGGCAGGCTGTCATAATGAACCCCCTTTTCTTCACCTCTGCATTTGCTGGGCCGATTGACAGCATAGAAAGCGCCTTTGTAAGTGTAATTTTATTTGACCTGCTCAGCGGCTTTGTGAGGTAGGACTTTAATCCCGTTTTACAGGTGAGGAAACTGAGGCCCTGAGAGGGTGACTTGGTGGCTTAGATGCCCAGGGATGGTGCCAAAACTCACTCTCAGATCTGAGGTCTAATTCCAGCTCCACCCCAGCTCTCGCCCTTGTGGTCAGCACTGAGGACACTGGGGACATCTGTGGATTCGGAGCTTGACTGAGGCTCCATGAGGAAGCGGACAAGGGAGCGTGGGCTCATGGGGCGCAGTGGAAGATGTGCTGGCTTTGAAAGCGAAAGCTCTGGCTCAAGTCCAGTCCTGCCAGGCATGATTTCCTGGGCCTTCAAATCATCACTTCTCTTTAGGACTCAGTTTTTCTCATTGGAAAACGAGGAGGTTGTAGGAGATTCCACCTCATAAATCTATAGAACTGGGACCGAGAACATTGGTCTCAGCACTTTGCTCCCTCTCAGCGCTCCCATCCCCCCAGGCCAGCGGTCTCCCAGCTCCTCCCGATCACCTCTATCACTCAGCCCCCTTCCAGCCCCTATGCTTACCTCTCTCCGGCAAACTCAGCCTCTAGCTCAGTGGAATCATGCAGGGAGCTTGAGAGAATGCTGACTCGCTAGCTCCACCTCAGAACGTAATAAATCTGAATCCCTGGAAGATGGAGCCCAGGAACCTGCATTTCTCCCCTAAACACTTCCAGGAAATCCTTATGATCAACCTTACATGGCTTTCCTTTCCCAAACTCAGTGGTTCTCAAATTTGTGCAGTGTAGTTCCATGGATTTTTTTAATTTTTATTTTTATTAGCACATGAACGTTTTAACAGGGACCTTCTGGAGGCAGTGTACCTGCCTTGACGTTAATTGGAATCATGGTAATGCAGCCACTGTATACTCTGACACATAGTACATAGGCCCTCTGCTAGACGGCTTTACAATCAATATTTCTAATTAGTACCCAGGCTTTGCAGGTTCAGAAAATCGAGGACGAGTGCGATGAAGTAATCACCTCAGATTACACTTACACCAAGTAAGAGCAGGACTTTCTAGAGCAAAGTTCTCTTAGCCCACTAGCCTCCCTTTGCCATCGTAGGCACGAGTGACTCTTCATTATGGTGTGGGGGGTTAATTTGGGGTGGAGGAGCCTTTCATTACTTGGCCCACAAATTGTGCCTTGCTGAGCAAGGTGTCTGGCCCACACCCTCAGGATGGCGCTGCTTGCTGTGCAGCTCATTGCTTGGCGCGCTTTGAAAGACCCCATCATGGAAAAGGGAGCACTGCCTTGAAAGCACTCCTTGGATGACAGCTACAGGCTGCTGCTGGACCTTGAGGCCCCCAGCCTGGTGTGATTCTGCCTGGTGCTGGCCAGGCGGATGTTCCTCGGAACAGAACTGCCACGTCAAATCCCAGGGGGGCATCAACCAGCGAGAAGTGGAGGAGTCTGTGTCCTGGCCTCAGGTCTCCCAGCCGGTGTGTCGTAGTGGGAACTTCTCCCCCCACCCCCTCAAATTGGAATGATTTGCCTGTTGTCTAATAGGAAGCTCATTATTCTGTGAAGTATAAAACACGGAGTAATTAGAGAGGTGGCTGTGAGGGCTTTTTCTACCTTAGCTTTTATTCTCACCATTCACCACCCCCCACCCACACAGATCACGATCACCACTTGTGTATTTCCTCAGTTAATTTTACATCTGGCAGGGATCTTAGAAGTCATCCAAGCCATCCCTGACATTCCTTCCAGGCCCCCTACTACTCCTACCCGAGCTCTTCACTCTAAAGAAAAGGATGGAAGGAAGGAAAGAAAGAAGGAAACCCCTTGGGAGGAGGGCAGGCCTCCACACAATTGTCCTGGGATGTTATCTTTCTGGTTTTAGAGGATGGGTATGCTTAGTCCTGGATAGACGCCATGCACACCCTTGAAGGCAGCTTGGTGGAACTGGCTGGCATTGCGATTGGCATGGGAGGCTGACAGTTCTAGTCCAGGATCTGCCACTTAACCACACCACCTTCTCCGGGCATCACATGGTGACTCTGACCTGCCCTTCTCCTAAGGGATGCTGTGAAGGCAAAAGAGAACATGCTTTCAGCCTGAGAGCTGGAAGGATCTCTAGGAATCTACATGTTTCATTCTACTCATGAGAAAACCAAGGCCCAGAGAGATGCAGCAAGCTGTAGGAGGTCACCCAGCAAGTCAGGAGCAGAAGGGCAGAAAAGCAACTAAAACTAGGGGTCTCGTCATGGTGTCACCATTATTTCTTTCTATGTGATTATTTTGCAAATAGTGAGAGAATTGACAGGGGAAGTAGAAGATGGTCAGAGTGGAAATAAAACTTCTCTGAGAATCTGTGTGGCCAGAGCACCTTCCTAAATGGAATTCTTCATGGATGAATTTGCTCTGTGTATGTGTGTGTCTTTGTTTCAGTTTCTCTCAAACACACACACGCTCACATTTCTGTAATAATAGCCCCCTTGGTTTAACTAGCTGAAAGGCAATGTCGTCTGCCCTTTAGAGGAAAGAACCTCACTCTTTTTCACTGATCATGGGCAACCTGTTGTGCATTTTCCAACTTTGCATGTGATTAGAACATAGGACATGGAGGAGTGAAGTGTGCATTTGTTGAGCTTGTGGCCTTGCACTTGCATGAGCAGGCCCCTCTCTTGTGACCCTTATCTCCCTTCCATAAATACACATTCCTGCTTCCCCTGCCCCAAAACACACATAGGCTGGACACAAAATAAAGAACATGGGCTGTAAAGACAGACACACATAGAATTGGAACTCTGTTTCTCACTGGTAGTGTGATGTTGGGCAAGTCACTTAGCCTCTCTGAGCCCCAGCTACCTCTGGGCAATAATAATACCCCCTTACTGTTGTTGTAAGGACTAAGATAAAGCAAAAAAAAGGTGCTTCAATACGGTGTCTGCCACATGTAGGTGCGCAATAAATATTATTTGCTGTTATTGAAAAAGTTGAGGATGCTGTTGAAGATCACGTTGTTGGCATCATTTTCGTTGGGGAATTAACAGGTTTATAATTTAAATGAACTCTCGCTAGGCGTCCAGCAACCTCACTGCATAATTAAAACTGGTTTTCTACCTACAGATGAACAAATACTGTCCAATTTTAAGCACACCCTACCGGGCTGTTATCATTGGTGGTGGTTTCCAGTAATACCTTGTGTACATAAATATCCTCATATCTGAAAGGGATATAAAATTATAAACGATAAAAGATACAGATACAATGAAACTGGAAACCATCAGAATGAGAGTAAAAGCCCAAAAGCCCAATTTTAAATGGGGTAGAGGGCATACTTGCATTGTTTGTCACAGTTTACAAAGTGCTTTTGTACATCCTTACACCTTGTATCCTCACAACCTGCTTGGAAGGTGGATGCTCCTCTGCCCAGCCCACAGGCGAGGAAACAGAGTCTCAACCAAGTGGCACAGCCAGGACCCAGCCCAGACTTCCATCCCTAAAGACACAGAGCAGAGTCTAGCTGAGTTGGAAAGACAGGCAGGAGCCACATCATACAGGGCCTTGTAGGGGTTTGTAAAGGGACTTGGGGTCATTCTGAGTTCAGCTGATGACCCCTTCTCACAGCATTGAGCCTGGCCCAAGATACAAACAAAAACCCCTGGTGCCCTACCTTCTAATGTTTCAGACGTTGGGGAACTTTTCCCCTTGACAATCTCTTTTCCCTGCCGATGTCTAAAAGGGAAGGACTGGAGGGTATAAACTGGGGAGTGTTGTGACTTTATCTCCATTTTAAGAGCACTGGTTGGAATGTGAAGAAGAAAAGTGGAATCAGGGAGTCCAGTTGGGAGGCTGTTGTGGAAGTCCAGGCTAGAGATGGCAGTGGCTTGAGCTACGGTGGGGGCAGTGGAGGTAAAGAAAAGTGGATGGATTTGGAGATATGTGAAAGTCAAATGATAGCCGCGTTGGTGGATTGGGTGTGGCTGTTGACGGCAAGGGGAGAACCAAGATTGACTCTCAGTCTCCGTGGGGTTTGATGAGTGGTTGATGGTGGACCAGGCTCCAGGAGGAGCAGGCTTCCGAGATAAGGGGGATCCTCAAGGGCCCGAGTGAACACGTCAGGGTACAGCGACCTAGGTACTTGCTTTTGGAAAGAGGACATATTTCCCCCAAACACTTGCTCCTGGGCATTTAGTAAATGCTTTCTATGAGCTGGGGGTGCTTGGACCCCATTCCCTGCCAGCCTGTTTGCAAAGAATGCTGCTCCACCAGGGAACTGGGAGCAGCTGATGACCCCTTCTCACAGCATTGAGCCTGGCCCAAGAAACAAACAAAAACCCCTGGTGCCCTACCTTCTAATGTTTCAGACGTTGGGGAACTTTTCCCCTTGACAATCTCCATGGGTTCTTTTCCCTGCCGAGGTCTAAAAGGGATTCATTTTTTTCTTCTTCTTTAATGTTGTTTTTAGGCCTTAAATGACTTTTGCCCAGTGGTAGCTTCTGAATAGATGAAACCTAGTGCAATAATAGTAACATCATCAACAATAATAAGCGTTTGTAGAGGGCCGTTCAATGAAAAGAAGTCGTTGATGGACATCTGTTTGATTTTCACCTCCCAAAAATCTCTGAGGTAAGATAAGTGGTGTGTTTTGCTCTGTTTGTGAAGCCAAGGAATGGAGTGGCCAAGAACAGTGAAATTATAATAATAATAGGACCTACTTCCTAGGGTTGTTGAGGAACATTCAAAGAGTAGAGCTGCTTGGAACAGGGGCTGGCACATGAATGTTAGCTAGGGTGATTATGATTCAGTGTACAGATAGAGAAACTGAGGCACAGTGAGGCTGTGATGTTCAAGTTGTGTCCACTCTGCAATATTCCTGGATGCCACTCTCAAAAGCAATTTGTGTGACAAAATGATATTTGGTTGGACCGGAAGGCTCCTGCCAGGTCTGGGTCTTTATTAAATTCTCCTTTTCCACGCGTGAGCTCCCCCACCCTCCCCCAGCCAGCAATCTCCACACAGCTTCCTTGCCAGTCTACCTCCTCCCCTGAGGTGGCGTGAGCACACAACCCAGCTGGGCCCAGAGCCTGTCCTCTCCTCCCTGCCTTTGTCACTTTTCTTTTCTTTTTTTTTTTTTTTTAAGATTTTATTTATTCATTCATTTATCCCCCCCTTGCTGCTTGTGCTTGCTGGGTCAGCTAACCACGCCGTGCGGGCGGGCTTGCCTTCACCAGGAGGCCCCGGGAACCGAACCCAGGGCCTCCCATATGGTAAACGGGAGCCCCACTGATTGAGCCACAGCCGCTTTCCCCTTTGTCACTTTTCTGACCTGGATGCCCTCCCATCTGTCTGTCACCCTCCCATCCTCCCCACTCACTGAGGTAGGGTTCAGGCCCCACCTCAACCACCTCACCACCCTCATGCCCACCCTTCTCCAGAGGATTCCAGCAGTGTGGGGCCACCCCCCGGTTTGGTGTGTGGCATCATCAATGCCAGGTTATTCGACGTGTAGGAGTTGGCTCCCCGTTGGGTAGTTGGAGACTACCTTATACCTTATACCTTGTCACTCTCCATCCCCCATGATCCTGGCCCAGAGCAGGTGCCATGACATTTTAAAACTGATTCATAAAAAATAATCATGTTAGGGAGCTGATGTGGCTCAAGCGGTTGAGCGCCTGCTTCCCACATGGGAGGTCCTGGGTTCAGTTTCCAGTGCCTCTGAAAAACAAACAACAAGCAAACAGACGAAAACTAACTCAGGGGAGCCGATGTGGCTCCATGGTTGAGCACCAGCTTCCCACATACGAAGTCCTGTGTTCAATCAGAATCAGGCTAATAATCATCAGAACCCATCTCTGCTATGGGGTGGTATCTTCATGGAAGTCATCCCCTTGGGGAGCTCTTCCCTTATTCAAAGGCGGAGCAACAGCTCAGGACATCCGCTGCCACCCAGCATACCACATCCATTACATTTTCCTTGGTCTTGGCAGATCTCTGCCCTTTGAAGCTGCCTCCCAAAGTCAAATCTGTGCAATCAGAAATGAGACTTCCCTTAAGAAACATAGTTGCGGGGAGGTGTGTGGTCAAGATACAAGCCAACGATAAAATTAATGTGCGTCATTTTACTCTTTGCCTTATAACTTGACTCTGAACACAGCTCCAAGCAAGGGCTTCCAAACGTGTCTTGGGCAAGGGCCACATCATTGAAACAAAGTGAAGGGTCTGCCAAGGGGTTTCTTTGAAAGGATAGTTCTCATTTGGCTGGGTCGTTTCTGGTGAGTGTTTAAAATTTGCCCTCAGAATATATTTTGGGGCATGAGTGAGTGAGCAAGTGTGTGAGTGTCTCCCCATTACCTCATAACCAAAGAGTTAATTAGCACGGAGTATTTGGGTATGTGTGTGCCTGTGAGAGGAAGAGGGCCTGCTGAATCAGCCCCAGAGCCAGCACATTCCAGAAAGACAATCCCTGTTGCTGAAGCAGCCCACTGGACGAAGCAGCCTCTTTCAGTTGTCATCATAGGACGGAGCTCTCAGTCAGCCATCACGCTCCTTCCTCAGCCTCATGCCTCCCCCCACCTGCCTCCAAATTTGGTTCAGCCCAGTGGATCCCTCCACTGACCTGAATTCAATTACTTATTCCTTATAAATAAAACTCTTCCCTCCTGTCCCTGATTCCCACCCCCAAAATGAACTGACTCCTCCTCATTAAGTGTTCTGCAAACACGGTTTTCTGTGGGAAGAGATTTGTGTTCACATTCACAGGCCTGTTTTTTCGCAGGTCCCACTGCTGAACCCTGTTAAAAATGATGAAGATTTGACAAGGCGGGTAGGAAGGGATGTTTTCCCTGGATTCCCAATGTTTGTTTTTAGTTCGGTAAAATATTTTCCTGGGCATCAGGGGAAGTGGAAATGGACAGTCAGGGTTTTGTCAGAGACCCATTTCTAGCCAGCTGGCAGGGGTTCAAGAGCAGGTCGGCATACCCTGCCCCCGGCCCTGGGCCCGGGCAGATGTGAGCCAAGAGATTTTCAACGTGAGTACCACAGAAAGGAGAGGTGGTTTTGAAATCCAGACCATACACAGTTCCCAAGTGACTGTCATGAGTCCTGAGGCTATGCTGACATCTGTTTACAGAGGCTGCTGCCCCACCTGGGTCTCTTCATGGCCCCTAATGGGAACCCAGCACCTTGTACATGGAAATCGCCAGAGTGGATGGAATTCCCAGTGAGGCCCTGGGTCCAGGCAGTGGCCACTAAGGAGCTTTCGTGGCTGGACAGGAGACTTTCTGTGGTGTTCAAGGTGGAGAGCTAGTCTGTAGAGTGGGAAAGGTGTTCAGCCTCCCTCCTAAAGGGAGCTGGGCAACATCACTTGCCAGCTCTGCTCCTCGGTGCAGCCTCGAGACTCTGAGTCTTATTTCCTCACTAGAGACCGGGGGTGAGCCACACCTGCCAATCGGTGAGCGGCTCTGGAGCCAGGCAGCGCAAGCTCTGCTGCTCGCTTGCTGTGTGGCTTTGGGTGAGTTACTTCACCACTCTGTGTCTGCTTTCTGAGGGCTGCTGTACCAAATCACCACGAACAGAAATTTAATCTCTCACATTTCTTGAAGCTTAGAAGCCTGGAACCACGGTGTGGGCAGGGCTGCAGTCCCTCGGAAGGCTCTCGAGGAGAATCCTTGAGGCTGCGTCACTCTGGCCTCTGCCCCTGTCTCTACATGCCTTCTCTTCTGTTTGTCCATATCTTCTCCTCTTCTGTGTGTCTCTTATAAGGAACTTGTCATTGGATTTAGGTACCACCCAGATAATCCCAGACCGTCTCACCTTGAGATCCTTAATTTATTACACTTGCAGAGGCCTTTTTCTCAGATAAGGGCACATTCACAGGTTCCTGTGGTTAGGGCATGGCGCTGCCTTTTGGGGAGCCGCCCTTCAGTTCACTACCCTCGCCTCTCAAATGAGGATGCTAACAGTGCCAAGCACTTTACAGAGATTAAATGAGTTAAGTCCCTAGGGTGCTTCAACCAGTGCCCAGCCCACAGCAAACACTCAGAGAGGTAATGCTGAGTCCCTGCCTCACTGAGCCTCATCATCATAGCTGAATTTCATTAAGAGGCACCCCAAAAGCAACACATCCAAAATGAACTCTTGGCATTTTCCTGGGCTGCAGTAACCCAGTAAATACTACCTCTGTTTATCCCAGAGTCCAAGCCAACATGCTGCCAATAATCCTTGTTTCCTCTTTGCTCTCACATCATTCCACCTGTGAATCCTGGCTGCTCCACTTTCAAATTATGCCCCCAGTCTGACCACTGTCTTCCAGGACCACCACATTGCACCCCTCCATGGGGTACCCTTCACATTCTGGTAGAGGAGAATGACGACCCTGGAGTTGTGCAGTGCACGGCCTGAGCAGCTACCCTTGGTGGCACTGCTTCTTGCCAGCTGTGCCATCACCCTCCAGTTCAAGCCACCAGCATCTCTAGTGTAGATGATTCTGTAGCTGTTAACTGCCCCCTTAGCTCTGTCCCCTCCTCTCATCAATTATACCCCACCACCACCAGTCTCCTCCCCGCTGAGCTACTTTTTTAAACCATAGATCAGATTCTGCCACTTCTCTGCCACAAAACTTCCCCTGGTTCCCCCATCTCACTCAAAGCAAAAATGATAACCCACGGGATCACCTTCCCCTCTCCCTGCTGCAGCCACTTGGCTTCTTCTTGCTTCTCCTTGAACACAACAATACACATACCCTTGCATTTGCACTTGCCATCTCTCAGCCTAAATGCTCTTTTCCCAGCTACCTTTGCAGTTTTCTGCCCCACTTCATTCAGGTTCTGCTTAAAAGATGCCCACTCAAATAGGCCTTCCCTGATCACCACAGGGTCATAGCTAAACTAGGGCCCTTAAACTCTCCATCCCCTTATTGTTTTTTCTCAGAAGCACTCATTGCTCCCTGACATATTTTATGTTCATTTGCTTTTTTAATTGTCTGCCTTCCCCTATTAGACTCAAGGCCCATGAAGGGAGGGACTTGATTTTGATGGCTGCCAAATCCTCAACACCTGGCACATGTTAGGCATGTAATAAATATTTCCTGGATGAGGGAATGTAGTGAACTCTTATTATGGACCAGTTTCTGGCTTTGAGTGCATTATCTCATACAACCACCTTCTGACGTCCGTACTGTTCTATCCTCCTTTGTCAGGGGTTGGGGGCTCAGTGAGGATAAATGAATGTCCCCTGGTTACCCAGCTAGTGAGTGATGGCAGCAGGATCTGACTCCAGAATGCACTTTCTTTTTTTTTTTTTTTTTTTTTTTACCGGGAGGTCCCGGGGATCGAACCCGGGTCCCTCCATATGGCAGACGGACGCCCAACCAGTTGAGCTACATCCGACCCCCCAGAATGCACTTTCTTAATCACCATCTGTCCAGAGGCTGAAATGAAAGACTGTGGGTGAAAGACCGACCTTCTGGAAACACAAATGTGCTACATGGGAGGACCAAACGACAGTAGCCTTGCATATGGCATCTAAGCAAACCACTCCGAATCAACTGGGGTCTTTTTCTTGTTTAGTGTTTAAAATTTTGAGAACCGTTTTTGCTGCCTGTTTGGATGATACAACCTGAGGTGGTAAGAAACATGTCTGTGAAGAGCCATTGCCCTTCTCACTTACTGTCAGACTTTGGTGGCCTGGAATGCTCCCGAAATGGGGCACGCATGCTGCACCAGTGTGCCCTTCTAAAAACAGGTCACTCCATTTTCCTGCCTTTAGTAAACATAGCATATTGATTAGAATCAAAGATTTCAGTGTGGGGCTATGCAAAGAGCACTAGACTGAGTCAGAAGACATGGATTCTTGTGGCAGCTGTACCACTAAGATACCCTGTGGCCTTAAATAATAATAGAAAATTTTATTTATTGAATCTTACCATGTGCCAGGCACATTCCAAGTGCTTTATACTTATTAACTCATTTAATTCCCAAACCACTCTTGGGAGTAAGTACTATTATAACCCCGGTTAATATGAGTCACAGAGGCACAGAGACGTTAAATAACTTGGCCAAAGTCACATAGCTAATAGTCAACAGGCCATCTGTTTCTCGAGGATGGGTTTTAAGTGGTTCTTTATTCTCACTCTCAGGTTCTTTATCTGCAGATTGAGGGGAATGCACGCCATCATATTTGCCAGCTTGAAAAAAAGTCTATGCTCTTGAGGCTGAGAATCTGGCAGTAGTTTTGAGTCATTGGTGTGAATGCAAAAGGTGTAGGAGAGAGGATGAAGCAGGGCTGAGCCAAGGATATTACAAGGAAGTGTCTAAGGTACAAGGTTCTTTTATGTCAAATTCTTTCTTGCATCTAGCTGTCTTCTCATTTGCTATTTTGCTTGCCTCAGTGGTTTGCAGAAATAAGAGCCCACAGGTGCATAACTCACTTCTGGGCTCCACACTGTGGGGGGACAAGGAACATGAAATCTTTACAGCCTCCTGGTGTTTCTTAACTTCAGAGCAGCCTCACATCTCTTTTCTCATTTAATTCACACAGAAACCCTGTGTGGACAGGCAGGGCTGTTCCCACTTTATAGCCAGGGAACCTGAGACGGATAAGGTCACATTTAACTCCCCCTGCCTCCTACAGGTATTTCCTGGGTCCTTCCCAGGGTTTTTCTTACTTTACTGCAATCATCTTAGCAAGCACAGCCTCTGACTGCTCCCTGCCCCCTTCCACACTGCTGCTGCAGGTAGAGTAAAAATAAATACTCGCCATAATGATAGCTATCATTGTACAGGTGGCTTCTGTGTGCCAGGAACTGTGCTGGGGGGGTTCACGGTTTATTTCCTTCTGATGCCCACAATGTCCCTTTGAGATAGTATACAATGCCCATCTTACAGGTGACGGGCTTGAGACCACAGGGCCCCAAACCAACCTTGGCACACAGCCATCCAGCATGTGCACATGTTAACACAGACTGCCTCGTGTCCCCTCCCTTGTCAAAGCCTTTCCCAGCACGTGGCCATAGAGGACGGTGCCCAGACTCCTCGGCATGGTGTGCAGAGCCCCTGTGCCTGCTGGCGCCTGCCCTTCCAGCCCACGTACCAGCTTCCACTTCCCTCGCTCGTGGCCACACACACCCACTCCCTGCCCTCTGCTCAGACCGCAATTTTTCACCTCCAGGCCTCACCCCTCTGCTCCTCTCCTTGGAATGCACTCCCCCACCCCTCTCCAGACTGGTAGGCTCCCCCACCCCCACCCCTCAAGGACCAGGCTCAGGGTCCCCTCTCTGTCCTTGCAGCCCTCTTTGACTCACCATCTCCCATGCCCTGCTCCGTGCCCCACTGTCACTCCACCCCAGGGCACCCTGCCGCTCTCCACTGTAGCACAGATCGTACAGCACGTAAAACAGCATGCGAACCCACCAGACACAGGACAGCGGCAGCAGTGTGGGGTGGCGAGAGGCCAGAGGGTGTGTGTCCCACTAAGGGCATGATGACTCCCTGTTTTTTAAAAACGCTGTGCCAGCCAATCAAAACAACTTTGTGACTTGGGTTTTGACCCATGGGCCACCAGTTTAAGACTTCGGAGCTCCTCAAGGAATCCTGCGTTTCTCTAATTTGTCAGTACTTAGGGGGTGAGAGAGGGGAGGGAGGGAAAGGGAAGAGGGAGAAGAGGAGGGAGATAGAGAAGAAGGGAGGGAGGGAGAGGGGAAGATAGAGGGGGGATGGAGAGAAGGAGGAGGAGGGAGGGAGGGAGGGGGCTGTGTGCTGTAAGGAAAGAAAGCAGGTAGTGAAATGGAGGGCAGCAGGGGAGGCAGAGGGAGGTTAAGAAGTCAAGAAAGGCCACCCTGAGCAGGTGACTTTTATAAGAAGTAACAGCCAGACAAAGACTTGGGGCCAGAGTATTCCAGGCAGGGGAACAGCTGCAAAGGCCCAAAGGTGGCCCTCTTAGTGGCCGTGCTAGCTCTTAGCATTGTGACCGTGGGGGTTGTTGCCACACATGGATCTGAGCATCTCCCACCTCTCCGGCAGCAGGACACTGCCCAGCCCTCCAGGTATGATGTCCTGGTGAAGAGGAGTGTGGGCCAAAATTGGAGTAGGAGTTGAGAGGAGGGAAGGTCAGTGGATGCTGGGGTGGCTGGGAATGCCTGCTGGAGCAGGGAGGATGTGTGGGGAGGGAGGTGAGCATTCCAGGGGAGGGGGGGTTTGAGGAACAGCCCGGTGGTTGGGAGATCCTGGTATCTGAGGGACTCTCAAAGACTGTCCAGGCCAGAGCAGAGCTGGTTGTGGGGCCCAGCACGGGTAGGGGGAAGCCAGGTGAGGAGGCCCAAGATGCCGTGTGAGTGACCTTGGCCTTGGCTGACAAGCAGCGCAGCCTCTATTGTCACGTCAGGAGAATGCACTCCCCATGCGAGTTGCGCCGCCCGGGGCGGACGTCCAGCCGTGTGAGTCACAGCCAGATGTGCATCCCGTCAGGGAACCCGTGGCTGCAGAGACACTGGTCATGGTTCCTGGATGCTTCCTGGGTCTAGGCCAAGGGGTCTTTCTGAGGGTCAGGTACCAGCCATGGCCAAGGGAGGAGAGGGCCTGGGGAAGGAGAGCATGCTGGGTGGGGTGGGCCCAGCTGCTCTAGGTCAATGGCCAAGCCTTCTGGAGCCCGTCCTCTATCTCCCCTCCTCCCACAGCTTGCCTAGAGCTCCTGGACTTCTGATGTGCATCCACATACTCCTCAAGGTGTGGGTGTAGGGAAAGCAGCTAGACTGGGAGATGGGACCTCTGAGTTCTCATCCCAGGAACTTGAATTCAAATCCAAGGACTTCCTTTAAGGCAGCTTCTCTGGCCCTTGGTTCCCTCATCTGCAAAGTAATGGGATAAATTGGTTGCTCTCCAAGGTCCCATCCAGCTGGAACATTTGGGTACTCCCTTTATTTCTCTCCCTATATAGACAGGAAACTGAGGCCCCGAGTCAGGGTGGGGGAGGACTTGGCCAGAGCTGGGATGGGGAGCCGCTGCTCTGGACAGATCTGTACCCCTTCCTCCTTGCTCCTAGGTCCCACCTCCTCCCCCAGTCTTTTTCTAGCCCCCTGGCTGCCTCCTTTCCTCCTTCCCCTCTGCCTGTGCTCTTTGCATGCCAGACATGGAGGTCCAGCCACCCCAGGGCTGACATTCACCCCTGGGAGTGGGCGGGTCCCGAATCAAAACCAAGATGGGAACTCCCAGGGCATGGCCACCTGGGTGTATTAGGCAGAAAAGACCTCCTGTAGCCACACCCTGTCCAAATCCTGCTCATCCTTCTATCCAACTTAAATGGCACCTCCACCAAGAAGCCCTTCCAAATCACCAAAGCCAGAACCATCATCTTTAGCAACCCAGCTCCCCATCCATGTCACTTTGTCAGCCTTTTATGGCCACTTTCACTTACTTTTATTGTAATTATTTGTGTGTGCATCATAGCTGCTCTACACAATTTCAAACTCATTGAAACCAGTAACCCAATGGCCCCCATTTTCCCCATGCCTACCACCAGCCTCCGCTTCGACATGTGGTGTTGTGTTTTTACTCTAAGTGTTGGATAGCTATTTGTGCAATAAACAGAGTTTTCTTTCTTCCCTGCAGAAGAATTCCTTCCTTCCAGAATGAATAGATGGAAGAGCAACTGTTCTAGAGCTTGACTGCCTGGGTGAAATCTTAGCCAGCCATCTGCACACTGTGGGACTCTGGGAAAGTTATTTAACACTTTGTTGCCTCCTTTTCCTCACTGGTGACATGAGGATACTTACAGTGCCTACCTAATAGTCTGGCCGTACGACTGAGTGAGTCAGGGCGTGTGAAATGCTTGATGTGCTGCCCGGCATAGATTTGACTCAAGATATGAAGTTGTCATTCAATTTCAGCCATATTCTGTGCAAATTTTTATGTGGCTATTCAAAAATACATTACACCACACTGCAGTTTTCAAGGTTGGCATTAGTTCGTTGCCAAATTTTCTTTCCAATCTTGCATTCTTTGAATCTGCATCTTTAATATACTCCCAGCTACACTCTTACTTGGAGCAGGGTAGGCAGAGATGGAGACCCAGGTCACTGGCTTAGCTGCTTGCCAGTGCACTCTTGATCAGTTCATGTGACTCGACATATTTGGAATGTGTTCGGGAGAGAGAGTTTTTCCAGCTATGAGTCATTACATTTATGCTCTCATACACGCATAAAAAATATGAAAAAAATTTACTAAGAATAATGTACTAGTGCAAAGAGAAAACCTCTGGAAATTTTGTTTTGACCCTGAAGGCAAGTAATACTTAAGACATTTAATAAAGTGTCTGAAACAGGATGCATTTGGGAGAAAACACAGCTAGCTCATTCTGTTTTATCAACCACTGTGCTGTGTCTGGGAAGATCCAGTTTATGTGGGTTTATTTAGCACCTCCTGGAGACCCAGATTTTTGCTAAATGTAGTAGGGAAATAAGAGATGTGTAAAGGAAAGGAGGCAGAATGAGCATTTATTAAGGCACCTATTATATGCCAGATCATTATGGAGAGCAGGGGGTGGAATGCTCCAAGTTTAAGAGAGACTGTCGGAAAAAATGGAAGATTGTATTCAGGCAGACTTTGGTTTAAACCTCAGTACCTGACTTTTTTGTTTGTTTTGTTTTGTTTTGTTTTGTTTTGTTTGCTTTTAACTTTATTTTGTACATTTAATAATTGAAAATATAAACAATTAAAAACTAAAACAGATGAAGCACCTGACTTTAATATTATCTAATGCCCATCAAATTCCATTTTATGGATGAAAAACTGAGGCTCAGGGGAAATAAAATATTTTGTCTGTGGTCACAAAGCTCTTTAAAGGCAGAAACTGAAGTCTACACTGGGTCTGTCCGTCTCCAACCACGAGTGTGCTGTCTCCCTGTGTTAAAGACCCACCCACCCACCCCCCACACACACACCGTTCTCCATGACATCTGCTGTCATCCCGCTGCGTACTGCCTGTCCCTTCTCACAGACCAGCCTCTTCAGCCACCCTCTGCCACTCACCTTTGATTCCTGCCCATTAGGGAGGATGACGAACCTGGGTGTTGCCCAGGTCAATCTTCTCTTTGCTGTTATTGTTTATTTTAGAGAAAGAAAGCACTGCCCGCCCAGAGGGCTCAGATTTCTAGCTCGCTTGTCTCTTTTGCAAGAGCTCATTTTCAGAGGTTCCCAGTCTCCAGGGAGCTGTGTTTTTTTCCTCAGAAACATGAGCTGTAATCAAAGGTGTATTCATCTCCCACACATCTGCCAGCAGCCACACTGGAGCCAGGCTTCCCCGAGGCCCGAAAGAGTGGAGCTCAGGCCCAGGCCAGGTGCCCAGGGAGAATTTTTCCCTACCCAAATCTGATTGCCCTGTGATTGCCCTTTCTAAAGATGGCAGGGTTCCACAAGGTGCTTCTCAGACTTTCTGGGGGACCTGGAAGGAACCAGGGGGTCACAAGGATACATCCATCCATTCAACAAATAATTTTGAGGTTGCTGTATGCCAGGGACTGCAGATGCCAAAAATCCAACTCTTTGGTGGCTTCTTATCACTCACAGATAAAGACCCAACTTCTTGAGAGGCCTTCAAGTCCCTGGAAGATCTGGCCCTTTTCTCTCTGGTTTTCTTGGCTTCAGCCATTCTGGCATGTTTCCAGCCACTGGTGGCCACCATCCCCCTTCTGCCAAGCCCTGCACACACAATTCTCTGGTTTGCTTCGCTCTCTCTTCTCCTCTTTGTCTGATTTGCTCTGCTTACCTGTCAGGTCTCACCTCGATCTGCTCTATCCTCTGTGGCTCTCCTTGTGCTTGTCACCACCATTGCCCTGTACTTCATGTTTATTTAAATGACGTGTTTGTCTCCAACCCAACTGTAAGGGCTCTTCCTGTCTCCCCAGTGCCTGGCCCTTAGTCAGTGGCCTGAAAAAGAGTTGCTGAAAGAATGAAGAGACAGTGATGAGCAGAATAGACACTGCCTTTCCCAATGCAGGGCACATCTTCCTGGAGTGTCAACTGTATTTGAGGGGAAAATATTTTGAAGCAAATACAGATCAGGTATAGAGTAGAATTTAGTAAATCTCATGAATGTTCATGACATCAAGTTGCACCCATACGACATCAGGGTGATTTTGAACCTAGCCTCCTCTGTATTGGGGGGATCTTAGTTGAAGAGTAAGTCAGGGCTGGTGGAAGAGATGGCTCAGTTTACCAGCAACTCCCGTTACGGAGTCAATGTTTAAGAGGCAGCATGGAGAAAGATGGAAAGACTATATTCAATCAGTCCTCAGTTCAAACACAGTGTTGACTTTCTACTCTTGTGACTCCAGGCAACCTAATCTCTCTTGACTCAGGTTTGCCATCTGTTGAATGGGTATATGAATACCCATGCTTTAGAATTACCGTGGGAACGAGAGATAAGATATGTGCAGGACCCAAGCCAGCGCCTGGCACATAGTGAGCACTCAGCAAATAGAAGCTATTGTGTTCAGTGTTAGTGAGGCTCTTACTGCTCTTTATAATTAAAGACTGGTATTGGTGGTCAAGGTAAAATATTTTCTGAAGCAAAGACAAGCAATGTAAAACTACATTTCTGGTTTGCAGAATGATGCCTAAACTCGGATGCTATCAAAATTAGCGTGGACTCTTCCAACGTTTTTGAGCTCATCCCTCCTTATTCCCAGTCTGGACAGACTCCTTCCCTGTCCTCCACGGAACTGACTTTCTCCTTGATATGGTATTTCTTACCTTAGGACATAATGACCTCTTTACTAGACCTGGAGTTTCTTACTCATCTGCTAAGCATTTGCTAAATGAAGTATGGAAAAACCTGCTCTAGAGTGAGTGACCATAGGAGAGGGAGTGTCTCTTCTACAAGCCCTTAAAGTTGTTTCCCTCTTTCCCCCCTTTAGGTATCTAGCAACTGGATAGGCTTAAATAGGCCGGAAGGGAATATGGGGGGACTTGTGGGAAAAATCCTACCGGATTTTTCTTTATTGGGATTTCGGTCCATTTTCTGGTGAAAGGAGTCCTGAACCAGAAAGACTGGAAATATGTACACTTTTAGATAAAAGGAAACTAACCAGTTTTCTCTTTCACTGACAGTACTCGTGATGAGAGCTGCCGTTTTCCGTGTGGGTTGGCACTTGATGTGCACCCCGGCACTGGATTCCCCAGAAGGCAGGTTCCATTTAGGGCCCCACTTTGCCGATAAGGAATCCAGCTTCCCGAGAAGGGAAGCAGTCGTTGTGGGGGCACAGGCTCAGGTCTCCAACTCCGAGATTCTCAGAACTCTTCCCACCATGCTGGTTATCATCAAGTGTCTAGTGAGATGGTGCAGTGCCAGGTTCAAGGATAAATGAGGGAACAGATCCGATTCAACGAGACCCTCCACCTCTGAAAATCATTCACCATGCAACCTCGGCCAAGTCACTTTTCTGCACCCAATTCACTGCCAGTCAGTTGAGGATAATGAATAGTACCATTAATAATAAGAGTAGCTGCTGTAGCTGCTTACACTGTTCTAAGAACTTTATATGGATTATCTCAGTCCTACAGGATAGTCGGTGTTTCTTAGGGGAAGCAGAGTATTCAGGGAGAGCCTCCCCTGAGCACTGAAGAATCAAGAAACTAGGAAGCCAGTGAGCCGGAAACACAGCAGGGCCAGGTGAGGCTGGAAAGGTGAGCAGGAGCGACCAGACCCCCCCCTCCCCCAGGGCCTGAAAGGCTGTGAGGAAAGGAATGTGGTCTTTATCCTGAGACAAATGAGGCATCTAATTAGCAGCTTCCACTTTTGTTCCTCTCTTTATAAGTTATACTTTCTCACACTCGCAGGCTATTATTTGTCTTTCTCCTTTTTTTATGCCATGAGTTTCTTAAGGGTAGGGACTGGGTCTTATTTATTTGTGTATCTCTGGTGCTTAATACAGAACTTAGTATATCCAGACACTAGATAAATGACTTAAACTGAGTATTTAATATATTCAATATTTAATAATATCAATGTAGTCAATATTTAATAATATATTACATATGAATATGTCTGAGAGCTGTGTGACTTCAAGAAAATCACTTAACCTCTCTGGGTCAAAAAAGGGCAAGTAACTGTAAAATTAAGGCTTGGTCAAATAGGGCTAATAACTGTAAAAATAGGGCTAGTGACATTTCCCAAATTCTTTTAAAGAGCTGATTAGCTAGAAGATGAAAAGCTCTTTATAAACTATAAAGACTTTATTATAGAGTATTTTCCTTCCTACTAGTCAGTACTCGGACTAGTCAGGTTAGCCTGTTTCCTGGGGCTCCTTCTCCTGCTGGATCCTCACTTCTAAGGGCAGTGGGTAAGAGAGATAAACTTGCCGGAATCAAAATAAATTAATCACTGGGATTAAATGCAGAAGATTGAATGTCGCTGGAGGAGGGAGGCCCAGACTTTTTGACTGGGGAATTTTCCTGGCCCTTGACAAGACTGAGGAGGAGAAGAAACCTGCCTCAGATATCCCACACCTGCCTCTCTGAACGCTCTCCCTCTCCAGTGCCTGAGCACATCCACCCGCCCCCTGACCATCCCCATGTGGCCCTGCCTGCCTGGCTCTTCACCCTCTCATTTTGCTTCCCCACAAGGGTATAGTGGGAGAGAACACAGGCTTTAGGATTACAGAAACATGGGTTTCAATCAGCTCTGCCGCTTACCAGCGCTGTAACCATACAGACCAATCTGCTCCCTTCTAGAGACTCCATCCTCACCTGGAGAATGGGCTACGACTTCCTACCTTCCACGACCAGTAGGATTACAAGTCAGCACTTTGCAAACTTTAATGTACACAGGAATCACCCAAAGATCTAGTTAAAATGCAGATTTGCCTTCCATAGGGCTGGACGTGGCCTTTCCAACGAGCTCCCAGGTGGAGCGATACCACCTCTGAATAGCACGATTATAAACCCAGGTGTGCCTGACGCAGGTAAGCAGGAACCATGGCCGTTAAGACTACTTTTCCCCAGCCAAGAGGTTCTCCTTTGAGAACAGGGAGAGATGGATAGGGAAGCCTCTGCTCACCTCGGGATTCTTAGGGAAACAAGAGAAAACAAGTCCTGCTTTAAAGGCAGGCTGGGTCTGGGGAGTGGGAGAGTGGCCGGGGGCAGCCGGCCTCAGCGGGGCTGCGGCCTCGGGGGCTCAGGCCTCCACTTGCTGCTCCGCGAAGCCTCCTCGAGCCCGGGCGCGCGCCTTCCACTTCTGGCTGCAGCCCTCCCGGGGAATTTTCAGAGCACACAAGGGTTCACTTGGCAGAAGTCTCCCAGGATATAAATACGTGTTCGGGGCTTTGTTTTAAGGACTGCAGTGGCTCTTCGACTCGCGGCCTGCGCACGGAGCTGCCTCCCAGCGCCCACACCAAGATGGGATCAGGAGCGGCCCACAGCTAGGGATAGGCACCAGGGGCTCAGGGAGAGTCTGAGGGAGGTGGCAGGGAAGCCTCCCCCCACACCCCCACAGATTTTGCCTTCAGTTTCCTTCTCAAAAGCCTGCTTCTCAACAAACTGCTGACTCATCCAGGGTTAGGGTCTTTTTTTTCTTTCTCCTTTTCCTCAGAATCTCCGCAAGGCCCAGAGGTTTTGAGTTGTTTACTGAGCAGCCTGGTTCTTGCCATCTCCTTTCCCTTCATCCTCCCCACCCCCACCCCCTGTGTCCTAGTCTCCTGGTGACTCAATTCTGCTAGAAAATAGAGTTGGCCACCAATTGCTGTGCCCTGCTTTTAATATCAAGTTTCTCTTCTTTGTAGGTCTTGACGCACTGACTGCTCTTGGAGTCAAATAGTAAAAAGATTCCCAGCATGTAAACAGAACGGGACTGGTGAGTGACTGGTGTGCTTGGCGGTGGGGGGCCTAGGTTGGATTTCAGGAAGGGAGAGGAGATGAATGGGAGGGGCAGGGCTGAGAGCTGAGCTTTTGCAGCTCTGAAACTGGGTCCCCATCCCCATCCTCCTGGAAACGGCACCTTGCAGAGAATCCAGGTGTGAATGCCTTGGAATGAGCTGGCTTCCTGCCAGTCCCTCCCCAGAAGCACACTGGGCCTGCAGGTGGCTGGGCTGGCTGTCCTCTGTGTGCTCAGGTTAGGGCACGTGCTGGCAGTTGTTTGCAGGGAGCCTCTGACCGGGGTTAAAACAGAGAGGGAGCTGTGTGACTCACACCAGTCTGTAAACTGTAGCCCTGAGGAGTGATGACTAAGGGGAGGCGAGAATGCTGCCTTTGCACATTGGGGGGGCTGTCACTGGCAAGAGGAAGGTGGGCAGCTGTTGACTCAACCTAAGGAAAAACTGCTAACAAAGGAGCGATGCAAATGTGAAATAGGTGTCCCTGGGAAGTAGTGAGTTCTCCATTGCTAGGGGAATTCACACCAAAGTTGGAGGCACATCCACGAGAAGTGTTGAAGCAGCAGTTTTGACTAGCGCAGAGTTTGACAAATTCTGTTCCATGGTGTTAAGAATCCCCTGAGGGGCCTTAGGAGGGGATTGGGGGCTTAGGAACCGCCAGAAGTGGAGTTTGCACACATGTGGACACACTCCCAGCCCTGCCTCTGCCTGCTTTATGTGGCCGGTTCTGCTACAACAGCATTTTGAAGTTTCTGGATAAGATGCCCTTGGGTCTCTCCTGTGACCTTTCACCCTTTAGCCAGCTGTAGCTGAGCTAACCCCAGACTGAAGCACACATCACAGGCATGACCCCAAACACCTCATGCACATGGCAGGGTTTGTGTGTCTCTCAAAGCATGAAGGGACTTCTGATCAGGGGCCCTGGGGAGCTGTCTCCATGCCAGGACCACCAGAAGAGCCACCAGCCAGTCACCCCCTCCAGGGATCCAGTTCTCCCATGCCAGAAGGGAAAGCTTGGGACCCCCACCCCCACCCAAGGGCCCCAGAGAAGGAGAAGCGGGTGTGGCCATGGGAGGCAGTGAGCTGGGCATCCAGGGAGACTGTCAAGAGGCAGGGCCAGTATCGTATATGTGAGTGACGGAGAAGAATCCCACCCCAGACCCAGCAGGGAAATGACACAGGAGGGACACCCTTTCTCATCGGAGGCCTGAATATCGAGCACACCAGTTTCCTTTGTGCTTTGCAGCTGGGCCGTCTTGCCCGGGGCCTGGGTCAGTGGCAGCAATGAATAGTTACCAGGGGTCCCTGAGGACAGGGTGCTGTGGGAGGCCAGAAACGGTGTTTCAGAAATTGGCTTTAAGAAATTGACAACCTGGCTGAGAATGAGGTTTGACAGTCGTCGTGCAGATAGTCTGTGCCTTCTTGTGCCTTCCACTTGGTCCTGAACGCCGGGAAAGGGACTGGGAGGGAGGAGGGAAGGGGGGGAGGGAGGCTGACAGGTGAATTTGAGCCCTGACTTGGTCCTTCCTTGGCCAGTCTTCCAGTGGGAGCTGGGCTCTGAGGACAGGGCTTGGCGCTTGGTAGGTGCTGTCAGTGATGGCTGAATGCCAGAAAGGGGGACCTGTGAGGAGGTGATGCCTGTGGTTGAGAGCAGGGCCCCTGGAGTCAGACTGCCCAGGTTCAAATCCTGGCTCTTTGACTAGCTGTGCAGCCGTAGGGAGCAGCTGAGCTCTGTGTCCTTCAGTCTTCTCATCTGTACAGTGAGCATAAGTGATGTGTGCGGCTTAAGTGAATTAAGTCATATCAAGCTGCCTGGCCCCGTGCCAGTACCTTGCGAGTACTCAATCACGTTATATAGAGAGTCGCCATAGGGCAGTGGATACGCAGGTAGTCTTGGGAGTTCAGATGGCCTGAATTCAAATCCTGGCTCAGTCACTTTCTAGCTGTGTGACTTAGGAGGGGTCATTTAACTTTCCTGAGCCTCGGTTTCTTCACCTGCATAATGGGGATTATGCAGATCCTATTATTCCTTACCTCATCGGATTGCTACTGTCAATATATATAAAGTTTTAAGAACTGCACCTGACCCAGAGGGGGTGCCCTAAAAGTGTGAGCTTGCATTACATGAGTATTAGTACTGATATTCACTTTAGTATTCATGTTCATCCTATGGAGATGTCCAGTGTGCACCTGGGACATGGAAGCATGTTCAGGACGGAATGGAGGAATTGCAGTGTCTTCCGGTTAGAGTCCAGTGGTTACCAACTGCAAGAGGAAAAGATGAGCATCACCTGGCACCTTTGTCTGCCAGGATGGCTATGACAGATACCACACACTGGTTGGCTTAAACGAAAGGAATTTATTGTCTCGTGGTTTTGAAGTTCAAAATCCAGGGTTCGCCAGGCCGTGCTTTCTCCCAGAATCTGCAGCATTCTAGTGCCAGCTTGCCACATCCTTGGGGTTCCTTTGCTTGCATCTATCTCTGCCTGCTCAGCCATCTGTGTCCCTGTCTCAATTTCCTCTCCCTATAAGGACTTCAGCCATATAGATTAAGGCCCACCCTGATTCAATTTGGCCTCATCCAAATAGGATCTTTAAAGATCCTGTTCAGAAATGAGTCCACACTTTAACTGATGACATCTTCAAAGTAGGTTCCTATCTGCAGGACCAGGGGTTAGGCCCGGAACATGTCTATTGTGGGGGGTAGGATTCAATCCCCAACCTGGGTTCTTTTTGAATTGCATTCCTTCCCCAGCTAAGGTACAGCCTCCCCAGGCCCACCTGCTGTGCTGTGAAAAATCAGTGAGGCAGGCATCTGCCACATCCCTCTGGCCTGTTGGGAAAGAATGAAGATACTGGGGGAGATAAGAGAGGCTGGGATGGGGTGGGGTGCTGGAGCCCTCTCAGAAGAAGAATCTGAATCAGGAAATGGAGCCACAACCATTCCAGATGCCACTCGTATGAAATTCACTCAACTCTAATGGACTAGACATGAAAACCCCTTGATAAGCGATTTGGTCCTTCCACAGATTCAGGTACAAATTTAAACCATGCCCCCTTTCAATGGCATATAAGAGGTTCTTTGCTCCTTCCTCCAGTAGCAGGAATGGATTCAAGTCATTGAAGATAAGCAGAAGAGATTCAATCCCTCCCTTCCCCTGCTCTCCATCTAAAACTCTGCCCTAAATCCCATCCTATGTTATTCGAGAACCCAAAGTTTATTGGCCCAGGATATTATAACACCTGAAACTAGGAGATAATATCACTTAAGTAGGTATTTGATTATATTAGACTTTTGCTTACAAGATAGAAACCCATTTCAAATTGACACAAGTGTAAAACAAAAAGGCGGTCATGTAATTGAAAAGTCTGAGCTGGCTTTGGCTCTGAGCCCAGCAGGATCTAAACAGTGTCAGCAGGCCTCGTCTCTCTCCTTTGCTCAGCTCGGCTTGCTTCTGTGTGGGCTTTGTTTGTGCAGGGTTCCCCCCCCCAAGGGGGCAGAGTGCCCACCAACAGCCAACACCATCCCCTCTCAGCAACCCCTGTAGAAAGAGGGCTTGGCCTCCATAGTCATCCTCACAAACGCCCTAGAATAGCGGTGCCCAGGTCACTTGTCCAGCCCTAAGCCAATTGCTGTGGCCAGTGGGTGGGCCACGCTGATTGACCAGGCAGGGTCACACGGGGGCACCACGTGGCCTGAGAACAGGTGAAGGAAAATGGGGAAAAGGGTTAAAGCAGAGCTTGCTGTGGCAGCGACTCTCAGAGGAGACCCGATGAGCTCTCGGCATTGAGCCAGGGCAGGTCTTTGCACTCCAGGCACGTGTGACAGTGAAGTCCAGGTAATGAGATGTTTTCTTCCGGGGAGGCAGGCAGAGGTTGGTCCCCTTGTGGGCTTCCTCTTCCCCTGACTCCCTCCAGTGCTGCATAAACGGCTGCTGGTCCCATGGGAAGGTGAACGAGCAGAGAAGGACCTCTTAGCCCACAGCCTGTGAAGGTGCCAGTCTTTGATTCAGGAGGCACTGCCGGCTCTGGTGAGGTCTCTGGTTTGTATCCTTAACAATGGTAATTCGTTTCCTATGATTTCTGTAACAAATGACCACTTCCAACAATGCAAACTTTCATTATCTTACCATTATGGAGGTCACACGTTCAAAACGGGTCTCCCTGGGCTCAAAACAAGGTGTCAGCAGAGCTGCCTTCCTTTCTGGAGGCTCAGGGGAAGATGCCATTTTCTGGAGGCCCCCCACATTCCCTGCCCTGTGGCCCTTCCATCCTCAAGGCCAGGAGTGGCATGTGCTGTGTCACTCTGGCACTGACTCCCCTGCCTCCCTCTTCCATCTTTAAAGGATGCCCACCCAGAGAATCTAGGATAACCTCTCTATTCTAAGGTCAGCAGGTTAGCAACCTTGATTCAATTTCCAGCCCTAATTCCCCTGGGCCACCTAATATAACGTGGCTGTAGGTTCTGGAGATTGGGGTGTGGGCCTCTTTGGAGCTACCATTCTGCCTGCCACCGTTATTGTGATAATCATGAGCTCTGGTTATCCAGACTTGGCATGAACAAGGCAGCTAAGTCCTTTCCATGCCTTAACTCCTTTCATCCTCATACCACCCAGAGGGGCAGACACAGGGAATATCCCCATTTTACCAGGGAGGAAATCAGGGCACCAAAAAGCAAAATACTTCTAAGGCTACAGACCCAGTGAACATTAGAGCTGGGTCTGGATCACACCTGTTAGACCCAGAGTTCGTGCTCTTAACCAGAAAGTCAGCTGATGGAGGGTGCCTGGAAACTAAGAATAATCGAACATGGAGACTCTTTTCCGCAGCAGTAGAGGTAAAGGGGGTGGTGGGGAGTTCCCAGGAGCCAAACTGCCTGGGTTTATGTTCTGGTGACCGAGAGAGGCAGAAGACAAGGTGATGGGAGTAGGTTGAATAAGTGTCCCCCAAAGCTCAGGTCTCCCTGGAACCTCAGAATGTGGAAATAGGCTCACTACAGATGTAACTAGTTAAGAGGAGGTCATGCTGGATTGCTGAGGGCCCTGAATCCAATGACTGGTGTCCTTATAAGAGAGATACAGAAGAAAAGGTTACGTGAAGATAGAGGTAGAGAGTGAGTGATGCAGCCTAAAGTCAAGGAATGCCGAGGATTTCCAGGAGCCACCGGAGCTAGAAGGGCAAGGAAGGATTCTTTCATAAAGCTGTCAGAGTCTGTCCTCCAAACTGCAGAAGAGTAAATGTCGGTTGTTTTAAACCACCCAGTTTTATGGTGCTTTGGTACGACAGCCCTCAGAAACGAATAGAGTGGTTCAGAGCCCAGCCCCTGGAGCTACACTGCCTGAGGTCAACTCCCAGCTGTGCCCCTCACTAGCTGTGTGACCTTGGGCAGGTCACTTACTCTCTCTCTGCCTCAGCTGAGGTATCTGTAAAATGGGCATTACAAAGTTCCGATGAGTCGCCATGGCTGGTTTTATTTATTTATTTTATTTTTTATTTTTATTTTTTTTAATTTTTGGTTTTATTTTGATGTTTAAAGTAAAACAAATTTCCAGACCCACGCTTTTCTCTTTTATGTGTATCATCAACCCCTGCCCTTCTTTTTGTGGGAGATATACATCTTTTACTCTGCTTTCCTTTTTCCTCTGGTTCCCCATAAGGCAGCACAACAGGGACCAGTCACGACACCTGTTTCTGTGCAATCCATAAGCTAAGAATGGCTTTACATTTTTAAAGAACTGTAACAAAAAACAAAGGGCAATGTGTGACAGAGACACAAAGTCTAAAATATTTACTGCAGAAAGTATTTTCAGACCCCGGAATAAACACAGCAGTAAAGTCAACCAGACCTGAGTTTAGATCCTGCACTGGACAGTCAAGGCCACATTAGACCGTTAGACTGTAAAGCCTTCCACCAGTGGTGGCTTTAATAACAGCTAGTAGCAGCAGTAGCAGGGCCAGTAGTAGTGGCAGGCGCCGGTAGTAGTAGAGGTGGTGGATGAGCACTGTGGTAAGAGCTTCATCTCCTTTAAGGCTCTCCACAGTCCTCTGAGGTAAGCTCAGTTAGGAACCCCCTTTTCCATGTGCAGACAGAGGCTGCTTAGGGCTGTCAGGTCACTCGCCAAATTACGCAGTGAGATACGACAGAGCCGGCGTTGAACCCAGGCAGTGTGACTTCAAACTGTTCCCCATATCCCTACCGGTGCCATTTGCTCTCCTCAGGCGAGAGAAAACTGTTGGCCATGGCTTCTCCCATCTCCTTCCCTGGGTCTCTGTTTCCCAATTCTCTGCAAAAGACCTTTCCGCTGTTAAAGAGAAACTGAAAAATGGAGACCCTGTCAGAAACAGCTGTGATGCAAAAAATCTAAATGTTTTGGTTCCTTCATCCATCCATCCATCCATCCTTCCATCCATGAATTGGTGAGAACCCACAGTTTTGACACTGACAACTGGGGCAACTCCCAAGCTCCTGGGTCCTCCAAATTCATTGTTCTGAGAGGCTCATTAAATAGTACCAAACACTTGATTAATATGCTGCAATTCGGCAGCACCAGAGTATTTCATCAACACCTCCCCCCCATGCCCGGTTACCATGACGACATTATTTTAACAAACAACTCCTTAATATTTAATGAAAATTACACTCCTGACAGGAGAGCAGAAGAGTAACAACACTACAAAGGGCTCCAAGGGATGTGTGAGGACATTTTTGCACGATGCCATCAGTTTCCCCTGACCCCTATACGCCATTAGTCTCCAGAAAACACAAGCGTTCTGAGGGCTGGGAGCCACCGTGACCCCAGTTCTCGGCTCCACGCGGCAGTGGAAGGTTGTCGCTTTCTTAACACAGACTGTCACAACGGCTTGGCAAGGACAGGGTAGCGTGATAGCGCTATTAAATACTCCTTTGTGCACCAATCCACCGTTTTCACCCCTGCTCGCCTGAGGCTGCTGAAAGCCTTGTTTGCTTCCCGTGTCTTGAATCAAGCTGGATTGTAAGACGGCATGTGGAGGGCCCAGAGCGTGAGAAGGAGCCCGCGTCTCCTCTTCAAGGCACCATCTGGTCCTCTGCGGGCAATTCAGTATTACAAGCAGGTGCAGGGATTGGGAGACCCGTCCCTCTGCCCTCAAGTGGGAGAATGCCAAAGGGAAAAGACTACTCTGCTCCACGCCCCACATGGTGGTCTGTGTGCCAGGCTCTGTGCTAAGCCCTGGGAAGGCCAAATTCCATGACACCCTCCAGATCCTCAATGGGAAAAATGGGTGCATAACTGGAATAAAGCAGGGAGAGTGCTAGAATCGTGGCCTGTTAGCTGTGTGACCTTGGGTAAATTATTTAACCTCTCTGTGCCTTAATGCTTCTCATTCATAAATTGGGGTTATCAGTTATCATGAGGTATAAAATGAAATAAACGCATTTTATAAAGTGATTAAAAACACAGCAATGGGCATATAGGAAGCATTAAATAACTGCTGGCTAGGACTTCCTGTTCCCACATGAATACAATTATTATAGTAGCTGAAATCTAGGAAGTGCTTACTGTACTCCAGGCACTGGCCAAGTGTTCGAGTTGCACTACCTCATTTAGTCCTCAGCACCCCTGTGAGAGAGATGCCATCGTTGTTATCCTCAACCTGCAGATGGGGAAACTGAGGCCTAGAGAGGCTGGGGAACTTAACCAAGGCCATGAGGCTAGCAAGCGGGAATTTGAATCCAGTTTGTCTAGATTTCACTGCCTTGTCCCAGGGCAAAGTGCACACACAGGACGCTATGGGAACCCGGGGTGGGGCAGCGGGGTGGGCGCCTTGCTGGCGGGTTCTGGGGAAGGCAGCCTGGGAGAAGTGGCTGCCTTGACGGCCCTTGGTTTTGGGGGGACAGAGACTGGGAGTTGAAGGTGGAAGAGCAAGTCTAAGTAGGAGGACTTGGAAGAGCTAGGGCCTGGGGGGATGGGGAGGGAAGCCTGGGCTGTACCTGGAGAAGAAAGCACAGGCTGGGTTGGCAGTTCAAAAGGAGAACTTTTGGCACTGGGTGGGAGCTTATCTTAAATAAATATGACCTTTTAATTTGAAATATACATTGGATTTTCATTTGAGTGGTTTAGAAGAGGAAGAGTGAGGCATAAGGGGATGGCAAAGCTTTTGGAGTTTTCCATTTACTCTTATCAGGATTTATTGGGGTGGAGTAATATGAGAATGTCTAGATTAATTGTGCATTTATATGGAAAATAAAGCATTTCTCGCCACTACCTCCAAAACCAAAGAGGCAGAAAAGGAAGGTTTGAATTGTGTAGCAAAATAGAATCAAAGCCATACTGTCCTACTGTTTAAAATATATATGCGTGTATCAGTTATTTATTGCCACAATAGTGTTTCATAACAACCAACCACAAACTTCAATGGTGAGCAACAGTAAACATTTAATTAGCTCACAGCTCCACGGGGCTCAGGTGGGCTCAGCTGGGCTGGTTTTATCTGTCTGGTCTGCTGATCTGGGCTGGGCTCATGCATTTCTTTGGGGGTTGGCTGAATGATGGCTGTTGTAGGACGACCTCAGTTGGGATGACAAGGGTGATTTGACTTAGCACCATGTGTCTTTCATCCTCCTGCCATCTAGCCCAGGCACGTTCTTGTGGCAGTGGCAGAGGAGTGCGGATACGAGCAAAAAGTGCAAGCATTTTTGCAAGCTTTGGCTTGCATCACATCACATCTATCTGCTGACATACAATTGGCCAAAGCAAATCACACAAATCATATGGCTAAAATCACAGTAGAAGCCTCTTGGATACAGAAAGAGGTAAAAAATTGGGACTGCAATCAGGAATGCTTTTTCCAAATTATCTGGCAAAACCACCAAGCCATTGGGAGAAGGAGTCCTCAAAGACAAACTTGGAATAGTCACATAGTTTCTTCTGCTCTAGGAGCCACAAAGTAAACTTGACCTCAAAGTCTGAGCCCTCAACACATGGCACTTGAAGTCAGCATCTGTGTCTTCCACACCACTGCCCACCCCCAGTCCCAGGCACAGGGTGTCTACAGGGACAAGTAGAACCCATTGCCAGAGGAATGGGGACCTGGTGTACTCACCCCCAGTCCCAGGCACAGGGTGTCTACAGGGACAAGTAGAACCCATTGCCAGAGGAATGGGGACCTGGTGTACTCACAGTAGGACTAGGATTGGATACATTGCTTGTCCTGAGCTGCTTCCCTGAAGAGCAAGGACAGAGCAGCCATGGGAACTCAAGGTCAGCCCCAGGCCTCCCTGATTTACCCAAGGTTTGCCCGAAGGGCAATCTGCCTGAAATGTAGGTGGAACGAAAGAAAGGCCTGTCTAAAGACTTTTGTTACAGTAGACCGAGACCATGAGTTATTTCCTACTTGATACTTTCCCTAACAGTAAGGGCTAGCCTTATTCCCATTTCACAGATGAGGAAACTAAGGCCCAGAGAGCTCAAGTGTCTTCCTCAGAGTGGCAGAGCCAGATGTGTGTGCATCCCCTTGCTGTCTCTCTCTCTCCACCACCACTAATCCCCAGCTCCACCCTCAGGTAGCCTTCCTGCCCACTCATAAGGGCGTTCAAATCCTAATGCTGCCTCTTCAAGTGGCCTTGGACATGTCTCGTACCCTCTCCTAGCCTCCGTTTCTGCAACCACAAAATGAAGAGACTCGGACCTCCCTCACAGGGTTGTTATGAAAATAAGACTCTTAAATACTTGCCCTGTGGCCAGAGATGGACCTAGGACATTCTCATTTAATCCTCACATCAGTACCGTGAGGGAGGTTCTGTTCTTATCCCATCTTTACAGGTAGGAAACTGAGGCTTAGCAACATTGAGTGACCGTCAGAGGCCTCATTGTGGACTTAGACACTGGCTGTTTGCCTTCAGCGCCTATGCACCTATCTCTTCTCCCCTTCTGCTTCCTGTACAAAGGTTCAGCAAAGATGCCTTAAATACTATCTGTTTTTGGACCTTTGGGGCCTGAGATCAAGAAGTTGGAAGGGGGAAACATGCCACAGTGGAAGCAAAGATAGAACTCTACCATAGTCATGGAGAACATGTAAAACATATGCTGCCCAATTAGCTGGTCCCTTCAGTCTGTAGGAAAACCACGTCAGAAAACCCTTGAGTTCACTCCCGAGAAACCACAGAGCAAAGGAAAAACCTGCCCCATCCAGAGCTGGAGTTCACCGATGGGATCCCGTAGGGCTCAGAAGGCAGTTGCCTCATCTCTCTTATTCCTAACACCTGATTACCATTGAAGGCCCTACGTGAGTGAATTCCTCTGATCTGGACGTGATGTGGCAGTGCATTTGCTGACACTCGAGCATTGCTAAAAGATCCATGCTGGGGCACTTGGGCCCCCCACCCCACCCCAGCATTCTAATGCAGCCATAAGCCTTTCTAAGCACCTTGACTTCAGAGCCATTTTTTTTTTCCTCCCCCACCCCACCCCACCCTTGTTGTTTGCTCTCACTGTCTGCTCTCGTGTCTGTTCGTTGTGTGCTCTCTGTGTCTGCTCGTCTTCTTTTTAGGAGGCACTGGGAACTGAACCTGGGACCTCCCATGTGGGAGGGAGGCACCCAATCACTTGAGCCACTTCCGCTCCCTCAGAGCCTTTTAGCAAAAGCCGATAGGAAGGTCACAGCTGGGATGGGTGTCTTTAATTTACAAATAAGAAAACTGAGGCCCAAAGCAGTTAAATGATGGCTGCAGCCCAAGGATCTACAAAGGAGGTAAAGGCTGACATGAACTAAAACTCTGTTTCTTTGCATTTGCATCAGATCAGCATCTTGGGCCAAATTTCTGTCGTACCATTTACTAGCTGTGTGATGTGGGGCAAGTTACTGTACATCTCTGTGCCCCCGTTTTCTCCTCTGTAAAATGGAGATGATAATGTGTACCTCTTAGAATTGTTATGAGAATTAGATGAGTGCATTCATCTGCTATACCTGGAACAAATGTAAGATGCACTCATTAAGTATTACTTATTGGTGTAATTGTGTACATTTTGATTAATCATAACTGGAAATGAAGCTGAATTTGATAAATGTAGTTTGTGGGCAAAATTCTTTAAAACCTGGTATCTGTGGTTGGGAAATATGGGGGATCTTGTATGAAGAAAACATTTAGAAGTCCATTGGGATGGGTGACTTGCCCAAGGTCACCCCGCTAATCTAAGAGGACATGTGGGGACTAGAGGCCAGATCTCCTGACCCCAAGATCTGTGCTCTTTCTGCTTTTCCAGGTACCTGGCCTTCCCTAGAGGGGGCTTCAGTGGCATCCCCAAGCCACCCATTCTACCACATCACAACCTCTCGCTATTAGAAGTGCGCCTGCATTCGGTATCTCCTTAACAAACCCACCCAGCAATTTGACAAAGCTGAGAACCCAGGTTTGCATTAACCATGCAAGAAGGATACAATTTTTATCTGAGAACACTTAATTAAGCACTAGGCTTAATTAACTTAAATCAGTCCTCCCCTAACCCTTTCCCATACCCTCCTCGAAAAAGAGGGCTACTTAAAATATAGATTCTAACTTTGAGGTTCTGATCTGTGCAGCTTCTAATTGGACTCAAAATTGCTAGCTAGTTGTCTTAACCTGCCCCTGAGATACCAGCGTTTCTTTGGCCATGTTTCAGACATAGACAAGCATTGCACCCAGCTTATCATGTCGTGGTTATTGTTCCCTGAAAGAAGCTAATGGAAACAATAGCCTTTACTTGCATAATTCTTCACACACACACACATACACACACACACACCTTTTGATTTTCAATTCCAAAGCCAGTGGATGAGCTTTGTACTTTTGTAGCCCTTGTGATATTGGTCCTTTGACTCCACCCTTGAGAGTGTTTATTAATTTTTTAAAATTCTTTCTTCCTTTTAAAATTTTTTCCTTCATTCTCTAAAGAATAATGAGTCACCCAAAATTGCACAATAATGAAATATACAAAACCAGACCTTGAGTCCCCTTGGGTTTCCCTCTTCCCTCCCAAGTCTGCAGGGGTATCTTTGATGTTCCCTGCTTCCTAAACATGACTTCTGCCACCCTGATGCAGGCCCCGTCACTGTTCACCTGCGCCTGCGTCATCGCCCCACCTCCAGGCTTGCTGCCCACAGTCCATCCCTCCCAGCTCAGCCAGAGTTATCTTTTTAAGCACCCCTGGGGCTTAAAACCATCTACTCATTTCTCGGTGCTCTTGGACGGATATCCAGCCTCCTTGCCCAAAATGACCTCACCCTTCCCTGCCCCTCCGCCCTCCTTTCCTGTCCCACTCCTCCTCAGCTTCGGCTTAGCTGGCTTTCTTGCTTCTCCAGTACGCCAAGCTAGGTTTCACCGTACAGTTTTGCAGTAGCTGTTCCCTCTGTGTGGAATGCTCCATCTTAGCTTGGGTTTCCTAGAAAACAGAGGCCGAGGCAGAGCTTAGAGTACTGGATGAGAGGGGAGTATGGGGAGTAAGATGTGCAGTCCCAGGCAGTGGCAAGAGTCAGGGGAAAGGGAAGCGAGGGAGGGAAAACAAATACTGTGTCATGCAGTATTCAGCTGATTTCTGCTTCTTGAAAAAGTTGCTTGGGCACATGGGATGTTTCTGGGATGACAATATGGAATACAGTCAGTTCTACCACACAGCAAAATTGCACAATAAAAACCACAGGGCTTATGGGGAAAATGGGGTTAGGGACACACACTCCAAAACTTTGTCAGTGACACAATGAAAAAAGATAATAGCCTAATAAAAACAGCAGCACACTTTTACACATGTTAAATGGTTTGCAAATACACAAATACTACGATAAATATTACCCTTTGCCTTGCGAAAGACCTGAGTTTGCTTGTGGAAGTGGGTATGGAAAGCGTTGCAGCTCAAGAGTTACTATAAAGTAATGGAAAGATGGTGAAACTGCATAGAAAATTGATTTCCAGATATGGCTGGGAGTGGCTCACACCACACAAGGTGAACTGAGGAAGCCGGCAGATAGTTGAGGTGTGTGCATGTGTGTGTTTTGTATATTCCTGTGCAACTCAGTTCAGTTGAGGAAAGTTTTCTGTGTCCACATAGTATTTCTCGAGTATAAGCAAATGCAAAATTCACAATATACTCCTCTTGTTCTCTAATATATCAATCCCACTGGAATAAATTTGTGTTTTCAGAACAAACCTAATGGTAGAACTGATTATAGTGTGTCTCAGAAAAGCCCATCAGGACTAGAAAGAGTGAGGGAATTCTTTGTCAGCTCCTCCCTCATTGGTCCAAGGTCTCCCACGGAGCCGTTAACTCTGCTCCACATGCAGAGAGGATGGCCTGGCCCCTCTGGGCAGCCACCGGCCTTGGGTGTGGTCAGGGGGGACCTGAGCATGGGAGCTGCTGCCCCTCCCGTGTGGTGGGTGTGAAGCTGGCCTTCCTGGGGCCTGGTCCTTGGTGGGGGGAGGGGCCCTGGGAATCAGGAGCAAGTGGCAGAAGCCCAGGGGACAGGTGGGGCTAAGCAAATCTAGGGAGTCACATAATTGGGTCCAGCACTGCTCTTTCTCTGATGCTTACGTATCAGCTTCTGGTAAATCAGATTTCAGGTTCAAGGCACTTCTTTGGAGGATGGAGGCAAGGACCATAGATAAAGTGATAGCAGCACTACAAAACTCATCCTCTGGCTTTGGAATTTAAAATCAAAATGGGAAGCCATTGGAGCAGGGGAGTGATGTGATCTGATTTATATTTTTTAAATATTGCCCAGAAGCGGTGTAGAAAATGGATTGTTGGAGAACAAACGTCAGAGCAGGAGACCGATTAGGAGACTATTTCATCACCCAGGCAAGAGGCGATAGGGCTTTAGATCAAGGTTGGAAAAGTGGAGGTGGTGAGGGTGGTCAGATCTGGGATATATTTTAGAGGAAAAACCAGCCGAATTGCCGATGGATCAATGGGGGGTGGGGGAGTGGATTGTTGCCTGTAAGGACTCTGCTGTAAGACCTCCGTGGCTCGCGGAAGAACCACTGGATTGGCATTAGGAATCAGGCCTGACCCTGCGTTCCGTCTTTGTCAAGTCATTGAAAGCTTAAGATGACCAAGGTGCTGCATTCTCGGGGCCAGGGTGCAGAGTCACAGCATTTGGCTGTGAGTGAGCAAGCACACCTGACCAGCAGGATATGAATGCAGGGCACGGGGAGACTGTAGCATCTGCTTATGGCCTAGTGTATTCAGAAGTTCTCGTTGAGGGGAGGGGGGCTTTTGCTGGAGGTTTTCAGTGCCATTGAAAGTTCTCCTAACGGTACTGATAATAATAAAGCATTTAAAATCGTGGTTCTCAAAACACCTGGAAGGGGAAAATGGAGGGGGGCTGTTTTCTTCCCCAGGGATCATTTGACAATATCCAAAGACATTTTTGGTTGTCACAACTGGGGAAGGGAGAGAAGGGGGAGGTTGTTACTGGCATCAAATTGGCAGGTGCCTGGGATGCTGCTAAATATCCTACAAGGCGTATGACAACCCCCCTCACCAAAGGGCTATCTGGTCCAGAATGTCAGCTGTGCTGTGGCTGAAAGACCCTGGTTTAAAATAGGGTAATCATCCAACCTTGGGGGAAAAGTTTACCCTTTTAGGGCTGTCACAAAACTCCATTGCCTGGAGTTGTGGCCACGGGGCCTGGTGGGATCTGTTGGTCTCTACACCTGGCACAGGACTTCCTTGCTCTGTGTGTTTGGAAGGCATTGATGAAGAGCTGGATCGGTATCAGTGAAAGCCTGCCAAGTGAGGGGGAGAAAAAGATGCAAAAATGCCATAGAAAATTAAGCAATATGATATATCAGGATTTACAAAATTATTGTAATCATAATAACTAACGCATATCGAGTATTCCCAAAGAGGCAATATATAATAAAGGGTTGTTACTGTCATTTTTGGCAGATGTTAAAGAAGAGGAAATCACAAAAGAAGGGAGAAGGAAAAGCTCTCGTTTAAAGAGCACTTATTCCAGTCCAAGCAAATAAATATTTGAACTTTATATGTTTAATCCTTACCATGCTCTAGGAGGTAGGGACGTTATTTTCATATTATAAGACAAGGAAGTGGAGAGACTGGAGGAAGTCGACATGTGCCGAGGGTCACAGAGCTGCTAGGTGTAGTTCAGTGTCAGAGGCAGGATTTGAACAGCTCTGATTGCCCGCCGGGCCCAGCACTAGAACACTCTGCTTGAAGATCTATGGGTGTGTGAGTGAGTGTACATGTGTGTGCCTGAGTGTGTGTATGAATGAGAGAGAAATGGGAGGGGGCAATTGGTGAGTGAGTAGAAGGAGAGGAAGAAGAAAGAAAAGCAAAAAATAAAAAGATTAAAAATGCAAAGGAGGAAAGGTAGGGAAAGGAGGAAAATGAGGGAAAAATAGAAGTGGAGGGACCGAGGGCTGGGAACCATGTCCCTTGGCACTGCCTGGAGCTGGTGGCCTGGGCCATGGGCTGATGGAGGGTTCCCAGATACCCCCTACTCCCCGCCTGTGTCTGGGTCTCTTCCTGTGGGTGTTGCCATCCACTGCCCTGCTTACCCACCAGGGCTTGTCTGGGATGGTGCAGGGGGCGACCCAAGCTGACTTTGGCCAGCCTCGGGCTGCATTTGTAGCCAGCCTTCCCCCTGCGTGGTCCTGGATAACTCTCCCACCTCGAGGTTGTCGGGAAGGTTCCAGGCCAGCACAGCAGGAGCACCATGCCTACACACACCTGGTGTTCTCTTTTAAAAAGGGGTTATGAGGACCAGGCAGCAGTCATCCCACCCTTATATGGAGGACAACCTCCCCAAAATCCCAAAGAGCTACCTCTAGTCCGGCAGACAGCATGCCACCTTCATAGTCCAGAAACACAGAAGTGGCTACTTTTCTCCCTCTGAAAATGCTAGACTGAATTGCCTTGTACCACCCAGCTCCCTGAGGGCTCCTGATCAGATCACTCTGAACCAAACTCTCCAATGGGTCCTCCTTGCCTGCCTGCAAAATGAAGATCCAGCTGCCCCCCACCCCCACCCCGACATCTTCACATCCTTTGTAGGATATTGTCACTGCCTGGAAGGGAAGGTGGCTGTTCTTTCGTTAGCCACTGATTCCACCTTGTCATTTTTTTATCAATCTTAGTATCTCATCCCCTATCCTCCACCAGCTCATGGAGAAACCTACATGAGGTCATCTTTGACCTTGACCTTGGTCATCTTTGCCTCCCGCCATGTCTGGTAGAGTGCCCGACACAGCATGTTCTCAAGAAAGGCTTGAATTGCCCTGTCTGGAATCAGTAACTATCTTGACCCATGGATGGAAAAATCAGAGAGGCATTTTTCTATCCCATTTCAGAAAATTTCAGTATGGCCTCTTAATTCTCATACTGTTTTTTTCAGTCACCAGAGTTGATTTCCCTCACCCTTCTCCCCAGGGTCATCCCCAGTAAACTGTATTAAATTGCAATTAGTGTTGACATTTGTTTGCCTCCTGCTCTCCTCCTTCTTTTAAAGCGGGCACACGGTAGTGGCAAATTGAAGAACCGATGGTAATCGCCTCTCAGGAGAGGTGTGAGCGTTGGCAAGGGCGTTTGCAGTTAGTCAGGCTCCGCCTCCGCCGGTGGAGAAGTGCCCTTTCTAAGGGACCCCGAGGGGTGATGCCTGCTGAAGGGGAGCTGGCCGCTGCTTCGGGCGTGCTGCGGGAGGCGCTGCTACCTAGCCCAGGAAGAGGGTGTGACCACTGGGATCACTTCCAGCATAATTGGATTTGCATGGCTCAAGTTTTAGCAATCAATTTCTAGAAGCCTTTTTACAATTGGAATTCATAAACAAATCTGTGCGCTCTCGCTCTTGTGGCATTTTTTTCCCCTCTTTTTGCAGTTTTGTTGTTCTTCTCACTGGTAGGGGCCTTCTGTCGCTGACATGGGCCAGATGCTTTCACACCTGCTATGTTCTGGATGCTATGTCGAGACACGGGGGGAAGGGTGGATCCCATTCCTGCCCTTTGGGTGCCCATGGTCTTGGCACCAGGCAATTTTGATATTGTGCGGAAGATGTTTTTTTGGCAGAGATAAGCACAGAGAAGAGGAAGATTCTGCAATTTGACCATCAGAACCATCTAAAAAATCTCCAGTTGGATGCTGGGAGGATCCCTGGTATTCCTACCTGCCAAACCATACCTTTCCCAATAAAGAAGCTTTATTACGTTTCAATCACCTGATTTGTAATTTTTTCCTTTCCTGCAACCAGCAGTTCATCAGCCTGAAATTCATTAGAGTTACTGCTGTTGTCCATAATAGCACAGCTGGGCACTGGGTGTTTCAGCCAGGGGCTTTCCTCCTGATGGCAAATGCAATCTGCCAATCCTGCCCTGTCCTGGGGATGCCCTCAGAGGTGGAGGTCTTACAAGGGAGACCAAGATGTCAGCCTCCAAATCCAAATCCCAAGTCCCACAGCCCTTCTCTTCCCCCTGGACTGATTCTAGAACCTTTCTACAGCTCACCACAGTGACTTATCTTTTTTCATGGCATAGTTTTTATTAAAAGGGATGAGCTCTCCTCCTCTAAGGATGATTTTATTACCTGCCTTCCTTTCTGATATCCTCCTATTTTGTGGGATTCTTGTGAAGATGCAACAAGATATTGAGGATAAAAATCCTTACAACACAACGATAGAGGTCATGGCCATTTTTTGAGCACCAATTCCACATTGTGCACTACGCATACAGTATCTCATTTAATCCCTACTGAAATGCTATGTAGTGCTTTTTGTTCATTTATCCATGCATCCTAAAAATATTTATTGAGCCAGATAGTATGCAACATGCTGGGAAGCCAGCCAGGAACAAAAACAGATGAATCCCCTGCTGTCAAGGAACTATGTTCTAGTAGCGGTTATTATGCCACTTTACAGACCAGGACATCAGGGTTCCAAGTCACGTGGCCAAGGTCAGACAGCACCTGTGTGGCTCTGCAGCTAGTCCCTGCTCTGCTGCTCTCACTGTCCCTTCTGAGTCTGATCACAGTGCTAGGCACAGAGAGAGCTTTGTAAATGTTTGAGGCATCCCCCAACCTTTCCTGGTGTTTGTTTAGACTTGACCATGTCACCTCTCTCTCGTGTCATTGAGGTGAGAGCAGTGCCTGGGAAAGGATACATGGATGTAAGTTCTAGTTATGTGAGTAACTAGTAAGTTCATTAGCTATGTGGGACTCAGAAAAGTTATATAACCCCTCTGAGCCTCAGTTTCCAAGGCTGTGAAATGGGGATAAATGTAATACTTAAGGTTATTATGGACTTCCAAATATATAGGACATGAAGATTCGCTTTTTTAAAAAGATTTATCTCTTTATTCCCCACCCCACCCCCCGCCACCTTCGTTGTTTACACTTGCTGTCTTCTCTCTGTGTCTGTCCATTATCTGTTCGTCTTCTTTTAGGAGGCACCAGGAACTGAACCCAGGACTTCTCATGTGGGAGAGAGGTGCCTAATCACTTGAGCCACATCTGCGCCCAAGATGCATTTTTAAAACCAGTGCCCTTACCTAGTGTGCATTGTTCCTCAGCATCCTGATATACCCTGAGCATCTGGGAGCCGGGTTGAATAGGGGCCTGTGCTCCTCTGGTATTAGGCACTGGAGATACCTCTAGGGTCCTGAGAGGCAGTGTGGCATGGTGGTTTTGGACCAGGGTTAAAATTACACCTACTGCTTGCTAGTTATATGACCCTTAGCAAGTTACTAACCTCTCTGTGCCTCGATTTGTCACCTATTAAATGGGTGTAATAACAGTACCTACCTTAGAGGGAGTTACAAGAATTAAAATATCTGTGACACTTTAAAAAGTACCTTACACGTTTCTTTTAAATAAAAACAGAAATCTGGGCAACCAGATTTCAGTTTTTCTATCTAACCTCTTTTCACAGTCCGAAAGAAATAGAATGCAAACCACAGATGTAATTTTAAGTATCCTAGTAGGCACAAATCTTTGTTTGCTAGGGCTGACATAACAGAGTAATACGAACTGGATGGTTTTAAAACAATGGAAATTTATCCTCCCACAGTTTTGGAAGCTGTAAGTCTGAAATGAAGACGTTAGCAGGTTCCATCTGAAACCTGTAGGGGAATCCTTCCATGCCTGTTTTGGCCTCTGTGTCCCTTACCTTATAGATGCCTCTGCCACCATCGCCTCATGGCCTTCCCCTGGAACGGTCTATCCGTGCCCATTTCTCCTCTTACAAGGACCCCTCGTATTGGATGAGGGGCCGCCTTAATCCAGTTAGGCCCCACCTTAACTCATCACATCTTCAAAGATCCTATACACAGCCGGGAGTTAGGACTTGAACATACCTTTGTGTGTGTGTGTGTGTGTGTGTGTGTGTGTGGACGGGACACAATTCAACCCATAACAGCACATTAGAGTAAAAAGATACAAGTGAAATTAATGTTTTGTGTATGTGAAATTAATTTTAATAGTATATTTTACTTAACCCAGTATATCCAAAATATTATAACTTTAACTTTGTAATCTATGTTTTAAAATTATTAAGCTATTTTACGTTCTTTTTTTTTTTTCATACTAAGTGTAATCCAGTGTGTTTTACACATCAGCCACATCTCAATTCAGAATAACTGTATCTCAGGTCCTCAGTAGCCACGTGCAGCCATTGGCTTCCCTTTTGGACCACACGGATCTAGGCAGCTCTCCCTGTGCCTCTGATGAACAGTGGAGGACCAAGATTTGTCTTCCAGACACCTGACATTGATCTTGATGCTGCCTTCCAGTTCCTGCAGTTTCTTCAGCTGTAAAATGGGGCATTTGGAGCAGATATGAATAAGGACATTAGGGTATTAGTTTTCTACTGCTGCTATAACAAATTACCATAAACTCAGTGACGCACTGGGCTAAAATCAAGGTGTCTTCAGGGCCTTTCCTTTCTAGAGTCTCTAGGGGAAAATCTGTTCCCTTGCCTTTCCAGCTTCTAGAGGCTGCCCATACTTCTTCCTTTGCAGCACCTTCCTCCATCTGCAGAGCCAGCAACAGTGGTTTGAGTCCTCACGTTGCAGCATTCCAGCCCTGCTTCTGTCATCTCATCTCCCTCCTGACTCTTTTCTGCTACCCTTTCCCACTTTTAAGGACTCTTATGATGCTATTGGGCCCACCCAGAGAATCCAGGATAATCTGCCTGTTTCAGTGTCAGCAGATGAGCAGGCTTAATTCCATCTGCAACCTTCATTCCCTTTTTCATGTAACCTAGTGTGTTCGCGTGCTCTGAAGATTAGGATGAGGGCATCTTTGGGGGCAGGAGGGGTGCATTCTACCTACAAAAACAAGTTCTGGGGAAAAAAAAAAAAAGTTCTGTGGTTCTATGGGATTATTTATACATAAGATTAGGGGGAGGTAAGAGCAAATGAGAGCTAGTGACAGAAAATAAAGATGCTTTGCAGGTGAATGTTATCTTCTCAGCAAAGAAAAGAAGGCCAGAATTTGAAGTAATTTCCACTCAGCCAAGAAGGTGAAGAGCATTTGTTCTTCCTTTTCTTCACTCAACAGACATTTGTTTAGCCCCTTTGGTGTGCCAGGCCCTGGGCGAGCTCAGGTGTGGAACCACTGTTTTAAGAGCCTAGTCTCTGGAGTCCAGCCAGATTTGAATACCTTTCCTCTGCTTAGCTGTGTGACCTCAAGTAGCTTATGTAACCTCTCTGTGTTTCAAGGACCACATCTATAGAATGGGAATAATGAAACCTGTCTCTTTAAGGTTAGCGTGAGAATTCAATGAGAGACTCCATGTAAAAAGTTGTCCATAGCAATTCTCAATACAGCTACCGTCGTCGTCATCGTCATTGTTATTATTATCGTATAGATGAGGAGGGCACAGGAGATGTGTTTTTGAATGGCAGTAGTGAAACAAAGTGGTAACTGACCTTTCTGAAAAGCCCCAGCCTTGCCACCGGAAGGATTGCTTTCCCATCCGCTACCGGGTCGGGAAGGTGACATTCACGTCACTGTGCCTACAGTTGGTGAGCAGACTCCTTCCTCCAGGTGGGAGTGAGGACGCTGCTAGAAGGGCCGCGTTGTTGGGTTGCCTCCTTGCCTCCTTAGGTACCACGTGGGTATCTGAGGCTGGTTTTGGGGATTGCATTAAGTACCATTACTACTTCAAGCACCAGAGCTTTGTTCTTTTTCAAGAGCTCAACAAAATCCTGAGATTCTAAGATATTATTAAAGATTACATTTCTTGGCCTGAAATCAAGTCTAATTGTTTCAGAAAAACATTGTGTCCCACCATTTGGTCTGGATTTGTCCCCTTCAGATTGTTAGCTTCTTGTTTTGTCTGCATGTTTTGATTTTTTTTTAAATGTGTTGTTTAGAAATTTAATGAAGCAATTTAGTTACCATTTACTGAAGTACATTGTTAAAGGAACAGGGAAGCTCAAGCCTGGGTTAGCATCCCTGGATGTTGCCTCACATGAAGTGACTTCCTTTTCTTTCTTTACAAAGAACAGAGCCTTTGTTTATATTTCCTTTGAGCTGGTCAGTGGTAAAGCATCTATCCTTATGCCAGGTCAACCCTCCTTATGACTTTATGGTGGTCTTGTGGGCCAAAATGGTGGCCAGTCTCGATGAGGGACAAATCCTGTGTGTGGAGGACAGCTTTATTCTTGTCAGATGTGGCGGCCTGGATCGTGAGAAGTCCGCATTTTGGCTTAGTTGAGGCTTGAAGCAGTATCGCCCAACCTGGAAACCCAAATTCTTGAGGAGAAATCATGGCCATCAGTTCCCTTCAAGTGAATGAAACATTTCAGGGCCTTAAAAGGGAAATCAGCGAGGCGGTCCGCCTGATTTGTCCACACCGTGAAAGTAAGCTACCATGCATTCAGCATTCCCGTGTGTGTGACAAGCCTTTGCTAGGTGCTTCAAGTCTGTCATCACTAGCTTTTACCACAAAACCCATCTTATCAATGAAGAAACTGAAATTCAAAGAGGTGAAGTGACTTGCCCAAGGTTGCCCAGCTATTGAGTTGCTGAGTGGGTTCTTATTCTAAAGCTCTTTTCATTCTGTTAAACCACTGGGGTGTTGGGGGAGTATTGGGTATGAGAAAACAGGAGAAAAAGCCTCAGGGGAAAGTTGGTGGCCGTGGCAGAGGAGGAGTAGCAGGAGGAAGAAAGCATCAGTGGGAAATTGTTGCTGTTCTCCATGAGAGTTAGTGGTAAGGTTATTAATTATTTGCTTTCAGAAAAGGATCTAAAAACTCCTGAACAGATACATATTCTGCTCTGTTTTTTTCCTTTTGGAGTAATGAAAACACTCTAAAATTGTCTGAGGTGATGGCACAACTCTGATGAAAATGAGAGCCACTGAGTGTACACTTTGAATGGATTGTACAGAGTATGGGGCTGTATAACGCAAGGAATCCAGTGGTGGATGATGGACTGTGGTTAACAGAACAAATATGAGAACGTTCTCCCATGAACTATAACAAGTATATAATACTAATACAGGGTGTTAATATTCAGGTGGGTTGAGGGGGGAATACACCAAATGTAAGGTATGGGCTATAGTTAGTAGTAATATTTTGACAATGCACTTTCATAGCTTGTAAGAAGTGTTTCACAGCAATGCAAGACGGTGATGGTAGGGTGATATATGGGAGACCTGCATGATGATGTGAATGTTTATTTTGTAAGTTCACAACTTTTACTATACACTTATTGTTTATTTATATTCACATATGAATTATATACTTCAATAAAAAGTTTTTAATTAAAAAGAAGGGTAAAGCTTGTAGACCTGGATTTCCAGTGCTAGAGGCCATTCTCCTGATTTTTTTCCTCTCCTACCCTCATCCATCATAAGCTTCACATTGTAGAATTTCTTTGCTTCTGGTCCAGGTAGAACCAAGTGATCGCAACATGTCCTACCTACAGAAAAGTAACAGCAGTTAATACTTATTTAGCACTTTCTGCATGCCAAGCATTGTTCTAAGCTTTTACGATAAAGTTTCACAGTAATCCCATGATAGAGATAGCATCATCAGCACTGTTTTACAGATAAGGAAACTGAGGCACAAATTGCCCAAGTCTCTTGCTGACATCACTCAACTGGAAAGTGGCAGTGGCGGCGAGTGCACATCCAGGCAGGCTGACCTCAGAGCCTGCTCTTCCCACTTTGCCCTTTGGGCTCCTGCCCCAGTCCAGCCGAACTCACCCCCAGCCTTGTTCATGGCGGCTTGTCCAGTCTTCTCTTGCTGGATCTTCTCACAAGTCATAGGTGTCTGGGCTTAGGGGTTCAGCCACCAGCCATAGAGCAGCCATTCAGCAAACATGGCTTGAATCCCTGCTGGGTCCAAAGCACTGGGCGCTATGAATCCATGGAATCATCCTTGTATTTGTGGAATTCAGTTTCTTGAAGGCCAGGAGCACATCTTGTGTTCCTCTTTGATCCTTCTCTCCTCAGGAATCCTCTCCCCAGCCTCTCCACTCCCACTTAAGCCCTGAGAGCGCTACCTTTCCCCATATGATTTGAACCACCTTTCTTCTCCACTCCTGCTCCCTGAGAGCAGGGACTTCGTCTTCAATACAAAGAACCCCCTTGCCTCCTAGTGTGTGTTCAATAAATGCTTATTAATACCCCATATTGTCTTTCCAATTAGAGCCCAAAGAGGGATGGTTCACGGTTGCACGGAGAGAGAAGATTCTCAAATAATAAGCTCTTTGGAGCTGTAGAAAGAGGTGTGCCCATTTACAGGAACGCTCAGTCACACCTGCCTTGCGTTCTAGATCTTTACCCCCATAGAGAAACGCTGTCACGCATTTTTTGCTGTGTTTGTCTTACCTGAGTCTGAGTGTTGTGTCTTAACCTAATTCCAGAGTCGCACCTCCCACTCTGCATCCTATTGCCCTGACTTACATGGAAAATCAGTGTATTTCAAGTAGGAAGCAACTATTACAGAGAAGTTTCACCTGAGGTGGAAATTATGCAGGCAGCTTAATGCAAATTGGAGGGAAAGACAAAAATAAAATGGTGTTAGTTAATACAAGCTACTCATAATTCCAGGCCACTTCTTTCTTCTGTGTACAGAACCCTACTAAACTAACATGGAGGTTGAGGTTAGGCTTTGGGGTAAAGGATGTAATTGGAGGGGTACCACGCACACTTTTATTTCCGGTGTTTGGCAGCGATGTTAAATATTTTGTAGCCTTGAGTGCATCATGCTACTCCCTCTGCTGGCCCCCTACCTAAAAGGGGGGCTCAGGGGGTGGGTGGGGAGCAGGAGGATGAGCATAGAAACCAGTTTACAGTTGGAGCGGCTTCTGCACCTCACGCGTCATTTCCCATTTCTGAGGCTCAAAATGTGTTGTTCAAATGAGTTGGCCCTTAATTTTGTCCTAGGGCTTGGCTTAGGCAGTTGTTTTCGATGTGGGATGTGGTGGCAGTGGGTGAGGCCGGAAGGTACCGCTGAGTGTGGTCCAGGCATATGAGCCATGTGTAACTAGCCGACCAAGCCTGTGATTTCATGCGCTTCATTGCTTAGAATGATACTAGAATTTGCAAAGTGATTTGATGTTGTTTTTTTTTTTAAATTTTTCAGTAAAGAGTAGTGCCAGTGTTATTTGTCAAGCAGATAGCTCTCAACAGTAAGGTACAAATGACTGAAGTTGGAGAAACAAGGCTAGAATGTGAGAGTTTCTGTTTAACTGTTAAAACCACCAGGCATGTGGTCTGTCTACTCCCCTCAATTTAACCCCCTTCCCCCAACTTCTGAAAGAGTGAAAAGAAAAAATCAGCCTGTATCTAGATCACCTTGGGAGGTCCTACAAATTCAGATCCCTGGTACCTTCCTATTGTGGATTGAATTGTGTCCCCCAAAGAGATTTGTTAAAGTCCTGACCCCCAGCACCTCAAAAAGTAATGTTATTTGGAAATAGGGTCTTTGCAGGCGTAATTAAGATAAGGTCATGCCGGTGACCAATATAACTGGTGTCCCTCCAAAAAAGAAGAGGCACAGAGAAGACACACAGAGCAGAGACCACGTAAAGATGGACGCAGACTGCAGTGATACGTTTACAAGCCAAGGCGAGCCAAGTCTTCCCAGCCACCACCGGAAGCTAGAAAGAAGCAAAGCTCTGCCTCGGAGCACAGACGTCTAGCATCCAGAGCTGTGAGAATATAACTGTTGTTTTAAGCCACTCCGATTGTGGTGCTTTGTTATAGCAGCTATAGGAAACTGAGACACCACCCCAAGAGAGTGATCCAGCTTCCCAAGTGAACTGGTGGTAGGAGGTCCTAAGGCCCTGCCTCACAATGCACCATTCCAAAATGTGCTCCCAAACCAAGATTGTTCTACTTTCAGACAGAACGATCAACTTCATTTTCTACCCCATGATCTACGCCTGTTCTCTGGGAATAAAATCTCATGAAACCTAATTAATTGTTGAGCAATGTTTCCTCTTTAAAACCACTTATACATGCAGATTTGGGGACTAATCAGGGTTTCTCAACCTGGAGCTATTCGGGGCTGGTTACTTCTTTCTTGCCATGGGTTGTCCTTGCATTATAGGCTGTTTACAGTGTCCCTGGCCTCTACCTACTAGATGCCAGTAGCAGCCCCATTCCCACATGCATTGTGACAACAAAACCATTTCCAGACCTTGCCAAATTTCTGAAAAGGGGTGGTAGTGCAAAATCACTCACAGTGGAGAATCACTGGGAAGTTATAACTTTCTTCCATTTTGATAAAAACTTTTCAGGTCACAACTGAATTTAGACGATGGTGGCAAGAAGGGGTTTGCTGACCACCCACTACTAGGACCCAGTTATTGGAAAACATTCAGGTCCCCACATGTGAAAAATCTGCTCCAATGGAAATTATTCATGGATCTTGAAGTTGTACTCTTCTGCCTTTTTACAGGAGCCCTCAGGCCCATGCTATGTGAAAAAAGAATGTCTTATGAGATCAGTGAAGCAGAATGAGTAGCCTGGAGCCTTGTGTAAACCTCCTTTATATCAGCTGCAAATTCCAGGGTCTTTATGGAGTCAGAGTGTAGCTCAGAGAGGGCAGGTGGCTGGCAGGTCACCCTTCATGGGAGTTCAACTGAACCAACATGTGCACATGCCTACTCTGTGCTGGGCACTGCCACATTGGTGAGGATACAAAAGTGAGTAAGACTGAGTCCTTTCCTTCGAGAGGTTTAGGTGTATGAGAAGGGGCCAGGCAGTGCCCCAAAAGAGGCTGCTTAATATAAGGGCCCTTAGCCATGTTGCCTGGGTTCAAATCCTGCTCCACTCACACTAGCTATTTACATGACCTCTCTTGCTCCTGTTTCCTCAGCTGTAAACTAGGGGTAGTAATAGTACCTATCTCAGGAGGGTGCTTGGAGGGTTCAAGGAGTTCATGTATGTAAGGAGCTTAGAACAGTACCTGGCACATAGAAGGTGCTGTAATTAAAAAGCCAGGAGTTAAGAACAGGTCTTGGAATCAGGAGACTTGGGTTCAAATCCCAGCTCTGACTCTTCTAAGCTTGTCAAGCAATATATTCTATTTAAGTCTCAAGTCTCCTCATCCATAAGATGGAGACAATCGTAGAACTTAGAGCAGGATGATGATAAAGATTAAATTAGACTCTTTCTCCATGTTCTCCTGACACGCGGCCTCGGGTCCAGTTTGCGGGGACGCATCTTGGGAGTCAGGACCCTGTGCAGCCAGCCCTTCCCCCTCTGGCTCACGCACCGCCCGCCGCCTCCCCTCGCCCTACTCCTCTCCGCTCCCTGCTTCTTGGTTTCTTCCTTCTGCTCCTCTCCCCGCTGCCAGGCTCACAGCACCACCTCTGGAGGGGGAGATTTTGGGATCCTCTGAGGAAGTTGAAGTTGGTGTCCCTGGGGGAGGAGAGCGGTGTGGATCTCATTGAATCTCTCCTACTTGGAGTTTGTTGAGCATCTTGGGTTTTATAAGGATCCTCTTCTACAAGGAAATAGAATAAGAAGAATGAAGTGTCAAATTGAAACCTTACCATACACACAGGTACAACAACAAAATAAAATCCTAGAGTAGAAGATAACTAGCAGAATAAACCCACCAAGATAAACAGATGCCTAGATGCCAACAAAAATTACAAGAAATACTAAGAAACAGGAAGACATGGCCCAGTCTAATGAACAAACAAAAAAACAGGAGAAGATGCAGAACTTGGAACAACTAATCAGAGATGTCCTAACAAATATTATGAATCAACTTAATGAAGTGAAAGACGAGATTAAGAATATTAAGAAGACACTGGGAGAACATACTGAAAAAATTGTAAAAATACAGAAAATTCTAACTGATGTGATGGCATTGAATGTCACAATGCAAGAACTCAAAAATAAACTGGAAGCATCTAAAGCAGATTTGAACAGACAGAGTAATCAGTGATGTTGAAGACAGTACAGCTGAAATCAGACAGATAATAGAACAGATACATAAAAAGAAAAAACCCAGTAGGGACTTAGGGATTTGAATGAAAACATAAAATGCACAAACATACATATTATAAGCTCTCCAGAGGGAAAAGAGAAGGGAAAGGGGGCAGAAAGAGTGTTGGAGAAAACAATGACTGAAAATTTCCCAATTCTATTGAAGGACATGGGTGTACATGTCTAGGAAGTGTTGTAATATCCCAAAAAGTATAAAGCCCTATATGACTACCACAAGACATATTTTTGTCAAATTATCCAATGCTCAAGATTAAGAAAAAATACTGAAAGCAGCGAGAGAAAAGAGATCTATCACATACAAGGGAAGCTTGATAAGATTAAGTGTTGATTTCACATATGAAACTATGGGGGCAAGAAGGCAGTGGTATGACATAGTTAAGGTGTTAAAAGAAAAAAACTTCCAGCCAAAAATTCTCTATCAAAGCTGGCATTCAAAAATGAGGGAGTGTTCAAAATATTCACAGATAAACAGAAATTAAGAGAGCTTATCAATAAGAAACCTTCCTTCGAGAAATACTAAAGGGAGTTCTGCAGTTGAAAGGATAAAAGAACAGAAGAGAGAGAGTTGGAGGAGAGTGTAAAAACAACAAAAAAGATAAAGAGAAATAGAAACAACATATGGCATACATAAACCTAAAGAAAATATGGCTAGGGAAGCGGCTGTGGCTCAATCAGTGGGGCTCCCGTTTACCATATGGGAGGCCCCGGGTTCGGTTCCCGGGGCCTCCTGGTGGGGGCAGGCCCGCCCGCGCGGCATGGTTGGCTGACCCGGCGAGCATGAGCAGCAAGGGGGGGATAAATGAATAAATAAATAAAATCTTTAAAAAAAAAAAAAAAAAAAAAAAAAAAAAATATGGCTAATGTAAGTAATTCTTTGACAGTAACAACATTGAATGTTAGTGGGTTAAACTCTCCAATCAAGAGACACAGACTGGCAGAATGGATAAGGAAATATGACCCATCTATATGCTGTCTATAAGAAACCCACCTTACACAGGGATGCAAGAAAGCTGAAACTGAATGGTTGGAAAACCATTTTACACGTAAACATTAACCAAAAAAGGATGGGTGTAGCTATACTAATATTGGACAAAATAGCCTTTAAATGTAAAAGAATTGTAAGAGACAAAGAAGGCCACTATATATTGATAAAAGGGGCAAGCTGTCAAAAAGATAGAATAATCATAAACATTTATGCAACTAACCAGGGCATCTCTAAATACATAAGGCAAACATTGAAAAAACTAAGTAGAGAAATAGATGCCTCTACAATTATAGTGGGGGACTTTAACACACCATTATCACCATTAGACAAATCATCTTGACAGAGAATCAATAAAGAAACAAAGACTTTGATTTTATTTGTTATTTTTAAAACAATCATTATTTCATTTTCTAATTAAAAAAAAAAAAAGATTAAATTAGATGATCCATGAAAGTAACCAGCTCAACTTGGCACAGAGGAAGCACTGAATCAATTTTAGTTATTTTTCTTATTATTATAACTTTTGCTATTATAAATGGATTTTCACCAGCCGAACTCATAAGAGACCAGAGGCCAGTTTATTGGAAGTGAAAAGTAAGACTGCCAAGAGTTCAGACAATTGCATCTTTGGCTCGGGTCCTCAACTCTGTACAGAAATGGAAATGAGAAGCTGGATTCCCAAGACCTGCTGGGTGCACAGGATCCCCCCCAAGGGGACGTGGTTCTGGGAGTCATATGTCCATGGCCTCAGACTGAGCATCTTTCACCACCAAAGGGCTGTCTCTGCATCCTGGGCCTCTCCCCAAGGCAAGAACTCTCCCTGAAGCTGGGTGACTGCTTCTCCTAGTCCTCTTCCAAACTTATTTTTATTTAGATTTGTTAATAACTTTTATTAGGCTCCCTCTGGACTCTGCTTACTCTCCTTCTCTCTTAGAAGACAAGTTCTGTGTTTAAGATAAATTTTGCCTAGAGCTAATCTTATCTACTTGACACTGGATTTTTATTTAATTCTTAGAGTTTAAATGAATGCCTTGCTGGAACCTCTGAGTTCTACCAGCAGATTCATGCTGACAGGAAGGGCCTTTGGTCACTCTTTCCAAAAAAGTATTTATCAGGTGCCCAGAGCAGAGAAGTGGCCCATGGACCTAATGAGGGAACCCCATCTACAGCTGATATATTTGTCTCCTACTCATTTGAATAATGGAATAGAATGATCTGAACTAGAACAGAAATTTTGGGGCTATCCTTCCTCCTTTCTATCTGTAAGGCTAGAATTCCACAGCTTCTCTTAGAAACCTGAAGAACAACTTTAATTACTTTATACCACATAGTTTCCTGCAAAAACTGAGCCACAGTTAGTCAATGAGTCAGAAATTTTGGAAAAATAATATCAGTTCAAAACTTATCTAAACCTAATTTCAATATTGGTTTGGGTAAATATAACAACTGAGGCCATGAAAATAACCATTTTTCCAAATGGTCAAGAGAGTGAGACATAGTTCATTCCAGCAACTACTTTTGTAAAGTACTTTTGTGAACACTTTCTATAGCCCTTTCACTAGGGTAGTTGGTAGAATTAACTACAGGAATTGGATTGAGGCCATAAGTTAAATAAAGATATATAATAAAGCTTAAAGCTAACTAATAATTATTGCGATCTTAGATCTCAAGGATCTGTTACATTTACAATCAAGTTTGATGTAGAATTAATGAAAATTTGGAGGCAACCTAAGAGTTCATCAATAGGGGAGTGGTTTGTGTTTTATTCACATAATGAAATCTGTTAAAGAGGACAAGAAATTCTATATATGTTGTATTAGTCAGGGTTCTCTAGGGAAACAGAACCAACAGGAGATACATATTTATGTTATGTAAATATTATGAGATTTATTATAGGATTTGGCTCACGCGATTGTAGAGATTGGCAAGATCCAATTCCATAGGGCAGACTGCAAGCTGGGAACGCCGGTGACGTTTTCGATGAATTCCCCAGAAGAAGCTGGCTGGCTGAAGTAGAGATAGAAATTCTTTCTGACTGCTGAAATCACCAGTTTCCCCTTTATGCCTTCAACTGTTTAAATGAGACTTCTCTCATTGCTGAAGGCATTCTCCTTTGTTGATTGTAGGTGTAATCAGCCACAGAGGCAATCAACTGACTGATAACTTAAATCTATGAAATAGCCTCACAGTAGCAATCAGGCTAGTGCTTGCTTGACCAAACAACTGGGCACGATAACCTAGCTAATTGACACATGACCTTAACCATCACATGTTACCTGGGAATGATAACTTTGATAATGTGAAAAAAAAGCAAGTTGCTGAATAATACATCTACTGCAATCCCTTTTGAAAAAATAAACTCCGTGTGTGGGTGTGTTTGTACATGGGAAGGGTGTGTAACAAACAAAGCAGTTTCTGCTGGGGAGTGGGACAAGAAGCGGGGTGGAGGGGTGGTATTTTTAATTTAAACACTTATGTATCATTTAGATTTTCATAAAAACCCTATGTTGCTGGTATAATTAAAAAATTAAAATGGTTTCAAATTAAAGAGGACAAAGAGCATGAAGGCCGATCTCATCCCATTGGTTGATCACCAACTTGCTTAAACCTCTCTGAGCCTTAGTTTCCCCAAATTGGGAAACTTCCCAGGGTTGTCAGAAAAATTAAACACGTGAAGCTACATAATCCTTCCCCAGCTCCTTTGTTTGGATGCCCAGAGTCACCGAGTCAGATCTGAGGATGTCTGCCCTAATGACACGTCACAGGGGTGTAGTGGGATTAGAGGTGCTAAGAGCTGTATAAGGTGCCTGCACCATAAGTACTCGGCATTGGGGGACTGTTTGTATCTTTATACCTCCTTTCTACTCCCCACTTGGAACCCATGCAGTCGTGAGATGAGCACTACAGAACTGTGCTTTATGTAGATCAGCCTGGATCTGATGCCACTTGCTGTATTTCTCAGATGGTGAACTCTACACAGCTCAGGGGTCTGCCTTGGTTAGCGTAGTGTGATGGGAGGAGAGCTGGCAAAAGACGGAAGACCCACCAACATACGTGTCCCAGGACCCTGCAAGTCAACTCACAGAGGGCCACGGGTTCTACATGGGAGAAACCAGGCCGTTATTACTGGCTGCCTCTACCTCATGGGGCTGTTGTTAACGCCAGAGGAGAGGACAGGTGTGGGAGCACTGTGTAAACTGTGAATTCCTGCCTGTGAAGTCCCTTTAATTTGACCTGAAACTGTAAGAATTCTCTGTTTCCTGCCCCAGTGTCCTCATAGCACTCAGGCTTTAGGCTCTTCAGCTCCAAAATTAATTTCTTAGAGGCCTTAGAAACCGTTTGCCAGTGAATGACTGGAATGGGTAATACTTAGGAAGTGAGAAAGCAGAGAAAACATGCACCTTGAGAAAAAGACAGTTCTTGGCATTGTGTGTGCTCCAAGAGCACGTCCTGGGCCCACCTGAACTCCCCGGCAGCTGGAAACTTGCCTTGCCCCTGGGGACTCGTAGATTAATGCCTTCTCAAGTTTCCTTTGTGATTTCCTCCCTTCCATAGAGGTGACTTAGTTCTGACTTGCCTATAATTTAAAATTTTTTCCATGCAGCTCTCCAACTCTGAGGGGTTATAATTTACCTTCCTTGTGGCTTACAGAAAGTTCATCTGCTTTGGGTTTAATAGCCAAAAGGAGTTAGATTTGGTAAAAATGGGACAACTTTGTGAATATTCATTGCTCATTAGGTTAATTTATAGACTTAGTGTCCCTGGAGATTTCTAAAAATAGATAAGCACTCATCACTCTTATTCATTCGCCTCAGGGGCCTGGCTGGCTAATCCTCCTGCCACCCAGCCAAACCTGCTCTTCCCCTGCTTCCCACTCATTCAAGGCGGAAAACCTGGGAGCTGCCCTGGGTGTGACATCCATGCTCACCTCCCACATTTGCTCCAACCTCCCATCCTGAGTGATCCTGTCCACCTCCTTTCCATCCCTGCTGTCACTCATGGCCACGCATCCCACACCAGGCCTCCTCCAGCAGCCTTCGGCTCCACCCCTCCACTCCCTCTTCCCACCCACAGCAGGGTGATCTCTGAAAGCACAGGGATGTTCTGTTTCTCGCCTTCCCCTGGCTACCATGTGAGTCTGATTTGCCCCATAACCCCCATCCCCACCATCAGCCCTGTGGCAGTTTGAGATTATTTTATGAATCCCAAAAGGAGAAAGATTATGTTTGTAAACTAATCTATCCCTCTGGGTGTGATACCCTCTGATTGCATTGAATTCAGTTGGGGGCCTTTGATTAGATTACCTAGGGCTTTTGATTCACTAGTCAGTGGGTGTGACTCAGGCTGAGTCTCCGCCCCCTTGCTGGGTCTGATATAAACAGACAGCCACGGGGAGCTCTACCGAGGCCCCACACTAAGCCCTGGGTTTACAGCAGTTAATCTAAGCATCCCTGATGGTGCCTCCGTTTGGACATTTCATGGCCCTGGATTTATAAATCCCCTTTATAAAAGCCAACAGATTTCTGGTACTTTGCGTCGGCAGCCTCTTGGCAGACTGAAGCTGGCTCCTCCCACCAGGCTCACCTCCCACCCCCGGAACTGCACACTTTCAAAACTGATCTGCCCTCCCCTGCCCTGAACGCACCATGCCTCTGAGCCTTGCCTTCCACTCTGCCCACCCAGATGCCCCCCTTCCCTCTCATGCTCACCCAGTAAACCTCTCCCTTGCTCCCCAAAACCCAGCTCAGGAATCCTCTCCGCAGAAAAGCAGATCAAAGTGGGGAAAACCAGGGCCAGAGAGAAGACTCGCTTCTCTGTAAATTCAGGACCCTATCCTTGGCCCGTCCATTATCTTATTCCATTGCCTCGGCTACCCTAGAGGTAGGTCCTGTTTTTGCAGATGAGGACATAGAAGTTGAGGGTTAAGTGACTTGCCCCAAGTCCCACAGCCAGTTCGTTTTGGAATTGGGATTTAAATTTTCTGTCTGTCTAATGAAAGCTTACGTTTTTTCCAGTTCTAACATTCTGCTATCTAGTACAGTGTTTTTCAGATTGTGATTCACAATTCATTAGTGGGCTGTGAAATCAGTTTAGAAGGCAGGGCCAGCTACGTAACTGTGGGGCGCCTTGTTCATAAAGCAAGAAAAAGGCTTTTTCCTTTCTTCTGTGGTCTCTGTCTCTCAATTTTGTCATGGTGAGTTTTTGTGTTTTTTTTTAATTTGCTATTTAATGTTGCATTCCCTTGGGCACGGGGATACTCGGGGAGGGGACAAATACAGACCCTCTTAGACACACAGGGCTCTCACCAGACCACAACTCTCTCTGCACAGGGCACAGGCCCCTCTCGGGGGCAGGGGGCAGCAGGGGTCACTGGGTGGGGGCAGGGAGTGGATGGCCAAGAGCCCATGAACCCACAGTCCGAGTCCCGGGCACAGTCCACTGGACTTCACTTACGAAACACAAATTCAGAGGTAAAATTATTAAGAATTTTGAGACAATGACTACAGAGCTTTTTTTTTTTTTTTTTTTTTTTTTTTTTAAGGATTTTATTTATTTATTCATTTATCCCCCCCTTGCTGCTTGTGCTCGCTGGGTCAGCTAACCACGCCGTGCAGGCGGGCTTGAAACCTCAAACCCCTTCTGAACGCGGGGCCCTGGGGGCCTGCGCTGGTCACTTGTCCACGAAGCCAGCCCTGGTGGTGGGTTTTGGCAAGAAGTTTCAAAATGAAGTAGCATTCAATAGAAGATATTAGAATGTATCCTACCGAGTAAGAATGAGTATTGTCTTCTCAACTTTTCTTTTTAGACATAGTTCTGCACACACATTAGATTGCCACTTAAAATGTATTTCTTACTGTGCGTGTCAATCAAAAATATCTACAAACCACACATGCAGTGGGTCGGCCCCTGCTTGCTGGGGTGTCAGCCAGCCTTAGAGCTGCTCCCGTTCCCTGGTGGTTCCCAGAGGAGGAAGGGGGCTTTACCAGGATGGGCAGTGGCCACGGCAGGGAGTGGAAATGGAGGGGGGATGGGGTGGGTTGAGGCCACCAGGCCACACTCACCACCTCCTGAGCCCAGCCCTGTCCCATGAAGTGCTCCCTTCCCTGGCACCCTTGGGTGTACCTGCACCTCCCTCCTTTTCTCTCTTCCCCCTGCTCTTCCCACTCTAAGCCGAGGGGGCTGCAGAGTGAGGAGACCGCAGTGTTTTCTCCAACCCTCCTCCTTCCAGCTAAGGGGCGCAGGGGCCAGGAAGGGAACAGGGCACTGCTGAGCCAGAGGGGAAAGCGGTGGAGAAGGGGAGAGAGAAGAGAATATTAGCTGTTTCACAGAGCAACTACTCATTGAGGCTTACTATGTGCCAGGCCTCACACTAAGCCCTGGGGATCAGCAGTAAACGAGATGGACACAGCTTCCACCCTCGCGGAGCTCACAGCATGGCAGGAGAGACGGACCTATGACAAAAATTCATAAATACACCCTTACAACCTGACGGGAAAAGCTGGGTGCTGTGAGCCCGTAAGACAGGGACTTAACCAGTCTTGAACAGGTCAGGGTGGGCTTCCCTGAAGAAGGTCCATTTCCGCTGATTCCCAATAGACCAGAGGAGACACAGATGAAGCTCTACAGCGGTGAGCCACCTCAGGGAAGCAAGCAGTTCCACCAAAGGCTCAGAGGAGTGGAAAGGACTAGGCTCAGTTGAGAAGCTGCTCGCCAGACCCCGGCTCAGAGTTCTAAATTTCTGGTGGCCTGAAAGTTCTCATTCACCTTTTTTGCAAGATGGCTCATAAGGATAGCAGCATGGCTTCCAGCAGTCATAACTTTGAGCCTCAAGCAGCTGACTGGTTTTGAAAATATTGAGCTCTTTCAGTGCATGCTGCTGGCACACAGCGTGGAGTCAGGACTGGTGTCTGCCCCAAAGCAGTAACAGGCACAGTCTGGGAGAGGCTGTCAGACACATCTCCAGACAGAAACAGAAAATACATCTGACGCGCCCACCTACCCTCTGCTGGTCTGGGCTCGGGGCACTGGGCAGCACGTGAGCACGTCCTTTCAGAGCTGGTGACGGCCTGGCTAACAGCGCCGTGTGTGACAGACAGCCTTCTCAGAATGGGCGTGTGATGGGGCAGTGAGGTGTGGCTGAGAAACCCAATTCCCTGCCACCCAGATCTCCTATCAGGACATTGGAAATGGCACTGTGCCACATTCTGGCCGAAACACCCCTCAGCCAGCCCTGCTGTGTGCAGAGACTCTGCCAAGTGCCTTGTCTCCTAATCAGCAGCCCTTGCAGAAGGCTTTATCATCTCCATTTTACAGGAGCAGAACTGAGACGTAAGGAGCTTCAGTGCCTTGCCCAAATAGCACAGAACCTGCTGTGTGCCAAGTCCTCAGAATGTACAGAAACAGAGTCCTTGCTTGCCTCTGTGAACCCTACAATCTAGCAGGAATCAATAAGAGGTGGGAACCCAGACTTTTTTTTTTTTTTTTGCTATGACAGCTTTTTAAAGATATGTCACATGCCATATGATTCATCCATTTAAAGTGTACCTTTCAGTGGTTTTTAATATACACAGAGTTGTGCAACCATCACCACGATCGATTTCAGAACATTTTCATTACCCCAAAAAGAAATCCTGTGCCCGTTAGCAGTCATTTGCCATTAAACCCCTCCCGGCTTAAGCAACCACTAACCTCTTTCTGTCTTGATAAAGTTTCCTACGCTGGCCATCTCACATAAATAGAATCATGTACCACGTGGTCTTTTGTGACTTCTTTCACTGGTTATAACTTTGAAGGTTCGTCCATGTTGTTGCATGTGTCAGTACATCATTCCTTTTTACTGCCAAATATTCCATTGTATGATATACCGTATTTTATTTACCCAAGTACCAGTTGATGGAGCTTTAAGTTGTTTCCACTTTTTGACTATTATGAATAATACTTATGAACATTTGTATACCAATTTTTGTGTGGTGGGAACCCCATTTTGAACCCAGTTCTTCCCATCTCCAAAGCCTAACCACAGTCCTCCTCATTGACTTCCATTTCCCCAAAGCTCCTGCCTTCCTGAGCCTGCCTGCCTTGGAGCTAGGTGTGTTTTAGAAGAAAGAATCCATCATCACCTTCCACAGCCTTAGCCGAGTCTGGTGGACTTGTTTGCAGTTGTGAGAATCCCTCTGCGGTCCTGGGAATCCCACAGTTAGGTTCTCTAGCGCCTGTGCTCCTGCTCATCCTGCCCTCACAGCAGGAACAAGTAGAGAACAAAGGCCATGGCCATCTCTCCTGAGCACCCCTAAACTCAGGGAGCTCAGGGGGCTAATTTGGAAGTGTAAGCAACAGTGCTTGAACATGCTGCCCTTCTGGCTTGGACTTGCTCACTGGCTGCAGGGCATGTGCTTCACGTCACTCGTGGATCTTTCCTGAGCCAATCACCTCCTTCACTGATTCCCTCTTCAGACAGAAGAAGGGTTATTAAACTCTCTGAGAGGGGAATCAAGGCAGGTTAGTGTAGGTCAGATGAGGCTTTGAAGGCGGCTGGTCAGAGTAAAACCATAACAGCTCTGACCCCCCTGGTTAGACTATAGCCACAAGACCCCACCTGGACCCTCCTGAGGGAGGGCCGCTGCTTGAGAACACAGCTGTAACCCTTACAACCAAAAAGCCTGCCAAGACCCTGGTCACGAGGTCCCGTTTAAAACTCCCGGGCTCAAAAGAAGCTCGGATAACTCCAAAAGCCTCCCTATTGGTTCCTTGAAAGCTAACAGGGGAAGACAGAAAGGCAGCCAAGCAGGACAGCAAATGGCTGGGGTCCCTCCTTAATATGGGGAAAGGGGAGGAGGAAAGGCCTTAAAAAGGCCTACCCCAGGGCCCCACATGCACATCTCACCCTGTCACACGCCCTCACCCATGCCTGTCTCTTTTCTGGTTTCTTAATAAATGCTTTACTCCCTTGCCTACCCCCCCCCCCCCAAAAAAAAAAGAAGGGTTGTGACACCATCATTTGTGGATCAGAAGGATGTATGCACAGAGCCCATCAGGCTACCAAGTCCATGAGTGAATCCAGCCTATGACCATGGCTTTCATGAGCTCACTTAGCTCCTGGGGCAAGCCTTTCCTGATCGCCACCCCACAGACCCACACACTCTATCCTCTGGTCTCCTATGGTACTTTCTGTGCCATTCTTTCATGGAAAGTCTCTATCTGTATTCCTGTATTCCTGCCTGCTCCCTTCTTGAACGCTGGCATAGTCCTTGCCACCTTGCAGGTGCCCGGGTAAGCCAGCAAGCAGCGCTTGAGGCTGCCCGATGCCTGCCACCAGTTTTCCACCTGGGCCGAGATGGCAGCATGTACTAAGCCAGACAGGACAGAGTCCCCCAAGCCAGGTCACCATCACCACAAAAGGCAAGTGGGCAGCAGCTGGAGCAGATGGTGTTTGCTATGCACTGACCGGCACAAGAGCCCCGCCCACTATTTCTCAGCTGCACCTCTGGTCCCCAGTTTGGCCTTGGCCTGGTTTCAGCCTCATCACATGCTGCTGCTCGAGCGGAACATTCACCCTGTTCCTGGTTCCTGAGACCCTTTCAGGCCCATCACTTGACATTTCAGCACTTCCAAGATTTGTCACTTAAAACCCTGGCAAATGAAAACTCGCAACCAGTTTTCTTTCTTAGAACAGTAGCCCTCTGCTCGCTAATAAATCTTCGGGTTACTTCAGACACTTCAGTCAGCATCTGGAGAGCTGGTTTTCAATCTGCTGCTTTGTTATCCAAGCCCCTTCACCTCTTTCCTGGATTCTTCTGATGTTCAGAGTCTGTGTCTGTAGTTTAGTCATTCACAGAGAAGCTGCTTTGGAGTGGCATGTCCCTCTCTTTGAGACCGTTCCTGCTGTGTCAAATATTTTAATTTTGCTCCCAAAGGGGAACACCTTGCCTCCCTCCTTTCTCTTACAAAAACCCAACCTTAGGCTGGACCTGTTGCATCTGGTTCCATGCAGCCATGACTGGGCAGCCTCTGCCTCCCCCACCGCCTGCCTCGGTCTCTCCCCGATGCTGCCCTTTCACCTTTCTCAGGACAGCTAGGAGCACCACGGCATCCTAGAGTGGTGGTGCTGGAAGATCCCAGACATCCTCTTGCCCAGTCTCCGTGCTTGGCAAATAGGGCAGTGGAGGCACAGAGCAGGAGCAGACCTGCCATGGCCCGCTGTTAAGAGCAGAACCAGCAGCAGAACTCAGCTCTTCCTCTCCCCAGGCATGGGCTGCCTTCCATAGTTAACAGTGGGAAATCGAGAACCCCCTACCCCGTGAACGTGGCTGAGTGGTGCCGTGGGGGTGAGCACCACCGAATCCACCTGCAGCTTCAGCTTCCACTGTCCCACCACTTCTGTGTCTCACAGCCCATCAGGACAGCAAGTTCTCTTCAGACTTGGAGATTTCCCCCAAGTGCTCCTCGTAGATCATTCATGGAAAATGGTAAATAAATTGTGAGAAATGTGTTGGAAGTCCTGTACTGAACATTTGGGATTTCATTTGGAAAATCATCCATCTACTTCTGCTTTTGTTTTCTTGGCTACAAGATAACATTTGTTCTCCCATTATGGGTGATTAATAGGGCCATCTACATGCCTTGGGTTCTAGCAGGGCTGTAGAATTTCTCAGGAGAGCAACTGGGAGCAGGAAAAAACTATCTCATCAAACAGACTCATTCTTTCCTTTTAACTCTGAGGGAGTCTTATTTTGGGATGACACTGGAAAGAGTTTGTTTGTGGTGATGGTACTTTGCCCCATTGCAGAGTTGTCTGAAGACCAAGGAAAGCGGTAAATCCTGTGGCAGGCAAGGAAAGGGGGTGATGGGTTCTTAAGGCTCCAGCTTGCCCTAAATCATCCTGTCAGGCTGCAGGCTTTGGCAGTCCACCCTTCGTTCCTCCTAAGCCTTCTGCAGCCGCAGGGTGTCAGCCCAGCCGAGGTGACCCCCAGGCCCTCGCTCACCAAGCCTAGGCACCGGAGGGAAGGGTAGGCAGGCCTCTTTGCTCAGTGAGTTTCAAACCGCCTGCCTTGAAGTGCAAATGGCAGGTGGAGGCTCTGCGTGCCTTTCAGTGAGTCCGCATCCGCCTGGCTCTTTTATGAGATTTCAGGCCCTTTCATCTCAGCTTTGGCCCCATTTGCCTCCTTCTCAGTGAGGCTCCAAAGACGGTAAAGAGGCGAGAACAAGGAGAGGAGGTTCATTCGTGGCTGCGTCCCTGCTGGGCAGGGCAACATGGCCCGCTCATCTTCCAGCCACATCCTTTTGAGCCCTTGTCGAGGGTGGGAACGGAGCTCAGAGGACCAGGTTAAGAGGGGTCCTTCCCCCTGGCGCCTGGAGGAAGTTGCACTGCATCCTGGGAACGCTCTAATCATCCCCTTTGCTTTGTGCCTCCTGCTTCAATCCAGTGGAGAGGGGCTTCGTGGCCTCTCTTTCTTTCTTTTTTCTTTCTTTTATCTAGGGTACTTTTTTTGAGGCTGGGTCTGAGAACACAACACATCTCTTGAGCTTTTGCTTTACGCGTATATGTGCACATACACGCTTCGTTCTTCCTCTGCTGAATTTAGTCATCATCTTGCTTTTCAGGCTTCCTTTCCTTTAAAAGCCCACGCAGGGTTTCCTACCCATATCGCTTTCAGGGAAAGCAAAGGGAGCTTCTACCCTCGCCTGATGCTCCGCTTCTATCTCTCCAGCTTGTCATTTAACCATTTGTGATGGAACATTCTCTCTGTGCTAGGTATCGTCCCAGGAATTGGGGTTGTAACAGGAACAAAGCAAAATCCTTGCTCCCAGTACCCAGGCTTCTTCCCACCCATGCCCCTCCCCTTCTAGCTTCACCTCCCACTGCTTGTATCCTGACCTCCAGGCCATTTCCCAACCCAGCGTTCCCTTCTTGCCTCTCTTCTTTCACGCGTACAACGCCCCCTTCTTTGCTGGATCCCATCAGAAACCTTGTCTGGCTCAAGTGCTGTCTCTGTGAAATATCCCGGCACCTCTGCCACCCACCCCAGGCAGCAGTAACTCCCTCCTCTGTGCCCTCGGGACACTTGTGCCCCCCCCCACACACACACACACAAGATAGGATGATTATGACCTGTGCATCTCAGGGCTGCAGCCTCAGACTCGGATTGGGGTCACTATGCATAAGGCTTTGTCCCTACCCCATGTTGTGGAGCCTCCACCGTTTCTGGGCCTCATCAGGGAACATCATGGGTGTCCTCACTTTAAGGAGCCACCAGGAGACCAGCTCCCAGCCCTGCCTGATGAGGTCACGCAGCATCTGTACTATGCTTGGCCAGCACACCCCTGCCCCCCACCACACCCAAGCTCCCACGATACTCTGCTGCTGGGAGGTGAATCCTTCTGCCGTATGCTACCTTTAGCAGTGTTGCCTCACACGGCAATCTTGGTTGAGACAACTCTGTCAGTTTTTACCTGACCCCTCCTATTGGAATCAGATATGGAGTCTCAGGACCTGGGCCAAAGGCAGACCTGAGGTTGGCCAGATGCCAGGCTGTGGTCAGAGCTGAAGTTCCCTCTGACATTCTAAGGCAGTGTTCTTGAGTGAGGGCATGTGCCTTCCCTAAGGATTCGTTATTTCCCAAACAACCCCTTGGGCCTTAGAATTCAAAAAAAATTTTTTTAATTAATGGTAGATCTATTTTGCAGAAATCACAAATGTGCCCTGACATGTCTGAATCCTAAAACAAACATAACATGGGCCGAGATGGCAGGCACAGCACCATTTCACAGCCTTTCCCAGAGCAGACATGAGTAATTGATCACAGTACATTTCCTGCCTAGTGAAGGCATGAGGATCTCGACTCCTCAAACCCCATCCCTTTTCTGAAGGCTTTCTGAATTCCCTCTGTGGAAAACAATCTCAGCTTTCTTTTCCCTTTTCATACCCCTCAGGGCTCTGCTGCTTTTGACAGGGCTCATCCAGATTATAATAATAAAACTACTAGATAGCATTTATTAAGCTCTTACCTTGACCCAGGCACTGCTTTAAGTGTCACTTATTAAAACTCATTTAATCCTCACCACCACAGGAAGAAAGTATCATTATCATCCTCATCTTACAGATGAGGAAACTGAGGCACAGAGATGACACAGTTCCCAAGTCAGGGACTGTGTTCTTACCTCTGTCATGTCAATCGTCCAACCAACATTCTTATTAAGCACCCATGTATGCCAGATACAGCAATAGGCCTTAAAGACAAAAGAAGAACCTAGTGCAGTGCTTGGGTGGAGCCCCTAAGAAATCATTTGTTTTGAGGACGATTTTGATGGAGAGATGGTGGGATGAGAGCTAAACTCAAGAATGGGGTGATGAGTTGGAGCTGAGGGAGAAAGGAACTCATTCTAGAAGTTTACATGAGTGGGAGAGGAGAGAAGAAGCCTGGAGTCTAGCTAAGGTCGCTTCTTCCCTGGTAGCTCTCACTGTTCTTGTAGAACCTCACTCCTCCCTCCCTAAGCCAATAGCTTTGAAATTTGGGAAAGATCCAAAGCCAGCTGGTGTAGGGGTAAGTGCTAGCGGGGGAAGAGCCCTCACTTTCACATGCACCACGGCCTCGTGCTTCCAACAGGGATGGCCTCTAACAGCCCTGCACACGGTGTCCAGGCTCCCACAGGTGACCCCCTCCAGCAGCCCCAGCTGTAGGACCATCACCTCCAGCAGGACTTGACTGTTAGGTGTCCAGACCCCTAGAGCCTCTGCCTCCATAGCAAATCCAGTGACCCTCCTTTGCTTCCCTGGAAGCAAGAACTTCAATCCTGGCTCCCAGGGCCCTGGAGTCCATCCTCACTGCCACCGCCACCCCCATCCCTCTGCATCTTACCTATGTCATCTTCTTTTCCTTGCCGCTCACCCCGACTTCCTCAGTTACAACCCAGGCCACTTCTCACCTGGTCATCGGGGGAGGCCAAGGTTTGCTCAGACCTCTGTACCTTGGCCTAGACCAGGAGTCAGAGGACCAGAGACTGTGAGTGTCTTTTGCAGCGACTCAACTCTGCTGTCGTAGCATCAAAGTAGCCATGCACATGGCTGTGTTCCAGTAGAACCTGATTTATAAAAACAGGTGGCAGACCATAGTTTACTGACCCCTGGTCTAAACTGTCTCCCACCTGGAATGTCCTTCTGCTGCCTTTTGTAACATCCATTTCTTCCTGTCTTTCAAGGCTCAGCTGTAGATCCACCTAGCTAGGAAAGCCACCCCCACCCCTCATCACTATACCACGTGCTAATCTCTCCCGTAGGTGAGTTCTCCTTTTGCTTACCATTTTGCATCTAGCACTTATCTCTCCTAGTCAGACAGTTAGCTTCTTGAGGAGCACATCTCGAATTTCTTCAAAGGGCCATTAGGTAGAGCACCATGCTGGATTCATACTCGGCACACAGTATAGGATCAACAGTTTTGAAGATTTGCTTGATTGTAGCATCGGAGTAAGGCAGTGATTCTGTTATAAAACATGGGGACTAGCAGTACATTTATTCATTCCACCTGTTCTATTGGATAATTAGTCCATATGAGGCACTCCTTTTTTAATAAATCATTTGCTAGTTTCAAACTTTTACTAGCACAAATGTGTGATAACACCATACTTAATGACACCACTGGGTTAAGATATGAAAGAAAATCTCAAAAATGGAAGGGTGGTGGTTATTATTAGTCAAACTGCATCTTTGAGTTTATAAAGCACTTTCTCATCCATTATCTCATTTAACCATGGCAACAGTCCTAAGAGGTGAATAGTATTATCCCATTCCACAGATAAGGAGAGTGGGCTGAGAGGTTTGTGGCCCAAGATCACATGGTTTCTAAGAAATAGAGCTTGACTCTGAGGTCAGACAACCATGTCTTCTCTCTTAAAACAAAATAAAAACACTTTTCTGATTCTAAAGGTAATGATACATGATTTATAGAAATTATTGAAAATATATAAAGCAGGAAATAAAAATTCTAGCCAATGTTATCTATCATCTGCGTGTTTTAACAAATGTATGTGTAGGTTCTTATTTTTTACAAAAATTGGAATTACGTTTATATACTGATATGTGGCTGCATTTTTTGCCTTTCTTTAAATTAAGGTATAATTTACATATAATAAAATTCACCCTTTTTAAGTATATAGTTATGTGAGTTTTGACAAACACAAGAAGTTGAATAGTCACCACCAAAATTAAGATTTAGAACAATTCTAACACCCCAAAGAATCCCCTTGCACCACTGTAGTCAACCTCTCCCTCCACCCCCTGCTCCTGGCAATCTTTTGCCTTTTCCAGAATGTCCCATAAATGGGATCATACAGTCTATTGTAGCTTCATTTTTTTACTTATCATTATATGATGTCCCTGTGTCATTATATATTCTACAAAAGTATTATTTTTTAATGACTTCCTGACACCTCCATCCCGCGTGCTCTTCCGTTCACCACAGCAGCCTCTCGGAGAATAGAAATGAGAGGTAGAAGGTCATGTTGGAAAGAACAAGATCAGAGCTGAGCTGATTAACGCTTGTCATCTTTGATAGGAGCCACTGGCTTTTCAGCCACCTGGGACAAGACCAAACCCCACGGTAGTGACACCAGCATCCACCTCTGGCTTCATGAATTTAGAGCCTTGCTTATAGCTGGCACCTTCTGGATTCTCAGGTTCAGATTTAGGATTTTCTCAAGGAAATGGAGATAAGAGCGTTCAGCCTGTAGGGCCGACATGAGGATTAGAGGAGATGGTGAGGATGGAGGTGCCAAACAGAGAGCTGGGCATGTGGGCTGGTTTCCTCCTTTCCCATCTCCCCCGGGGATCTAAATCCACCTACCTTAAAAAGGGGGAGCTGCGCTGATGTTAAAGAAAAACATTGCAACAGATTGTCACCTGGTTGAGACCTCCTGCCTAATGTCAGCAGAATGATCAAAAGATAATGAAGGGGGTAGCACTTGGGAGGGAATGAGCGCAGCTGGTGGGATCATCATTCAGTCATGGACAAACCTGCCAGGGCCTTGAGAACATCCCCTCCACGTAGGATGGGAGCAGGGAACTGTGAGGACACTTGTAGCTCTTAGCATTAAATTGGCCTGAGATCTTTTCTGCATTCATCTGGGTGTTGAAGTTTAGAACTTTCTTCCCTCTTCACAGCGCTATGCCCAGACATTTTATTCTCCTTTCAGCCGGGTCCTTCTGGGGCTCAGGGTCTCCCAGCAAAGCAAGGTCAGTATCCCAGTGTGCTGCTACAGAACACACTGAGTTCATGGAAAAGAAGAAAGAAAAGGAAAAACAGAAAAAATAGGACAAGCAGGATTTTTTTTAAGCATCACAAAACTGGAAGAAAAACTGTTCTACCACTAAATATATCCCCTTACAGATTCAGCAGACGTTAAGGCTTGTATGGTGGCAGTCTGTCAATCCTGCAGAAAGCTCCATACAGAGCATCTTCATGGCCACAGCTACCACGGAACTCTGAGAAGACGTGTGAGATCTCTGCATTGGTGGCTGGAACCTTCCGTGTTTGCTAAATGGGATGATAGAGCAGCCATTTCCAGTTATATATGAATAACTGGACTCCACTTTGTGCTCTTCTTTTAAAGCCTTCCTTCTGCTCCCTCTGCCCCATTTCCTGTGGGATCATCCTGGGGACCCCAACTTTGATCCCCTAAAGTTCTTCCAGGAAGCCCTGCCTTGGAGCCTGGATCTGAATCCCAGCTCTGCCCGGTACTGGCTCTGGTCCTGGTCATGGTATTTAATGTCCCTGAGTTTCAGCTTCCATATTTGTAAAACCTACCTTCAAGGGTGTGTGAAGTTTAGTAATAACACATGAAGCACGGAGCACAGTAGCCAACGCAGAGAAGGTGCTTAAATTGTCGTGGCTATTACTAGTAGTGTTGTGTAAGAGAGAAAGAGTCTCTTCCCTCTGCTCCCTTTTCTGACTGCCCTGGGGGCTGTTGGGGGCTCCGGGGGGCGGGGGCAGTTCTGCCTCTGCCAGTCATCCCGCAGCCCTCGCAACCACAGGCTTTCCTTCTGCGTCTTTCTCGCCTTCCAAAAATTACCCGTCAGCTTCTTGGTTCTTCTTGCACTCTTGTTATCTTGGGTCTGCTTTGGTTAACTAGCTCCATAACAAACTACACCACAACTTAGGGGCTCTAAAGAACAATTTGTTACTATTATATCTCACAGTTCTGTGAAGAGAAGTTCAGACAGGGTGGAGCATCAATAGTGCAGACTCCATGATGTCGGGGGACTCCGCTCAGGTGACTTGAGAGCTGGGGTTTGCCTGGGCATCTCTCTTCATGCAGGTAGCCTGGATTTCCTCACAGCACGGCGGCCTCAGGGTAGTAGGACTTCATGCGTGATGGCCCAGGCCTCCAAGGGGACGGTAGCAGAAATTGCATATCCTCTCAAAGGCCGGGGGCCACAATTGTCATAGCATCACTTCCACCACACTCTAATGGTCACAGCAGTCACAGGGCAGCCAGATTCCAGAGGGTGAGGACATGGACGCAGGAAGAAGCGTCAAAGAATTTGTGGCCATCCTTCATCTGCCACAGTATCTGCCACCAAGTCACCACACCTACTTGCCCGCTCTTCCTAGGAGAGTCTGAAACACTGATGGTGGAACCTGAGAGCAGAACCAAAGGCAGGACCTACAGCCCAGAACTTCGGTCCATTTTACTTTCCACTCCACCATCACTGGCCTTCTTCTCTCTTGACTCCCTCTGACCCAGGACTCTGACCTTCTTAGCAGACATTGCAATTGCAAGGACCTAAGGTATAAGTCAGTCTATTTGTTTTGGGTAGACAGTCAACAAGTAGTCAGTTAAGACTTCCTGAGCACTTCCCATGCACCTGGCCTTATGCTGCCCAGGGGAAAAAAGATGACTAGATGTGTTTCCTGTCCTCAGAGAGGCTGTAGACACTGATCACAGGTAAAGAACACCTTCCAGGATTGCTGGCTTCCTGAAAAGTTGTCTGCTAACCAGAATTTTGGAATGGCCCCCAATTATAAATGCTCCTTGGATATGTTCTCTGTGACCAGTTCCCATCAATAGCACAACCATCCCTCTGTTTTTTTATATCAAGTTTGCTTAAAGTGAGGCATTCCCATTCCAAGTCACTGTGCTCTTGCCTGATAAAAGGTGGGTCCAGATTTTCAAAGCTGGCAGAATCAGCCTGGTGGTTGATTCAGCACCACCTTCACCTTCTTCAGCAGCTGGTCCTCCAGGCCACATTGACATAGAAAGAAAGATTCCTTGCATTGGGTGGTAAGTGGATATGGACTGGGGCCAAAGCCCACCTCATACCATCTCATTCCAGTCTCCATCTCTGTCTCTATGGGTCATAGCCCAAGCCTGGGTGAGAGCAAGGGGGTAATCTAAAATGTAAGCTCCAGAGAGCAATGTCCCCAGTGTTCAGAATAGTGCTGGCATACATTAGACTCTCAATATATACTTTATTGAATGAGTAAATGATGAGCCAGTCAGCCAATCAGTGAGCAGCCAGTGGCCAGACAGAGAGGGCAGAAGATCCAACAACCCCCTACCCAGTGATCCTGGGATATTTCAGGGTCTAAGGTTTATTGCTGCTATTACTTCTGCTGCTAACAATACCAGAGTATTAATAGGTTTCTCCTCCCCTTTTGAAGCTGAGGCAGCAGCATCCTACTATTAATAAAAATATTGGGAGACTTTATAGCTTACTTTCTTGTCAGCTCTTAAAAGAATTCCTAGAGAGAGGAAGAGGGGGTCCCACTGAAAAGCTTACTGATTGACTGTGCAAAGTAGGTCTCAGCTTCAGCCCAACCTCTCGGCCTTTGAGATTTTGGTCTTTGCTCCAAGATAACTTTGGACAAAGTTGAACTGATTTGAATGGAATTTGGTAAAAAGTCATGACACGGAGTATTAATTTGTTGTTCCCCTTGAAATCACATAGTTGCCAATTGGGGTTTCTAGAGAGCCTGTCTTCTGCAAAGGAAACATACAGGATAAAGGATAAAGTAATGGTGTGTAATTGATGTTCCCTAAATGTTGGTAGAGTACCTACTGTATGCATCAACTGAACAGGCCACTGGGCTCAGTGCTGTGAAAAACACAACAATGAAGATGACAAGGTCCTTGCCCAAAATGAGCTCTTGACCTACTAGGTGACAGAAATACCTAATAGCCCTCATTCTCATAGAGCTCTGTGAAAAGTTCAGATCGAGTTCTTTCTACATATGAGAGGGAGTAAACAGTCTCACAGAGGAAATCTGGAACACATTCTTGTGGGAGAAGGAATTTGAGCTCAGCATTGAAAATAGGATAGGTTGGCCTTTCATTAGAAACATTTTGAAGGGAAGGGCCATTCCAGACAGAAAGAAGAGTAAGGCTTGAGGAGAGGTGAGGGTAGGGCAGACTCAAAAACAGTTAACCTATGTTAGGTGGATCAGAAGCCCAAACTGTGCCCGCAGAGCTTTAAAGAGGATACTGAGGAATTTGGACAGTATTTGGGGAGCACTAGGGATTCAGAGAAAGGTTTGGAGGCAGTGGTAGTGTGCTGAATCTGTATTTTAAGCAGATCATGGGAGCTGCAAAATACCTTAGCAAAGCCCAATGGCAGAGAGTAGGAGGGCTTTGTAACCCTGCAGGGACCAGAGGAGGAAGGCCTGGCTTGGGTCACTGGACGTGGGATGGAGGGTAGACACAAATAGAACGGATAGTACTTTCTGGCAACTATGCAAGTGGGACAACAGTCCAGATTTACAAACCCCCCTAACAGGGGAACAAAGTGGGAATAATCCCCCATCTGAAGGTGTCCTCCACAGAAGCAGCACCCATGCTCCCCAATTCAGATCTCCTGGTAAGTGGGCGGCCTGAGACCAGCATTTCTCAAATGTGGTTGCACATTGGAATCATCTGGCAAGCTTTGAAAACTACGGATGCCTGGAAACTCCCCTCCCCCACGGGGTCTGACCTAATTAGTATGGGGTGCACCCTAAGCATTGGGGTATTTGAAAGCTCCCCAGCTGATTCCAAATGAGAAGCCAAGGCCAAGAATCTCCCCTCTGAAGAAATGTCTTCCTTTATGCAGACGCCAGGCAAATACGTTTCTCTTTGTCCAAGTCAGGCTGTCCAGCTGTGGCATTAGTCATTAGGTATTGATTTGTGTGCTGTCTTAATAGTGACCATCCTGCACTAGATAGTAAACTCCATGAGAACAGGGATTGTGTTGGTTTCCTATGCTGTAACTGAGTCTTCAAAAAGCCATTCCCCCATGCTGTCCAGCCAGGTGCTTCAGGGTGATGGGGAACATGGGAAGTGAATTCCATGAGCATGGACACATTGCTGCACTTCATTTGCCGCTGCCTACTTTTGGATGGTGCCCGCATATCATGCAGAACTCCCTGTAAACCAGGCCCCAGTTTCCTCTTCTTCAGTCACCTGATCATAGGGAACTCCCCACGAAGCTATGGATATCAGGAGGATCACACTCTCTCCAGAGGCTGTAGGGAAGAATCTCTTTCCTTGCCTTTTTCAGCATCTAGAGCTACATTCTTTGCATTCCTTGGCCCATGGCCCCTTCCTTCATCTTCACAGGCAGCAGTGTAGCATCTTCTCTTGCTGACTTTGCTTCCACATGTGACCTTTTCCTCTTCTGTCTCAAAACATCTCTCTACCTCTCCCTTATAGGACACTTGTGATTGCATTTAGGGTCTACTGGGATAATCCAGGATAATGTCCCCTTCTCAAGATCCTTAACTGAATCACATCTGCAGAATCCTTTTTTGCCATACGGGCTCACATTCACAGCTTCCAGGGAGTAGGATATGGCTATCTCGTGGGAACATTTTTTTCAGCCTACCACAGGGCTTGTGCTGCTTTTATTCACCTTTGTGGTCTTACAACCTAGTGGAACATTGTGACATAGTAGATGAACATATGAACAGTGCTGACCTGAAGCATGGGCTGACCAAAGTCACACTGAGTTAGGCATCAGGCTCATTGCAATTCAGAAAGATGCCAGAGGCAAGCTGAGGAAGTGCCCAGGCATAGAGGGATTTAACCTGGTGGCTTCCGAAACACAAATAAATTCATACCTCACATACCCCACCTATGCCTCTCTCCCCATTCAGTGGCTTTCCATTGCCCTCAGGATGGAGTCCAATAAGGTTCCCGCTTGCCTACCAACTCACCTCTCTCCTCTCCCCTCTCTCCTCTCAACACCCCATACACCTGCACTCTTACATTATTGTTGCTTCTGTAATTTTCCCTCTCACCAATTAGATTTAAGCTCCAAGAGAACAGTGCTAATTCTGGCTCCATCTCTTTCTATCTCCAGTCTCCAGCACAGAACCTGGCACTTAGCAGGTATTCAAATACTCATTAAGTGAATAAAAGAACATCAGACTAATGGATTGTTAAGAGCCAGATAGCCTTGCTTTTGAGAATATTGGCTTATCAGGGGAAATTGGACTGTTTTGTTCACTGCTATATCCTCAATGCCTAAACGTGAGCCTGGTGGCAGGTAATCAAAAACTGTTTATGGAGGTGAAGGGAGGGGGCAGCAAAGAGTCTGCCAGAAGCAGAAGATTCAGGGAGAAGAGTGTGTGGTGTTTGAAAAGAGTCTTGAGCTTATGTCTTAGGAGGCGTAAAAAGCTCATCAGATTAGTTGAGATGGGATTTGGTGCAGAATGGGGAACCACAATAGGTTGTTGCTGAAACAAGTGAGGGGGTGAAACCAGAGATCCTGGGAGATTGCCTGACAGCAAGAGCAAGGCAAATCAGAGTGAGGGAGACCATGGAAGGCAGGAAAGCCATCCTATCCCAGGGATCCACGCAAGGTGTGATGATGGCTTGGACTGGTGTGGCACCATCTGGGATGGAAAAGAGCAAAGCTCATGTTATAAAGAAATGAAAGAGCTTTGGAGTCAGATTGAGAAGGAGAGATGAGCCTCAAGAGCTAAGGTATGACCCACTGGGTATGCACTGAAGCATGGCACAGGAAGCCATATCCAAGATGATAGTGTTTGCCAGCCTGGGTGGCAGAGATTGGTGCCCCCACAGGAGTGGGAGAAGGGGTGAGGAACCAGGAGATCATTTTGGCTTAGTACAGATTTGGGTTTGCAGTAAAGACAGGACATCCTATTATTTTTATCGTTGTTGTTACAATTTTTATTATCTTATCAGTTAACATAGAGTCAATGCACATATCTTGGCTTGATTATTTGATTCTCACAACTATCTTAGGAGGAGCCGTTTCTGTTGTTATTTCCATGGTACAGATGAGAAAACTGAGGTCCCCTTTTACCTTTGAAAAGTCCTTGCGCTCAAGCAAGATCGTAGTTAGAATGTTTTTCTTATACCACTCACGTGACCCTGGGCACATTTCTTTTTTGTCCTAAGAGCCTGATGGTATTTTATTAACCAGTATTCACTGACCATTCTTGCTCACTCAGTCGGCCAGAACATAACCTCATTTCTCATTCGTGTACAGAATTTTGCTCCTTCATAGCCATTGGCAAATATTTCTTTATATTTTGACCAAGCTCCCCTACTCAGGGCTGTAGCATGTTGGTACTGACAGCTGGAAATTCCTCAGGAGGACAAAGAGCCAGTGATCACAAAGACTTACTCCTTTTGTCGGAAAAAAAATTCAATAAGTATTGTTTCCTATCCTCATATATCCATAACTCACACTCTTTCTCAAATTGTTCTGTAGAGTAGAACAATTGCAAATATAAATCTCACCGTAAAGGAAGCTGTGGATGCCAGTTGGTGACTTGTAATTGGCTAATATTGTTTTCCGCCCAAAAGGGAAACCACAGAGGCAAGAGAAAGCTCTGGCTTCAGTTCCTGCTTCCATCCAGCAGGCCGGCTCAGCCTCACATCTTGTGTCAACCTGTTTGTATAAACAGGAAAGTGACAGCGTGAACCAGGGTGAAGTGGAGCTCTGAGATGGATCATTGAAGAAACCTCCTCTTAGCCTCTAAGTCCCCTGGGAAAGTAGAGGCTCTAGTGTTTCCCGCTCTGCCCTCTCCGAGTTACCAGCACCTACAAGATGATATACGTGAAATTGTTTTGTGGACCATGATGCACAATCAAGGCCTGTGGGCACTCACTACCATCGGCACTGTTACTGGTGGTGGTATTGGTGCCAAGGAGACAGGAAGAGCTGTTGGCAGGGGACAGACAGGCTGTGATTTTCTATCAAAAAGCAGCAGTGGAAAAAATTGCTTAGGAAATGGGAAGAGTAGGCAGCTCTGACAATAGGGTCTCTCCCAAGCTTTAATGAAAATCCTACTTTTCTAGAACCCTTCCACACTGGATGGGCTTGGTAAGAATTTTGCCCCCGTGTTGGAAGTGATCCAAAAAAGGGACTGTCCCTCCCCACTTTCCATCTGCATCCCCAACGCAGCACCAGAAAGTGGGGGAGCTAGGCACACTGCCAGGCCCATGTGCCGGGAGTAGGAGTGCTGGCTGGAGCACCTGCACCCCTGGCCTTGGCCCACCCACCGGCAACGTCAGCCAGAACCTTCACCCCTGCAGGGGCTCCTGAAGAATCTAGAACTGGTCCTCAGTGTTATCATGGGAGCCCTGCTGTCTGAGGGCTGCTTCCAGTCTGGGTAGGGAGAGCCTTGGCCACGGGCTTCCAGAAGCCACATGCCAACCCCCACCCCCACTCCCACCCTGGCCTGTGTGCCTTAGGATGGACCATTCCACCTCTCCAGCCCTCAGCATCCTCACATGTAAAAAGTGTGGAGCTGGACAAGACCAGGTTCAGGATTGCAGCCTGTGGCCATAATTCTCCAGAAAGACTGGCTTTTTCCCTGCCTGCCTGAAGCTGAGCAAGAGGCTCTTGCACCTGTGTCTCAGGAGCCAAGGGTGTTTTCACAAGGATTATGCACTGCTGGTGGCATGGAAGGGCAGGTGTTTGTGCTTGTGGCCCAGTGTTTCTCTTCATTAGCCTTGGTCCAGAGAGGAACCTGCTAAGCTTTAGTGACCTGTTCTAGGATATGCCATCTTTTATATGGCCTTTAAAAGAAGGGAGAGAAGGAAGAGGGGAGGAAGGCATGAAGGCAGGCATCCACCTTTTCCCCACCATCCATTTGATCCTCACCACAGCCTGGTAGGTAAGAAGGAAAAATTTTATCAGGTCAGTTTATAGACCGTTGTTTAGCTCTAGCAAGCTCAAGTAAGGCCCTTCACCTCCCAGAGCAGGGTGTGACTGCAAGTCAGCTACACACCCAGCGTGACTCGCTGTGCTCTGGCATTCTTCAGGTGGCCCATGGGCCTCACCTGGGGAACTTTCACGAGCATAGAGACCTGGTCCCCCAGCCCAAGATCCTGATGCCAGTGGTACGGGATGTGGTCTGAGAATTCAGATATTTAAGCAGATGTGCTTTACAACTTTAAAAGATCTTTCTGGGGGATTAATGAAGGGGGAGGGGGTCCTGGAGGGAAGCAGGGAGACCAGGCAGAAGGCAGGAGGCGACTGCAATAGCCCAGCAGAGAGATGACAGCAACTTGGGTTATCGTGACAGCAGTGGAAAAGGACAACAGTAGATGGGTTGCGAATCTGTTCTGGAGGGAGCATTAACAGAACATGCCGGGGTGTCTGTGTGCGTATACGTGTCTCTCTCTAAATATCATTTTTTTTTAATAAGTATATATGCATATATATGTGTATTTGCTTACAAAAATGTTATTTATATATATATATACATATATTTTAAGAGGTGCTTAGATTACCCAAAATATTACACGGAACCCACTGGGATTCCCATATTGCCCACCTCCCACACCTCCCACCACATCCCACACAAACATCTCCCACAAGTGTGGCCCACCACCCTCAATGAACTTACACATCCTGGAGCCTTGCCACCAACCATAGACCACAGTTCACACCGTAGACCACACTCTCTCGCACTCAGTTCTGAGTGGTGTGTGCTGATGACTAGAGTGGACTTGATGGTATTCTCTAAATATCATTTTAACACGTGGCGCAGAGGTATCATCATCCTAACTGTGGCAATTTTGTGGGAAATGAAGGCAGCAGATCCTCACCTTATAGATCTAAGGTCTACAAAACTGGGAGTTCCAGCTCATTGCCCATTCCCAGGAAACGGCAGCAGTTCCATTTCCCCAGGGCTGGGGGGCAGGGGCCAGACCCCCAGCCTCTGCCCGAGGTGAGGACGGGCTCACCCAATGGGAGATGTGCCATGAGAGGGGTTTCACTGGCTGCAAAACAAGCTCAGCTTGCCGCTGTATTAGTTTCCTGTGGCTGTGGAAACAAATTATTATTGCAAACTTGGTGGCTTACAACAACACAGACTAATTTTCTGATAGGTCTGGAGGTCAGAAGTCTGAAATCAGTTTCACTGGCCAAGAGTCAAGGTGCTGGGAGGGCTGTGCTCCTTCCCAAGGCTCTAGGAGAGAGTAGGTCCCCTTGCCTTTGGGATGTTCCAGGGTGGCTGCCTGCCTTGCTTGGCTCATGCCCCTCGCTCCCGGCATTTGACCGCCCTGCTTCAGCATCACATCTCTTACTACTCACTCTGACACCCCTGCCTCCCTCTTATGGGACAGTTGTGAAGATATCGGTCCAACCTCAATAGCCCAGGACCCTCTCCCCAGCTCAAGATCCTTCACTTCATCGCATCTGCAAAGTTCTTCTTACCACGTAAGGTGACATCATCACAGGTCCCAGGGATTAGGACACCAACATCTCCCCCACCATGGCTCCCTCATCTGTTTGCTCATTGTTTTTGCTCGTTGTTTGCGCTCATTGTCTGCTCATTGTTTTTTTGTTTTGTTTTGTTTTGTTTTGTTTTTGCTCGCTGTCTACTCGTTTGTCTTCTTTAGGAGGCACTGGGAACCGGACCCAGGACTTCTCTTGTGGGACGTGGACGCTCAACTGCTTGAGCCACATCTGCTCCGCCAACATCTTTCTTAGGTGTTCACATATGGTTGCTGCGTTGGGAGGCAGGGTGGAGGAAACTCTTGATTCTCCATCCTTTGTTCCTTCCCCATTGGAAAATGAATTTCCATGGGTCTAGGAATTGGCTAGCAGGCAGCTGGGCTCACAGGTGAGCTAAATTCCCAGAGGGTGGTGTGAGCCCACCTACAAAGGTGGAGCAAATGAAGCCCTGAGGGGCATGTGGGTTAGAGCAGGCATCAGGATGGAATATGGAATTACCACATGACCCAGCAATTCTACTCCCAGTTGTATAGCCCAAGGAATTGAGAGCGAGACTCAGATACTGTACCCCACTGTTCATAGTAACCATATCCACACTAGCTAAAAGGTGGAATGGCCATCGACAGATGAATGAAGAAACAAAATGTGGCCTATCCATACAATGGACTATTTTTATTTTAATTATGGGGTTTTTTTTTTTACTTTATTTTGTACATTTAATAATTGAAAATATAAACAATTAAAAACTAAGAAGTAAACACAGATGAATAAATAAATACATTTCTCAAATGTAATGGATACATGTTAAAAATTTTTTAATCAAACAATATGTTACACAATATATTTGGTTCATAGTAACACATTCATACAGTATTTGTCCTTTTGTGTCTGGCTTGCTTCGCTCAACATAATGTCCTCCAGGTTCATCCATGTTGTCATATGCTTTACGACTTCATTTCTTCTTACAGTTACATAATATTCCATCCTGTGAATAGACCATAGTTTGTTTATCCATTCGTCTGTTGATGGACACCTGGGTTGTTTCCAACTTTTGGCAATGGTGAATAATGTGGCTATGAACATCGGTGTGCAGATATCTGTTCGTGTCACTGCTCTCAGTTCTTCTGGGTATATACCCAGTAGTGGTAATGTGGGGTCACGTGGCAAGTCTATATTCAACTTCTTTAGGAACTGCCAAACAGTCCTCCATGGTGGTTGTGCCATTCTGCATTGCCACCAACAGTGAAGAAGTGTTCCTATCTCTCCACATCCTCTCCAACACTTGTACTTCTCTGTCTTTTTAAGAGCAGCCATTCTGATAGGTGTGAAATGATATCTCATTGTAGTTTTTGCATTTCCCTAATCATGAGTGATGTTCAGTATTTCTTCATGTGTTTTTTTGCCATTTGTATTTCTTCTTTGGAGAAATGTCTATTCAAGTCTTTTGCCCATTTTTTAATTGGGTCGTTCGTCTTTTTATTGTTGAGTTGTAACATCTCTTTATGTATCCTGGATATTAAACCCTTATCAGATATGTGATTTCCAAATATTTTTTCCCATTGAGTTGACTGCCTTTTCACCCTTTTGACAAAGTCCTGTGAGGTGCAAAAGTGTTTAATTTTGAGGAGGTCCCATTTATCTACTTTTACTTTTGTTGCACGTGCTTTGGGTGTACGGTCCAAGAAACCACCAGCTACTACAAGGTCTTGAAGATGTTTCCTTACATTTTCTTCTAGTAGTTTTATGGTCCTGGCTTTTATATTTAGATTTTTGATCCATTTTGACTTGATTCTTGTATAGGGGGTGAGATAGGGGTCCTCTTTCATTCTTTTGGTTATAGATATCCAGTTCTCACAACATCGTTTGTTGCAGACACTGTTTTCTCCCATTAGCGTGGGCTTGGTAGGTTTGTCAAGAACCAGTTGACTGTATAGGTGAGGGTATATTTCTGGGTTCTCAATTCTATTCCACTGATCAATGTGTCTATCTTTATGCCAGTACCATGCTGTTTTGACCACTGTAGCTTTGTAATATGTTTCAAGGTCAGGCAGTGAAATTCCTCCCACTTCACTCTTCTTTTTTAGAATGCTTTTGGCTATTCAGGTGCACTTAGCCTTCCAGATGAATTTGGTAATTGCCTTCTCTAATTCTGTAAAGTAAGCTGTTGGGATTTTGATTGGTATTGCATTGAATCTATAAATCAGTTTGGACAAGATTGACATCTTCATGATATTTATTCTTCCAATCCATGAACACGGAATATCTTTCCATTTGTTTAGGTGTTTTTAAATTTCTTTTAGCATTGTTTTGTAGTTTTCTGCATATAGGTCCTGTACTTCTTTGGTTACATTAACTCCTAGGTATTTGAGTCTTTTTGTTGCTATTGAAAATGGAATTTTTCCCCCTAATATCCTCCTCAGGTTGTTCAGTAATAGTATACAAAAATATTACTGATTTTTGCGTGTTGCTCTTGTATCCTGCCACTTTGCTGAACTCATTTATTAGTTCAAGTAGCTTTGTCGTGTATACTTCAGGATTTTCTAAGTACAGGATCATGTCATCCGCAAACAGTGAGAGTTTTATTTCCTCTTTTCCTATTTGGATGCCTTTAATTTTTTTTTTTTTTTTTTTTTTGTCTAATTGCCCTAGCTAGAACTTCTAGTACAATGTTGAATAGCAGTGGTGACAGTGGGCATCCTTGTCTTGTTCCCGATCTTAGAGGGAAGTTTTCAACCTTTCCCCATTGAGTATGATGTTGGCTGTGGGTTTTTCATATATACCTTTTATCATATTGAGGAATTTTCCTTTTATTCCTATCTTTTGAAGTGTTTTTATCAAAAAAGGATGCTGGATTTTGTCAAATGCCTTTTCTGCATCTACTGAGATGATCATGTGGTTTTTTTCCTTCAATTTGTTAATGTGGTGTATTACATTGATTGATTTTCTTATGTTGAACCAGCCTTGCATACCAGGAATAAATCCCACTTGGTCGTGATGTATAAGTCTTTTGATATGCTGTTGGATTCGATTTGCAAGTATTTTGTTGAGAATTTTTGCATCTATGTTCATTAGAGAGATTGGTCTGTAATTTTCTTTTCTTGTAGAATCTTTATCTGGCTTTGGTATTAGGGTGATGTTGGCTTCATAAAATATGTTGGTTAATTTTCCCTTCTCTTCAATTTTTTGGAAGAGTTTAAACAGGATTGTTGTTAATTCTTTTTCAAATGCTTGTTAGAATTCACCTGTGAAGCCATCTGGTCCCGGACTTTTCTTCGCTGGGAGATTTTTGATGACGGATTCAATCTCCTTAAATGTGATTGGTTTGTTAAGTTCTTGTATTTCCTGTAGCGTCAGTGTAGGTTGGTTGTGCGTTTCTAGAAATTTGTCCATTTCATCTAGGTTGTCTAGTTTGTTGGCATATAGTTTCTCATAATATCCTCTTATGATTCTTTTTATTTCTGTGCGGTCATTTGTAATTCCCCCCCTTTCATTTCTGATTGTGTTTATTTGCATCTTCTCTCTTTTTTTCTTTGTTAGTCTAGCGAGAGGTTTGTCGATTTTATTGATCTTCTCAAAGAACCGGCTTTTGGTTTTGTTGATTTTCTCTATTGTTCTTCTGTTCTCATTTTCATTTATTTCTGCTCTAATCTTTATTATTTCTTTCCTTCTGCTTGCTTAGGATTGGTTTGCTGTTCTTTTTCTAGTTTCTCTAGTTGTTCAGTTAAATCTTTGAGTTTAGCTCTTTCTTGTTTCTAATATAGGCATTTAGGGCTATAAATTTCCCTCTCAAGACTGCCTTCGCTGTATCCCATAAGTTTTGATATGTTGTGTTCTCATTTTCATTTGTCTCAATATATTTACTGATTTCACTTGCAATTTCTTCTTTGGCCCACCGATTATTCAGGAGTGTGTTGTTCAGTCTCCACACATTTGCAAATTTACTTTTTCCCTGGCTATTATTGATTTCTATGCTGGCTGCTTTTTTTTTTTTTTTTTTACTGGGAGATCCCGGGGATTGAACCCAGGTCCCTCCATATGGAAGACAGATGCCCAACCATTTGAGCCACATCCATCCCCCTATTATTGTTTTCTAGTTTCATTCCATTATGATCTAAGAAGGTGCTTTGTATAATTTCAATCTTTTTATATTTATTGAGAGCTTCATTGTGACCTAACATGTGGTCTATCCTGGAGAAAGATCCATGGGCACTTGAGAAGAATATATAACCCACTGAGTTTGGATACAGTGTTCTGTATATTTGTTAGGTCTAATTTGTTTATCATATTGTTCAAGTTCTCTGTTTCCTTCTTGATCTTCTGTCTAGTTATTCTATCTAATGATGTGAGTGGGGTGTTGAAGTCTCCAATGATTATTCTAGAAATGTCTATTTCTCCGTTCAGTTTTGCCAGAGTTTGTCTCATATATTTTGGGTCACGCTGGGTAGGTGCATAGTTATTTATGACTGTTATATCTTCCTGGTGGATCGTCCCTTTTATTAATATATAATGGCCTTCAATATCTGTTATAACTTTTTTGCATTTAAAGTCTGTTTTGTCTGATATTAGTATAGCTACCCCTGCTCTTTTCTGGTTACTATTCGCGTGGAGTATCTTTTTCCAACCTTTCACTTTCAGCCGGTTTGCATCCCTGGGTCTAAGGTGAGTTTCTTGTAAGCAGCATATGGATGCCTCATGTTTTTCTATCCACTCTATCAGCCTGTATCTTTTGATTGGGGAGTTTAATCCATTCACATTCAGTGATATTACTATAAATGCACTATTTACTTCCTCCATTTTATTCTTTGGTTTTCAAATGTCATCTTGTTTTTGTCTTTCTTTTTACTCTTTTGGTTATCTTTTCTGCTATTCTTTCTTCTATACTCTCCTCCAAGCCTCTCTCTCCTGTCTTTTTCTTTCAGGTTCTAAGGCTTCCTTTAATATTTCCTGCAAAGGTGGATTCTTTTTTGCAAACTCTCTTAGTTTCTGGTTGTTTGTGAATATTTTATACTCACCTTCATATTTGAAGGACAGTTTTGCTGGATAAAGAATTCTCGGCTGGCAGTTTTTCTCTTTCAGTTTCCTAATTGAATCATACCACTGTCTTCTCGCCTCCATGGTTTCTGAAGAGAAATCTGCACTAAGTCTTACTGGACATCCTTTGTACGTGATTGTTTGTTTATCTCTTGCTGCTCTGAGAATTTTCTCTTTATCTTTTACATTTGACATTCTGAATAGTATGTGTCTTGGTGTATGTCTGTTTGGATTTATTCTCATTGGGGTACGGTGTGCTTCTTGGACATGTAAGATCATTTCTTTCATGAGAGTTGGGTTTCAGCTATTATTTCCTCAAATACTCTTTCTGCCCTTTTTCCCTCCTCTTCCCCTTCTGGAACTCCCATGACACATATATTGTTGCATTTTGTGTTGTCATTCAACTGTCTGAGCCCCTGCTCAATTTTTTCCATTCTTTTCTCTCTCTGTTCTTTTCTCTCTTCAATTTTAGCTGCTCTGTCTGCAGTATCACTTATTCTTTCTTCTGTCATTTTGAGTCTGCTGTTGTATGCCTCAGATGTGTTTTTTACCTCACCTATGTCTTTCATTCCCATGAACTCCGTTACTTTTCTGTTCAGGATTTCAAATTCTTCTTTGCGTTCGCTCAGTGTCTTCTTGAAGTCATTTATCTCTTTAACTAGATTATCTTTCAACTCATTAATTTGATTTTGGAAATTTGTGCTCATCTCGCTGATTAGTTCTCTCAAATTCTGCATCTCTTCTGGGACTTTGATGTATTCTTTTTCTTGGACCATGTCTTCTATTTTCTTAGTATGGCTCGTAATTTTTTGCTGGTGTTTAGGCATCTGGTTAGGATATAGTTAGTTTACTCAGATGCTCAATCTCTCTTTTATAGGGATTTCGTGGCAGGAGGCTGTGAGTTACCACAGCTCTTTGATTTTTGGCTCAACCTGGGTTGTTAGGATTGTCCTGCTGGTTGCTCAAAACTGGGCACTGGGCCCAGTAATTGGTTGTAGCATTGCTTCCTAGGGCCTTGGGCAGGGAGACTCTAGAGGCCAGGAAAAAAAACCTCTCCTACTTATTTTTAATTTTCTTACGTGCACTTCCTTGGTCTGCCAGGAGGTGGCGCTCTTTGGCAGCTCGCAATTCAATGCCTGGTTGGAGTGTATTTGTTGTGACACAGACCAGATCAATGTGATAAAGCTTCCTGTCTGGGGGCTAAGAGCCTTGTAATTCAGACTTTCTGAGACAGTTCTCCAGTCTTCTCTGGCAGCCCCCTCCCTTTTCCCAGCTAGGAAATATTTCCACTCCCCTCTGAGTCCTCAACAATCAGTCCCTGTTAGTAGAGGAGGAGATTGGGAGGTTTGTATATCTTTAGCCCCTTGCAGGCTCCAAGGCAAACAATGGTGCAGCCCCACCCAGCCTGGAAGGGCTCTTGGGAGAAGGCAGACAATCTTCAGGTCAAAAGCCAAGTCAGCCCCAGGCTCTCTCTCCCCTCTCCTGTGAAGTCCTCAACAATTAATCCAGGCTAGCAGAGAGGGAGATTGGGAGGGTCTGTCGGATTTCTCCATTCTTTCCTAGGCTCCCAGGGCAAACCACCATGTGGTCCCACCTGGCCTGGAAGGGTCCATTGGGCTTCACAGCCCAAATTTGCAGGTCAGAACCTGAGTCAGCCTTAGCCTGTGTCCCTCTCTCTCCTGTTTCTTGGGGTGGTAGATCCCTGGGGCCCCCTTTGTCTGTAGTAGCAGGCCCAGAGGCCTGAGAATTCTAAAGAGTATGGGGGAGGTTGTTGCGGCAGCAGCTGCTGCTGGTTCCAACTCATGGTTGTGTCTGTTCTGTCGTTGCGATTTCCCTCTCTTGTCCCTCTCTCCTCTGGGTGGTGTGCAGCCTTCACCTGCTGTTCTAACCCTAAAAGATCTTTTTTGGGGCTGTTTCAGCCTGTCATCTAGCTATTTTTCTGGAGAAGATTCCCATGTCTTACTAGTCTGCCATCTTCCCAAAGTCCACAATGGACTCTCATTCAGCCATAAAAAGGAATGACGTTCTGATGCATGCTACAACATGGATGAACCTTGAGAACATAGTGCCAGGTGTATGATTCCATTTAAATGAAATATCTAGAATAGGCAAGTTCATAGAGAAAGGAAGTCGATCAGAGGTTACCAGGGACTGGGGTGGATGCAGGGAGACAAATGGGGGGTTAATGATTAATGAATACAGAGTTTCTTTTTGGGATAATGAAGAAGTTCTGGAAATGATGATGGTTACACATCATTGTGAATGTACTTAATGCCACTGAATTGTACATGTAAAAATGGTTATAAATGGTAAATTTTAAGTAATGTATATTTCACCACAATAATAAAAGGAAGGGAGAAAAGGGGGAAGTGAGGGGCAGACTCCAGGTAAGCAGTGGGTTTTGAAATGGGCCTGGGCCTTTACCTGCCTGGAAGTGAGAGGAAAAAGACCGGCAGAACTTAGGGGAAATTAGGAGCTCACAGCCTCGCAAGGAGACAGATATGCAGGGAAGGGACAGCAGAGGGCCAGGCAGCTCGAGGCGTTCGTTAGAATGTCGGAGCAGAAAGTTGCTTCTGGGTGGTGGGCCATGCTGGGGTGGGGGTCAGTGGCAGGCCACAGCCAATTCTGGGCACTCTGGCAGTTGAGTCCCAGCCCCGTGCCCTGCCTGCCTGGGGGCAGCACGGAGGATGGCGGCGGCTCGGAGGGAAGGTTCCTGAGCCTCCGCTGACTGAGGAGCCACCATTTCATGTACATAGCATGTACAGAGCAGTCCATGCAGCTGGCCCTTCCCCATCGTTGCTGCCCAGCTGAGAGGCAGCAGGAGGCACCTGTTAAGCCAAAAGGGAATCCGGCTTCAGAGGGGAAGGGACTAGTTGGAGAGGGAGCAAAGAGAGACAAGAGGCAACCAGAGCCCAGGCACCTGAGGAAAATGTCTGAACGCCCATGACCCCACGACGCAGGCCCTGGCTGAGGAACCTTGTATGAGGCGCTTCTGGCTGAGCCTCAGCTTCCTCTCTTGCAAAAATAGAGATGATAGTATCAATCTCTGAGGAGGATTAAAGGTGCTGATACACATCAGGAGATTGGCATTTAGGAGGAACCCAGGAAATAATGCCAACGAAACACCCATGTTCACTGTCAGTGCTGTCATGTGACTTGTAGAACAGGCTCCAGTCCTCCCAGATAATGATCGTAGCTTTTCCCTGGTTGAAGGGACTAGTTTCCTTGCCCTTTTCGGTTTCTAGTGGCCACCTGTGTTACTCGGCTGGTGGTGCCTTCCTCTGCCTTCAAGTCACATCATTTCTTTCTGTTTCTTTCATCACGTCACCTTCTCTTCTCTAGTCAAATCTCCCTCCACTTCTCTCTTATAGGGATGCACGTGATTACATTTAGGGACCACCCAGATAATGCAGGGTAACCTCCCCATCTCAATATCCTTCATGTGCTCACATGCAAAGTCCCTTTGTCAAACAAGGTGACAGGCACATGGTCCAGGGACGAGGACCCAGATGGATAGCTTTGGGGGCCTTTACTCAGTTTACCACACCCAGAGCCCAGTGCAAGGAGGTGCAGGAACAGCCCCCGGATATGGCTCAGCTCGATGTGATTTTCATCTGGGATTTACCTGGCTTGTGGATGGCATTCTATCACGAAGGAAGAAAAAGCCTTCAGCCTTAATCCAAGGCTTTGAGATGAAGGGAGGCCTCTTCAAGATCGAGATGAAGGGAATTCAAGAGAAAGCTGTGGGTTTGGGGATGCAGCCAATGGGCTGGAGGCACGGAGGCAGAAACGGGGGTAGAAGGAGAAAGGGGTCTGACAGACAGAATCTAAGCGACTGCTGAAAAAGCGCCATCCCATCTTGACCCGTGCCTGGGGACTGGAGCCCTCTCCCTCCTCTCCCGGCTCCAGGAAGATGGAGTGTGCACAAGGGCCCACAAGGAGGGAAATGAAAAGGTTACACCGGGAACTGTCAATATAATAAATCCCTTTAGTCTCACAGCCTCTCTAAATGTTTTGATGGCAGAATTTGATGGATTGTAAATCAGAGCAGGCCCATCTTAAACATTTGATAGTGCCTTATTTATTTATGTATGTGACACACAAAACCAGAATTGATTCCTTTTTCTTTCTTTCTCAAGATTTTTTTTCCTGCTTTCAGAAACTCATCACTCTTCTGCCAGCCCCGGCTTTCCGTGTTTGTCGGGGTGTGGGGTATTTGCTTGTGTGTAGTGGCAGCTCTGCCTTGGAGAAGACGATAGCATCAGAAATTAGCTGCAAAAATAACAAAGCCACTTTTGCTTCCAAATATGTCTTAATCTTGTTGCTTTTTTTTTTTTTACAAGATTATTACTCAGAGAAAGAGGGGGAATAAAGCTGTTTCAATGTGATTTTAATTTGAAACCCAGGCAGACACATGTTTTCCAGATTTCCCTGGCAGGAACATAGAGCTCATGAGCTACCTTAATCTCTGCCATGGGATCACGTTAACCCCACCTTTATCATACTCTTTCTGACATGCTAATTTCTGCTTTATAACACATCCGAGTGGAGCTGCTGACACTTCGTCATCAGCTGTTTTACTGTTTTAGTTTGCTAAAAACTGCCAAGGCAATATACCAGAAATGGCTTGGCTTTTACAGTGGGGGGTCTATTAATTTATAAGCTTATAGTTCCAAGGCTGAGAAACATGTCCAAATGAAGGCATCATCAGGAGATTCTTTCTTCCTGAGCTGCAGCTGTGGGTGATCAGACACAGGGCAGGGCACAGTGGCAGCATCTGCCCGTCTCTGCCTTCTCCTCCAGGCTCCATTGCTTCAAATTCTGGCTGCCTCTAGCTTTCTCTCTGCTCCTGTGGCTTTTTCTCTCCCAGGTTCCGTTAATTGCAGCTTCTGGCTTCCAGGGTTTCCTTTCTCAGCTTCTAAAAGTTTTTCTCTGTGTCTCTTCATGTTTTTCCCATTTATAAAGGATTAAAACCCACCCTGGGTCTCACAATCTAATCAAAGGCCCTTGACTGAAGTAATTTAATCAAAAGTTCCCACCTACAATAGGTTTACATGCAAGAAATGGATGAGCTCTGAGGACATGATCTTCTGGGATCCACCCAGCTTCAAACTGTCACAGTTACCATTTTTTTAGCCTTTATGGGTACCTGGTGTTGAGTCTTTACGAGTCTTATGTCATTTAATCCTGATAATGCTATAAGATAGAATTAGCCCCAGATTAATAGGTGAAGAAACCAAATCTAGGAATTGCCTCTTGCCAATGTCATGAAGGTGAGTAAGTGTTGGATGGAGCCCCAACTCAAACCTAGATGTCTTCTGATTCCAAAGCTTTCAGACTTACCCACTCGACTTAACTGGCTTCTCAAGAATCAGGGCAACTCACTGAGGACAGACCATGCCCCAGCAGAACCCATCACCCCAGCACAACTGCCTCTGAAACTTCACCCACCTGCCCCAGGCAGGTGGGCCCCTAAGGTCTTGTAATGATGGTTGAAGATGAGATTCTGGGTCTTCTCACCATGCTTGTATTCTATGCCTTCCCAGATCTCATGGTTGGGAAGCCTAATGGCCAGGCACTGGCTACCTCTAAGAGCTTTCCAATTCTGAAGCTCTATGAACCTTGCTGATTCTGGTATTTCTTTGTTGGCTTCTCCCATTAAAATCAGAGTGGGCCATGTGTGTGCAAAATCCTTATGTGAAACTATCAAGGCAGTGCTTCAAAACACTATGTGCTGGAGTTTTGTTTTTGATCTACTTTGTAAAAATTATTCTTTGGACTAAAATTTCCAATATTTGATCTGTACTCACACAGATGGCACATTCCCCCTCTTTTTTGGAGCTATTTGGAGCTCTCAACTCATCTCACATTCAACTTTCCCTGAATTGTTCTAAGCAAGGAAAATAACTTTTTTCCATTATAAAGCCATTTAAGAGTTTTGTTTTCACAATCGTGAGTAGAAAGTTGTACTTTGAAGTTTTTAAAGACTGTTCGAAAAGTTGTCTTCGGGGAGAAGAGCATTTTTGATAATAACTGAGTAGTTTGAAAATTATTTTGCAATGAGCATAGAATGTCACAAGTAGTAAGTCTCCTCTGCCTTCCTTGATATTTATTATCATGTCACGGCTACTCTTTTTTGATCTGTAGATCTGAGCTGAGGTAACTCCTCTTCAAAGATGTGGTCCCCAATTACCTCATTGAAAGCAGCTCTCCAGTTACCTTGCTTCATTTTTTCACTCTCTGCATAGCACTTACCACATAAGTTCTTTGCTTTTCTTAGTTCTCTGTCTCCCTCTCCTAGACAGTAGACTCCTTGAGAGCAGGAATCTTATGTCTTATTCATTGAATACCTAAAGCAGTGTCTTACACATAGCAGGCACTCAGTAACAAATGAATGGATGGGTGGATGGATTCTGAGCTGTGTTCTCTTTTCCAAGGTATTCCAACCATTTTTCTGATTCTTAAAAAAAAAAAAAAAAAATAGGCCCTCTGCTGTATATCCCTTTGGAAATACCAGGAATGATGGAGGAAAAGAATGGGGCATTAAGATAGAATTAGGCTCCTAATACTCCTAGAGAGGTGTTGAAGACAGAGATGACATGTCAGATTTGTGTTGAGAAACATGATGCTTAATTAAGGCATCCATGGTGAGGTGTGTGGCAAGAAATCTGTTGCTAAACATAAAGTTCGATGTTTGTGAATGACTGACTTATCTTGATTAGTGGGGACTCCAGGTGATCCCTAGAAAATGTCACTCCTAGTCTCATTCTGCGAGGAGAGGGAATGGGGTGGAATTAGAGCCCACACACCAAGACTAGTAGGTAACCCTGCAAGTGGGCATGTCATCAAGTGTGTCTCTCTTGGCAGGAAAAGCTGAGAATTGCTGTTTTAGAAAGATAATGGCAATGAGGGGGGATGCCTTGAAACATTGTGTCAGTTGGGGCGTTTTCCATTACAAGTTACTGAAAACCCTGTCAGATTGGCTTTAAATGACATAACAGAAAAGTCCAAGAGTGTGTTGGGTACAGGCATAGTGGGATGTTCCCAGGACTCAATCTTGCTCTCTGCACCTCTTAACTGGGCTTTCAGCTCAGCCCTCATGCATGCTCTCCCCTCGTGGTAACAAGCTAGCTGCTAGCCCTCCCAGGCTGACAGCCCACTCCTTCAGCAGCTCCACCACAAAAGGAGCATGTATTTCTCCAATGGTTCCAGCAGAAACCCCAGGGTTGACCTCCTCGGTCCCTCACTGTGGCTGGTCTGTGATGTTCTAACTTGAGGGCTGAGTCACGTGCCCACGGCTGCAGCATCCACCTGGCCCAAGAGAGGCCAGGTGCTTTCTCTACAAGAAACTAGCCTGCCCTTGCCAGAGAAGGGGGGAGTGGATGCCTGCGCCCTGGTGAGTCCCAGGACTCAGACAAACATTTAGGGAGTTGTTGCAGTTGCAGAGGGAATCCTGGAGGAGGACACAGCCTAGAGCAGGGGAATTAAGAATTAGGAGATGTTGCAGAAGCAGAGTAGTAAGCTCTGGAGAGGAGGAGGTGGATGAGTAGGAGGAATCCAGATTTCTAGCCTGAATGAGTAGATCGTGGTGCTCTTGTTTGAAGGAAGGAGCATTGTGGAATGATCAGGTCTGGGGAGGCAGATGATGAGTGTTCCATCTGAGTTGCTCATGAGACTCCTGGATAGCAATTAGAGACACAGAGGGCACACTTAGAGGACATTCTAAAGGTCATTCCGTCTAGCCTCTATATATACCTTCCAGGTGCAGACAAAGGTGTGGCCTGTGTTTTCCAGCTGAGTGGGAATGGAGCATTCAATTTTCATTCATATATTCTTTTCCTTGGTTTTAATTAATCATCTTGGCCTTTTTTTTTTTTTTTTTTTTTTTTTAAATCATCTTCGGTGGAGAGTGGCCATTCCAACCTTTGTCCAAGTACAAGTCCATCTAGTCTACCTGTCTTCTCACTATCAGCCAGCAGCTGGAAGGGAAGGTCTGGGGCCCAGGAGAGAAGAAAGAGTTGGGGCTAGAAAGGTTGGTTTGGTAGGTCTGCAGGGATGAGTTTAGAGCTGTGGGATAGATGAGTGCAGGGCATGGAGGTACACCTATGAAGAGCAGAAAATGGAAGAAGCAGCAAAGAAGGTTGAGAAGTTGCAGCCAGGAGGAGAACCAGGAACATGGCATTTGTTCTGCAGAGTTGGCAACATGGATATATCTGGTAGTTGGTGTTTAAGAGAAAAGTGTCCAGTGAGGGCAGAATGTACCGAGGTGAGGGATCAACAGTGCCGAAGTGGTAAGCGGCAGTGATCTCACACTTCCTTAGAGAAGTCTGATGGTTAAACAGATCAGCAGGTGCTCTCTGCCGCAAGCTCATCATGTATCAGGCACAGGGCCTAACCTTGTACTTGCATTAGTTCACTGGATGCTCTCAGCAACCCTTTGACACAGGGACCATTTCCATCCCCATTTTACATATGAAAAAGCTGAGGCTTAGATTGATGTAACTTGCCCAAGATCACACACCCATGAGTCTTGTTCACTCCTGAGACTGCTCTGAGCCCGTGCTCTTAACCTCTGCTGTAGAAAGCTAGCGTTGGCATAGTGATGTAGAGACGGTGGCAGAATCAAGCAGTTGGGAAGGATTTGGTTTTGCTTTTGGTTTGGTTTTGTTTACCTTTGATTTAGTGAAGGGGCAGCTTGAGATGTTTGTAACCCAAAGGGAAGGGGATTCGATGGAGGGAAGTGAAATTTGAGAGAACAGGTGAGTGCTGGGATGGAGTCGCTCTGGAACAGGAGTGTGGCCTGGCCAGGTGAAGAGACCAGCCTTACAAAGGCAAGGCCTGCTTCCTCCTCCAAGTAGGAAGGAGAAGCAATAGCTGTGGAGATGGGGAAGAAGGTGACCCCGTTCTTCTCAGCAGGATACCAACAAGCTCTTCTAAAACAGTGAGGCAAAGTTGGGAGAATTAGAAATCTTGGAACACTTGCCAGAGAAAACTGTGGGGATGAACAAAAGATGGGCGAAGAGCCCTCCAAGCAGCACAACTCAGGTAAGGTGAACTAGTACAAACATGCAGCCCCTTTTAGGAGGTTGGCAGCTGAGAGGGGCTGTGGAGGAAAAGGTTGGGACAAGGAGGAGAGGGGGTAGAACAATCCATCGGAACAGCACTTTGCCAGGTCCCTCATTACTAATACTAGCTTACCAATTGAAGGCGCCCTTTTAGGGAACCCCAAATGTGCCAGCATCATTAAAGGTTCTCATTCAGTCTAGTACTGCAGGTAGAGCTTCACCCCATTATTTAAAGTTGCAGGAACCCAGGCTGGCAATGGTGAATGAACTTGCTACATTTGGTTTTCTGCAGGTGGAGGGTGGGTTGGAGCCTGGGAAGTGGGCCTCCTGGCTGTGGCCAGAGAAAAATGGACTTCTCTGCTAGAAGGTGGCAGAGGATTCAAAGCAGGGAGGCCTGGCCCCAGCCTGCACCCCTCCACCCACTGGGCAGCACCAGTGGGGAGCTCTGCGAGGGAGGAGCAAGGCTGCTGGAAGCCAGAGCAAGTTTGAGCCTTGGAATGCATCTTCTCTGAGTAGCTGCTCGTGGCTCATAGCAGCCCAGAACAGGTCTGCCTTATGGGGGTAGCTGGCTTCCTGCCTAAAATTGCCGCCGCTACCCCTGTTGGCAGGACAGCCAGCTTCTCTCAGGCACCCCTGCTGCTTACGCACTGCTGCGCCTCTTGGGAGCAGCCACAAACTCTTCTTTTTTTTCCTGGCCAGAAGTGACCATGAAGCCCCTCTCCCTTACTAGAGAGCTTCTCAGAGCGGCAAGTTGAAAAAATAAAAAATTAAAACATCACAATTCAGTTAAATCTTACTCCTTTGAATACACCCAGAGGGTGGAGGCCACTCAGAATTTGTGATCAAGCTCATGTATAGGTCAGGAAATGGAATTTTATCAATTAACAGCTGTGTGTTACAAGGACCAGCAGGGGCTGTGGAGAAGCTTATCTAAGCTCCACCCTCCTCAGCTGTTTGACCTTGAGCAAGCCAAGGTCTCATTTGGGCCTCAGTTTCCTCATCTGTGAAATGGAGATCATAGCCATCTGTTGGTCTTGTGGGAATAATTAAAAGTATACATGGAAACTGGCCTCTTATTACCATCTTATCCTGTCTACACTTCTTTTCTTTTTTTAAAAAAAAAAAATTGTCTCAGCAACTACATAACAGTGAAACAAAAATGTGACAGGAAATAGCTTCTTAAAGCACAGCTCCCCCCAAACCACCACCCCTGCTGTAGTTTCCACAGATCCTGTTGTTTTCTAAAGATGCATCCTAACATGTTTAGCCAGCACCCAGCAGTCTGGGTTCTGCTCAATTTTTTGTGTAGTTCCTCCTATTTCTATATAGTCTTCTACATGGTCATGACCTTGGGAGTACAGTACTCCTGTAGTGACACCACTGGGAATTTGGTCTGTTTCTTGTTTCAGCCACGGTGAAGAATGCAGCTGGGAACATGTCCCCATCCTCATGGAACAGAGTTGGCTGCGGCCCACTGAGGGCTGGATAAGATGAGACCCTGTCTCATTGCGGAGGCTCCCAGACCTGGCTGCTCGTGGGCGGCGCTTTGGCTGCTTGCTCAAAATAGATTCTTGGGCCCTGCGCTTGGATAGTTGAGGTTAATAAGTATAGACTGGGGTTCGGGAATTGCTGTTTTTACAAAGCACCCAGGTGATGTCTGGTTTGGACCCATGCTGTACGCCACCCCAAAATGCAAGTTTAGATTTAAGGTGGGATGGGGAGAGATTAGGAGACTCAGAAATCACTCAGGGTCACCGGTGACTTTTCGAATACCCATTTAACAGATGGGAGAGAGAGAGGCAGGAACATAGAGAGCTGGGTAGCCAGGAGCTCAGAACAAAACCCAGGACCCCTCTTTCTGGCCTCCAATTCCTCCCCATGGTCCTCCCCTACGCCTTCTCCCCCACCCCCGCATACATACCTACCCATCAGATAATTCCTCTTCTTGGGAGTGTAATGTTGTGACTTTAAACACAAAGGAACAATCCCTCCTCCCTTCCTCCCCTCTCCCCCACCAAAAAAAAAAAAAAAAAAAAAAACAAAAAAAAACTACCCCTGATGAGCTGAGACAGAATCTGTTAACAGCTGCGTCAAAAGACCCTGCACAGCTAAAAGCATCCTTTTTGGCTTTGATGTCTTGACAAGATGCTTTCTTTGAAAGCTCTGAGACAGCCCTGTTATTTCCTCTGACAGCCCCTGTGAAAAGCTCTGAGATGAGAAGTGTCGTCCACCAAAGCCAAAAGGTGTGATTCCTTGAGAGCGGGTGGGAGCCCAGTGATGTGCCCAGAGGCCCCGCACCCCTCTGACCTCTGATCCCCGCAGGCCCGGCGCCTTCTGCAGCCTGACTCCTCAGCCCCCCAACCCCCCAGATGCCCGCTGGGGAGGCCAAGATCCAGAAACTCCCTCCTCCTCACAGCCAACGTGAGAAGAGTTGCCAAGGCCTGGCCTGACCCTTCGACCTCTCTTTCCTTCCCCTGTGGGGAAAGGTCAGGAAATGTCACCACCCTGTGCCTGGCAGATGGGCCTGAGGAAGAGGAAGACCCAGGAATGACAGTGGGGAGGTGGTCCCTTGGGGAGGCTGTGTGGTCAGTGGGTGCCACTCACCTGGGGACTTGTTAGGCAGAATCTCAGGTTCTATCCCAGACTCACTGAATCCAGTTTATCAAGACCCCGAGGTGATTTGTCTGCACATTAAAGTTTGGGAAGCAGTGCTTGAAACGCCCCAGCTCTGAAGTCAGAAAACCCAGTTTCGCAGCCCAGCTCTGCCATCCCATGCTGTGTGACCGTGGCCAAGCTCCTTAACCTCTCTGTCCACATAGGGTTTTGGGGAGGGAAACCCTTTGCATTTGGCACATATTAAACTTTCAGTGAACATTACTATCTTTGGACACTCCCCCCTTTTTCTTCCTGGCAGAATCCCACTCTGCCTTTGAAGCCCTGCTTAACCCAGGGAGGCTGTGTAGAGTTGGGCCACGAAAATGGGTTCAGCTTGGACAGACTTTGTTCAAATCTCATTGCTGCCCTGAACTAGCTGTGTGACCTTGTGGAAGGCACTTACCTCCTCTGGCCTTGCTTCCTTCATCTGTACACTGAAGCCAACACCTGCTTTGTCATGGTGGTATTGAGGATTCATCAAGAAAGTCTAGACATTTTCAATTAACAGTAGTTGTTACCATTTTATTTCTAAGAAGAAGAAAGCTATCTGCCCTGTGAAGTCTTTATCCACTCTCCTTCCACTCTGAGGTCCATAAGCTATTTCTCCTTCTTGTCTATGCAACCCCCAAATGCTCTGCTGTCACCTTACAGAGGAGTCCCTGCCCACCCCACTTACAATCACAGGTCTCCCTGCTCCACACCCCGTCTTCTTCCCTGAGTGACTTTTCTCCATAGTTTGTCACCTTCTGCTTGTTTATTCTCATGAATGCTGGCTCCACAACAGCAGGGACTTCTGTCTGTCTGTTCACTGCTTTTTCCTCAGCATCTAGAACCAAGACTTCACGTAGCAGGTGCCGGATCAGTATTTGTCGACGGCATGAATAAATCGCTTTTTGGGCCACTGAGGTGCATTCAGGTGGCAGAGCCTGTCCAGCTGTGACCTCCTTGAGGACAAGAACTGGGATTTCCTCGTCTTTGTACCTCAGTCGGCCACAGGGCTCTGGCCCACACCGGCTCCAGGTTAGCATGCATCTCGTTGAATTGCACTCCCCTCGCCAGAGGGAGGTGACGATGGAGGAGATGCTGAGTGGTGAGGATGACATCCTGCAGAGACGACCAGAAGCCGGTTGCTTATGATTGTCTAAATAGGCTGGCCAGTTGCTTCTGAGTACAAGGCTTTATCATTCTTCATTCATACTTGGAATTTCTTTGTGGTATATAATAAATGCCATGGTAGACAAAAGAAAAATCCAATCAATGCCAAAAACATGCGGAGGAGGCAGATGTCTGTGTTTGATACTCTGGCTTCCTTTCCATGTAGCATGCGTTTGCCACACTCGTCTTAGTGATCCTGCATGGGGTGGGGCACCCAGGCAGAAACGGGCCATATATAGGGAACTGTCGTGAAATGAAGGGAACTTCTTACTTCTCCTCCCCTCCTGGGCACAGAATCCTAAATACAAATGTCACTTTGTCCCAACCCGTTCAGGCAACTCCCTGAGAACACGGAGCGTGTCTGTCTCGCTGCCTTTAGGAGATGGTCTGACAGCTGATCTGAGGCTCCCGGCTGCTGGGCCGCATCACAGCAGGGCGAGAGGCCGCAGCTCGTTGCTCCCTTTAGTGATGAGTTTCCAGGCTGGTTCAGGAGGTGCCGTGCCAGGTCCACACCTGCTGGGAAGCTGGCCCAGGTGAGACCCTCGACCAGGAGCAGTTCTATTGGGGTACTAGCTACCCGCCATGGAAGGGACTGTGATGGAGTTTATTCTTAACATGCCTTTCATTCATTCATTCATTCATTCCTTTCTTCCTTCTTTCTTTCTGCCAACTTTGACCAACATATATCTGAACCTGAAGACTTTGCCCAAAACACTTGAACCCCAATGCCTGTGAGTGCCAGGCCTCGGGGCACCAGTCCTGACCTAACTGATGGCTCACAGACTTTCAGAAAGACAGACACCAACATGCTGCTGCTCCACAGACACTCAGCACCTTGTCATGCCAGTTTAATTCCCCAAAGACAATTCCCCTAGTTGAGATGAGAGATGAACTCTTCAAAGGCCCAGTGTTTTCAGAGCCCCTTCTCTTTCTCTCTCCTCTTCCCTCCCTCCCTCCCTCCCTCCCTCCCTCCCTCTGTCCCTCCCTTCTGTAGTTGGATTCCTGGTTGCCAAATAAGTGTTAGAAGATGCTGTTTATTTGCACCAGAGTTTTTGGAACATTGAGACGCTTCTAGGATCTTTCACATGATGTGACTCATCATTTCTCTGCCTCACGTGTCAACAGATCAACAGATTTGGATAGTTCTAGGTTTAGGGAGGTTCTGTAAGAAAGGTCTCTTCTCCCCTACACCCACTCCTGCCTAGTTTTTCTTTTTAAAATTGTAACTCAAATGCCCCAGGCTCCTTGGCTGGTGGAATCAAATTTAGCCACATTCTGCTGTGTCAATAGTAACCCCTACAGAACTTTAGGACCTCCTTCCCCTTACAGAGCTTCTCCACTCACATAACCTTCCAACACACAGACACACACGCACGCACATGCACACACGTGCACATGCATGATGCACACAAGCACACGCATGCACACACACAATACTGAATATCCACAAGAGATTTCACAGACCTCATCACTCTGAATCAGCTGCAGTTCCCACGAAGCAGCTGCCCTGAGGTTCATTTAGAATTCAACGAAATCTTACAGAAAGCATAGTGTGGGCCAGGTCTTGTTCTAGGTGCTGGGGAAACATCTGTGAAAAGTTTTCTGCCTTTATGAAGCTTATATTCTAGAAAGCTCTGTCCAGTAGCACCTCTTGCAACAACAGAAATATTCTGTGCTCTTTATTAGAATAGCCATCAGCAACGTGGTGGGCCCCGAGCCCTTGAAATGTGGCTAACACAACTGAGGAAATGGATTTTTAATTTTACTTAATTTTAATTAATTGAAATTTAAATAGTCTCAGGTCGCTAGTGGTTACTATATTTTGGCGGCACAGTTCTTGAGGACAAGACAAACAATAAATAAGTGGGCACATCCTCCTGCCTCTCTCCTCCTTTAACCACAAAATTTAGAATTTTAGCGATTGAAAAGTGCTCTGAAGAAAGCAAAGCAGGGTAAGGAAAACTAGACTTATGGGGGAGCATTATTTTAGACAAGGGTGATGCTTGGGAAAGGCCTCTATCTCTGTGTAAGGGTGCCTTTAAATGGAGCCCTGAAAACCGAGGCGCTCTGGGCCTGGAATGTTCTGGCAGAGATCCTGTGATGAAAATGGCACAGCCTGTTCCAGTAGCTAGAGTGTGGCAAGCACGGAGAGAGCAGCAGGAGGTTGGAGAGGGAAGCATGGAACAGAACATGCCAGGTTGTGCAGGCTCTCCTTAAGGGCTGGAGTTCACCCTGACAGGAAGCCAAGAGAGGGCTTCATGTGGAAAAGTGATGTGAACTGACTCCTATTTTTAAACGTCCCTCTGCTGCTCTGGGGAGAAAGGAAGCAGAGATGAGTGCAAATCCAACAGGAGTTCAGGGGGAACATGATGGAGTCTTGAACAAGCGAGAAAGAGCTTGGGGCGTGTTGGGAGTGAGAATTGGCTGATGCTAGATGTGTTTTTTTGTTTTTTGTTTTAATAGAAATGTTTTATTTTTAAAGAAACTTTAGATTACATAAATGTTACATTGAAAATATAGGGGGATTCCCATACTCCCACTCTCCCTCCCACATTTTTCCCCATTAACAACGTCTTTCATTGGCGTGGTAAATTTGTTACAATTGACGAACACATATTGAAGCATTGCTACTAACCATTGTCTACAGTTCACATTATAGTTTACACTTTGCACCACACATTATTATAAGTTTTGACAAAATGTATAATGGCTTGTATTCATCATTGTAATGTCATGCTGAACGATTCCAGTGTCCCAAAAATGCCCCATGTTATACCTATTCTTCCTTCTCCCTCTCCTCAGAATCTCTGGTGATCACTGCCTTTATATCAATGTTACAAGTTCTTCCATTGCTAGACTAGTAAGTCTACTTTAGTCTGTAGTTGCATTTCTCCCTTATGTTTGTTCATTCCTTAATCTTGAGGATTTTGAGGTGGTGATGCCCACTCTGTTTCTGATTGAAAGGGGGCTCAGATCCCATGGGGCAGATGGGTGGGACTGTCTTGCTTGCAGTTGTAGATGCTCTCTGTTTCTTGGGATTGGCATTGTTCATCATCATCCTTTTGTTAGTTGTCCTGAGAGGGTTCAATGAACTAGAAAGTAGGTGTTGCAACTCTACTGAGATTCAGGGCTCAACTGGCACATGAACAGCCTGAAGATTTAAGTCTCTGGGATATATATTTAATGAGTATAATGTTAATTATAGGTTCAAATAAAAGGGGCAGAAGAGCCATGTGTAGGGAAATTATAAATGAGTCTAACTCTGTTACATATTCCAAGGTAAGTATATATTCCAAGGTAAGGCCCACTGTCAGGGTGCTGAATTCCTGAGATTGCCCTGTATATAGTGTCTAGATGTCCTCTAGAGCCCTCAGGAGCCCCGCTGCTTGAGGCTCTGTTTATTGTGACAGTCAATGAAATCCTCCTGAGACATGCATAAGTGTAACCCCTGGAATGACCTCCCAACTCACTTTGCAATCTCTTAGCCATGAAAACTCTATTGTATTTAATATTTACCCTTTCTGGTCAAGGTCTTTTTCTAAATGCATCACTGGTTGGTGCTTGGTAATAATCCCTTGGTGCCAGGGAGGCTCATCCCCAGGAGTCATGTCCCACGCTAGGGGGAAGATGCTGAGTTTGACTTAGAGAGAGGCCACATTTGAGCAACAATGTTTTGAAGATAAAGTGAACAGGATTGCCGATGGATTCCTTGTGTGGGGTGAGGCCAAGAGTTTTTTGACCTGAGTAGGAAATATTGGCACTATTGACAGAAATGAAGAAGGCTGCAGAGGTGGAGCATTTTGAGGGTAAAATCAAAAGTCTGAAGTTTAGTGGGGAGACAGAAGCGACATCAATTTGGGCATGGTCAGCTAAAAGCCACACTTCCCTGCCTGCTTTGCCCTATGCACACCCCCTCCTCATCTGTACCCCTGAGGGACTCTCAACCCACCGTGGAGGAGTTTCCCAGCATGAAAATGCCAGCGCTCTACCCCAGAGGGGCCCAGGTTTCTTCGTTTCCTAGAGCTGCTGTAACACAGTTCCACACACCAAAAGGCTCAAACAATACAAATTATTGTCTCCTAGCTTTTGGTGGCTTGATGGCAGTCCTTGGTTCAGTCTCTGCCTCAGTTGTCACTTGGCGCTCTGCCCTGTGTCTATGTCTGTATCCAATCCTCCGCTTCTTATAAGGACACCTGTATACTGGATTAAGGACTCACCCTACTCCTGTTTCACTTCCTGTCAATTAATCACATCTTCAAAGATATTTCCAAATAGAATCACAGTCATGGGACCAGAGATGAAGACTTAAACATATCTTTTCGGGGGACACAGCACGACCTACAGCACCTGCCCTGGGCAGGTGGTCACTTGAGCCCAAAAGCAGGTGTGATGGGCCCAGAGCTCCATAAAGTTGCTCATGAACATAAGTCCTTCACTTCTGCCCTTATGCGCTGTCTTCAGTGGGCCTTGAACCCTGGCCAAGGGAGGGACAGGTGGTGATTGTCATCTCCTCCATTCCCCTGCCCCCTTGGATCACAGGTGTCCTTGTTTCACAGCATTGCCCCTTCCACCTTTAGCCACACAATAAGGGGCTCTCCTGTCATCAGGTTCAAAATGGCGCAGCCCCTTAAAAAGCAATGTTAAATCGTTGTACAGTCCCCCCACGTGTTAACATTTCACATTTATTTTTATCATAATGTGTAACATAATTGTATAACAAAAATGTCTACAATAAATCTTTTAGTATTTGTTAAAAAAAAAAAAAAAAAAGCCTAGCCCATCCATTCCCCAATTTCCCCAATCTGAGCTTTGCTACACATTCTGCCTCCTAATCAAGTTGGTCCTGTCCTCCCAACTTAATATTGCTTTAATGCAATTCCAATCAAAATTCTAAGCATTTTATTTTACAGATGATTCTGAGGTTGGTTTGTAAGAATCAGTCATAAAAATAACCAAGGAATGTTTTGCAAAAGAAGAATACTGAGAATGAACTCACTCTACCAGATAGTAAAGCTACCAAAACTTAAAAAGCAAGGGTCAACAGAGATCAGAGGCACAGATTAGGTAACCCAGAAACAACCCTAGTACATGTAGAATGTAGTGGATGATAAAGGTGGTTTCACAAATTCATGAGAAAAGAAAGATAACACAATACATGCCGCTGAGATCACTCGTAACTGCCAAGGCAAATGATGAGTGCTGTGTCTTACAATTTAACCCAATTCCAGGTGAGTTAAAGGTGAAAAATAATAATAATAAAGCTAAAACACTCTAAGAAAACATAAGTTAACACATCTCAACTATCGAGACAGGGAATCACTTTCTAAATATAAAACCAATGAAAGAAGCCATAAGAGAAAATAATTTGTTACCTAAAAAGTAAAACTTCTATGTGTTAAAAGATAGAAGCAACACCATATGCAAAACTAAAAGGTATTGGTGATGGTAACACAATATTGTGAATATAATTAATACCTCTGAATTGTATACTTGAAAGTGGTTGTTAAAATGGGAAATTTTGAGTTGTATAAATGTTACTACAATAAAAAGTTAAAAAAAAAATAAAAAAAAAAACCTAAAAGGTAAATGATAGACTGGAGAAATTTCACAGCAAATATAGTAAAGTATTAGTATTCTTTTTTATTAAGTTACTTATATACATTCCATGTCCACCAAACATAAAAGTATTATATTCTTAACATATAAAGAACACTTGTAAATTAGTAATAAAAGTATTGAACACTACAATATAAAAATGGCATGAAAATATAAATGGCAAATAAGTCTTAGAAAAAATTCAACCTTATTAGCCATCAAGAAATACATATTAAAAGTTTTCCCCTGTCCAATCCACAAGATTCTTTTAATGATAGTATTCATTGGGCTGAGTGTAATAGTCTTACACTGCCAGGGGAAATGCCAGTTGACACAATTGACCATATGAGTCAGGAGACTTTTAAATGTTGATAGCCTTTGACCCAGTGCTTCTACTTCTAGACATCCATCCTAAGGTGATAAGGACTAAGATGTGTGTCTGTGTATATATGTATATACAAGTGTGTACATACACAGTACAAGAATGTTGATAGAAGCCAAGTGTTGGGAATAACTTGAATGCCCAACAAAATTGAACACTTAAGTGCATTATGGTACATCCCTGCCATGGGACATTATGCAGCCATTTTTAAAATCACTATTTTAATGGATAGTTCTGGAAATAGGGAACTGTTCAAGTGAAATGAACTAGCTACAAAACTACACACACAATGTAGACCAACTTTATGTGTATGTGCATAATAAAATATAGTCACACAGACAAAAGTCTGAAAAGGAATACATAAAATATTAGGAATAATTCTTTTTTCTTTCCTTCACCCTTTTCTGCATTTTCTAAATTTTCTATAGTGATTTTACTTTTATAATAAGAAACAAGACTTTCATCTATATTTTCTAACTGCCTGTATAAATTCCAGTTGCTGGCCCCAGAGAAGCTTCTTGCTTTTGATGTACACCTAAATAAAATTAAAAGCAGCTTACAAAGCCCAGCAACATTTCTTCTCCAGCGTTCCCTCCACCATCCCACCCACCACTTCAAAAGATCTCAGTACCTTTGTTCCTTTTCTGAATCCCCTCGTCTCTAACTGTGAAACGGTGACCGGCATCCTGGTTTGCTTGCTTTGGGCCTGATTCCAGTCTCCTTCCCAGAGAATGAGATCTTTCATTTTTACAGGAACCCACTCTCACGCAATCTGTGCTTACCTCCGTGTTTGCCTCGGGTGCCGATTGGAATGGGTCACAGGAACAACTCTGCACGAAATGCTCATTTCCTTTTGCGCTGGGAAGAGACACTGACCCTGTCTTTGTTCTCGTTCCACAGATATGATGCTGCCTGATGTGTTTAGTGATTGGAGCAATTACAGTTTTCTGTGCTGAAATCAGTCTGAAATTTTAAACATTGGACTTCAGCATTCAAGGAAAGCCAAAGCCATCTGAGGCAAGTAATAAAGCCAAAAGCCTTTAATCGTTTTTGTTCTTACAATCTCACTACCCTGTCCCCCAAAAATAAGCCATTGCACCGGACGGGCAGCATGGCAAGCAGACGAAAATCGACTACTCCATGCATGGTTCGGACATCCCAAGTAGTGGAACAGGATGTGCCCGAGGAGGCGGACAGGGCCAAAGAGAAAGCAGTTGGCACACCACAGCCCGACGTGATCAGGGATGGTTGGTCAGCAGAACCCGAAAATCCTTCCAAAGAAAATGAAGTGATCGAGGTGAAACCTGCAGGGGAAAACCAATCCAAAAAACTGCAAGGCGGTTACGAATGCAAATACTGCCCCTACTCCACGCAGAACCTGAACGAGTTCACGGAGCACGTCGACCTGCAGCACCCCAACGTGATTCTCAACCCCCTCTACGTGTGCGCCGAATGTAACTTCACGACCAAAAAGTATGACTCCTTGTCCGACCACAACACCAAGTTCCACCCGGGGGAGACAAACTTCAAGCTGAAGTTAATCAAACGCAATAATCAAACCGTTTTAGAGCAGTCCATTGAAGCCAGCAACCACGTCATTTCCATCGCCAACAGCGGCCCCGGAAGCGGTGCCACCGATCCTGGGATCTCAGTGATTAAAACCCCCATCATGAAGCCAGGGAAACCAAAAGCTGATGCCAAGAAGGCGCCCAAGAAGGCTGAGGATGCCGCCTCCGAGAACCACGTGGCAGGGACTGCCCGCCTGGTGACCGATGCAGCTGAGATTCTCTCCCGACTCGGTGGCGTGGAGCTCCTCCAGGACACACTGGGGCACGTCATGCCTTCTGTACAGCTCCCACCAAATATCAACCTTGTCCCCAAGGTCCCTGTCCCGCTGAATACGACCAAATACAACTCTGCCCTGGACACGAATGCCACCATGATCAACTCCTTCAACAAGTTCCCTTACCCGACCCAGGCTGAGCTGTCTTGGCTGACAGCTGCCTCCAAACACCCAGAGGAGCACATCAGGATCTGGTTTGCCACCCAGCGCCTAAAACACGGCATCAGCTGGTCCCCAGAGGAGGTGGAGGAGGCCCGGAAGAAGATGTTTAATGGCACCATCCAGTCGGTGCCCCAGACGATCACTGTGCTGCCCGCCCAGCTGGCCCCCACAAAGATAGCGCAGCCCATCCTCCAGACAGCTCTTCCGTGCCAGATCCTTGGCCAGACCAGCCTGGTGCTGACCCAGGTGACGAGCGGGTCGACGACCGTCTCCCCCATCACCCTCGCTGTGGCCGGAGTGACCAACCACGGCCAGAAGAGACCTTTGGTGACCCCCCAAGCTGCCCCTGAGCCCAAGCGTCCTCATGTCGCCCAAGTGCCAGAGCCTCCACCCAAGGCGGCCAATCCCACACTGACCCCGGCCAGCGACCGCAAGAAGACAAAGGAGCAGATAGCGCATCTCAAGGCGAGCTTTCTCCAGAGCCAGTTCCCCGACGATGTCGAGGTCTACCGACTCATCGAGGCGACCGGCCTGGCCAGGAGCGAGATCAAGAAGTGGTTTAGCGACCACCGGTATCGGTGTCAAAGGGGCATCGTGCACATCACCAGCGAATCCCTTGCCAAAGACCAGCTGGCCATCGCGGCCTCCCGACACGGCCGCACGTACCACGCATACCCAGACTTCACCCCGCAGAAGTTCAAAGAAAAAACACAAGGTCAGGTCAAAATCCTGGAAGACAGCTTCCTGAAAAGCTCTTTTCCAACCCAAGCAGAACTGGATCGGCTGAGGGCGGAGACCAAGCTGAGCAGGAGAGAGGTCGATTCCTGGTTCTCGGAGAGGCGGAAGCTTCGGGACAGCATGGAGCAAGCTGTCTTGGATTCCATGGGGTCTGGCAAAAAGGGCCAAGATGTGGCAGCCCCCAACGGTGCTCTCTCTCGACTCGACCAGCTCTCTAGTGCCCAGCTAGCCAGTCCTCTGCCCAGCCCCTCACCAGCAATTGCAAAAAGTCAAGAGCAGGTTCACCTCCTGAGGAGCACGTTTGCAAGAACCCAGTGGCCCACCCCCCAGGAGTATGACCAGTTAGCGGCCAAGACCAGCCTGGTCCGAACTGAAATTGTGCGTTGGTTCAAGGAGAACAGGTGCTTGTTAAAAACTGGAGCCGTAAAGTGGATGGAGCGGTACCAGCCCCAACACAGAGCGGATGACCGCGGCTACGACGTCGCGTCAAGCAAGGCAACAGGACCCATGGCCGAGAGCCCAAAGAACGGGAGTGAGGTGGTTCAGCAACATCACAGGGACCCCACAAAGCTCTGCGAAGAGGACTTGGAGAAGCTGGGGCCCGGGGTGAAAGCAGGCGGTGAGCAAGCAAAAGACCGTTTGCCAGCAAAGCCCGCCGAGGCCACCTCGGACAGGTCAGAGGGCAACAGCCGGGATGGCCAGGGCGGCGGCGAGAACGGGGAGTCGGGCGTTGTGGACTGGGTGGAGGTGACGGTTGGAGAGGAGGACACCATCTCAGACAGGTCGGATAGCTGGAGTCAGACGGCACCAGAAGGCCCCGCAGAACTGGCCGACTCCGACTCTGAGGGTGTCGCTGCCGACGCCAGCCAGGCCTAGACAGGTAATTCCCCCGTTCTCTCCAGGCAAGGGGGGAGGTGGCTGGGGCGAGCTCTTTTTATTGCCTGGATAAATACGAGTTGCCGGGTAGGAGATGTTGACACCGATGATGGGACCTTTTTAAAGGTTATCTTAGAAAGGAATTAAAATCGGGGCTGGTTGGTTTTGTGTCCTTGCTGGCAAGGCGGGACTTGTTTGGCCACCACCCTCAGGGGCCGGTTCGTTGCTAAATTGTAAGACCAGCACGTCCTCTGCATGTCTGGGGTTGGCTGCTGTCAGAGCAAATGTGGAGTGGGTGTGTCTTTTCTTTTTCTTTTCCGTTTCAGCATTTTTTAAGTATCCAAGTTTACTGAAAGAGGTTTGCCGTTGTTTCTTCTAACTGGAAAGCCCCAGCCGTGGCTAAGGAAGGTGCGCTGTGCGTCTCATTAAGAAGCCAGGCCCAGAGCGCCTGGTGACAGGCCTGTGGAGCCCCCAAAACTGGGGTAGGGAGGTTGCCATGGTTACTGACAGCCACGTCATCCACAGAACAGGGCTTGCCACGGAAGCCCTGGCTGTCTGTGCTTCACAAGAGATGGTGCAAACCAGGGCCCAAGGCACAGCAGCGTGTTTGGGGGTGAGTTTAGAAGGGAGTGGGGGCACACAGAGGTTGCAAGAGAGAGAGAAAGAGAGAGCTCCACCTTTGCCGAAGCTGAAATATCACAAGGACAGCTTGGAATAAGGAGGGAGATGTTCAGTTTGCCCAGGTTGGCGTCTCCAGAGATCCCTTAAAAAGAAACAGGAAGGGGCCTCCCGTGTCATCTTTGAAAATAATGAAATAAAGGTAAGAACCTCCGGAATGATTTATAAGGTCCCAGAGGGAGCCCTGGAAATGATCGTGCCTCTCCATTAATGAACTCGGACAACTCTGGCTGCCCGTGCCACTCGTTAATTCATTTATTCAGTGATAAAAAAGAGGCACAGGGCAAATAGACAAAAAGCTTCTAGAAACCTGGTTTTAGGCAGCTCCGTGGGCTGTGAAAAGAGCAACGTAAGGCACAGTTTCATGCTGTCAGGTCTTCCTTCTCCTCCCACTGTTCAGCCGGGACAGCTAAGGGGCTATGGGTGAGACTGCACCCAGGGAGAGGGGCTGCAGGCGGGAGTGGGGCTGGAAGCGTGCGAGGTCACCAGAGCGCCGAGCATCCACCTCCACCCGGCTGCCCCACGCTTCTGCCTCCCGCCAGCAGCGATCCTAACTGCCTTCGTAAAAGACCTGCGCGGGCTCGCCCGCCTTTCCCCGCTGAGACAAGGGAGTGGCTTTTCTTGTCCAGTCAGCTTCTGCCTGAATGCTCCCCGACTGCCTCGACCTTTTCCAATTGGTGACATAAGTCTAAAGTGCTTGCTTTCCCCTCCCACCCCAGAGTAGACAAGAGGTTCTGTTCGATTCAGCCATCAGTATCGAGCAGCTGCTCTGCTGCAGTCTCCACGCCGGGCACTAGCGATAACGCCAGGAGCGAGGCTCGAGGCAGAGGCCGTGGGCCCCGTTCCCATGGAGTTCGCTGTCAGGCCGCAGAGAGAGGAAATTGCACTTCCCTTCACACACCGGCGGACGCGTGGTGTGATGAAGGAGCACACAGAGGAGGGACCTCCAGCCCGGGCTGGGGGATCCGGGGAGGCTTCCTGGAGGAAGGGACTTCTGGTTCAAAGCCTAGCTGATGGGAACGAGCTAGCCAGGCACAGAGATAAGGAAAAGAGCAGTTCAGAAGGAGGAAACATCATAGGCAAGAGACGAGAGAAGGGACAGCACAGGTGAAGAACTAGAGCAGCCTTGGCATGACTATAGAGGAGAGTTTGGGGTTCAGTAAATGATGACAAGAGGCCAACGGAAAGAAAGCCTGGTGTTTTCCACAGCAAGCAAAAGCTGACTGAATTTGAGAATAAGGATGCTAAGGGTCCCCGTATCCCACAGTGGGCTCACAAGCACTTTGGAATCCCCATCCCTGAGTGGGGGGTTGTCTGGGAGCGGCAGCTCCCCAGAGGCCCTGAGGCCACCTGTCACCAGTCTGTCCACCTCTTAAATGAACCTTTCAATTTAGAGGGAAAAAGTCTTTCCAGATTTCTTCACAGCTTTTATGAACCAAACACAGGGATGGGTCCCTTGAAATTCACAAATATTCAGTGGTGCTTTTATTTAAACATATATTTATTTAGGAACCTGCGCTTGAGTCAAGTTGTTGCACATATAATCTGAAAATAATTCCTGGTTTTGAGTTCATAAAAGGTGTTAGGTGATGCCTGTGAGAGAAGGAGGAAGAGGGAACTTTGGGTGTTCTTTCTCCTGTAGGAATAAAGCATGTCCCGTGAGCCACCCCTCTGCTATAAGCTTCGCAAAGCTCATGACAGCATCTGGGTCGGTCCAGGCTCACCTCAGCCCTGAGGCTAGACACAAAGAGAAGGCATCTTTCCCCACCTTTGAATCCTGTTGTCTTAATTCTGTCTCTGGGTCCAAACAATTATTGAGCCATCTCATTGAGACCTGCCCTCGTAAAAGGCTGAAAAAGTAAATGCCTTCTCTCCTAAAAATGAGTCGAAATAGTTAAGCAAGACTTTGCCAGGCATCTGCCTTGATGTTTGGCCAGGTGGAACATGCCAGCACTGCTGCTAGTACGAGTTGCCATTGGTCGGTATGTGCCATGTGCTCAACATTATCCTAAGCACATCCATTAGATCATTTAAAGTTTAGGACAGCCCAATGAGGTAGGTACGGCTTTCCCACATGGGAGGTGAGTGCCCAAAGGCCTGAGCCACAGCCACTCCCCACAGGCTGCGGTGTCTGCTAGCTTGTGGTGCAGCGTCTAGCTCGTTGCAGCGGGTGCAGCATCTGCTTGTCTTCCTTAGGAGGCACTGGGACCTGAACCTGGGACCTCCCATGTGGTAGGCAGGCACCCAACTGGTTGAGCCACATCCACTTCCCTCTAATGAAGTTTTTTTGTTTTTTTTTTTACCAGGAGGTCCCAGGGATCGAACCCGGGTCCCTCCATATGGGAGACAGACGCCCAACCATTTGAGCCACATCCGTCCCCCTCTAATGAAGTTTTTTTTTGTTTGTTTGTTTGTTTTTTTAAAGATTTTATTTATTTATTCATTTATCCCCCCCTTGCTGCTTGTGCTTGCTGGGTCAGCTAACCACGCCGTGCAGGCGGGCCTGCCTTCACCAGGAGGCCCCGGGAACCGAACCCGGGGCCTCCCATATGGTAAACGGGAGCCCTACTGATTGAGCCACAGCCGCTTCCCTCTAATGAAGTTTTAATCAAACATTCTCCCATAAAAAGGATACCTTGCCACACTGGCAAGGTTTTTGAAGGAAAGGTCCATGAAGCTGTGAGAGTATAGAATAGGGGTGAGGGAAGGCTTCTCTGAAGAGGTCATGCATGAATTGAGAGCCAAAGGGTAAGTGGGAGCCAACTGGGCAAAGAGGAGAGGATGGGCATTTGAGGCAGAAGAAGCAACATGTGCAAAGGCCCTGCCCAGAGAGAGTGTGGCACTTTAGGGGAGTGATAAGGTGGTCATTGTGGGTGTGACTCGCCTGAGTTCACACTTCTCAGGAGTGCAGTGGTTAAAAGAGTATTAGGTGGTCTCACACATCATCAAATTTTCCCGTGAATTTCCTCCAACTGACTAATAAAGTAGACCACACATGTTTCTGCATGTATAATCCTGTAGAGAAAATTTGAGACCCTCTGAGCTCAAGGAAGAAACAAAAGGAATATCAACTTGCAGATGTCTGGGCATTCATTCAGACCTTTCTGCCCTACTGGTAAATGGAGGATAGATGGTGGAAAATTCTAGAGTGTTCACATGCATAAACATTTTCCTTGTATTTGCTCTTGTATTAGTATGTTTCTATCATCTCAATACTTGCTAATAGAGTTGTCCATTGTTGTCAGCATTAAGTGAGATAGTATAAGTGAGTGCCGCTAGAACAGGGCCTGGCATGAGCATCAGCACCTGCTCAAGGTTGGCTCTTTCTGTTGGGACTGACCACCACACCCCAAAATGACTTGTCCATGTCCTAACCCCCAGGGTCTGGGAATGTGACCTTATTTGGGAAAAGAATCTTTGCAGATATAATTGGGCTAAGGCTCTTGAGATACGGAAATCCTGGATCTAGGTGGACTCTAAATCCAAAGACAAGTGTCCTTATAAGAGAGAGAAGAGAAGGCGAGGCAGAGATGGAGGCAGAGATTGCAGTGATGCGGGCACGAGCCGAGGAGCTCCTGGGGCTCCAGAAGCTGGAAGAGGCAGTGAAGCTTTCTTCCCAGAGCCTTCAGAAGGAGCGAGGCCCTGCTGACTTCTAGCCTCCAGAACCGCGAGAGAATCCATTTCTGTTCCCACCAATTTGGTGGCCATTTGTCACAGCAGTGCTGGGAAACTCATACTGGGCCCCTCTTGTCCCCTGCGTAGTAACCGCATCTCACGGGGTATACCCACGTCGAAGGGGTGGCGACGAAGGGTGGCATGTGCTGAGCACGTACTGTACTAGGCAACTTAGCACATGTAAATTCATTTATTCGTCACCACAATGCTCCGAAGTAGACGTTTTCTTCATTTTATGACTGAGAACAGTGAGGCACAATCACTCAGCTAGAAAGTGGTGGGGCTGGGATTCAATCCCAAAGCCACACACGGGACCACGTTGGGGGTCTCCCTGCTGAGCTGAAGTGGCATCCCATTTGCTCAAATTCTGCTGTCCTCCCCTGGATCCTATCCTTTGATGGAAAAAGGGCCAGAGGACCCGACATCCTGTGGCGTCTACTGCCTATAAGCTGTCCTGCGAGCAGCCTGGGTGAGATTAACCCTGCCTGGAGGTCTCAGAAATTGCCCCAATTCCAGGTGCTCCCAAAACAATTCCAGGAACAGAGGATTTTGGTTGGATATGCCAGAGCTGACCAAGACCCGGGGCGGGAACGGTTTGGGATTCATTCATAAGAGGGGCTCCTCCTTCTCCCCCCACCCCCCACCCCCGAAACTGGAAACTGCTTAGTCCTTCTCCCTGCTGCCACATTTTCCCTTTCTCGTTTCTAATTAAAATCAGACCATGCCTCCCCAAAAAAGGAAATGGAAGCTTGACAAAATCATCCCCTAAATCAGGTCAATCTCCCCTATTCTCTTGACAGAAAAGTTACTGAGCAATAAGAAATCACTATCAAGATTTTCTTTCTCATGAAATACAGTGTCATTCTCTCCCGTGTACCCAGTGCCTTAGGGAAAGTCCTGTGGGGGAAATTAAGGAGAAAAAGAAAGCCTGCTAAGAAGTTCGCACATGGGAAAAGAATTCTAATTGTTCCTGTTTCCCCAAAGGGTAGAGGAACAGGGAAGCAGATTTTGATCCAATTAGCCATCCTTTATATCATTCCCAGTTGTCCCTCCCGCTATGGGCGGCAGTGGGCTCCCTGTCCTGGGGAGGCTTCAGTTGCTCAGCCCTGGAGATGGGCCACAGGACCTTGACGCTTCCTTCCGAACCCGAGATTTGGTCTCTGTGACGAGGCGATCTCTGCCATGGCCAGGTGGTGGGACTCTGGGTGGAAGCCCAGGGGCATTTGTGAGGGGCCACACAGTCAGAAAAATCTCACTGAAATGTAGACTTGGCTGCCCAACTCGTGCAACCAGCCACCTCTCCAGACAGCGTCCATTCAGCAGACACTCGTGGACTATCCTGTGTGGGGTGGCGGGGTCAGCATCGAGCACTATGGGCCTTGTCCTCACGGACCTTACCACAAAGGACCACTAATTCGGCAGTTTCCAGACAGTGTGAGAACAGCTGTGCTGGAAGCACCCCGAGGAGATGCGGAGGCCTTCTGGAGGAGGGAGGGTAAAGCTGGGACCCCCTGCCCACGGGGAGGTGCCTGGGCGGGAGCTGTGTCCCTGAAGGAGCAACATGCCTGCGAGCAGCTCAGCCAACGATGGTGGAGTAGGCCTTGGGGAGAAAGGGCCACCAAAGGCCAGAACTGGAGGCTTTGAGCAGAAAGACTGGAACGGTCCCTTTGAAGTGGGCGAGGACGGCCTCAGGCCAGCGGTGCCTGGGCCTGGGCTGCTAGCCTGGGTTTTATGGCCTGCCTGCACCTGAGAAAAATCCAGGGGAGAACACGCATTAGTGTCTTGTCCCTTCGGTGCTGCTTCCTTAATGGAGCATCCTTTTGTTGGGGTAAGAATTCAGATGTCCCTGTGGCACCTCCTTCCAGACTTCATTCCCACCCAGCTGGCTCCTGGCTTGGGCTGCGAACAGACACCCCCTGGCGCGGGATCAGACCCCTGCCTTCCACTCCCAGTGTCCTCCCAGCCCCTGCAGGTGAGGCTGCCCAGCTCCCCAGCCTGTTGCAGCCCACTGCTGCCCACCCTGGGAAAGGCCAGGGGATGGCTCCAGTTGCTTCCCAGTGGTGCTTGCAGGGCCCCGGCCATCCTCAGGCGTCTGAGATCTCTACAAAGGGAAAACAAAAAACAAAAAAAACTGACATCTCCCCTTCTCTAGGTCACTCTGTTGACCTCGCAATCCTTTTTTTTTTTTTTTTAAGGGCCTTATTCAGCACTTTTTCTTTATTAATTCATAGGGTTGGAGGATTATGAATGTTTGTGTCCATAAGAAGTTACACAAAGAATCATAAAAACACACTACTAGATGGAGAGCCACCTTAATATTGAGATTTGTCCCCAAAATGAGTGTTTGCCAATCACTGAAGAGGCATTTCTGGTTGGTTTATAGTATGAGAGAGTGGGAGGGAGGGAAGGAGGAAGAGAGAGAGAGGGAGAATCTATTCCCACACAGGTGAGTTTGCTCACACCTAAGACCCTATTTTTCTACCTGGCCTTCCTCAAGGAAAAATGAAGCACCGCACCATGGACTGAGCACACGGCATGTTTGCCCCCCTCATCTGGAACCCCCCCCCCAGGGGCTCCTGTATTATTGAAGTGTGGCTCAGCGAGGTCAAGTCCCTGAGCCAGGGCACATAGCACGCAAGTAGAAGACCTGGGATCCCATATTTCCCCAACTCCACGGCCACGGCTGTTTCCACTACGCCCCACTGTGGCAAATACCCATGGCACTGCACCAAGACCTGGCTTTCTTCAGCGTGGTTGAGAGAAGGAAGAACAGTAGCTGACTGCCTTCCTAGGACCTTGTTTCCTAGGAACTTGAGAACTGTTCAGGTGGAAATCCAACCTGAAATCCCAAGGCAGCCTCCTTTCCAAAGGCAGGGACAAGCCTGTTTGCTGGAGGAGACCCATTCCTTGGGGAGCACAGGAAGTGGCTGGCTGTGGTCTCCTGTGCCACTGAGAGAGAGCATGGCCCTTGCTGGGTGCCTGGAAGCAGACATGCCCTCCCCTGTTGCCAGGTGGCTCTGTGCCTAAGACAAAGTGCCCTGGAGCCAGACAGCTGCGGGGAGGAGCCCCCAAGCCAGGCGGGGCAGTCGGCCTGGCCGTGTGGGACCCAGGCTATGCCACCGCCTCCTTGCGTGACATGAAGCAGGTCATTTAATCCCTTTAAGCTGCAGTTTCTCCTGGAAAGAGGCATACCAGTCGCCCCCTCCCAGGGGTCATCCATTTCATCGCTGAGCCTCAGGCCTAGTGTGACGTAGGTGAGAGCTGCTATCACTGTTATTTCCATCATGATCATTACTGGTTTTGACCTTGCTGCCGATCAGTCATGTGACCTGGGGCAATGCTTTCCATTTTTTTCCTTGTGAAATGAGTGATGCTGGCAACCTCACCTCTCAGGGTCCCTGTAGCTCTTACACCTTGGATTTTTACTGGATGGAGGGGCGGGCACCCTGGAATCTGTTTGCAGCCACCGACGCTTCTTTTATAAATTGGTTGCTTAACTCTAATACTCAGTCTTACTCCCAGGAGTTTCTAGAGAAAGCAGGCATGTGTGATATCCAGACATCAGAAATAAGTTACAAATAGAGATGATCTGTTGATGCCCGTGGCTGCGAACCCAAGTTTTCTTGCTCTTGCTGCCCTGAACAGGAAAATACCTCTCAGGGCCTTTCTCGGCCATAGAAGTGGTCAGGCAGGAACACAGCCTTGCCAGGAAAGAGGCAAAGAAGTGGGCTCAGGAGTTTCCAGATTTGATCAACCCAAGCCCATCACAGGGTGCTGCCACGGCCTTCACAGCTCTGAGCCCTCCCCTTGGATTTCTTTCCCAGCATCTCCGGATCCCGGCAGCCCATAAAAGTAATTAGAGAGGTCTTTGGACTATTTTCATTACTTCACAGTATGTCAGAATTAAATACTTCTCCATACTGACTCTTAATGAATACTGTTTTGTTTGTTAAAAGAACATCGAATCTAGAGTTGGGCTTGCCAAGGTTTGAATCCTGGCTCTGCCACTTACTAGCTCTGTGATCTTGAGTAGATTATTTAGCCTTTCTGCCTCAATTTCCCAAGCTGTAAAACAGGGATGATAACCGTATCTATACTCTCAAGGTTGATATAAATATTAAATTAAAATTTACTTCTCGGGAAGCGGCTGTGGCTCAGTCGGTGGGGCTCCCGTTTACCATGTGGGAGACCCCAGGTTCGGTTCCCGGGGCCTCCTGGTGAGGGCGGGCACGCCCGCGCGGCGTGGTTGGCTGACCCGGCGAGCACAGGCAGCAAGGGGGGGGGATGAATGAATAAAGAAATAAAATAAAAAATAAAAATATATATATATATACTTCTGGGAAACAGATGTGGCTCAAGAGGTTCGGCGTCCGTCTACCATATGGAGAGACTGGGGTTCGATCCCCGGTACCTCCCGGTAAAAAAAAAAATATATATATATATATATATACACTTCAAGTGTCTTATCTTACTGTTGCTATTATTACACATATCCTACCATGTTTGGGTAAGGCTCCATTTAACAAAATAAAAATAACAAAAGCATGTACAGCACTCACCATGCACCAGGCATAATCCTAACACAGCTCGCTTACTCTTCACAAGTCCATGGGCGGATGCTCTTACCAGCCCCATTTGGCAGAAGCAAAGCTAAGCCCTAGAGAGAGTAAGCCCATCAGTGGGCTAGTGGGGTCCCCAATCCAGGCTTGTCTGATGGCAGTCCCTGGTAGGAGCCACTGTGAGCGGTGGTCCCTCCAGGAATAATCAAAGGGTCTTTTACTGATGAAAAAAAAGTACAGTCCACCCCTTTAACTTGCCCAAAAAGTCATAGTTTTCAAAGGCCTAGTTTTGGAGGTGCTTCCAGTAATGGCAGACGGGGCTCAGGAAGCAGACTTTTAAAACAGAGTCCAAACTTGAAGGGTGTTTGTCTCTCCTCTCACCCCAGATGGCTTTGGAAAGCCCCCCCCCCAGCAGAGCAGGAAGAGGCAACCACTGAGGCCTCCCGCCCCGGGGCATGCTGGTCATCTCCCTGACATCTTCTCTCTGGTTTTGTGTTCTCCTTCCAGGGGAGTCCCTCAGAACCAACGTGCTGATAAAGGGAACGCTCTGCCTTTGAAGAAAGAAGAGAACTTCCCTCTCCCACCGTGGGGCACCTTCACCACTGACTCCCAGTGGAACTGCTTATTAGCTCGCGTGTGCCCAGAGGGTGCAGGAGCCCCTGCTGCTTTTGCACTCACCTCCCAGAGGCTTGGTGGGAATCGTTCATGGTGCCCAAGTCCAGCTACTGCACTTGCAGTGGGTCCCTGTAAATAGTTTGCGCCTCTGCCCTGGCTCCCACCTCTTGGGATACTGGAACCGATTTGTATAATGTGGAATTTGCTACCTTTTTAATCAAGGGCAACTTACTTTTCCAGCACTACCATCATAAGGTTTTTCCCCAGGACAGGGGACTGATCACATGTGCTTTTCTCTTTTCTCCTTTTATTTTTTTTTTTTTGCAATTTTTATTATTATATTTTTTGGATGTTAGCATTAGTGCCATTATATCTACTGGATTCTAGATAAGAAGAATTTTTTTTTTTAAGGTAGTTTGAAATTTGGGAGAGTTCTCGGTGGGAAGGGCTGAGATTCAGGCCTCTGTTTCAACTTGGAGTGGGTTTACAGACGGCAGATCTCCCAAATCCAGTCCATTTCTAGTTCTTCCCCTGCCGCCTGCAGGGTCCCTGCCTTATCCATGCACAAGGTTTTCTCAGCTGCCAAGAGGGAGGCCTGATCTCTCCACTGTTTGGCCTTTTAGGCCAGACCCTGGGTGCCGCCAGCATTGGGGGGCCTGGGTAGCCGGCCGCCGGCCTCTGGTCCTCTGCAGCACCACTTAAATACCAGCACAAAGGGCTCTGGGCTTGTTGGCATTAGTATTACTTTCATGAAATTCAAAGAAAACTTCAAATCTAGATGGTACAAACAGGAACAGCTTTGATTTTATTTCTGTTTTTAACTGCCTTTTCTTGGCGTGGTATTTGACAAGTTTTCATCTTGAGGCCTCACCATGAATTGTTTTTTGTTGTTGTTTGCGTGTTTGTTTGAGGCCAATGGTAGATTCCTGAGTGCACTTTTTTTTTTTTTTTTTGGTTAGTCCTAATTTTTAAAGAAGAAAAACCAAGAGACATACCTGGTGTAAATGTTGCAATATGAATTGTGTTTGCAATCCCTTTACCCCCCGCCCCTCCCCCTGTTTGAGTACACTGCACAAAAAAAATGCTAGGGAGTTTGAATAAAACCAATTTTTCTAACTTGTTGCTCCTTTGTTGTAACTCAATAAAGCAAAGACTAAACATTTTTCTAACCTTCCCCTCTGCTCCTCGTTCTTTATCGCCGTCCGTCTCCCTGAGCACCACGCAGAGTTCTGACTCAGCCACCTTTGTTGCCACATTTCTCATTTTCCACGTTGGTGAGGTCATTCATTGTAAGCAGGACTTTAAGAACAAGCTGTAACTTGACTTAGGAATCTTTAGCATATCTCTCTGACCCAGAGAAATTATAGGCCTGCCCTTCTGCAGGGTCTTCACCAACAGATTCAAGATATGGCGCAGAGCATAGCATCCGAGCAGGGTCAGAAGCCCTGCTGGCTTTGTCCCCTTGCTCACTCTCGGGGGGCCCAAGATAGGTCATGTCACCTCCCCGGGTGGCTGGTGACAGAGATACTGTGATTCCTCTGAGAAGGCCAGCTTTTAAGTGACTCTGCCCAGGCGAGGCTTGAAGACTCCCTCCCTCTTCACATAGTGACATTTGTCTAGACCACGGTTCTCAAACTTGAGCAGACACTAGAATTACTGGAGGGCTGGTTAGAGTTTCTGAGTCAGTAGGGGCTGGGTTGGGGCCTAAGAATGTGCATCACTAACAAGTCCCCAGATGAGGCCAGTGCTGCCAGGCCAGGGACCACACTTTGAGAACTACTGAGCTAGATGCTTATTTTTACAGGGGCTTACAGACTTTTTGTCACTTTACTAAACTGAGCAAGTGTTTATTCAGATAAGGGAAAAGACCCTCACTCACCACCACCACCACCCCACCCCCCAACACCCTGTCCTCACTTCCTAAAATACAGGAGGCACTTGGGGGAAATCAGAGATTCAGAACAGCATGACCTTCCCTGGAGAACTCTCAGTAATTCCTTGCTCTCTCCTCTAGGATCTCGGCACTGTGTCCAGCTCTTCCCACAGCCCTTAGCACACAGCTTGAGGGTTAGTCTTGTCACACCTGTCAGTTCCTCCAAACTGAGGCCAGGAGCCAAAGACTCTCCATAGCTGTATCTCCCTTATTGTCCTTACTAATCAGCAGAGTTGAATATAGATAGCGAATCAAAAATAAAAATAATAGCTATCATTTTAATTGAGTGCTTACAGTGGGTCAGGCTCTGTGCTGAGTGTTTTACGTTATTTTTAGATAGGTGCCCCCATTTTGCCCATGAGAAGATTGAGGCTTAGTGAGCTTTTGTAATATACGCAAAGTCATGCAAACACCAAGTGGTCATGGTGGAAGTCAACTGAGCTTGCCGATTATGAATTCCTTCCTCCTTCCTATGGGACTGCCCTCCCCATTCCACAAGGTTCTAATGAGGCCTTGGACAGGGCTGCTCCACCACAGGACCCAAGTCTGGCCCACCATGATCCACAGCACCAGACCCTAGTGATGGTTCTGCGTGATGGGCACATGAGCCAAGCAAGGCTGACTGAGCCTCTTCTGAGAGATGGGTACAGAGAGAAACAAGCTCACTCTGCCTGGGTGGCTAAATTAAGAAGATGTAGGCCTCAGGCTGGCTGCAGCTATTTTCTCTGCCTTGGGAAAGAAGCCTCCTGCCTAGAACAAACTCAGAAAAGTCAGTCTTTTAGAGTACAGGCTAAGCTTCTGTAACAAACCCTTAGATGCAGAGTTTCAAACATTTCTCTCTCAGGTGACAGTCCAGGGTGGACTGTCAGGCTGTGCTCCACTCTCCACACAGTCATCCAGGGACGCAGGTGGCAGGGCAGTGCTCCTGTCCTCAACAGGTGGCCTCCATCTCCAGGTCAGAGCTGGCTGCTTCAATTATCCTTATCCACACAGTCAGAGGCAACTCACAGGACAACTTCCACATTCCAACCTGTTTTACTTTCCTGACTGCTAAAACAAATACCATGCAATGGGTTGACTTAAACAATGGGAATTTATTGGCTCACAGTTTTGAGGCTAGGAGAAGTCCAAAATCAAGGCTTCAGCAGGGTGAAACCTGGCCTTTCGCCCTTCTCCCTTGGCAGGCAGCCGCCCTCCCCTCCGGCAAGGTTATCAAATGCCTGAAGAAATCAAGGGAGAATCCTAGCCAGAACATTTGTCTTTTGATTTTAATTTCCGCACCAAAAAGAAATCTTTGATAATATGTTGGGAAGAAAATACACGGGGAGGATGGCAAGTGCAGTAATATTAAGATGGAGTCTCTGGTAGACATAGTCCCACCAGAGAGAGGAAGTAAGACTGTAGGTAGAGAGAATGAGGCCCAACAATCAATAAAAGTGGTAAAGGAGCAATGAAAGAAAGAGAAAGACATGATGATAGTGACGATGATGATGATGATGACGATGATGATGGTGGTGCAGGAGATGGGTGATGATGATAGTGCAACATTATTTGAGTCCCTGGACCCTGCCGTTCTAAAGGCCAGCACCCTGACTTCCCAGTTTCCTAAAAAACCAACATATCTTTGGGGCTTAAGCTAAAAACCTTTTGCATTGGGTTTCTAGCATTAGAAACTCAAGTTCCAGTGGGTAGATGGGATTATGAGATAAAAGTCAAAGGAAAGAAAATACATGGAAGCAGCCACATGGGGCTAGTGGCTGCCTCACGGGACAGCTCTCGCCTTCCCACACAAGTGGGAGCATCGCCTACACCTGGGAGCTTGGCAGACCTACAGAAATCTCTGGGCCCCCCCTGCGGAGCGAGTTGCTGTGACTGCGCGTCGTAGGAACAACAGAAACTTCTGGCAAATGATCCCTTTACTACTTGCAAAGTGTAAAGACTCCAGAAAGGGCAAATAATCCCTTTGTCACTTACACAGCACAGAGTCCAAAAGAGCAGGGGAAGAAGTCCCATCGGCGCCAGTCTCCTGGGGTGGCCAAAAACTGCTTCGGGTCAGGGTCGCTGGATGGCAGCTCCACGCACCCCACTTCACACGGGAGAAGGGAGAGAAATCTACACTGAGTGTAGGGGAGGGCCCCTGCCACTGAGAGTTCCTTCTGATAAGTGTCTGGGGCTGATTGTTCCCAGATTAATGAAAAGGTCTGCCCGGGTCTTTTCATCAGACCTAACATCTCCCCCAGGTCATGAAATGGCGCACAACAGAAAAGGAGGCGGGGGTAGCGGAAGGCAAGACCGAGGGTGGCTGCTTAGAGTGTGTTCATGGCTGCCCCAGAGAAGGAAGTAGAGGCAGGTGAGGTCTGGGCAGTGGCCGCTTAACAGGTATCTGTAAGGTAAGCCATCCCAGACCTGCTTGACGAGAGATCGCCAGGTGGGCCACCCGTCCATTAACGTGTAAGATGCCCTGCTCTAAATTCACTGAGCCACACTGCGGGAGATGGGGCAAAATGTAATCACTCCCCAATGGGCCGGTTTTCAGAGTGTAGACCCCAAAGCCTTGGCAAACGGGGGGGGGGGGGGCAGAAGAAGAAACAGGATGGAGGATGGAAGGAGAGTGATTCACTGCCGGGCAACACACTCACCCTTCTAGGCACTTCCACCCGATGCAGTTTCCAACCAACAGTGCTCCGAAATGACAGCTCTCACTGGGCTGTCACAACACAATCTGGATAGATTTGGGAGAGATGTCAGCTCCCTCCTCCTAATTCCTGAAATCTCCAGGTCTGAAATGCCTCAGAGCTGGACTGACATATAAACTGCAGCTGAGTAATCATCATTGCCCCTGAGATTTGATGAATATAAATGAACAAAAAAATACCGCTGGAGCACATCCTGAGCATCCTGTAGAATGCAGGAGGCACACTGCCCTCGACTAAAGGGGGAAACAAAAAGTGCCCGTTGGGGGAGCGGGTATAGCTCAGTGGTTGAGCGCCTGCCTCACATGTATGAGGTCCCAGGTTCAATCCCCAGTACCTCCTAAAAAAAAATGTGTCCATCGGTGACTCTAAAACCATCACCCAGAACAAGCTCCCAAAATGGTACAGGCTTTATCAGTCTGGATCCTGGCAGGAAATAGATTGGGTCATTTGGGGGAAGAATAAAAGAACTATTTACGAAGGTGGAGTTTCGGGAAACCAGCAAGGGAGCATGTAGGGCGCTATAACCAGCCCTAAGACTGAAGGACCAAGGGCAGGGGCTCCTACTGGAACCTGTAGAGTGTAGATGTACAGAGTGAGTTGCCTCACTGGAGACCATGGGGACCCAGCAGGGAGCAAGTCAGGAGAATAAATATCCTGCCCTCACGGTCCTCCCACCAGCTGCCCTCCTGCCACTCCCCCCAAGGGCCAAGCCTACCCTGAAGTCAGGGGCCAAGGGCACCTATTGACCCAGTCCATCTGGGTCCACCTCCCAGCTCAGAGCAGGATGGGCAGGAGTATAGGGGGAAACACAGGGCCCAGAATACAGACAAACCATGGACTGGACCAAGGTGCAAACACACTCCCAGCATGCCTTCACACCCCACCCAACACCCAGCAAACATTAGCGATCAAAGGCAAGTCCTCACCATGTTTAACACAGTCCTCCACTTGGAAGCTGTTAAACTTGGAACGTGAGATGAAATAGATGGGGGACTCTATTGGTTGCCTAACTAATACCCATCCCTTCTTCCTTGCTAACAGAACTAGGATGTTGCTCAGGCAGTAACATGCCAGCCCCAGCTCAGAAACACAGTTTCCCACTTGCCTTGCAGCTAGGAGTGGCTAATTAGATGTAAGCAGAAGGCCACTGCAGAGCCCATGTCACTCTCCTTCCTCCGTCTCCTTGCATTCTGTGCAGCGGTGATCTTGAGACTGGGTCCCTAAGGGCCTTGAGCCCCTGAACCATGGCACAGCTGCCTGTTTCCAAATTTCTTCATATGTGAGAAAAGTAACCCTGTTTGTTTAAGCTACCACTCACTGGATTTATCTGATATTTGTAATCAAATGTACTCCTAATTGCTACAAAACCTGTGTGCCATTCCTGGCTAGAGAAATATAAATCCTTTCACTCATACATTTATTCATAACTGTGCTAATTGCCAAAGTTGCAGAGATAAGTTAGGCATAGTCTGTTCCCATCTCAAGAAAACTTGGTCTGTGTTTTGAAGGATGAGTAAGAGTTTGCAAAGTGTATCGATCAAAGAAAGACAGAAAGAACAGAAATAAAAGGGGATACAATTTCAGGATTTTAAGTTGCAGGGAGCCAACAAAATGTCTATAACGTTAACAAAAGAAGAAACCACTGGTTTTGTACAACCGAGTCACCCTGGTTCAAATCCAGACTTGAAAGAAACAGAAGTGGCCATCTACTTGGAAAGAACCTAGAAAATAGCCAAAGAATTAAGCAATTTGCTTATATGATCGGAAATCAAAAAAGTGGTTTGGGATGTCCCAAAATGTGTGTGTGTGTGTGTGTGTGTGTACCAATGTGAAGTGAAACAAAATTTGCTCCCCATAGCTGAATTGTTTTGTCACAAACCTTGGAATCAGGATACTCTCCAAATTTATCCCCAGCTGCTGCTTATGTAATCTCTGCCTCCAGCCACACTGGTCTGCTCACCGATGGCTGAACAGTCCCTGGGTTCCTGCAGCTGTCCCTCCTAGAATGCCAGCCCCCTCCATTGTCTTGCCTGAATCCTACCTATTCTTCTAGGCCCAGTTGAAGTTCCACCACACCAAATAAAGGTAAATCTTGGAGGACAGGAAAATGATTTAAGAAAGACACACATATCCCAACGGGCTCTCAGGCAGACCTGCTCCTCTGACCTGCTAGAGCACTTAGCGTCAACAGGAATTTAGTTCTAACCACCCAGGGCTTTAGTTGTTAATCTTCTCTTTGCATGCGGCTCCTCCAGGTCAGGAAGTAAGCTGACACCAGTTGTTTTCATTACCCAGCATCCTTTCCGTTTCTCTTTTAGTAGCAACACCTCCCCTTTCCATTGGGAAGTCCTCTAGGGACAGGCTCTTTCTTTGTTCCAATTATATGGCATTGGTGTGGCACCAGCACAGAACAGGACCCCTCTGGCCACGCATAGTCTCATGACTCAGGCTTGGCCAATTGTTACACTCATCTCTGACCTCACTCTGTGAGTGGTCCAAGGGGTATAACCACACAAACACAGCTCGGCCAATCAGAGTCTTTCTCGAGGACAAAAAGAAACAAAAGCAAGTCGAGCTAGACAGAAAATCCTGATGACATCATTTTTAAGTGTTGAGATCCAGTCGACCCAAATCCCCAGCCACCCAGGGATTTGGGGGCCTCAGATTCTCGACCAAGCTTTATGACTAATGAATTGCATTATCCTGGGCAAGTCACTTCTCCTCTTTGAGCCTCAGTTTTGTCATTGGAAAAATGAGAGGGCTTAGAACAGATGACCACTAACTGTTCACTTCTAATAATAGGAGTCTGGGCCAACACCCCTCTTTTTTTTTTTTTAAACAAAGCAATTTTATTGATGCATATTAATAAAGCATACAATTTATCCAAAGTATACAATCAATGGTATTTGGTATAATCACATAATTGTGCGTTCATTACTTCAATCATTATTAAAGCATTTTCATTATTTCAATAATAATAATAATAATAAACAAAAAACAGACAAACAAGAAAATTCCTCACCTCTCAATCTCTCTGTTTCCACTGCTGTACATAGCTGCTACTTCTGGCTATTCTTGCACAATTATTTATTTGTTTATTAAGCAGTTTTACTGAGATATATTCACATACTATATGATCTATCCAAAGTGTATAATCAATGACTCTTTTTTTAGCTGTTAAAAAGTCCTTTATTGTAGAATTACAAAATAAATAGAAAAATAGATTGAAAGAAATTACAAATTTTAAAAGAGAGTGCAAGTCTAGGTTAGATTTAACATAATCAATTGTAAAAAAATAAATAACATAGCAACAAACATTTATAAATGTAAATAATAATTCGAATATAGAAATTAATTATAACTTAATTCTAATTTTTATATTACAGCTCTAACTATTGGACACAATAATCTCTAAGAATGAAGTAAAATTTTGATTTAGTTATTTAATTTCCATTTAGACCATAAATCTTTCTAGATAATCAAATTCCTATTTGGGAATTCTTCACATTTTATTGGAATGAATTACAGCAGATACCAATTTGCCAACTCATCATTTTATGAGGCAGAAAAACTCAAAATCTTGTTCAACAGAAGTCATGCTAAATCACTATTTATCCCAATACATTATTTTAATTAACGAGTATGAACGAGAAAGGGTTAAAGAAAAATCAAGTATCCAAAAATATATCTCTTCTCCGGCCCTCAATTAAAAGCAAGTGTTTACTTTGCATGAAAAAAATATTATAGAATATGGATCACAGAACAATTTGCCAGTTGCACTGAGTAACTATTGTTCATACACTATGTATTAGTCAGCCAAAGGGATGCAGATACAATATACCAGAAATGAATTGGTCTTTATAAAGGGTATTTATTTGGCATAGAAGCCCACAGTTACCAGGCCATAAAGCATAAGTTTCTTCCCTCACCAAAGTCCATTGCCACGTGTTGGAGCAAGACAGCTGCCAAAGTTTGCCAGGGTTCAGGCTTCTTGGATTCCTCTCTTCCCAGGGCTGCATTTCTCTCCAGGCTTAGCTCCTCTGTTTTCTCCACAAGGTCAGCTGTAGACCAAGAGGCTCTCTAGGCTTTGCTTCTCTCCACAAGGCCAGCTGTAACTATCAGGAGAATGGCTTGTCTCTATCCCCAGGCCTTCTCTCCATCCTCACGACCAAGTTCTCTTACTTCCCAGGGCCCCAGCTCAAGACTCCAACATCAAAACTGCTTCAACACTGTCCTTTGCCATGTCTTTTATCTTCAATTCCCCCACCCACCAAGGAGTGGGGCTCAACGCGTACTAACATGGCCCAGTTAACGCCCTAATCATAACTTAATCATGCCCAGATTAGCAGACCAGTTTACAAGCATAATCCAATATCAATTTTTGGAATTCATAATTATATCAAACTGCCCAATGGCTACACACTATAATGTTGTTTTTTACATTTATCTGGTCTATTCCAGCTCTTTTTTTGTTACTATTTGCATGGAATACCTTTTTCCAACCTTTCACTTTTAACCTGGTTGTGTCCTTACCTCTGAGGTGGGTCTCTTGTAGACTACATATAGACAGCTCATATTTTTTCATCCATTCCATCAGTCTATGTCTCTTGATTGGAGAGTTCAGTCCATTAACATTCAATGTTATTACTGTAAAAGCAATACTTACTACATCCAATTTGTCCTTTGGCTCTCTGTTGTCATATTGTTCTATTGTCTGTCTTCTTATCCTTTAGTTTACCCTTCCTAATAATCTTCATTTCTAAACTCTTCTCCAAATCTCTCGCCCTTGTTTTTTCCTTCCAGGATGCACACCCCCTTTAGTATCTCTTGCAAATCTGATCTTGTGATAACATATTTATCAGTTTTTGTTTATTTGTGAAGACTTTGAACTCACCCTCATTTTTTGAAGGACAGCTTTGCCAGATACAGAATTCTTGGCTGGCAGTTTTTCTCTTTCAGTGCCTTAAATACATCATGCAATTTTCTTATCTCCTCCATAGTTTCTGATGAGAGGTCAGCACTTAATCTTTTACTGGGTTTCTCTTGTATGTGATGCTTTGCTTTTCTCTTACTGCTTTCAGAATCCTCTCTTTATCTCTGATATTTGTCCTTCTGAATGGTAGATGTCTTGGGGTAGGTCTGTTCAGATTTATTCTGTTTGGAGTGCATTGTCCTTCTTGGATATTGATATTTATGTCCTTCATGAGGGTTGGGAAGTTTACAGTCATTATTTCCTCAAATATTCTTTCAGCTATTTTCCATTCTCTTCTCCTTCTGGGAAACCAATAATGTTAATGTTTGTGCATTTCACGTTGTCATTCAATTCCTTGAGACACTGTTCCATTTTTTCCATTCTCTTCTCTTTCTACTCTCCTGTCTTTTCCAGTTCAGATATTCTGTCTTCAAAATCACTAATTCTGTCTTCTAGCACTTCAAATCTGCTTAGGTGCCTCTAATGTATTTTAAATCTCATCCATTGTGTCTTTCATTCCCATCAAGTCTGTTACTTTTCTTTGCAGTCTTTCAAATTATTCTTTTTTTTTTTTTAATTAGCTCTTTTTTTTTTTATTGTGGGTAAAAATCAAAATTTTCACAATACATACCAATATTTGTAAAATGATATATAAATATATATGCATATATGTGCATTTGCTTACATAAATGTTATATATATATATATTAAACGTGCTTAGATTGCCTGGATATTACACAGAAATTACAGGGATTCTCATGTTCCCCACCTCCCACCCTTCCCACAACATCCCACACAAACATCCTTCATCAACGTGGCACATCACCCATAATGGATATACACATCCTGGGGCTTTGCCACTAAGCATGGACCAGAGTTCACATTGTAGACCACACTCTCTCCCACACAGTTCTGCATGGTATATGCTGATGTAAGATGGCCTATATCCGTCGCCACAATGCCACTCAGGACAACCCCCAAGTCCTGAAAAATCCCATTTTTCAACTGCCCTTCCCCTCCCTGCCCTGAAAGCGTCCAGTGGCCACCAGCTCCACCTCACTGTTATAATTTCTTCCATTGCTTGAATCACAATATGTCTACAACAGAATACCATTAAGTCCACTCTAGTCCATACTCTTCCCCCAATCCTGAGGGGACTGGGACAGTGACGTCCACTCCACCTCCAAGTGAGAGAGGGCTTATATCCCATGGATATGGTGGATGGGATTATCCTGCCTGCAGCTGCAGGCCCTCTTATGCTCTCCAAGTGTGTTCTTAATATCCTTTATTTCTTTTTTTTTTTTTCTTTTAATAGTTTATTTATTCATTTATCCCCCCCCTTGCTGCTTGTGCTCGCTGGGTCAGCTAACCACGCCATGCGGGCGGGCTTGCCTTCACCAGGAGGCCCCGGGAACCGAACCCGGGGCCTCCCATATGGTAAACGGGAGCCCTACTGATTGAGCCACAGCCGCTTCCCTCCTTTATTTCTTTAGTCATATTTTCTTTAAATTCTTTGAAGTGATTTAGGAGACTTGTATGATTATCACTGATTAATTGTATTAAATCCTGTATCTCTTCAGGATATTTGGTTTGTTCTTTTGGCTGGACCATCTCTTCCTGTTTCCTAGTATGGCTTGTAATTTTTTGCTAATGTCTATGCATCTGAATATGTTGGTGAATTTACTCTGATGGTTAATATCTCTCTCTTGCCTATTGTTTTTTTTTTTTCCACAGCTCTTCTTTGATATTTGGTTCAATTTATTCTCAGTCTTTAAAATTTCCCAGCTTAAGTTTTCAAAAGTGGGCCTGGGACTCAATAGTGGGGCACAGATTTTCTCCCAGGGGTTGGATACAGAGAGCAGTTTTTGTTCATACAATTTCCAAACTAGCCAGCAGATGGCGCTAGTCAGTGCACCTTTCCACAGAGTTTCAGTCTCAGGTTGAATCTGCAGATCGGAGATTCAAAGCAGGCGCTGCTTGCCGAATTCACTGAAGAAAAGCGCCCCGACCTCCCCTCCCTCTTCCCTTGAAACAGCTGACAGGGAGGAAGATGTCTGTTCTCCTTTCAGTCGGCTGCAGTGAACCAGATGTTTTACCCCAGCTTAATATCTTGAGGGTGGGGGAGGGGAGCTCTTCCTCCCGCCACAGGGGCTTGGTAACTCACCCTCCTGGGAGTTGTGTAGCACTGTCCTGGTCTACTGACCCCCAAAGTATGTCCCTCAGACAGCTTTTGGCTCTTTCTCCATTGTTTTTGTGAGAGCATTCAGCTCTGCCTGTTAGTCTGTTGCCATCTTCCCACAATCCTCATCACCCCTGTTTAAAGGCTCCAAGCTCCAGCTCCCAACTTCAACCCTCAACCAAAGGCTTTGGGGAAGTTTTTCAGAACAGCAGTGAGCCAAGCAAGGTTCTAAGCCACAGCTCTAAAGCTTTTTAGAAAAGATTGTCAACTCCCTGGAAAACTTTGAAGAAGCATGTGTGCCCATAAACAGTGTTTAATTAAAGAGCAGCTAATGGCAGGATGGAGAACTGAAAAGTAGGCTGTTCAGGAATACTTCTCCCAACTCAGAACATATCACACTGCATCTCTCCCCAGCCAAGCTGCCTTCACAATGGTATTTGTTTAAAACAAAAAAACAAAAAAAAAAACAGAGAACCTTTGTTTGGGGTCATTTAACCAACTGCTCTGGAAAGACAGCTGTCCTTGACCTATGCCTGGACACAGCCTCCTGGACACCATCTCCAATATCCCGGAGCCAGCCTGGGAATGGGGCTAAGGACTATGTTGGTCTCTTAGCAGAAGGGATTTCTCTATACAGGGCTTTAAATCCATGAATGTTCCAGAAGTTTTACATGGTACTTCTGACTCCATTGTATAGCAGATCATCAGCATGTTGGGCAAGAATGGCCAAGGCTCCAAGAAGGAAGGAGGTCCATGGAGCATTAAAAATTTTATCCTTTGTAACAGGAAATTGTGTAATTTTCCACATCAGAGAAGCAAAGTTTGGACTTCAGAAAGATTTCTTCAGGGTTGAATGCAAGAATCTGCCCAAGGCCACACAATTGAAGTATCAGGATTTGAACCCAAGGTTCTCTGAGATCAAAGCCCCCTGCACTCAACAGCAAAACTCCAGCCCCTCCAGCAAGTGGTTTTGATGGCTCAGTACCAGTCACAACACTGGAAACAGCACATGGGTGCTCGGCGCATTCAAACGGGATGACATGTGGTCTGTGTCCTTCGAGTTCATCCCTTCCACTCCCAGGCCAGGGGGGGGACAGTCCTCCTTGCTAGGAGCCTGGATTTCATGTTTGTGGTCATGGAAGGCCGACTGGGAATCGGGTTTGGGTAGAGTCTTTCGAAGAACTATGTGAAAAGAAATAAAAACAAACTGTAAACTTGAGTATCCAATGACTTTAACTCTCAACTCCCATTGACTCACAAGAATGAAGGACTGGGAGACTAAGGGAAATTGAGATCCACATCATGACCTGCAAAACTTTACTGCCTCCCTAAATCAATTTCCTTCCTTTTTCATCTTATCATCATCTGATGGAAGTTACAAAGTTTTGTGGAATACCCAGCATCTGTCTCTGGCAGAGCTCTCACACACTGTTTTATAATCACCTATTCGGGTGAGTTGTTCCTCCCTCATTAAGCTGTAAGAACCATGGGGCAAGGATCTGATCTTATTCACCCTTATATTCCCAATGCCTAACACATCATAAGGCTTTTGTGAAATACTGTTGAATGAATGAATGAACTAGAAAGTGATTAAAAACAAGGATCTGTATAACTCACAAAAAAATTAGCCCACAGAGAGTGGAACATAAATTTGAAGTTTTTCTTATATAACAACCAAGTACAATGCCTGGTCTTAAGATTGGATCCAGATTTGAACAGACCAAATGTAAGAGACATTTGGAGACAAAAGGAAATTTGAATATAGATGGCTATTTGATGATATTAAGAAATTATTAATTGTTAGGCATGTTAATTGAATTTGGGTTATATAAGAATATGTCATTATTGTTTAAAGACGTATCTGAGTGGATGAAATGTCATGAGATATCTATCACTTACTTTAAAATATTTAAAATATTTCAGGAAAAAGATGATAGGTTAATTGTTTGATCTAGATAATGAGTTTACAGTATTATACTATTTTCTCCACTTTTCTATACATTTGAAATTTTTCATAATACAAATAAAGTGGTTTTTATTAACACAAGCACAGTGCAATTAGCAAATTCAGGAAATTATCATTGCTTTAATAATATTATCTCATATAAAGCCCATATTCCAATTTTGCCAATTGTCAATACTGTCCTTTATAGCAACTTTTTATTTCCAGGACCCAATTCATGATCATATAATGCATTTACTTATCATGTCTCAGTTCTCTTTATATCTGGAAAGTTTCTCAACATTTCGTGATGTTTCCAACATTAACATTTTTGAAGAGTAACACTTAACTGTTTGTAGATTGTCCCTCAATTTGCATTTGTCTGATTATAACCTCCTGATTCAATTCCATAATACTACGGGATTTGGGCAGGAATACTACATAAAATGGTGTGACCTTCTCAGTGTGGCACATCAGGATGTGCCAGATGTCATTTTTGTCCACTGTTTGGTGATGTTGATTTTGATCATTTGGTTAAAGTGGTGTCTGCTGGATTTCTGTGCTGTAAAAGCTACCTTTTCTCCTCTTTGTAAATAATAGTCACCTGTAGGCACTACTTTGCAGCTCTTGTGGTGGGCTGAATTATATACCCGAGAGAAAAACATGTTCTTATCCATTCTTATGGTTGTGAACCCATTGTAAGGAGGACATTTTGAAGATGCTACTTTTAGTTAAGGTGTGGCCCAACTGCACGAGGTTGGGCCTTAACCCTATTGCTGGAAGCTCTGTGAAGAAAGAGCTATAGGGAGGCAGGAAGCTGGAAGTCAACGGAACCAGAAAGGGAAGGAGAGGCCATTGCCATGTGACAGAGAAGCCAAGGACCTCTGGCAGCCAGCCCCAGAACACCAGTCTTCAGGGAGAAAGCATCACCTTGATGATTCCTCAAGTTTGGACTTCTAGCCTCAAAACCCTGAGCCAATAAATTCATGTTGTTTGTCAACTCATTTTGCAGTATTGCTGATCACATGCCGGAAAATAAAACAGCTGTAACTATCCTTTTCTCCAACAACATTTTGCCTAGTGGTTTGGTATCCATTGATGATTCTTGCCTGAATCAGTTAATACTTTGATGGCTGCAAAATGGTGATTTTCTCACTCTCTCTTTCAACATGAGTTGGCACAATACTATAAAGAAGAGCTTTCCCTCCCCACTCCCCATTTATTTGTTTGTTTGTTTCTTAGTATCAGAGGGACTAAAAAATGTATTTTTAAATATAAACATTTACATGGGGTGTATAGAGGTGTGTTCTACATTTTGGTATTTCAAAGTATTGGTGCCAATTCCCTCTGCCTCCACCATCAAAAGGACCCAGGTCAAATCATAATTGTGAAAGCGACTAAATCATTTTTAATATTTCCTCAATTCACTCACTCAACAAACATGTACAGAGCATCTACTATTGGCACTGAGGTCTGGAGCCCCAAAGTTGAATCTGACCATGGCCTCACTAGTGAGGGAGACAGGCAGCCAAGCAAATAACTTCTTTCCAACTCAGTGGGAGCTGCTGCTGAGCAGTGAACAAATCACTCAGAAAGCACGGAAGAAGGGAGACAGGAGCTTCTCTGAGATGTTACATTTGGAACTGTCTTGAAGAATGAACAGGAGTTCTCCAAAAGGGAAGGGGGAGTGTGCCTTCCAGATGTGTTTGGAAATCAGTGAGGAGTCAATAGACCTAAATCATGGAAACTGGAATTGGAGGAGTGGAGATAGATAGCAAAACAGATAAAGATATATATATCTTAATGGCGTCACACAATGGACACTGTTTTATAAACCTGCTCTTTTTACTAATTAACAACTCACTATGGACATTTTTTCCATGTCAGAAAATGCAGATGAGGTTCAGTGAGTTCTTCAATGAGTCATTTCCATTGTATGCACAGGCCATGATTTATTTAACCAATCCCTCACCAATGGACAGGCGGGGGGGGGGGGGTTTGGAGGAAGGGAGGACTACTACAATCATTTTCTTCCTTCTCTCTTACTTATCTGATTATTTCCTTAAGATAAATGAGAAGAGACTGTTGACTTCCAAGATCAAAGCCAAACCTGAAGGATTCACGGCCTGGCTGAGTCACAGGCAGCAGTTTTAGACTGCCTTATCCCTGCAGTGGGAATAAAGGGCTTCTGGGGAGGTTGCCTCCCTGCCCACCTAAGCTGTGTGTGGAGTGTGAAAGCTGGGTTTAAACTAACAACTCACACCAATTATTGCCAATGCAGATGATTTAAGGCTCCAGACAGGCACATTGACATTTTCTAGACATAAAAGTTAGAGCCTAGATAGACTAATATCCTGTCCCAAGATGCCAGAAAGAAAAAATATGGAGAATGGAAGGATTTCAGAGCCACTCTGTCTAGAGACAGGGAGGGAGGCAGGCCTAGAGACCTCACAAATGATTTAACTCAACTGGGTAGAAAGAACGCAAACTACAAGGCCAAATGATTCAAATCCTGCCGTCTTGGGCAAGTCACCTAACCTTGTTGAGCCCTGGTTTCCTGGGGTGTAAAATGAGAAGACGATGCCTAAACCCTAGAGTTTGGTGAGGATGGACTTAGATAACAAATGCAAAGCAACTGGTAGAGAGCTGGACAGTCAGAGTCCCAAGAGGAAACATTACTCGCCACTGAATAGTGCAACTGAAGAGACTTTATGGCAGGAACTTCTTAGACAAGGATGGGCAAAATTAAGGGATTCATGGTTCTCTTCCGAATGTCCCTGAATCAGGTACACGAACTGCCTTTAGCAGTTCATACAGCAGAAAGAAGTGGTCCTGCAAGGCAGTGATGTAGCAGGGTCACCGGAGAGCATCCAGGCCTGAGGAAGGCAAAACCCAAGATGGGCTCAGGTGGATTGCGGCCAGAAACCCAAGTAAACAAGCCATTGAGTCAGGGACACCAAAATGCACGGGCGTTGGAATTCATCTAACCCAGCCCTTGCTTTAGAAATTGGAAAAGAGCAGCCCAGCTTTGCCTAAGGTATTCTAGTTAGCTGAAGATACAGAACGGAAATATTATGACTCCAGACAAGCTCTTTTGCAGAGGTGAGGGCAAATATTATTGTTTGTATAAATCCATGCATCAAAATTTTTTATAAAACATCAATGCACTTATTCCTCAAGTTGCATTGTCCCTTGTTAAACTTAGATTAATTGGCCCTTGGGAACTTTGTTCAGTCTAATCTATAAGAAATCACAGTAGCCTCTTTTATAGACTCAAGTAAGTAGAGAGTAACCACAAGTGGTTATTGTGATAGTAAACAAAATAATGTACTAATGTGCATGACAGTGCTTTGTTTTACAGCAAACAATGATGATTAGGATGATGGTAATGATGGTGGATGTTATGGGTAGCTGTCATCTGGCCTATGTCCATAAAGTGGAAATATGTTTCTCCTATTAGCTTTGCAATTCGAGACCCCAATCCTCTGGCCTCATCATCTCATCATTCCCAATTCCCTAGAATAGTGGTAGTCCAATCTACTGCAAGGCACTTTATTCTCTTTCTCCTTGCCAGGAGTCAGTTCTTGATCACATTCTATAGCACCTGTGCCTGTGGGCAATATGCAGGCATATACCTTGGGAACTGAGCCCACTTTGGAAGGCAGGGAGATTACCGAGGAAGGGCACATAGGAGAAAGGAAGCTGATAAAGCCTTCACTGATGAGTTGCTTTCCAAAGTATGCTTGTATTTCTTTTCTTCTTAGAAATTTGAGATATACAACTACAGTAAACAAATTCATTCATCCAATATTCACTTTTTGAGTACCTACTTTGTGGCAACCACTGAGATTGCTGGGAAAACAAAAATGAGTAAATGTTGACCCCTACCCTCAATGGACCCCACTAGTCTATGCCCTCCTCGGTGGATTGTGGGCACTCCAGGACCTTGTCAAATTCATCTTTGTCCAGGACCTAGCACAGTAGGAGTTGCTCAGTGCACTTTGGTTGAACTGAAGGAGCTCAGTCTAATGGGGAGGTAGTCAAGCCAATAAACTACAATTGGACATACACAAAAAGGATAGAGAAAACAGAGGAGGGGAACCTAATGCAAAATGGGGGCTCATGGTAAGCTTTCTGGAGGAGGTGGCACCTAAGCTGAGTTCTGAGACACATTAAGAAAAACTACAAGAAGTATGTGGGAAGAGGCAATGTTTGGCAGAAGCAAGCTAATGCAACCTTAGCTTTTTGTCTCCCCTCACTTGCTCTTCTACTTGACATCCATCTCCTCTCCCTGCACAGCTGACAGAGATTTTTACTTCCCATAGAAGCATCGATGTGAGGCCTGTTCTGAGCTACTTGGGAGAACCACTTGACTTGAGGACAGGAGGAAAATCACAATGGGCATTCCTGCCTGGCTTGACAAACCGAGAAAAGAGAGGGCATTGATTCTGATGAGGAGCAGGGACCAGGAGGCCAGAAGAGGGTGGAGGGAAGGTCCTGGCAGGAGCAGCTTCCATTCTGGAGACCTCTCTCCTGCTCTCTATGCAGATTAGGGCCGGGGACAGAGTCCGCAGGTCCCACTGGCCGCCTCTCCCCTGCTCTGTGGTTAACATCAGACAAAGCACAGAGAGCGTTCACCTCAGAGCCGCAACATGCCTCAGATTTCAGAACAGGTGACTCAGCTGCCCTTAGCACTTGGAGCTTGTAAGCCAGGCCAGAGCTGGGCTCGGGGCCAGCTAAATCTCTCCTGGGCAAAGAACGTGCTCTCCATACTGCTCAGGATAAATCCTTTCCCCTTAGCATGATCGGCCCCTGCTTACCAGCCCCAGCTCTCCCCACTCCTCACCCTTGGTCTACGCTCACCTCCAGTTCCCCAAATACTCGTTTTCCTTGCTTCCAGACCTTTGCACATGTTGTCTCCTCTACCTGAGACATTCTTCCCTAGCCCTAGCCCTTTACCTGGTTAACTCCTGCTCCTCTTTCAGGTCTCATCTCAGAAATCCCTGCTTCTGGAAGTCTCCATGATTATACTCCAAAGTCCAGATGAGCTGCCTCTCCTTTGAGCTCCCATTGCATCTTTTTTTTTTTTAAAGATTTTTATTTATTCACTCATTTATCCCCCCTTTGATGCCTGTGCTCGCTGGACCAGCCAACCACGCCGCGCGGGCGGGTCTGCCCTCACCAGGAGGCCCCGGGAACCGAACCCGGGGCCTCCCATATGGCAAACGGGAGCCCCACTGATTGAGCCACAGCCGCTTCCCAATTCCCTCATCAATGCTCCTGGAGGGTAGAAAACATGTTTTCTTTATGTCTATACCCCCAGCACCTAGCACAGTGCCTGGTCTCCAGTAGGCATCCAATTGAATGAATGAATGTTCACCCTCTCATGAGAGCCCATGAGGGACTAACTCCAATCAGGAGGAGGAGAAAGCCAAGGTTGCTCTTCAGCTGAAGGGTCGGTCTCCGGAGGCCAAGAGACCACCTTGTGCAAGAAAGACCACTCCCTTATATTGGCAAAGGATTTTCACACGTGCCTTTCTATTTCATTTCCCCACCAATCTCTGGGGTAGGTATTATCGCATCCACTTTACAGATAGGGACCTAAGGCCAGGGAAGTTAGGTGAGTTTCCTGAGAGTACACACTGGAAGATAACAAAGAGGGGACCCCACAGATACCCCCAGGGGGTCTGACTCTGAGTTCAGCACTGTTTTCACCAGCTCCTTCACTCTTCCATCGCACATCCCAGGCCCCTGGCCTGACCCAGCTTAAGCCTGTCAGCCTAAGAGCCAGAGAACCTGCCACTGCTCTGGCCACTCCACAAAACACCCTTATGGGCTGGCCTGACCCTCCTCAGGGTAACATAAGGGGCCCAATTCTCTACTATCCCCCACTACATACACACATTTAAATGCCTATTCTATAGCTCATGTGTATCAGTCCACCTCCATCAGGAAAACAGAGAGGTGGGAGGGAACTACAGGTAATTGATCACAAAGTTCTGGGAGAGTTGATAGGGCAAGTGGAAGAAAGTGGCCTTACCCAGAGCCCATGAGTTCAGGCACCACTGATGCTATTGCTGAAAGAATGGCTCCCACCTTCTGGTCTCACACAGGTGCCTATTATCTGAAAAATGTAACTGGAATCCAACCAACAAGGGAATCTGGAGTTTATGAATTTTCTGGTCTTAGTGGTACAGAAAATGTATAAAAGAGCAGGTATGGAGCTGAGCACTAACCAGCAACATCTGATACACCACGTTTAGGGTCACCAGAGAATAAGGTTGATGTCCCCAACGGACCCTTGTGAGACTAAACATATGCAGAGTGGAACTTTGTCATGTTTTCTGGCTGTCCTGTACCTTTTGACAGTCTTCTTATGTTTGAGGACTTCATGCCTTCCATCCCATGACTAAGATTATAATCCCACTTTGCCAGCCTCCCTTGCAGCTAGGGCCTCAGCTCCACAAACCAGATGCACCAGCAGGAACAATTGACATAGAAGTGAGCAAGCACCATGGTGCAAGGCCGAGTTCTTGTTGTGGAAGGGGTGTTGGTGCTGGGCTAGCATCCATGTTGCAGTCAAGCCATATTCCTAGCACAGAAGGGCCAAGGTACAACCGTTCCATCTAATGCTGAATGTGGCAGTTTCCTTATCAGCTTGGATCTGCAGCAGAGTTTGTATAATTCCCAGGAGCTCAGCCTCGAACCTGATTCTCCAGCCCGGCCAAATGACTTTCTTAGTTACCCAATAATCTTTATTAGACAAGCATTATAATGTTTTTAGATAAAAGTACACAAATCATGAGTACAACTCAATGAATCTTCAAAATGTGAACCCACATGTTAAACCACTACCTATCTCAATAAGTAGAACATTACCAGTATCCCCAAAAACATTCCCCATGGCCTCTCTCAATAACTAGCCCCCTCTCCAAATGTAATCACTAATCTGAATTCTAATATCATAGATTAGTTTTGCCTATTCTTGAATTTTGTATAAATGGACTCATACAGTATATATCCTTTTGCAGGTAACTTCTTTCACTCAACATTGTATTTGTGAGATCCACCAACTTACTGCTATCCATAGCAATACTTTGTTCATTTGTTGATGATGTCCAGAGTTATAGAACATTTCATTATATGAGTAAACCACAATTTGTCCCTTCTATAGTTGATGTACAGTGGGCTGCTCCTAGTTCAGGCTTTTGTGAATAATGCTGCTATCAGCAATTTTATACATGTCTTCTATGTGCATTGGAATGGTAGACAATCATATGATAGGAAGCAGAACTGGAGCCAACCCAGATTTTTATAGAGAAAAAAAAAGTGATTTTTGGAAAAACGTTTCCCCAAACTAGCTTTAAAGCAAGTAGTCATCCCTAATAGTGGAAAAGGAGTGTGGCTGCCCTGAACACTCCATGGCCCCTATAATGAACCCCACCGTGCCGTGGCTGGCGATACACAAGGCCACTTTGGTTTCACTGCAGCGGGACACGACGGAGTAAGCAGAGGCACCAGCTCTCTGAGCCTCAGTTTCCTCATCTGCAACAGTAACACCAACTTCACAGGGCTGTTGTGAGGATTAAATTGATGATTGATCCGAAGGGAAGGGGGAAAAGGCTGCCGGCAGGCTTTGTCCCTGATGCTTCACAAACTAGCTCATTGAGTTGTCTCAATAAATCTTAGGAGGTGGGTCTCATCCTCCCCTTTATAAAGATGGAGAAACAGAGGCTCGTGGATTTTTTTTTTTTAAGATTTATTTACTTTTATCCATTTTAATCCCCCTTTCCCCGCTTTTGCTGTTTTGTGTCCATTCACTGGATAATTCTGTTTCCTGTGCTCTCCTCTCATCCTTCTCCTCCTGTCTTCACTGGGATTCGATCCGGGGAACCTCCAATGCGGGAGAAAGGCGCTCTGCCACCTGCGCCACCCTAGTTCCTGGCTTTTCGGTGCATCTCGTCTTGACTTGCCCTTGTGTCACTCTCCTGTTACATCATCATCTTGCTGCGTGGCTCGGCAGGGCCTGGTGGCGCACCCGCTCGCGAGACCTGGAGGCCCGCATGCCTTCTATATTTTTCTTTATTTTTACTGAGAGGTCCCGGGGATCGAACCCAGGTCCCTCCATATGGGAGTTGCCCAACTATTTGAGCCACATCCACCCTCCAAGGTTCATGGATTTTTGATAATTTGCTCCAAGTTACAGAGCTGGGAAAAGGGCAGCATCAGCTTTACCCATCTCTGTAAAACTCCCCATTCCATGTTGACTATCAACAGAAGGTATGGATTTGGGTCCTACAACCAACTCTGAGGTGAAGTCACCAGCTGCCTCTAAGCCTCGGGGTCCTCCTTTGTAACATGGGGACAGTAATTTCAACATCATGGGCTAGTTGTAAGGATCAAGTCAGCTTATGGTTGGGAAGGGAAGGGCAGGAGGAAGGGGAGCTAACATTCACTGTGGATGGTCAAATGATTGACATGTGTTAGCTGATTTACTCCTTCCTTCTGAGGTGAGAGCCATCCTCCAATTTTATTTTATTTTATTTTATTTATTTATTTATTTATTTTTTAAGATTTTATTTATTTATTCATTTATCATCCCCCCCCCCCCCCGCTGCCTGTGCTCGCTGTGCCAGCTAACCACGCCGTGCAGGCGGGGGCGGGCCCGCCCCCACCAGGAGACCCCAGGAACCGAATCCAGGGCCTCCCACATGGTAAACGGGAGCCCCACTGATTGAGCCACAGCCGCTTCCCGCATCCTCCAATTTTAAAGTAAGGGTCGGATGATAGCCTTCTAGCTCCAGTATTTGCCATTTGGGGTGTCGTGAATGGGTAACCCCAGCATTTGGGGGTGTCGTGAATGGGTAATCCAGAAGCCCAGGGAGAATCCAACCCCCAGCTGCCCTCATTACTCTGGTTTCCAGTTCCCAGCCAGGGAAGAAGGATGCCCCATCACAAGTCACCCGTAAGGCCAGACCTCAGCCTCCTCTACCTCCTTGCACAGTCTTTGTTCCCCAGGCCTTGCAACCAGCTTCACCCCTCCCAACAGACACCCACTGGGGGGGGGCCTGCACTGTGTGCTCCCCTCCCAACCCCCCACTGCTATCAAGAAAGCCGTCGTCAAATGCACACACTCAAAATGCTAAAAGATTGCGTTTTTATTTTTCAAGGGCCCATTCCCTCATCACAAGTGGCCACTTAGTCGGAATGGGGCACAGTAATGTTGATTAATGATTATGCATCTCTCAAGAGAGTTGGCAATGCTCAACTTGGTCTAACGCCTCAGTACCCTCCCGAGGTGCACATTAATCAGGGCAGCCGTGGCCGAAGTTATAGGTGTGTCAAGTTATAGGCGTGACTGTGAACCTTCTGGAAAGAGCACACCAGGACTCAGGGCACTGGGGAGGCTCTGGAGCCCCAGCTGCCTTTATTCCCCACCCTCCTCCCTTCCACTGCGGTGGGGAGTGACGAGGCTTGGGGAGTTGCTTCCTCACTCAGCCCCCTGGCTCTCCCCTCTGATCACACCCCGTGAAGGTTTGAATATTAATAAGATCCCGCACTCAGACATTTCATCTTAATGATTTTAAGGTGCTTTTTTTTATTATTCCTTTTCATTGTGTGACAGATACAAAAATTATTGAGTGTTCCCAGCTCCCCTCCCCCTCTCATCTCTAAAGGAAATTTTATCTTTGCCCATGCAGTTTCTCTCACACACACACCTCCCTCTCACCACTGGCTCTTCTTCCTTTTGACCAGTTCCCAAGTTTTGGGAATGCAGAATCTGGAGAATAGGCTGAGAGCAACCAAACTAGGGGCAAGAAGTAAAAGAAGAGGGTGGGTGAAACGTTGAGAGATTCAAAAATTTGAGTTTGGGGAACAGTGTTCTCAGAGATGGAAAGTCAGAGGTTCTAGAACAGCCTCAGATGTGAGGGAGGAAGGGAGTGGAGCATTTTAAGAACTGGTAGGGAGACAGGCGAGAAAGTGTTGGCACTCATTCACAATGGGGTGGGGTGTAAGCTGGTGCAGCTGCTTTGGAAAACTGGCAGTTCCTACTACAGTTGAGCATGTGCATACCAGGTGACCCAGCAATTTCCACTTCTTGAAATTAGGTATGTTAGGTATAGACCCAGTTGAGACGCATCCATAGGTTCACCAAAAGATACATCCTAGAGTGGTCATAGCACCATTATATTCTGTAACTACGCCAGTGCTTATCAACAGTAAATTGGACAAATAAATGGTGTATTCATACAATGGAATACTATAGAGCAACTAGAATGAAAGCGCTACAATTATAGGTAATAACACGGATGACTCTTGCAGACACGTTAAATAAAAATCAGCCACAAAAGAATATATACGGGATGATTCCATTTATGTAATATTCAAAATCAGGCAAAACTAACTTATGCAGTTATGTCAGAATTGGGGTTCACTTTTGGGGAGAGGGTTGGTGACTGCAAGGGGGTTCAAGAGGGCTTCTAGGGAACTAGTATTCTGATTGAAGTGCTAGTAATACAGGTGTGTTTAGTTTTGTAAAACTTCATCAAGCTGTACATTTATGTTTGGTGCAATTTTCTGAATGTATGGCATAAAGTAAAATTTACACACACAAAAAGAAGCAGGACTGTAGAACATCTGTTCTTTGAACTTCTCAAGGAAAGACAAATTACTGCATAATTGCTTCCCTGGCTGAAATATATTTTTGTGAATGTAACACTGTGGTGAGATAATGCATTGTATCCTCCAAACTTTAATGTTCCTTCTATGCACACAGGAAGACTGTTTCTGAGCTTCCCTTGTGGTTAGTTGGAACCATGTGGCCGAGTGCTGACCAATAGAGTGTGAGCAGAAATGAAGTATGCTACTTTCAGCTCCTGGCTCCTAATATTTCCTTCATAATCCTCCACTGGCTCTCAGTCCGTTCACTGCCTGCAAAGGAGTCAATGGAAGGCTCTGAGATCCTGAGATGATGGATAGTTCTTACCATGGCACATAGAGACCCACAAAAACATTTAAAACCCCTGCACTGGATGGAAGGAACCCAAGTCCTTGAATAACTGCCTGGAGCAGAGCCCCTCCTCGGCCCCCTCACTCCACTTCAGCCCCGTACCTCTGCCTGTCTCTGCCACACACACACATTGGACGGTGATTTGAACAATACACCTTTGCTGAGATACATGATGGTGACTTGGGGGTTGTTAGTTGCAGCTACTAACCAAGCTGACTACCTAGACAAAGTACTTCTTACTAACAGAAGGCCATTGGAGTCTTAGGTCTCCAAGTGCAACTTTCTCTCTCTTGTAAATGGGAATGGAAATGAACAGTCTTTAAGGGAAATACTTGTTCCTCACTCCTATATTTCCAAAAAGGAGAGGGAATTTCTACTTTATTTCCCAGGAAGGAAAAGTAAATATGAAATTCTTGGTTTTTCTCCCAAAAGGAAGACTTATGTGGTTGATGAGTAGAGGAAAAGAACCTCATGAGGCCAACTGAGCCTATCTGCTCTTCCCCATGGTAAACGTACAGCAATAGACTCTGTTCTTGCAGGGTATCCAGCGGTGCCAGTGACCAGGAGAATCTTCCAAATTCTGGGGTGCAGTCTTAAGAAGCCCATGTGGCTACATCCCTAAGTCATATCCTCTAATCCAGCTTTCCTCGGTAATGATCTCCATCTGACTACTCTCTGTTGGTTCCAAACAATGGAAGAGAGGAGCGTGCGGTTATTGGCCTCCTAAAAAAACAACAAAGACTAAGAAAGGAGCTGTTCTCTGCAGCAATGACTCAGAAATGAGGCCAAATCAGAACTTAATCATCTTTAAGAGCAGTCAGGAAGTTTCAAGGGATTTGTTAAAAGATGAGGCAAATGGGACTAAATGGGGAGGAAGCAGAACTTGGGGTTGAGGAAACACTAGCTGTGTCCCCTTTCCTTCTTCCCAATTTAGATCAGCTTCATTTTTGTCTTTTACATATTAAGGTTTTATTTGAACAAGTTGTCTGTCTAAACATAGTTTTAAAACATCCGATTTATTCTTGTAGGTACCTCTAGCTTAAAGGATCTTTGAGCCTATATAAGAAATCCAAAATGACATTTTCGTAATGTTTTGCCAGTGGTAGAGGTCTCCAACAAAAGTGGACAGCTACCGCAATCTAGAGAAAAGCCTGGTGGTCAGCTTTTTCGGGCAGAAAGAAGAGAGGCATCGAGGTTACTTTAGCTTTAGCTGTTGGGGCAGCAGTGCTCAACCCTTTTATTCTGTGCTGGGCAGTTTGAATGGCAGAGTTTGAAAGGGGAGAGATCAATATGAGAAAGGGAAAAAAAAAGTTTTGCTAGGCCAGAGATAGGGTTGGGAGTGTTCAGCTGTTTTAGCTTCCCATCTGCTACAACAAATACCATACAATGGGTTGGTTTAACAACTGGAATGTATTGGCTCAGGGTTTCAGAGGCTAGAAGACTTGCATCCTCCTGGTGTCAGCATCTTCTAGTCAGTCGGCAATCTTTGGGGTTCCTCGGCTTTTCCATCACATAACAATGCACATGGCAGTGTCTTTTCCTTTCTCTTCCGGGTTCCATTAACTTCTAGCTTCTGGAAGCTCCCTATGGCTTCTGCTTCAGGGTCCAATTTCCTTTGCTTATGAAGACTTCAGCCATATTAGATTAAGGCCCAACCTCATTCAGTTTGGGCATCTCAACTAGTAACAGCCTCAAAGGTCCTATTTATAAAAGAGTTTTTACCCATAGGACCAGGGATTGGCATATAAGCATGTCTTTTTTTTTTTGGCGGGGGGGGGGGGGGGCATATCCCTAACAAGGTGTGCAAGGTAGTAGAACGGGGCACATTGCATTCAAGGAATTGAGAGGAGAGTTGGGAGGTCATTAAGAGGCCATTAGAATGTGGCTTAATTTCCCAGGGCAGCTGCAACAAATTACCATAAACTTGGTGGCATAAAGCAACAGGAACTTATTTACTCATGATTTTCAAGGCCAGAAGACTAATCTAGGTGTGCTTGCTCCGAAGGCTCTAGGGGAAATTCCAGTCCTTGGCTCTTCTAACTTCTGGTGGTTCCAAGAGTTCCTTAAGCCTGCTTGGCTTACGGCCACTTCATTCTGGTCTCTGCCTCCATCTTCACATTACTTTCTCCTTGGTGTGTCTGCCCTCTCCTCTTCCATCTATCAACTCCCCCTCATTTCTTATGACACTTGTCACTGGATTCAGGGCCAACCTGGCTAAGGCAGGATGGTCTCTTCATTTTAAGATCCATAACTTAATGACCTCTGCAAATTATTTTTCCAAATAAGGTAACATTTGTAGGTTCCATGATTAGGGCATGGACATAGCCTTTTGAGAGCCCCCATTCAGCCCACTACAGGGGGCACATCAGAATCCTGGGTACTAATTATACAAAAAGAAATCATCTCTTTTTTTTAGCAGAATTCCTGTTTCCCTGACCCAGTCTTGCTTTATACTGGACAAATAACTTTGATAAAAGCCTTTCTAAGGATAGGTCTGATTTACTGAAAGGCTTTTGTTTTTGCTGAGTATAGAGGTTTAGGGCCTGAGTTAAACTGACTAAGACATTAGAGGGATGGAAAGGCTATATGGGGAAAGGTTGAGAGAATGAGGGAGCTGACTGAAAGCTAGAGAATTTAGGTTATGAAATGTATTCATTCCTTCAACATTTATCTCAGAGTACTCGTGCCATGCTTTGTGCCAAGTATGAAGGATGTGTTGGTGACAGATACTGCCCTGCTCTCAGGTGAGGGGAGTCACCTTGCTTGTGATGTTCAATAGCAATTCTCTCCACCATCTCCCCCCAAAATTGTCAGCAAAATCTACGCTGCTTGCTAATGCTCTGTAGATGAGCTTGAGGGAGGAGTTAGGAGGAAATGCTGTCTCAGAATTAGGTTGAAGACAGCAAAGCCAGAGCTGCTCACAGGAGGCCAGTCACAGGTAGTTTACACATTTTGTGGGTTTCAGGCATCCAGCATCCACTTCATTCTTTCTTTTGGTAAGAGCATCTGGATTTCCTTTCGGAAAATAACCCCTCCTTCACTGGGAAGTCTTAATGTATGAGACCATCAATCAAATGTTTTTCCCTAAACTTATTGCCATGGGAAAGATACAAGGTCCAAGCTAGGATAATGAGACAAAAGGAAGCGTTATAAGAACAGAATAAAGAGGCAGAGGTGACCAATTCAGCAGGAGATCTGGTTCCTGCAAACTGGATCCCTGGGGCTGTCCAGGTTCCTACCCTTCCCATGACAGGTTTCTCAGCAGGTCCTTGGAATCTGTGTGCTATTCTCTATCCTTCCAATAAATGCCCTGTTTACTGAAGACTGCCAGAGTTCTTTTTAGGTACCTGCAATCAGAGAACTCTGACACATGGATTATGAAAGTCCCAGTCCCTCCTCTCCAACAGGAAGAATCTTTGGTCTAGAGGTGATGAGAGTCTAGCCATGGGAACAGGTGTATCTTACTTCCTAAGAGCCAAGTTTACTACTTCTGTGTCAAGACAGTTTACAATCAAAATCCAAAATCCAAGTGAGCAGTGACTGCCATTAATTAACAAGGACACTCACTACATCAGTGCCAGCCCTCAGGAAAAGGCCAACTTGTTGACAAAGAAGGGTGAGATCAAATTTATATGGGTCAGGGTAAGGCTTCAGATGGCAACGAGTACCATGGGCTCAGTGAACATTTCTTTTTGTGTTTTTTTTTTTTTTCCTTTATTTTTAAAGGAGCTTTAGGTTACATAAATGTGACATGGAAAATATAGGGGATTCCCATATGCACCCCTCCCCCCGAGTGAACATTTCTTAAGTGACCCTTACACCTTGCACCTAGTTCTCTGAGACCCTAATGACATGGCAGGGGTTTCTCCTTCTTTCCAGATACCCATGCATTTGTACAGGCCACTGGGGAATTCCCGTGGAGAGAGAAAGCTAAATTTATACCTTCAGTTAATTTTTCCAAATGGTCTTGCCTATACCAAGTCTACTTTTGCCCAAATCACCCAAAGTACTCAAACCCATTAGCAGATAATTATACACTGTAGATATAAGCCATTTAGCAGCTTTTTCAAAAGGATTTTCATCTTGAGTCCATTCTTCCCAGTATCTCCAACCTCTCCTAATACGCTGCTTCTATGCCGCTTCAGGGGACTACAGTTCCCTTATATGAACAACAACAAAGAACCTTTTAAAGCTGCTGGGAGACCAGGACATGCTCTCTCTCCCAATGCAGACCAAATTCCTACCCAGCCTATGACCCAGGACAAACTTCAATTCAGGGCAGCAAACACATACGCACCTGTATGAGAGGCACTGTGCTACCTCCTGGGAATACAGCAGTGAACAAGGTGCAGTCCCCGCCCTCGTGGTGCTTACAGACTACAGGAGAGACAGGAAGCAGGTGGTCAGAGGCGGGATGAGCGTCACAGAGCAGAGATCAAGGGCCAGCAGACTACATGGAGACATTCTGTCTAGCCCAGATCTAGCCAGGCCTTCTGATGACACAAGGTTTAAGCTGGGACCTGAAGGACTGTGCTAAGAGTGGGCAGCAGGAATCAAGGGAATTGCAACTCCTTCACTGGGGCCTCTGCAAAGCTGGCCCCACTTCAGAAAGAGATCGTGCTCTAAAAGTACATTTTCAAGTTGATGGGTTTGGAGCTTACAACGTATTTTCCCAAACCAATGCAGTTACAAATTGCCTTGGTCTCCAGGCTGGTCCACCAGCACCCAAGTATCTACCATGTGCTGCACCAACGATACCCAGAAATAGCATTTTAACGAGGCTTGCTTCTCTGGGAAACTTACAGTGCACCCTGATGTCCAACGGCATCTCCTGTGATAAGCCCTCCTTTCTCCCTTGAAGTCCCAGCAATTCGGCTCTGCGAGAGGCCTCTCCAATCTAGCCCCCAGCTCCCCGCCCCACTGCCTTGGTTCAGGCCAGCCCTGTCCTTAAACCTGCACCACAGCAACCAACTCAAACTCAGCCATCCTGCCTCCAGTCTCTCCTCCCTCCAGGCTTTCCCTTCACACTGCAGCCAGGTACTGTTTAAAGAACAAATGGGAGGGGGCGGATGTGGCTCAAATGGTTGGGCGTCCGTCTGCCATATGGAGGGACCTGGGTTCGATCTCCGGGACCTCCCAAAGGCGCATGGGCTGCCAGGCTCTGTGTGCCGCTGAGCTGTCGGGCCCCAGGAGCCATGAAGCAGGATGATGACGTAACAGGGGAGAGACAAGACGAGATGCTCCGAAAGCTCCAGAAGCCAGGAGCTGAGGTGGCGCAGGCAGCAGAACACCTCTCTCCTACATCGGAGGTCTCCAGGATCGAATCCTGGTGAAGACTGGAGGAGGATGAGAAGAGATGGCAGGAAACAGACACAGAGAATTGCCCAGCAAATGGACACAAAACAGCAAATGGGGAAGGGGGTGTTTAAAATGGATAAAGTAAATAAATAAAATCTTTAAAAAAAAAAAAAAAAAGAACAAATGGGAAAACCTTTCAATTGTTCCCTATTGCCCACCAGTTGAAGTTCCAAGCTATGACATAAAAAGCTCTCCGAGATTAAAAACCCCCTCCCCGCCCCATCTACCTTTCCAGCCTCTTTCCTTGCTGCTTCCTACAAAATTCCCTGCCCTTGCTGCTCCTCTGGCTGTTCCTTTTACCTAGAACATATGGCTTTTCCCTAGCTCTTCTCAGAATTTCTTATCCATCTTTCAAAGAACTGACCCTTCTGTTCAAGACTATTTGTCACTCATTTCTATCCTGGCAGTTTATCAAATTGTATAATCACTTATGTTTACTTATTCAGCAAATATGTGAGGACCTACTATGGATCAGTCAGAAGAGCACACCCTGAAGGCAGAGACCATGTCCTATCTGCACCTGCCCAGGCACTATTCAACAGGCACCTGGTGCACACATGTAGATATTGATTTATGTTTACACTCTCAGGCCACAGAGCAATTGCCCCTAGGCATGGACAGCTAATTTATATCTTCAATTAATGTTTCCAAATGTATAACTTCAATTTTTACAAATACTCTTGCCTACCTCCAGCCTGTACCAACAGTCTCTCTGTGCCATTTGCTTATTGTCAACCTCGGAGCTTTGGCTTCTGCAACTTGAAGCTGAGGTCTTAACTCAGGGTTAGATTCCTATCTTGTCTGACCCTTTCTAGCTGCTTGATCTTAATCAAGTGACTTAACCCCTTAAATTTCCTTATTTGGAATATGGGAATACTACATATTTCACAAGTAGGTTTTAACAATGGTTCTCAGACCCACCTAAATATTAGAATCATTGGGAACTTTAAAATATGTAGAATGGGAACGCAAAAAATCTGCATTTTTTCAAAGCCTCAATTGATTCTCATATATAAGCAGAGGGGGACACCATAGACTGAAGGCTTAAATTATGCATAAAGTACCTGTTACATTAATGTTCAATACAGGTATGCCCCTGAAAATGGGATTTCTACCCTTACAGAGTTGTTTATGAGAATAAGGGGAGCACACAGAAAAGTATCCAAGGCTTAAATCACTCGTGGAAGGAATCCTATGACACACTCACTCCCAATTCCAATTAAAATCACCAGCAGCACTCTGGAAAGCAAACAAGGGAACTCCCAGCAGATGTGTGTTTGCTCAGCCCAGTCTTCCAATCCCAACAGCAAAAAGTCCAGTCAGAGAGGAGAGGCTTTTTATAAAGGCTAAGATTTGTTGATTCAGAGTATTAAGTCAATGCTAAAAATCTAGAAGTGGAAGGGACCTCACAGAAACAGAGTTGGCAATGAATAAAGCAGCTGGCAACTGCAGCATCTCCTATTATTAGATAAGTGTTACTCAACAGGCCACTTAGAAGTCAACAATATTGGCAATGTGCTGTCCTTCAATATAAGCAGGATCCATCCTTTCCAATGTCTCGATATTTCCCCAGGAACAGAATGATAAACAACCCTGCTCCTTCTCATCTCCCTGTCTTGTGAGAAATCAGAAAAGGGCATCCGCCTTCAAGTCTCCTTGAATTTTTACACGGAAAGGGGATTAAGCTAATTCTCCAGGATTCCAGGACTTGGACGCATGTGTGGAAGCCACAGAAATGCCATCAAGCATATTATAGTCAGATAATTTAATGAAGCATTTATACTTCGTTAAAAATTAAAACCCAGGAATTTTGCTTCCAGAAATTAATCCTACAGATAGACTCCAACACATGGACAGAAGTTATGTACAAAATGTTTGCTATGTCTCTATAATAGGAAGAATATTGGAAACATCCTAAGTGTCCACCCACCAAGCAATGACTGGTTACAGAAATTAGGTAATATCTAAAAGAGGCAGCAGAGCAGGGATGCGGAGACTTAAGACAACCTTCAAGCTGTACATTTTAATTTCCAATTTTTACCAGTAAAAGGTATAGTTACAAAAGGGAAGTTCTCTATACAAAATAAGGATTTTTTTTCATAAAGAAACTCCCCTGACATGTCTTGCCTTGTCAAGTCAAAACTCAAACAGCTTGCGTAGCTCAAATTATTCCAAAAATAAAAGATAGGTAAATCCATACAAAATCAAGAAAATTATCAGCTTCCTAAATGTGTTTCAGAAGAACGTAAACATTTTGCCTTGAACTGAAGATTCTGAAGAATATTTGTCAATCTTTAGAAACTACTGCTCTCTGGCAGTTGACGTTGATAAGAGGACATAGAGACTCGACTTTACTTACTATTTGAGTTCACTTATACATGAGTTTCCACTCCTGTACAAAGAGTGCACATGACATAAGAATAATGGCATCTAAAACTTTACAGGTAAATTTTATTGTGGCCACAGGTCAACAGAGGAACACGTGACAGTCAAGGTTCAGACCCTCCCCAACTACTACTTCACATAAATTAAATGTGGAGAGGAGCTACAGGTACACATCACTGTTTAAGGGTGGGGAAAAGAACAGTCGCACTTTTAGAGCACAATATTTCCTGAAAAGAAACTGATCAAAATGATCAAAGCCTTTTTCGCTGACTCAAAGTATGGTAACTGCTTAAACACTGGTCCTAGCAGTTTGCTTACAGATTAAAAACCTAAAATAAAAAGCTGTGTAAAAGATTGTAGCCTTCAAAAAACTTTTATCTTGGTGATGAGCCTAGCTCTGAGAGAAAAAGTCCACCTGTAAAAGAGAAGCTGTGGGTATTTAAGATGGTCTGATTCTCACAGCTTGTATATTCATGACTCAAAATAACAGACCCTCAAACATATGATTCTAAAGCCATTACAACCCAAAATTACTGATAATTCACTTGCATGTGATTAAGTTTGCTTTAAAATCATCTACTTACAGAGAAGTTGCACCTTCCTTACAATTAACTGATGCACTTGCCCCTGCCTCCCACCCCACCAAAAAAAAAAGGAAAAAAAAAGACAATTTAGGGCAGGAGGTTCTCTACTCAGTGAACATATGTCCAAAATGAAAGCAATACAGAATCAGTGCCCAGGTGCTTCTCTGAGAGCATCTCCCTGTGGCAAATGTGATTTGGAGTCTCCTCACACTACACAACCCAACCAGTCTGGGTACATCCAAAGCCAGGACGTCCCACACATGCAACACACAGCCACTAAGTCTACCACAGCCTAACCTGACCCCTGTGCAAGGTGCAACTCCATACAGTTCTCACCATTCAACTTAGGGCAAAAATCACCTAGCAACAAGCTGCAGACATCATTAAAACAAATCTGTGTCCCTCACTGACTCAGTGATGCTTTTTATTAAAAAAATCTGAAGACGTGGCAAATGGTTCGACTGACATCAAAGGTCACAGCAATTCCAGAAGCTGAGGCAGCTCTTCATCCACTGCTCCAGTCTTCTGTTTTTACAGTTCTGCCACCAAAAGGGGAAATATGTTTTATGTGAACAAGTTCTTTTGTGACCAAGCCTTGGCAAAATCAATCAATAAAAGAGCTTGTCGAAGGCAGAACCATGGTATGGGCAACCTCCTCTAGCTGCAGATCTGGGGTTGGGAAAAGCAGGAGTGGGGCGCGTGTGCAGGAAAGAGGTAAGAGTCCCTTTGACAAGGGTTTGGTTACTCAACCCCTGGTGCCAAGCTCGGTGCCAACAGAGGAGGACCTGTTCAAACCCATTATTCAGACAGAAAGGGAAGAGAAGACACCAAAAAATATCATTGGTTTTGAAATCTACACAGTTGAAATTTGTTCTTCATAGCAGTAAGGACTTGAATGAGAGTCATGAAACTGGAGGAACACATATTTTTCTTCAGGATTTAAAAAATTTTGTCTTGTATCGAAAGATTACATTCAGTGTGGGTCAGGTCCAACAGCATTAGCTAGAACTCAGTTGTTAAGCACACCCGGCATGGAGGGGAAACCTCATCTGGCGGAGCAGCTGGTGGGCAGGCCAGAGCTGCTCCTTCACTGGTCTCCGAGACGAAAGCCCTGGCCCCAGTTGTGTCTCCCGCCTCCGCCGCCATTCTGATCAGCTGCTCGCCTCATGCTAGCAGGGGGCACGCCAAATCCCGATACCCCTCCTCTCCTGCTGGGCAGCCAGCGGTACCTGCAGTAGAGAGGGGAGAACAAAGTCACTTCCACACAGTTATCTGCCCTTTTAGCACGTCTCCCTTTCCTGGTGTTTCCACGGCACCTGTCATAATGAATTATGTTAGTCTGTGACCAACTGACTGCCAGAGACAATGTTTTTTTAAACTTATTTAACAAAGGCACTCACTTTGGATGTTTTTAAATTGATTTAAACTTTCAGCTAAATCTTTCTGAAGTAATTCATAAAAGTTTTTTTCTTTTTTTTTTTTTAAAGAGTGATTCAAAAAGAATAGGATGGAAACAAAAATATTACACCCACAAGCCCAACACCCAGAAAGAACCACCGTGAGTATTTTGGTCTACTGAAATATGGATCAAACTGGATCAAAAGACACACAAAAAATTCACTTTCAAAGGACAAATGCATAGTCTAGATGTCTGAGCCCTGCATAGCATTTCCGATCTAGAGTCAAGGAACGAGGGGAAGAGGCTTCACGTCTTGGGGTCTTGGGTATGTTTTTTAGGTTTATTCATAATCTGCCCTCAGACTGCATTCTTTCCATCTCATAGATTATAGGAAAGCAGGAGCCCAGAAAGGTTAAATGACTTCCCACCTGGCAAAATAATTAATTAGAAAAGTCACTAAATGAATAAGAAAGAACTTAAAACACATGGCTTACACTCAAAAGCATTTTCCACCTAAATCGAGAATGTGTTTATTAAACCTATTCCACTCATTAGATCCCAATGTTTAAAATTCTGCTTGATTGGTATGTATTGTGAAAATTTTGGTTTTTACCCACAATAAAAAAAAAAAAAAAAAAAAATCCTGCTTGAAGGCAGAGACCATGATCTGACACCTGTTTAAGGCCCCTGTCACACCTAGCATAAGCCATGACCTGTGACATGCCCACAGGAAAGAGCCTGACGAGCACAACCTTAAGATAAAGCAGCCACAGTGTAAACTATCATCCAATGAGCATTTTCCTAAGTGTTGCTTTTTTCTCCAAGTGTTTTTAAATTCATCTCCTCTTCACCCCATCCCTGAGGGAGGCACACATACTTCTGTTTTACAAATGAAAAAACCGAGGAGTTAAGCTCTTCTACAGGGACAGGGTCAGGATTCAAACCCAGGCTCTGGAGCTCGTACCCTGCCCTACTTACTCCTCTATGCACCTCATGCAGCAGGCGGGACACACGGAGCTGGATTCATGGGGCAGCAGCCAGTGACCAGAGGCCTCATTTGCTTACACATCCCTGATACCTTCATGCTCCTTCCCCAAAAAGAATCTGAACCCTCTTTAATGGAAAAATAACTGTGTGCAGAAGAGGATATATCGATTTTCCTAAACGGAATGCAGAATACTGATAATACATCTGAGAATTCTACAACTCACATCTTCCCTTTTAAAGAAACACAACTTTACCAGTAAATCAAAAGGCATTTCCAAGCACTGGTGGCAACCCCATGACTGGTTCTGGTACAATAATATTCCTCCAAAATACATAATACAACAGAGCACTTCAAAAAGGCAGCACTAGGGTTGTCTTGCTTTGCTACTTACTATAAAACAATTTGGAAGCCCTCTCCATTGCTTAAAAGAGATAGTGAAATTAAATGCAAGTAATTAGTATAAAAAGACACCCAATTACCCATAATCAACAAAAATTTATGGTAATTTCAAAGCAGTTACTGCTTGTACAAGGAGCTACATTTTGTTGTCTGATCTTTATGCAAAATTTAACAGCGAAAGCTCAACTGGAAGGCAGGCTCCAATGTGCTGCTGATTTTGCCACTAGAATCTCATATACTTTGTTGTCCACAATTAAGAAATATCTCTAAACCATTAGTCAGAATATGGACATTTAAAGTAAAATAACTGTTGGCTGCCCTCCAAAGCACCAAGTTTTTTGAAATTGACACATCTGCCATCCAACTTGATAAAGCTAGATCAGAAATCCAAACCTGTTGTTATTGTGCCCTTTGATAATTACAAAGCAGATTGGTCATTTGTTTTTCTAGCTCCAAGGCACCCCAAAGCTGAGAAAAGAAACAAGTTTCTTTTATGCTCTTAAAGAAAAAAACACACACAGCAACAATATTGTATTTCTCTGTTTGTACAAGCATACCTTGTTTTATCGCGAACTGCTTTATTGTGCTTCGCAGATATCCCATTTTACACAAACTGAAGGTTTGTGGCAACCCTGCACGGAACAAGTCTATCAGAACCATTTTACCAACAGCATGAACTTAATTAGTGTCTTTGTGTCACATTTCAATTAAGGTATATACATTGCTTTTTTAGATATAACGCCATTACACTTAAAAAAACACACGTGACTCACTTTATTGTGATATTTGCTTTATTGTGGTGGTCTGGAACAGGATCGGCAATATCTCTGAGGTATGCCTGTGTATTATGGTTCACAATTTGCGAGCTATAATATACATGCATATCTCCCTAGCCCATAAAAGATGAGGAGAAGAGGAGGTTTCGGAGGCCTATTCAAGTTTTTACTGCTTCACTGATCCCTTGGAAGACTCACAGAACTGTAAAACTTTGAACAAAAATTAAAACAAGCAAGATGTGAAAGGATTTTTTAAGAATTTAAACGTAAGCTATTATTGCATATTCTCGACATGAGATTAGGCGTGATTGTCAGGCAGGCTGGGACACCCAGATGGTGATTTTACTGGTCGCTTCTTGAACAGGCTTCTGCTTCCCTGACAGAATGGCCCCACTACTTACATGCCTAAGAGTGTGAGCATCTCTTCTCAGCTCCCCAAATTCCCACCCCTTCCTCCAAGCTTTAGGAATATGGCTAATGGCTTTTACTGCCTGAGCACCCACTACTGTGCTTACCGCCAGATGCCTTACCTCACAATCCTGTGAAACAGGTGCCTCACCTACACCACCAATTTACAGTTCGGAGGTTTTATTATATTAAATAACTTTCCCAATATCAAAACAGGTAAGTGAAAGAAATGAGATTCAAACCAAGTCTGTCTTGAAATCAAAGCTGTGTCCTTCGTCTCCTCACTTTAGTCAACCCTAAAAGCAGAGAAAGTATGAGCACATCCCCCCAGGAGGTCTGAACTATACAAAATGAGGGTTTTAACCTTGAAAATGACTATAAATATTTCTATTCTATAATACTCAATATAAAATGTTTAAAATTGCTAACTAATTAGCTAACTTATGCCCTTCCCCACCTCAGCCAAAATCTTTGGGAAGAACTGATGCCTAAGAGAAGGTACCCTGCTATCCTGCTCCTGTGCCCACTACCCCCTGGCCCACTGCTATGCTCACCAGTTGTGTTCAGGTACCCCAGCATGCACAGCAGAGCCGGGGTACTTCCTGAGAAGCCTCTGGCTAAAATGGCTCCACGAAGAAGCCTGAGCTGTGACTTTGGTCCCTGGCTGCCCTGTGACTGTGTGACCAGGCTAAGTCATTTGCCAGCTGATGTTTCTGTTAGACAGGGAGGTAAGAATCCATGAGAACACATGCAGTAAAATGATTTTTAAACAAGAGGGAAAAAATGCTTACAAAAATTGAGGTGTGGATAGAAAATTTCTTCCTCCCAAGTCCATTGGGTATCTGAACATTAAGAAGAAATAAAGATGTCCAACAAGATTTCCAATTAGCTCACTGATTACCCTGCAAACAGAGAGCCAAATTAGTTTAAAGACATTCAAGCAATAACCTGAGATGCAGTGAGTCTTAACTAACAGCCCATGGAGAGATCCTTCATTGCAGCCCATTTGTAGTCTCTGGGAGTCTGCGAGAGCTCTACGATGAGCCCTTTTGCAGTCGGAGCAGCAAATGCATTCTGAAGGAAAGGGGCAATCAGTCCTGCTGAACCAGCAAGGCCCGTGCTCTTCAAGGCCAGCAGCCCCTCTGACATCCCCCAAATATTGTTTTTGCTACCTCTAGCCTCAAAAGTTAAGGACATTGCAAAGCAAGCTTCTGAATGCTTTCAGTCATGAATACAGTATTTGTGAAACACAGACAAAGAGGAAGCCTAGCAAGAGAGAAGCATGGAAGGAGGGAAGAACAGGACAATAAATGCTCCCCCCCCCACACCTGGAGCCATTAAGCCTCTTGTCTCCTGTAACAACAGAGATCACTTAGGAAAGCTGACCTTTACCCTGTAACCCTAAAATAAACAATGACCTTCTTCAATTTTCCCAGCATTTACATGCAGGCCACGTCAAAGTTTTAAAGACCTGCTTTTACTATTAAGTATCCTTCTTTGTCTTCACTTGCAACTTGATTCCTGTCAAGGACAAATCAACATCTGCAACTACTCCCATACTCCCGTACCCTATACCAAGCTCAGAAACTTGCTACGCTCGAAACAGAGTCTGTTTGCTCGATGCATTCATCTCTCCTATCAATATGCAGGAGCGGTTAGGACTACACCAAGTAAATATGTCAAATATATTAAGAACTAGTACTATTAAAATATCTATTAAAATATTTCAAACATTTTATAATATAAGTAGTTCTTATAGCAGTTGCATCTTGCTATCCTGCCTTTAAAATTCTGACTGCAATGCATTAAAGGCTTTTCTAAGTCTCAGTTCTAATTCTACACAGACAGACTAGAAATTTGACCCTCCTTGGCCAAACTTTCCAAACTATCAAACAACGTACAAAACTACCGCCCATCTGAGAATTTGCATTTCTGTGACTGTTGAGCAGTTTCTAAAGCATTTTGGAAATGCCTTAAAAATAAGAGTAGTTTTAGGAATAGTTCTAGGAGAGGACAATTTAGACACAAATTAGGCATAGTTTGCTTAACCTGGACAGTAATCCAAAAATAAATATTCATTCAAAAATATATATGGAAACATACTGCATCTAACCGCAAGCTAACAAAATAACCATTCAGTGCTAAATTCTATTTAGCATTGAATTCAATGCTAAATGAAAACCCTGCCATCCAATTAATTCTATCAAAATGAAATCCTTTCATAAGTATAAGTTTCCAACATACCAATGCTGAGATTCTTAGACTTTTATAAAGTTTAGAGCAAGAATATAAAGATTAATGGAATCCTTTCCAAAGATTAGTTTCCAATTGAATAAATCTAATATTACTTACGAGCCTCCAATGATATAGTTGAAGCCAAGGATAACCCAGGGTAAATAACAGGCCTAGGAAAGAATATACACAAACATGAATAGACCTGAAGAGGATACAGCTACTATGGGCTTGGAATGGGTAAATATATAATGACAAGGGTTCTATATAAATTCTTTGGAAGATAAATGCAAAATTTTTCAGATCAATCTAGCATTATTCCCACTGTACTTAAAACTGCCTATCTCACATTGGACTTATTTGTATATTTCTAACTGGAAGAACAGAGTATTTTACCCATTGTTCAGGAGCAATGAATGCCCTGATGAATTAACATAACAAATAACTTCAGAAAATAGATGGGTGTCCTATGGATGCTATTAAAAAATGGCCAGTAATAGAATCACATTAATATTCAACCAGCAAATCATTACAAATGAACTGAAAATTCACCATCTTTTTAGGTTCTTCTTTTACATAGCTCTTAAAATTACTTTGAATATTTATCTTAATTACACACTGATCTCTTGAACTAATATGCCCAAATAAGACAGATCTCCAGATGAAGTCAACATTTAAACCCCTTACCAGATTCAAGAGATCATAACAAGGAACTTTACAAACTAGCAAAGAGAAGATTTTACATAAATAACTTTAAGGCAAAATGTGGTTAAGTACCATGAGAAGAACACAGAGTATTGCAAAAGCCCAAAGGCAAGACTAAATCCAGGCAGAAGACTCGGGAAATATGTTCAAGCACAACTCAGATTAAGAACAGGAAAGATTCAGATGAGGAAGAAAACAGAAAAGCCGTTACAGGTGGATAAGTCTGAGAGAAGGCACAAAGGGAAGTATGGTAGAGCAAAAAACAAACCTGGTTTAGCTAAAATATACATAAAATAAAAGAGTAGTAAGAACAATTTTTAAAGGGAGGGTTTTACACAAAGTATTTTTCTTCTCTCTCTTTTTCTAACACACACATACATGAGATCACTCAGAGACAGATACTTGAGGGGCCTAAGATACAGAGAGAGTAGAGGAGTAACAGCAAATGACTCAGGGTTGGCTAAAGAAACAGAGCTGGGACTGATGCAGGGGAGGAGGGGGCTTGCCTATGGTGTACTGCTCTGCAGTGACCTCTTCTGGATGAGTCAGAAAGCACATCTCTGGGCTGAAGAGAGCGACTTCACTTCAGCAAAGACAAACGAAAAAGAAAATTTTCCAACTATGGTAAAGTACCTTAAATCGTGTTCCAAACCAAAAGGATACGATCATGTCTCTGTTCAGCTGGGCCCAGACATAAAGTACTGACATGATGAGAGGAATCATCAGCAACTGCAACAAAAGCCAACATGTAAAGACAGGGCTCTAGAGGTACTTAGAAAATAGACTTACTGTGAACCAACTATTCTTTTTTCCCCTCCCCTCCAAAAAATTTCTCACATGGCTATTCAAAGAGCCAAAGGAAACTCAACTGACCAGAATTACAAATTGACCCTATTATTTAATTACTCATACAATGAATTCTACAAAATCCTGTAATAAAATGTAACAGTTATATTATTTTTAATGGATTCAGAAATATCAGGGTCAATCTCTGTGACCTGAAAAAAGGCAACAAAGCTTTATTTACAGTATAATCTCAATTGGAAAAAAAAAGAAAATTACATAGCCATATCCACAGATGGAAAATACTGAATAACCATTATTCCCAATGTTCAAATGAAAAAAGAAGCGAGAAAGAAAAGCAATGACTGAGATAATTCATGTAAGATCTTCAAAAGTTTAACAGGCTTTCCCTTCTCATGTAGAGCTGCAAAATAAAAACAACAATAATTCTCTGATTCCAAAATGCCTTAGTATACAGTTAATGCAATTTAACTTCTGTCAAAGGCACTAATGGTCTATTTGAAACCTATAAAAGGGCAAATAGATAGTTTCAGGGTATACTTACCTGCATATCCATTGCTAAGCCAGTAATCTTGGTGTGTATAGTTAAAGATCAGATACTAAAAATGGATTTTGTACCTAGTCAAGACTGGTCTGCTTATTTTCCCCCATTAAAAAGTAAATTTCATTCCAGTGTTCTGGAGGAGAATGTGTCTGTGGTTCAGGTTGCTTAAAACATCCAAGAACACAGTGGTTTCTAATCATCTTCATTATGAATTTTCTATCAGACTATTCTACAAGGAAGAAATGGTAGAAATTAACCACTCAGACACATGATTCAACTGGTCCCCTTGCCACACATCTTTTCCTTCCCTTGCCATTGCGTTTTAGCATCTCTCCTTCAAATAGAAGAGGGAGAGGCCTGTGTCCTCAGAAACAGATAATGATTCTCCTCATATAACAGGGCTCCAGAGCATAGCTGAAGTCTAAAACAATTTTTTTTCCTTCCCTTAAAGGAGGGGAAAGGGTCTCCAAAGTGCCACATTTCCTGGCTCGTGGCCAGGTTTAAATGGCAGCGAAGCCCAAAGGCTGTTTTGGCTCACCACCTCTGCACAGGATTTGAGCCACTGAGTCCTGCTGCTGCTCTCACTATCTGTGAGAGTCCACAGTTGGAAGGCTGCAGACAACTGTGGATGATGCAAGCAGAGACCCACACTGTGCCCTTTCTCAGAGCTGGGTACTTTACAGAGGGGCTGAATTACTATTTAGGACCCCAAGACAAGGACAGCAATGAAGGCAGAAAAGGATGCTGGTTGTAAATTAGTTCTGAGGAAAACCACAGATTTCAAAAGCTGTCTCGTGGCACAGAATCTCTTTGTGCTACAGTCAACAAGCTGTCACATATGAGAACACAGAGAACTGGGAACAAGAAGAGGGAACAGTAATAAAACTCAACCAAATGTGGAAAAATCCCACAAAGGCAAGGGCAAGAGAATGCGTTACTCAAGGGCTATTTGATTCTCTACGACTTTTAAGAACTTTCATTATTCTGAATGATTAACTATAGCGAGCAAAGATCCAAAAACTAGACTTTGAAATGCTTTATAAAATACTATTTCCCCAACCCTGAAAAAACCTGGCTTATTTCTGGCCCAAAATAACAGACTGAAGGATACGACGATGCAAATCCAGTTAAAGAGGAGCATGAACAAATAGTCTGCTGGCCTTCCATCAAAAGCTCCTGGAAACAAAAATAAGCCAAATGTCATGGTTCAGAATTTCAGAACAAAGCAACTTCCATTAGAGAAACAGTTCAAAAAATTATAAAGCCAAAATTAAAATATTTTAAAAGCACTTCTCCCAAGTACAAGAAAAGTGAATTCTTTACAATATCTAAACCATGTCCTCAATGAAGTCACCTGAGAAAGGTCTACTCTACCTTCCTAACTGATTCCATGAACCTGCTCTGACCACCATGGGTTACATCAGCCCTGCACAGCTACGGAGACCCCACCCCCAAACACCAGAGAGGCCCCATGGACATCCTCGCAGCCTGCCAGCCTTTCCTTCCTGACTCTCGTGACCTGATGAAACATTTGTGGTTACCGGGCTAATGCCTGTCTCCCTCCTCTAGACCATACACCCTGGTGGGAGAGGAACCATGTCTGTTTTGCTTGCCACTGGGTCCTTTCAGCATCACTCCACTTGGGAGGCACTTATTATAATCATGGTTATCATTAGACACACACACATAGTATCACACTGAGAAGATTCAGTCACTGTCTTTCTGGAACTTACAATCTAGCAAGAGAAAGCAATGGGCAGGGGTTAGGGGAAGAGTCAAACCTTTCCAGGGCTAGATTCTTAATCCTCAGATTCTATCTGTGAGGTAGAATGAAAAGACCTACTACTCCCTTTTTACAATGAAGAAACAAAGCTCTATGACTAAAATCCCATGGCTGTTAGAAGCAGAGTCAAGGCTAATTACTAGTCTAGTGCATCTGTCACTACACCAGAGACCAGGCACTTTCTTACCAGTAGGCAGAATAATCAACACTGACCCAGCTCAGCCTTCCAAGGAGGACTCCTAAGGCCTTCAGTTGGAAGACTATATGAGAAACATAGCAAGAACTAGAAATGACTATAAGGTCAGTCTAGCTTTAAAAGTTACCTTCTTTTCCCTCCACACCCCACAGTTAGATGATATAGCTAGCAGTTTTAAACAAACAAACAAACCTTAGAAGTGTCAGAAAGAAAACAGGGTTTCAAGCAAAAGCCTCTCCTACTTTCCCTTATTTCTCCTTTGCTACCTCAAAGGCACATTTCAGTCATGGTGTTAAGGACACTTAATGCAAAGGGGCATGGATCACCATGATGAGCCAGAGCTGAAATTCCAATTCCAACAAAACTTCTGAATTTTAATGATAGCTGTGCTTCTTTTGATGTGGTTTTGGCTCTGTGGTTGCTACAGATTCTTTAGATTCAGAGTACTTAAAATATTGTAATCACATAAACTACGGTACTATATATTTTGGCATGTTTGCAATTGGGGATTTACAAATTAACTGGTATCAAATTGCAGTCTTCCAATTCAAATCAGAAACCTCATAAATAAGCCAGCACTGCTATGTACTTAACAATTTAGCCAGGCAGGAAAATAAGCAGGTGGCAAACATTCTGAAGTGTCAAAATGTTATCTTGACTGTGTGTATGTGTGGCAGGGTAGGGGATGGGAGAGTAATGTGGAAATGCAGATATTTCTGTAGACCTTCAACTGCTCTAATAAAAAGAAAAGAAATTATCTTGAGGCTGTATGGTGGAAAGGAAACCTGGGTACCAGACCTAGCTGTGTTATCTCAATTAGCATTTTGACCTTTGGGACATGTCACAGCTCCAGACCACTGTTTTCTTGCTTTAAAATTGAGTGATCTCAAAGATTCCTCTTTACAAGAATGTTCACAGCAGCTTTTATTTATAATAGCCAAAAAGTAGAAACAAGTCAGATGTCCACCAACTGATGAATGAATAAAGAAAATGTGGTAGGGGAGCGGATATAGCTCAAGTGGTTGAGCGCCTACCTCCCATGTACGAGGGTCCCGGGTTCAATCCCTGGTGCCTCGTAAAAAAGAAAAGAAAGAAAATGTGGTATACCCATACCATGGAATCATATCTGACAATGAAAAGGAATGAAATACTGATACATGCCATATAGATGAAATAGAAAACATTTATAAGTAAAAGAAGCCAGTCACAAAAGACCACACACTGTATGAATCCATCTATACAAAATAGCAACTCTATAGAGGCAGAAAGTAGATGAGTAGATGTGCAGGGGCCAGGGGGAGGGAGACTGGAGGGAAATGGAGAGTGACTGCTAATAGGTTCATTTCTTTTTGGGGTGATAAAAATGTTCTTTAATTGATAATGATAATGGTTGCACAACTCTGAATATACTAAGAACCCCTGAATTTTAAGCTTTAAATGGGTGAATGGTATGATATGAGAATTCTATCTCATTAAGCAGTTAAAACAAATTCCTCTCAGTGCTAATATTTCAAAATGCTCTGGTTGGGGAGTAGGGAACGAAGGGGAAACTTTAAAGACTAAAAGCAAATGAAAGAGCAATGGCCTAATAATTATAAGATTTATCTTAAGTGTTATTCAGATATAATATTTCTACAAACTAGTTGTATTACCTGACTAAGTAGTAGGGGTGGGTAAAATGGGTTCAAGAATCTTCAGTAACGAAGAGAAGACAATTTATAAATAAAAAGTAGTCATGGAATTATTCTAATTAAGGTCTGAAAATAGTATTATGATTTTTTGTTTAATCCTTATATTTCAGAGGTAAATACCAAAATATTTATGGATGAACTGATATGCTGTTTGGCATTTGCATCAAATAACCTGAGGTGGAGGGGATATAGTTAAAGCAAGAATACCATGAGATAATTGTTAAAGGTGAGTGAGTGATGGTTAAAAAGGTGTAATGATGCATGCTGCAACATAGATGAACTTCAAAAACATGCTACATGAAAGAAGCCAATCACAAAAGGGCACATGTGTGATTCCATTTCTATGAAATGTCCAGAAAAGGCAAATCCACAGACAGAAAGTAGATTAGTGGTGGCTAGGGGATGAGGGTGGGGGAACAGAGTGACTGCTTCACCATGTGGGTTTTTTTTTGGCGGGGGGGGGGGGGATGAAAATGTTCTGGAATCAAATAGTGGTGATGGTTTCACAACATTGTGGACACTTTAAAATGGTTAAAATGATAAATTGTATTTTATGTGCCTTTTATCTCAATTTAAAACAAAGAAATAAAAAGACTCAGACTTTCTACTTTTGTCTATGTTTGAAAATGGTCCACAATAGGGAAGCAGATGTAGCTCAAGCAGTTGGGTGCCCACCTACCACATAGGAGGTCCTGGGTTTGGTTCCCAGTGCCTCCTAAAGAAGACAAGCAAGAGAGAGCTGATGTGGTGAGCTGACACAACAGAACAAGATGACACAACAAAGAGACACAACAAGGAAAACACAAGAGAGATAAAACAAGTGGGAAGTGAAGATGGTTCAAGCATCCCTCCCACATGGGCAGTCCCAGATGCGGTCCCCAGTGCCTCCTAAAAGAAGACGAGCACACAACAAAAGGACAAAGAGAGCAGACAGTGAGCACAAACAACAATGGGTGTGTGTGTGGGGGGGGAGGGGAGATAAATAAAATAAATCTTAAAATAAAAAGAAAACGGTCCTCAATAAAAATTTTAAAAACTAGACATAGATCATCCACACTTAATCTAGAACTTACTAGATTTTTAAAAATCACTACAACAACTTAAACCTCTATTCGATTATACCAGATGAAAAGAATGCAAAGCAAGTCAACATAGCAATCAGGCCCAACAGGGACAAGGGAGAATGAAAATCACATATTCTGTAGATTCAAGGAGTCAAACCCCTGATACAGTGGTTGTGGAGGCTCCTGATTATAAATTTTACTTCAGCCAAGTCACTTCACTTCCTTGACTCTCCCGTTCTTCCTCTATAAAACCAAGGCAACAGGCTAGGACCCTTCCAATAGCAATACACTATGCTCTGTATTAATACGATGGTCTTTTTTTTTTTTTTTTTAAAGAAACTAGTAGCAAGGGCCAAAGTAAGAAAAAACTATATTTAATACCAAATGCCAACCCTTTTATTTCCCTGCAGTTATGAGACTGATTCAGTTCTCAAACATATGAGCACTGGCTTGGATTTAAAGGTGGCTCAGAACTCTCTATCCTGAACTAACAGCCAGCAGGTTTATAAAGGCTCTGAAGTCAGTCATCCTTTTCACAATCTCTTAGGTTTAAGAGCAGAATTATGTTCACAGTTTAACAAAGCAGTATCAATTTAGTATAGCAATTAGAACAACATATAAGGTGTGGTTAGAAATATATTACAATTCAGTGAGAAACTTGAAAAAATATATTTTCCTAGCTTACCCATAATACTTTATAGGTAATCATATCTGATAAACTACCATATTATTAAATCTCACCTATATATTTTAAAGTTGAGTGTTTCAATTACGGAGACAAAGTCTAGGCTTTTAATTCCATAAAGTAGTGTTTTTCAACCCCAGTCTAGGAGATATATACAATCAGCCCAATTTCACAGTAAAGGACAAGGGGGATTGCTCTGCGATGAAAATGAATGACTTGTCAAATTAAGTGAGAGGCTCAGCCACTAGGGAGGTGGGCGAGATATGTAAACCTCTGATTTTCTAGTTTTTCACATATAAAATGGTAACATTCCTTCTTACACTTCATGAGGTTGTTTTGAGAATTAAAAATCAAATAATCTGAGTTACTAGTACAGTTCTGGTACAAGCATTTACTATCATTATGCCATTTCTTTATATAATGCTAACTGCCCTTAGAATTCCTCCAAGTAAGTAAGCATGTTTTAGAAAATTAGACAAAAACACTACTTAAAACAACTATGGGTAACATACCTGTTTCGAGTCGTGTAGAATACTGATATAAGAAATATAAATTGACCAAGTAAAGAAATCCAGTTCCTGGCCCCACAGGGAAATAAAAGGTGGCAGTGATTGGCCTCCAAACCTGTCCAGATCAAAATAAACACAGTTGTTAGTTTCTCTAACAAAATCAACCCTTGCAAAGCATTCTCTTCAATGATGAGAGCTAATAAAGAGACCACCGAAACAATCCAAGAAAACAACTGAAGAAAAGTTCCTATCAGTTGCAATTACATCAATTTACAAATCAATGGAATAAAATGAATCATGAAATAATAAAATAAATATTTCTAAGTTGAAAAAAATCAGTACTATAGAAGTATATGGTTAATCTTTACCGAGATGAGGCATATAGTTATATCTATAACAAAAAACAAATTGCAGGGAGCTAATGCAACTCAAGCAGTTGAGCGCCTGCCTCCCACATGGGAGGTCCCAGGTTCAGTTCCCAGTGCCTCCTGGGAAAAAAAAAAAAAAAAAAAAAAAAAATCTTGAAGACCTTATGTTGAGTGAAGCAAGCCAGGCACTGAAGGGTGAACAGTATATGACCTCACTGATTTGAACTGAGGAAAGTGAGCAGTCTCTGAGAACCATTGTCTGAAAGATAGGTTAACAAGGGAGAGAAAGAGAAGAGCAGGCTTTGAGCCATCACCCATATGGACATAATCTATGGTAAAGGGATAGAGTGTGGTTGCATTTTGGGGGATGGGGCAGATGGGTGGTGGTGTTCCTGGGTTTGGTGGTGCAGCGCTGGCGGGTGGGTGGATTAGGAAGGGCAGGTTCAAATCCCCAGGACATGTAACTGTGAATCATGACATTCCATGGGTTGTGATAGGGTGGTGTCATGTGCCCTGGGGGGCTGGGGGGAAGGGAACAGTCAAGATGTAACGGTGTGTTTGGTGGTCAGGGGAAAGGTTTTTCATTACCTTACAGTAATGGACACAGGACATGGTAAATATCATCAAAACTTATTAAACTGTATCATCTAAATTGTAAACTATACTATATATCATTGACAATGTTTAGTTGCTATATTTTGCTATCTGTATAACAGTTATAACAATGCTAACATCAATTTAAAAAAGGTTTTAATATGGGGTAGGGAAGGGGGAGGGAGGTTGGGTATGTGGGAGTCTCTAGTATTCCGTGTGTGACTTTGCTGTGACCTAAAACTTCTTTGAAAATTAAATGAAAATTTGGGAGACACTGGGGATTGAGAGGGGGAAGGTGTCACGGCATACCGGACATCCGATAACACAGTGATAAAAGGAAAAAAAGAATTTTTTTTTTTAAAGGCATTTCTTTTACTTTTTTTCCCCATTTTTTTGAATGTCCCAATCCACTAATTATATTTTGTTTTGTTTTGTTTTTTGTATTTTTTTTTTCCCCTGAGTTTCCTTATGTTTGTCTCTTGCATGTAAGCTTATCATTGTTGTTTCTTGTTCCTATTAAGTGTATTTGATTATTATATGGGCTACATGTTCATGAAAGATTTAGATCACAGAAGGGTTACAATGGGTACTGCAGGGGATTATTGGTGGGGGGTGTCTGGGAGGGGGGATTCATGGGAGTAAGTTCATCTGAATATACATGAAAGATATACAAAATTGTTCAAAAGATCAAAGGATGGGGCATGGCCACGGTGGGTGGACAATCACTCAATAAATGAGGGAACCTGAATTCCTAGCCTGGAGAGCTCTGCCACATTCTCCAAGGGTGCAGCAACAGTCCTCTGAGTGCAGGGACAGTGTATGTCAAAAGAAGATGGCCCACTGATGAGTTCTTGCTATTGATGACTACCCTTATAAGTCTTTGCTCTTGTAACTGAAACTTAGCTTACTGTTATGGGGTGCCTAAGGGTTGCCACCTGAGAGCCTCCTTGTTGCTCAAATGTGGCCTCTCTCTAAGCCAAACTCAGCATATGAATGCATTACCTTCCCCCCAACATGGGACATGACTCCCGGGGATGAGCCTCCCTGGCAACGAGGGATTAATACCAAGTGCCAACTGGCAACACAACTGGAAAAAGACCTTGAATAAAAGGGGGAAAAGGTAAAGACAAATGAGTTCAAGTGGCTAAGAGACTTCAAAGAGAGTTGGGAGGTCATCCCAGAGAAAACACTTACGTATACCTCAGTAGGAGCTCATAGAACATCAAAGTGCATATCACCCCACACAGAGGGGCTCCTGAGAGCTCTGGAGATACCCAGGTCCTATATACGGGGGGATAGCCCCAGAGACTGACGCCTTATCAGTGGGCTCTATTTTGGAATCTGTGCTCCTGAGAGTGACAGAATTGGACTCAAATAAGTCCTCCCTGCACATGGTTCATCAGTCCCTTCTATTCAAACCTATATGTGATGCTGGAGTTTTTAGGTATACTTCCAGAGACTGGAGCCTCTGGCCTACCTATGTGCCAGGTGTGCGTGGAATCTCAGTGGAGCTGCAACTCCTACCCTACAGCTCAATGGACTCATCCAAGTCATCTGGCAAGGAGACAATGATGGGCAAACAGCCATCCCAGGGAGTGGAGAGGGCCTGCATCTGCAGGCAGGATCATCCCACCCACCATATACATGGGATATAAGCCCTCTCTCACTTGGAGGTGGAATGAACATCACCATCCCAGTCCCCTCAGGATTGGGGGAAGAACTATGGACTAGAGTGGACTTGATGGTATTCTGTTGTACACATATGGTGATTCTAGCGATGAAAGAAATTATAACAGTGAGGTGGAGCCGGTGGCCACTGGACACTTTCGGGGCAGGGAAGGGATGTGCAGTTGAAATACAGGGGCTTTATCAGGACTTGGAGGTTGTCCTGAGTGCCGTTGTGGCGACAGATGTAGGCCATTTTAAATCAGCACACATCATTCAGATCTGTGTGGAAGAGAGTGTGGTCTACGATGTGAACTGTGGTCTATGGTTGATGGCAAGGCCCCAGGATGTGTAAGTCCATTGAGGGTGATGGGCCACACTTGTGAGAGACGTTTGTGTGGGATGTGATGGGAGGTGTGGGAGGTGGGGAACATGGGAATCCCTGTAGGTTCCGTGTAATATTTAAGTAATCTAAGCACCTCTTAAAATATATACATATATATATAAATAACATTTTTGTAAGCAAATGCACATATATGCATATATATTTATATATCATTTTACAAATATTGGTATGTATTGTGAAAAATTTGATTTTTACCCACAATTAAAAAAAAAAAAAAAATTGCAGGGAGCTAATGCAACTCAAGCAGTTGAGCGCCTGCTTCCCACATGGGAGGTCCCGGGTTCAGTTCCCAGTGCCTCCTGGAAAAAAAAAAAAAAACACAAAAAACAACAAGCAAACGAACAAAAAAACCAACTCAGGGAAGCCAATGTGGCTCAGTGGTTGAGTGCCAGCTTCCCACATACAAGGTCCCAGGTTCATTCCCAGGCCCCAGAACCTAAAAAAAAAAAAAAAAAAAAAAATAGAAAGACTCAATCCAATAGTACCATAATTCCACTGTTTAGGAATACACTGGAATGATAAATCATATGGGAAAATGTCATATTAAAGGTAGAAGTGAAACAGAAACTTTTATTCAAACAATGTGATGAATAGCAAATATGGGCATATGACTTAAAAACACTCTCTTCTCCCCCGCCCCCGCAAAAAAAAAAAAAAAAATTATACAAGGGAGCAAGCCTTGTTCCTGACCCTCAGTCTCCTAGTTCCCTTTCCAGCAAAAACTGATCAGTTTCTTGTATTTCCTTCCAGAACTTTTCGTATGTGCATCTCCTCCCTCTTTATCCCACCTGATAAATTTTGCTATTCCATATTGTGTTTCATTTCCTTGACAAAATATTTTAATTGGCTTTATAACATTCCTTTTACACTGATGTCCAAACTTTGTTTAAACTGTTAAAAAATAATGCAATGAACATTCTTGTATATTTTGTTTATACATGGACATAGAGAAGAAATCCCTGCAAGTCAAACTATTAGAAACAGATATATTTAGTTTTGGTAGATAGAGCCAAATGCCTACAAAAATCGTTTACCAGTATATGCTCCCCCCTAAACTGGATGTTAACACACCAATCTACTCTCCGCACAACACTAGGTTCATTTTATATTCACGAATCTGAAAATTAGTTTTATTTGCATTATGAATAAAGTCAGATATCTTTTAATGGCTAAAAACATTAGCATTTCCTTTATTCATTTTCTGCTAGATTTGCTTTCTTTTATGTATTAAGGAAATTTCCCTTTCTCATGGTTGCAAATACTTTCTGGTCTATCATAAAACTTACGTTTTTATGGTATTTCTGCCGTATTCCTGTCATGCAATTTAATTTAGTATAGACAAATGTATATATCATGCATCAAGCTAAGAAGATCTTTCCTCACTCAAGATTATAAAAGTATTCACAGGTTTACTGTAGCATTTTTGGGCTTTATCTAAGAGCGATGAAGAGATCTTACTTATTTTTCTGGATTGTTACTCTGTTTTCCTAACCCCATTTACTGAATAATCCACCTTTTCTCCATTGATTTAAAAAACTACTTTTATTATATATTTATTCTTCTTTTATATTAAGGTCTACTTTTAAACTATACTGCTTAGAACTGATTCCTATCACAAGACCAAGCTATTTTAATTTTTAGTCTTGTATGTTTTAAGATAGGGTAAAGTTAAATAGTCTTATAATTTTTTCCCTTTATTTTTAAAGAAGCTTTAGATTACATAAATGTTACATCAAAAATATAGGGGATTCCTATATACCCCACCCCCTCCCTCACTTTTCTCCATTAACAACATCTTTCATTAGTGTGGTACATTTGTTAAAATTGATGAACAATATTATAATGTTATAATATTGGATAAAGTTAAATACTTAAATTTTCTGAACTTCTGGGAAGATGGCAGACTAATAAGACACGGGAATCTCTTCTCCAGAAAAATAGCTAGAGGACAGGCTGAAACAGCCCGGAAAAAGATTTTCTAGGGTTTAGGATAGCAGGTGAAGGCTGCACACCACCCAGAGGAGAGAGGGACAAGAGAGGGAAATCGCAACGACAGAAAAGACACAACCGTGAGTTGGAACCAGCAGCAGCTGCTGCCGCCGACAACCTCCCCCACACTCTTTAGAATTCTCAGGCCTCTGGGCCTGCTACTACAGACAAAGAGGGGGCCCCAGGGATCTACCACCCCAGGAAACAGGAGAGAGAGGGACACAGGCTAAGGCTGACTCAGGTTCTGGCCCACAAATTTGGGATGTGGAGCCCCACGGACCCTTCCAGGCCAGGTAGGACCACACGGTGGTTTGCCTTGGGAGCCTAGGAAGGAATGGAGAAATCTGACAGACCCTCGGAATCTCCCTCTCTGATAGCCTGGATTAATTGTTGAGGACTTCACAGGAGAGGGGAGAGAGAGCCTGGGGCTGACTCAGCTTTTGACTGGAAGATTTGGTATGCCCAGTCCCAAGAGCGCTTCCAGGCTGGGTGGGGCTGCGCCATTGTTTGCCTTGGAGCCTGAAAGGGGCTAAAGATATACAAACCTCCCAATCTCCTCCTCTACTAACAGGGACTGATTGTTGAGGACTCAGAGGGGAGTGGAAATATTTCCTAGCTGGGAAAAGGGAGGGGGCTGCCAGAGAAGACTGGAGAACTGTCTCAGAAAGTTTGAATTACAAGGCTCTTAGGCCCCAGACAGGAAGCTCTATCACATTGATCTGGTCTGTGTCACAACAAATACACTCCGACCAGGCATTGAATTGTGAGCTGCCAAAGAGCGCCACCTCCTAGCAGACCAAGGAAGTTCATGTAAGAAAATTAAAAATAAGTAGGAGAGGTTTTCCTGGCCTCTATAGTCTCCCTGCCCAAGGCCCTAGGAAGCAGTGCTACAACCAATTACTGGGCCCAGTGCCCAGTTTTGAGCAACCAGCAGGATAATCCTAACAACCCAGGTTGAGCCAAAAATCAAAGAGCTGTGGTAACTCACAGCCTCCTGCCACTAAATCCCCATAAAAGAGAGATTGAGCAGCTGAGTAAACTACATCCTAACCAGATGCCTAAACACCAGCAAAAAACTACGAGCCATACTAAGAAAATAGAAGACATGGCCCAAGAAAAGGAATATATCAAAGTCCCAGAAGAGATGCAGAATTTGAGAGAACTAATCAGCGAGATGAGCACAAATTTCCAAAATCAAATTAACGAGTTGAAAGACAATATAGTTAAAGAGATAAATAACATCAAGAAGAAACTGAGCGAACGCAAATAAGAATTTGAAATCCTGAACAGAAAAGTAACAGAGTTCATGGGAATGAAAGACACAATAGGTGAGGTCAAAACACATCTGAGGCATACAACAGCAGACTCGAAATGCTAAAAGAAAGAATAAGCGATACCAAAGACAGAGCAGCTAAAATTGAAGAGAGAAAAGAACAGAGAGAGAAAAGAATGGAAAAAATTGAGCAGGGGCTCAGACAGTTGAATGACAACACAAAACACAACAACATATGTGTCATGGGAGTTCCAGAAGGGGAAGAGGAGGGAAAATGGGCAGGGAGAGTATTTGAGGAAATAATAGCTGAAAATGCCTTTCTCATGAAAGAAACGAACTTTATGTCCAAGAAGCACACCATACGCCAATCAGAATAAATCCAAATAGACCTACGCCAAGACACATTTTATTCAGAATGTCAAATGTAAAAGATAAAGAGAAAATTCTCAGAGCAGCAAGAGAGAAGCAAACAATCACATTCAAAGGACGTCCAGTAAGACTTAGTGCAGATTTCTCTTCAGAAACCATGGAGGCAAGAAGATAGTGGTAGGATACAATTAGGAAACGGAAAGAGAAAAACGGCCAGTCGAGAATTCTTTATCCAGCAAAACTGTCCTTCAAATATGAAGGTGAGTATAAAGTATTCACAAACAAACAGAAACTAAGAGAGTTTGCAAAAAAGAATCCACCTTTGCAGGAAATATAAAAGGAAGCCTTAGAACCTGAAAGAAAAAGACAGGAGAGAGAAGCCTGGAGGAGAGTACAGAAGAATAGCAGAAAGGATAACCAAAAGAGTAAAAAGAGAGACAAAAACAAGATGACATGAAAACCAAAGAATAAAATGGAGGAAGTAAATAGTGCATTTACAGTAATATCATTGAATGTGAATGGATTAAACTCCCCAATCAAAAGATACAGGCTGATAGAGTAGATAGAAAAACATGAGGCATCCATATGCTGCTTACAAGAAACTCACCTTAGACCCAGGGATGCAAACCGGCTGAAAGTGAAAGGTTGGAAAAAGATACTCCACGCAAACAGTAAACAGAAAAGAGCAGGGGTAGATATATGAATATCAGACAAAACAGACTTTAAATGCAAAAAAGTTATAAGAGATACAGAAGGCCATTATATATTAATAAAAAGGATGATCCACCAGGAAGAGGTAACAGTCATAAATAACTATGCACCTAACCAGGGTGCCCCAAAATATATGAGACAAACTCTGGCAAAACTGAAGGGAGAAATAGACATTTCTATAATAATCGTCAGAGACTTCAACACCCCTCTCACATCATTAGATAGAACAACTAGACAGAAGATCAACAAGGAAACAGAGAACTTGAACAATATGATAAACAAGTTAGACCTAACAGACATATACAGAACACTGCATCCAAACTCAGTGGGTTATATATTCTTCTCAAATGCCCATGGATCTTTCTTCAGGATAGACCACATGTTAGGTCACAATTCAGCTCTCAATAAATATAAAAAGATCAAAATTATACAAAGCACCTTCTCAGATCATAATGGAATGAAACTAGAAATTAACAATAGACAGGAAAAAGTAAATTTGCAAATGTGTGGAGACTGAACAACACACTCCTAAATATTCAGTGAGTCAAAGAAGAAATTGCAAGCGAAATCAGTAAATACATTGAGACAAATGAAAATGAGAACACAATGTATCAAAACTTACAGGATACAGCAAAGGCAGTCTTGAGAGGGAAATTTAGGGCCCTAAATGCCTATATTCAAAAACAAGAAAGAGCTAAACTCAAAGATTTAACTGAACAACTAGAGAAACTAGAAAAAGAACAGCAAACCAATCCTAAGCAAGCAGAAGGAAAGAAATAATAAAGATTAGAGCAGAAATAAATGAAAATGAGAACAGAAGAACAATAGAGAAAATCAACAAAACCAAAAGCCGGTTCTTTGAGAAGATCAATAAAACTGACAAACCCCTCGCTAGACTAACAAAGAAAAAAAGAGAGAAGATGCAAATAAACACAATCAGAAATGAAAGGGGGGAAATTACAAATGACCTCACAGAAATAAAAAGAATCATAAGAGGATATTATGAGAAACTACATGCCAACAAACTAGACAACCTAGATGAAACGGACAAATTTCTAGAAACGTATAACCAACCTACACTGATGCTACAAGAAATACAAAAACTTAACAAACCATTCACAATTAAGGATATTGAATCTGTCATCAAAAATCTCACAGCAAAGAAAATCCAGGACCAGATGGCTTCAGAGGTGAATTCCACCAAGCATTTCAAAAAGAATTAACACCAATCCTGTTTAAACTCTTCCAAAAAAACTGAAGAGGAGGGAAAATTACCCAACACCTTTTATGAAGCCAACATCACTCTAATATCAAAGCCAGATAAAGATTGCACAAGAAAAGAAAATTACAGACCAATCTCTCTAATGAACATAGATGCAAAAATTCTCAACAAAATACTTGCAAATCAAATCCAAAAGTTCTCAACAAAATACTTGCAAATCGAATCCAAAAGACTTATACGTCATGACCAAGTGGGATTTATTCCTGGTATGCAAGACTGGTTCAACATAAGAAAATCAATCAGTGTAATACACCACATTAACAAACTGAAGGAAAAAAACCACATGATCATCTCAATAGATGCAGAAAAGGCATTTGACAAAATCCAGCATCCTTTTTTGATAAAAACACTTCAAAAGATAGGAATAAAAGGAAAATTCTTCAGTATGATAAAAAGCATATATGAAAAACCCACAGCCAACATCATACACAATGGGGAAAGGTTGAAAGTTTTCCCCCTAAGATCGGGAACAAGACAAGGATGCCCACTGTCACCACTGCTATTCAACATTGTACTAGAAGTTCTAGCTAGAGCAATTAGACAAGAAAAAAAAAAAATTAAAGGCATCCAAATAGGAAAAGAGGAAGTAAAACTCTCACTGTTTACAGATGACATGATCCTGTACTTAGAAAATCCTGAAGTATCCACGACAAAGCTACTTGAACTAATAAATGAGTTCAGCAAAGTGGCAGGATACAAGATCAACACACAAAAATCAGTAATGCTTTTGTACACTAGTACTGAACAACCTGAGGAGGAAATCAAGGAGAAAAATTCCATTTTCAATAGCAACAAAAAGACTCAAATACCTAGGAGTTAATTTAACCAAAGTAGTACAGGGCCCATATGCAGAAAACTACAAAACAATGCTAAAAGAAATTTTAAAAGACCTAAACAAATGGAAAGACATCCCGTGTTCATGGATTGGAAGAATAAATATCGTGAAGATGTCAATCTTGCCGAAACTGATTTATAGATTCAATGCAATACCAATCAAAATCCCAACAGCTTACTTTACAGAATTAGAGAAGGCAATTACCAAATTCATCTGGTAGGCTAAGTGCACCCGAATAGCCAAAAGCATTCTAAAAAATGAAGAGCGATGTGGGAGGAATTTCACTGCCTGACCTTGAAACATATTACAAAGCTACAGTGGTCAAAACAGCATGGTACTGGCATAAAGATAGACACATCGATCAGTGGAATAGAATTGAGAGCCCAGAAATATACCCTCACCCATACAGTCAACTGGTTTTTGACAAACCTACCAAGCCCACGCTAATGGGAAAAAAACAGTCTCTTCCACAAATGGTGTTGGGAAAACTGGATATCTATAACCAAAAGAATGAAAGAGAACCCTATTTCACCCTCTATACAAGAATCAACTCAAAATGGATCAAAAATCTAAATATAAAAGCCAGGACCATAAAACTATTAGAAGAAAATATAGGGAAACAGCTTCAAGACCTTGTAGTAGGTATGGTTTCTTGGACCTTACACCCAAAGCACGTGCAACAAAAGAAAAAGTAGATAAATGGGACCTCCTCAAAATTAAACACTTTTGCACCTCACAGGACTTTGTCAGAAGGGTGAAAAGGCAGCCGACTCAATGGAAAAAAATATTTGGAAATCACATATCTGATAAGGGTTTAATATGCGGGATATATAAAGAGATGTTACAACTTAACAATAAAAAGACAAACGACCCAATTAAAAAATGGGCAAAAGACTTGAATAGACATTTCTCCAAAGAAGAAATACAAATGGCAAAAGAACACATGAAGAAATGTTCAACATCACTCATGATTAGGAAAATGCAAATCAAAATTACAATGAGATATCGTTTCACACCTATCAGAATGGCTGCTATTAAAAAGAGAACTACAAGGGAAGCGGCTGTGGCTCAATCAGTAGGGCTCCCGTTTACCATATGGGAGGCCCCGGGTTCGGTTCCCGGGGCCTCCTGGTGAAGGCAAGCCTGCCCGCACGGCGTGGTTAGCTGACCCAGCGACCACAAGCAGCAAGGGGGGGATAAATGAATAAATAAATAAAATCTTTTTAAAAAATAAATAAATAAATAAATAAAAAAATAAAAAGCAATGATTAAAAAAAAAAAAGAGAGAACTACAAGTGTTGGAGAGGATGTAGAGAGATAGGAACAATTCTTCACTGTTGGTGGCAATGCAGAATGGTACAACCACTATGGAGGACTGTTTGGCAGTTCCTAAAGAAGTTGAATATAGACTTGCCACCTGACCCTGCAATACCACTACTGGGTATATACCCAGAAGAACTGAGAGCAGTGACACAAACACACATCTGCACACCGATGTTCATAGCAACATTATTCACCATTGCCAAAAGTTGGAAACAACCCAGGTGTCCATCAACAGAAAAATGGATAAACTGTGGTCTATTCACACAATGGAATATTATGTAGCTGTAAGAAGAAATGAAGTCATAAAGCATATGACAACATGGATGAACCTGGAGGACATTATGTTGAGCGAAGCAAGCCAGACACATAAGGAGAAATACTGTATGAATACGTTACTATGAACCAAATATATTGTGTAACATATTGTTTGATTCAAAAAAAAAAAAAAACACAAAATTCCCAACACATAGTAAGTACTCAATAAATGTTAGATATTATTAAATATTATGAAATAAATTAAAAAAATTTTTTCTTCCACAGTTGTCACAATTTTCTTGCTATTCTCACATATTTTATTTTTCTACATGAGTTAGAACTGACATCCATATTATCCCAATATGATATTGATATAAAAGTCTTTCATGGCTTTTATAGTTATCTGTGGCGCTCTTGCTTTCTATCTCTCACTTTAACACCCAGCCACCAAGCTGAATTATTTTCCTGTTGGTAATATTTGAAAATTGAGCCTCTTGGGCTTTCCAAGAAAGCCACCCCATCTGTAAATAAAATTTTGCATATTATTTCAGTCCTAATTCACATGTTATTACCTCCAGAACAACATTAAATAATGCTCACAGTTCTGGAAACTAGAAGTCCAAAACCAGGTGCCAGCAGGGCCATGCTCTCTGAAGGCTTAAGGAGAGGAAGGTTCCTCCTTGCCTCTCTCCTAGCTTCTAGAGCTTACTGGCAATCCCTAGTGTTCCTTGCTTTGTTGTGGCACAACCCCAATCTCTACATCCATCTTCCCTCTATCTACACCTGATTATGGTGCTCTCCCCTGTGTCTCTGGGTCTGCATCTCTTCTCATAAGGATACCAGTCATATTGGATTAGGACCTATCCTAATCAATACGATTCCATCTTAACTTGATTATATCTGCAAAAACCCTATTTCCCAATAATGCCACATGTTAGTTGTGATGTCTGTTGCATCATCGCTAATCCAAATCTCAGACTCTTCAAGGATAGTGTCTTTGCCAGGTCCTATGGGACCTCAGGAAATTCACATCAGCCAGCCTCATCCTCACTCACTAACAGTTACCACCCTCCAACTTTTTTTTTTTTTTTTTGTAGTTTTGGTTTTTTTATATTTATTTTTATTCACCCCCCCTTTTTTTTAGTTTTTTTGTTTGTTTGTTTTCCCCTCTCATTATTTTTTAATAAGTTTTGTCTTTGTTTTTATTTTTACAATTTTATTTTTCTTTATTTATTCCCCCTTCCCCCAGTTGGTTCACTCTTCTTTCTGTTCATTGTTTGCTCACCTTCTCCAGGAAGCACCAGGAACCGAACCCAGGACCTCCCACATGAGAGGTGAGTGCCCAATGGACTGAGCCACATCTGCTCCCCGTGGGCTGCGGCATCTGCTGGCTTGCGGCCTCTGCTTGTTGTGGCAGGCGTGAAGTCTAGCTCCTTACTGCAGGAGCAGCGTCTAGCTCATCACAGAGTCTAGCTCTGTTGCGGCAGGGGGCAGCATCTGCTCGTCTTCTTTTAGGAGGCACCGGGACCCAACGGGGACCTCCCATGTGGTAGGCGGGCGCCCAAGTGGTTGAGCCACATCTACTTCCCCCACTCTCATTATTTTTAAGCCATGAATTATGGCAGTAATAAATTTACATTTAAAATATCAGAGAAATACTTATTCACCTTCATTTTGGCCTAGGCCATTCACTACATGGCCTATAGTTTGCTTTATAATTTCTGCTAAGAAGATGTACAAAAGTAAAACTGGATTCCTCTCCCAGGAAGTCTTGGGATGTGTTGCTCTATCACTAGAGAACATCCTTGCCACTGCCCAAGTGGTGCTTGGAGGACCGCACTAGTCACAGGACCTCATCCAGATCCATTAGCTACCAGCACCCATGGACACATCAGACACAAAGTAAATTGTTTCAAATTGTTTAATGGAGGAAAATGCACATTACATACCCAAAAAGTGACTTCCCAAGAACCCTATATTAAACCAATAAAACAAAACAGGTTAAAATTCATTTTGGTTTATTCATGAAAACAGTATAGTCTAATGGAAAGGACACTGGAGATAATGATTTGAGAAGACCTGGATTTAAGTCTTAGCTTACAAGTTACCATTTCTGAGCCTCAATTCCCATCTGTAAAAGGGGAATGATATGCTAATACTTGCCCTACTGTGGTTAATGGTTTTTTCAAAAAAAAAAATCAATAATGAATGAGTCCTTATCAGATATGCTCTTCGATTTACTTACATTTATTGATTCAGGAGGTGGAGTTTATAGATGAGGCAACAGAAGCTTAGAAAGGTTAAGTAACAGCTAGTAAGTGGTACAACTAGAATTTTGTCCCAGACAGTCTGACTCCAGAGTTTGGGCTACTAAACTATTGTTATAACACCTTTCACAGGTGACATCATTATTATGAAATATAATTGCAATTAATAAAAATTGTCAGTACTACTATACTTGTATAATCCTGTAACAAACTGAGAGTAAACCTACAAATTCAATCTCCCTGTTTATGAAAAGCACTGGAATTAAAGACCAGAATTGAGCCATGGGGTTGGCTTTTTTTTTTTTTTAAAGTACCCTCCAGCCCCACCACTTGCCAGCAGTGACTAAGGCAAGTGGTCCAAGGACCCCCTTAGAAAATACCATGTTCCTGCCTCCCTCATCCCACTCAGGTAGCAGCCATTCCTCATTTGGACATTCCCACACCCATCAGGAATCCAACTTGGATCCAAAGTTAGGCTTAGCTCCTCAGTAGTTGTGGGGCCTTGGGAAAGTCTGGATCTCTGAGCCTGCTTCCTCATCCAATTAATGTCTCTTGTCCCACAATAACTGCTGCCTTCCTTTCCTCAGAGTTTGCATAAGGTTGGAGAAAGAAGAAAGTAGATTAAAAACTGCTTTGTTTTAAATAATATATATGTGTGGGTATATTATTTCTATTACAATCTTTCAAGATATGATTGCTGACCTGGTTTTTACAAATTCACATTTTAACCTCCCCCCCCCCCCCGTGTTCCTCTAAGTTACTCAAAGCCTGATTTTGAAAAAGAAGCCTCACAGTTTTTTTCTGACTACATTTTCACAAACACTGATGACACCACACTATTTTTAGCACTGTGTGCACCTGTTCTTTGGAAATCAGTGTCTGTCAAAATACTTCACTTCTTTTACCCTTTCATTAAGCTTAACCTTGAGTTATACTTGCTTTCATTGATCTCAGAGACTTAATATTTCTGGATTACTTTAAAATTATAATTTGAAAACACCAGGAGGTATCTCATCTCTTCAAATACACTGCAATGCTTTTTTGAAATACTCATTGAAGGCACCCAACTAAATCTCCTTTCTTTCCTCCAACTGATATATAAACAGTTAAGATAAGGAAATTATCTTTATTTTCAAGGCTCAGAGTAACAGAGGCACATTTTCAATATGGAAAGCCATCCACAAAGAGCCCAGGGCTTACAGAGAGCGAAACGACCACATGCCATAGGTTGGGTGCGGGTTCTTGGGGGGCATCTCAGTTTAACCCCTACAGCAACCCCAAGGTGGGTTTCTCATGAGGATAACTGGGCCCTAATTAGAGTTTAGGTAATCTGCCCAGACTTCCTCACTTCACCAGGGACAAGTAGCCAAGTATATTCACTGGCATATAAGTCCTTCAAAAAAAACCATAAAGCATCGTCCTTTAGTTTCTACTCCAAAAACTTCAGATGATGGGGTGGGTTACAGTCATCCTTTAACTAAAGTCTCCCAAACAATCTGCTACTGAAATAATCACAAATACCATCCAGAGTTTGGTATGAAAAATAAACATTTAACTGAAACAATAAGGACTGATTAAATCTGGAGTTAGAAAAGTCTACATCAATCAGCAAACAAGTCAGAAAGATGAGCACCCATTAGCAAACTATGGGGCCTCTTTTATTTCTGGACACACTGGGTAGGCAAGAAAAGGCTCCTTCCATTCATTTAAACAATTGAAAGGCACTCAATTTAAAAGAACTTAAAAGAGTATTTCCACTCCTGGGTGTATATTCAAAAGAAATGCATACATATATTCACCAAGTACATATGTTCACCATGATATATACTAGAATGTTCAAAGCATCACTATTGATAATAGTCCCAAACTGGGAACTATCCAAAAGAATGGATAAGTAAATCGAGGGAGATTCACACAGTAGAGTAATATGAGCATGAGCAACCTACAACAACATGCAACACTGTAAGTGACTCTCAAACATATTGTTGAGAAAAGAGACTAGATACAGAAGAGTACTGTCTTAGTTTGCCACAGGACTGTTGATGCAAAGTACCAGAAATGGGTTGGCTTTTATAATGAGAATTTTATCTAGGGTAAAAGCTTAGAGTTCCAAGTCAGTGAAATGTCCAAATCAATGCATTAGCAGAGATGCTTTTCTACCAAAGTCTGCTACTGGTGATCCTGGGGTCCTGTCTCATGGCAAAGCAAGATGATGACCAATCTCTGCCAAGGTCCCTGCCTTCCTCTCCGGGCTCACTATCCAGGCATAGGGCTTGTCTCTTTCTCATCCTAGCTCAGTCTCCTCTGCTCTGCTTTCTTCTCAATTTCAGCTATGGGCCACCAGGAAAATGGTTCGTCTCTTCAGCCTTGAGCTGCTCCAGGGGCCCAGCTTCTTGGGGACTTCATGGTTCATGCTTCAGCTTTGGCTGTTAGTGATCCTTGGGTCCTCTCTTGCACATGGCTGGGTCAAAATGGCAGCTTCCTTTCTCTGTCTCTTCCTCTGTATCTCACTTTACATAAGACCCAGCAAATGGGCAGAGACCCAACCTGAGTCATGCCTCACTGATTAGTCCAATCAAAAACCTAGGTAATCTAATCAAGGTCCCTTAGAATCTAATGCAATCAAAAGATCTCACACCCACAGTAATCTCTTTTTGGAATTCACCAAATTCAAACTGTCACAAAGTACATTCTGTATAATCCCATTTATAAAAAGCACAAAAATAGGCACACACACAAAAAATCTACGCTATTGAAAGTCAGTATAGTAGTTACCCTTGGAGGGGATAATGATCAGAAGGGAACCAGAGGAAGGTTTTGGAGGTGCTGTTAATGTCCTGCTTCTTGATCTCGGCACTGGTCATATGAGTTTTGAGCTTTAGAATGTTTAACAAGCTGTAAATTTATAATACATATTTTCCCATTTGTATATTATTACTCAATAAAAAGTAAGAAAACAAAGCCACGATCCTAAGACTACAATGGAACTGTCTAAGAAAAGATTTTTTTTTTAAAGCTATACATACCAAAGTACTAACCACTAAAGTTCTAAATTTAAACCTTGAAGCTATTTCCATGCTCAGCCTCCTATATGCCGGGTTTCCCCTATAATATCTTAAATCTGCTAGGATTTTTGTCATCAGATTAAACATGAAAATATAACTTGGCAAAGAAAGGCACTAGGCCGATTCGGATTTGGTTGTTGCCATTTCTTATTATTCCTGAAAACAAATTAGGGAATTTGGGAATTCATATCTTCCTATTTAAAGTGAGGATGCTTCTTTTTTTTGGGGGGGGGGGCGGGTAGTGGGCAAAACTAATCCAGCAATTACATTTCAATTTCAATTACAAAATAAAATTAGAATCTTACAGTCCATGCAGGGAAAGTAGTAATAGTGGAAATTATTATTGGCTAATAAAAATAGGCACTATTTTTTAATAGCCTATTTACAGACTATTTACTGGTCACTTTACAAACATTATTCTATGTGTTCTATACAATAGAGGCATGAAGTAAATAGCATATTTCCTCATTTGAAGGTACTTGTTTTTGTGTTTCTAAAATAAGAATGTGCCTTATAATCATTGCATTCATTTAATGTAATTTCTATCTTCCTCTCCCTGCCTCCCCGCCAAATAGCTGTACTAAATTGATGGAGCATCTTATAATTGACGGAGTCTTAGAATTGAGTTTACATGGTTTTATATTATCCCCATTTTTCAGGTAAAGGAATTGAGGCTCAGAAAGAACACGTAATTTGCGTAAGACCATACAACTAGTAAGGGGCTGAGCCTAGCCTCGAGAACATGACTCAACTACTTGAAATCTCATAACGTGCCATGAATTGGAAGAAACCAAATTCAAAAATGTTTTACTAAACACTAACTATGTGTTATGGTAGATATTATGCAAAGGAGTTCAAGTCAGCCTAGAACTATCTTCAGCTCACCAGAATAGAAACTGAAACTGCGGTCATCTATAAAATGGGGTAACACTATCTCAGGGTGATTGTTGAGAGCTGAGATAACATATGGAGCAGCATAACACAGGTGTAAAGGGCTGATGCTATTTTGACTAAAGAAATGAAGAAATACCAACAGGCAGGCAGCCTAGGAAACTGCCACTCCTCTTCAAGTTAATCAGGGACCAATATGAAGAAATTTCACCGCTGTTAACTATTGAATGCTGGGTGTAAATCTGAGGGACTAGGACTAGGGAGAAATTCTGGACCACAGGGTAATCAGTCTTAACACACCTATGTGTTTCGATTTATCCAAACTAAGGAAATAACATTTTAAACTTTGGTGCTTCAACCCAATGACCTACTCAGAGGAAACCAATAGATAAGGACTTCCAACATGAATCCAAAATTCTAAATCATCCCCAATTTTATCTTAAGAGCAAGAAGCAAAAATCCAAGGTCTAAATTAAAGATACAGCTTCTAAGAAAAAGCACAACACACTCTTTGCCCTTTCACATTAGTCTCTCAGAAGCAGTTTTTCCTCCACTATTTCATTTGCAAATGAGTTCCTCCGGGTGGGTCTGAAAGCTACACTTGTCCAGAAGGGGTAGGAATCAGAGTAGCAGGAAGAAGAAACAAGCTATAGAGATTGGTCTTTCCAAACCTAGGCAGTCAGTGCATTGCTCTTGCCTCCGGCCAGCAGGTCCCCACTGTCCCTAAAGATGGGGGAAATAGGAAGGATGTGACATGAATGAGGAGTCTTTCAAAAGGAGATTACTAGTCAGTTCACTTCTTTTAACATTATTCACCTGCTCCCTATCACAAAGACTTTCTCGTGTTACTTATTTTACTAATCTGACTATACAAGTGAGCAAAATTTTGCAAGGAGGGTCAAAGAGCCAGTGTTGATTAGATCCTTCTCACAAAATGATTTACAACCTTGCTCCTCTCATCCATGCACACGTTATTACCCAACATAGCACCAGGCAAAATGTGCACAACATTCAGTCAAACATTTACTAAAGCAAATAAATAAAAATAGAATGCCATTTTAGGTGCATGCCAGAATCATTATCCTTATATCCAACTTCCTACTCGACTTCTCCACTTGGATGCTGTAAAAGCGTCTCAGACTTAGACCAAAACTTAATTTAATTCTTCACCCACACACTTCCCCCAACCTGAGCCTCAGTAAATGGCTCTATCAGCCACTTAGTTGCTCCTGTGAGTGGCCTCTTTGAATCCTGTTTCCTTCACCCCTTCATCCTTCATATCCAATCCAGCAGCAATCTTGTCCACTCCAACTCTCAAATCTACCCACTTCTCTCTAACTTCACAGCCACGCTGGGCAAAACTACTCTCTCTTGCCTCCTAACTGAACTCCTCTCTGAGAAGACATTGGAGAATTCGGAGCAGAGGAATGACAAGACTTGATTTATGCTTTAAAGAATCACTCTAGCTGTTGGGAGTAAAGATGGAAAGGAACAAGACTGGAAAATGACAATGGTTTGCAATGCAGGGTGAGAAGGAATTGTATTCTGGACAAATGTCTAAGGAAGAATCAACAGGATTTGCTGAAAGATTGTGGAGTGTGAGAGTAAGAGAAGTCAAAGATGATTCTAAAACTATTAGCTTGAGCTCCCGTAATAATGAAGTTGTGTTTACTTTTAGGACAGAAGGGAGGGGGATTCAGTTTAGACCATGTTAAGTTTTAAATGCTTGTTAGTCATCCGAGTGGTGCTTTCAAACAGACTGTTGACGTACAAGTTCAGAAAACAGGAGAGGTCGGTCTGGACTAAAGATAACTGTATTTGTATTTGGGGATCTTCAGTTTATAAAGTATTTAAATCCACAAAGCTGAATGAAGTCACCTAGATGGACAATGTAGAGAAGAGGTCCTGTAACTGATCCCTGGGGTATAACACAACATTTAAAGGTCAGTGTGACAGTCTCAAACTGGAGCGGAAAAGAACCCCAAGTAGAATCAACCAATACATTGTTTTGGGCCATAGAGAATAATGATTCTGGTGCAATTTGAGATATGGAACCAATAAATAAGTTTACCAAAAGGATAAGCATGGCCATGTGTAAAATAATATCACTTGTCAAGAGCTTAATTAGAAGGAATTAAACTGGTTATAAAAGATTTAGAAAAATAAGGGAAATGAAAAGTGATACTCACTATGTAATCCTTCCAATAAAAAAAGGAAGGCAAATTTGATAAATATGGTCAACCACTATATATATTTGTACAAGATATTTAGAGAAGTAAACTAATGTGTTATTCCATTAACCCCTGTAGTTCCTAACCATGCAAACTATTCTTACTTCTTTTTTTTTTTTTTTTACCGGGAGGTCCCGGGTATCGAACCCAGGTCCCTCCATATGGGAGACAGACGCCCAACCATTTGAGCCACATCCGTCCCCCTATTCTTACTTCTGACATTGAGAACTATCAAAAATTTTTGTGTGCTGCCTCAGCATCCATCTTATCTTGGCTAGATCACTTGCCTCAACAATGACCTTTGGCCCAGCTAATAGGCAGCTTTCCAGCCCTGGGCCACGAACTCTCCCAGAGCCCAAACCCTGCATTTGCAGCCACCTCCCACCCCACCCACACACCTTACCCCAAACCCACACACTGCTGGTCTCAAATGATAAGATAACCATCCTTACCCCAAATCCAGCCCCCACCCCTGGTCTTTCACTTTTTTTATTTATGTTTGTTTTTAACTAATCAATCCTTGACTCCCTCAGAAAATCCACTATATTAGTCAGGGTTCTCTAGAACCAACAGGGGATATCTGTAAACAGTATGAGATTTTATAAAGTTGTCTCACACAACCATGGGGATGCACAGTCCAAACTCCATAGAGCATGCTGCAAGCCAGGGACTCCAATGAAGGTCCTGGATGAGTTCCCCATGAGACACTGGCTGTTTGAAGTAGAGATGGGAATTCTATCTCCCTGAATGCTGAAATCACGTCCCCTTTTAAGGAATCCAACTGATTGGATGAGATGCCTCTCATTGCTGAAGGCAATCTCCTCAGTTGACTGTAGATGTAATTAGCCACAAATGCAATTAAAGTCCATGAAATGTCCTTGTATTACAATTAGCCCAGTGTTACCTTGACTAAACAAATGGGCACCATTATTGGCCATGTTGACACATTAGCCTAACCATCATAGTCCATCCCTTGTCAACTTGGCAGCCACACACGTCATCTTAAACCATACTTGATCTCTAAATAAAAACAACAGCAGAGGGAAGCGGCTGTGGCTCAATCAGTGGCTCAATCCCGTTTACCATATGGGAAGCCCCGGGTTCGGTTCCCGGGGCCTCCTGGTGGGGGCGGGCCCGCCCGCACGGCGTGGTTGGCTGACCCGGCGAGCACAAGCAGCAAGGGGGGCATAAATGAATAAATAAATAAAATCTTTAAAAAAAAAAACAAACAAAAAAAAACAATAGCAGACATATTTTCACCTTTTTCACCTAACAATGCTCAACTTTCCTGTGTACAACTGGACACGCACTAAGTTCTTGGGTAATATTCACGCTTAAACTTGACATCCTTAAATACTGTGGTGTGAAACTAATACAACTTATGTCATATGATAAGGGGATAAGATATGGAAGAAAACAAGGATATCTGTTTTATGTACATATATAAACATACTTATAACAAAACAAGGAAGAAATATTCCTGACCATTACAGTCCTCATTTCTGCAAGCTCTGTATGAATGAAACCACTGTCAGCCTGGACTAAAAGGGACAAGGAAGGGAAGGCTGAAGGAAAAACAGCCTCACGAGGAAAACTGTGGAAGCTGAGGTCTGGACTTGGGACATCTTCTAAGGCCAGGAGAGGGACCCCACCCATATGTGCAGAAAAGGTGAGTTTGCCCCAGCATTTGAAGAGGGTGGATCTTCCAGCCCATTGTCCAGGGAGAGTTTGGCTGCCCCAGGCTATAGAGAGGGTGGTGTGCATTACCCAGTGGTTGGGGAGAGTTAGGTTGCCACCCCACTGTTCTGAGGGGGTTGGGCCAGTATGCCAGAGATTAGGGAAAATGTTCCCATCACCCCATTGTACTAAGGGGGTTGAGAGTGTCCCCCCAGAGATTGGAGCAAGTGTGGCCTCACCCCAATGTTCTTGGAGGGTGAAGTCTGGACCTCGGCAGCCATCCACAAGCTTGATGAGGGTAGAACCAAGAAGATGGCCATTGGACAAGCCCTTGGAGGGGGTAAGCCCCCATGAGGCCCTGAGGAGAAGACATTGTTCCAGAGATGATGCTCAGACTTTGAAATCTAATAGAGTATGTCCTGCAGATTTTGGAACTGTTTGGGATCCATGATGACTGTTTTCCTTCCAATTCCTCCTTATGGTAATGAAAATATTTATCCTATATCCATCTCTCCTTTGTATATTGGAAACAGATAACTTCTTTTCTAAGTTTCACAGATCTACAGCTAGAAGGGAATGTTGCCCCAAGACAAACTGCATGCCTATAACTGCTTTTCATGAGATTTTGTACTTAGCATTGCTCCTGAAATGATTTAAAGTTTTTGAAATACTGTGATGTAATGAACATATTGTGCATATGGAAAGAACACGTCTTTTTGGGATTCAGAGGGTAGTGTGTAACAATTTGAAATTCTTTTATGAATCCCAAAAAGAGAAAGAGTATGTTTTTGAACTAATCCATTCCTGTGAATGTGAGATCCTTTTGACTGGACTACATCAGTAAGGCATGACTCAGGTTGAGTCTCCACCCTCTTGCTGGGTCTGATATAAATAGAACAGAGAGAGAAAAAGGAAGCTACCATATTGATCCTCTCTCTTGTGAGAGAGAGGACTGCAGGAAATCAGAGAAGCTGAGAGAGGTCCCAGAGTCTGAAACCTGCAGAGCACAGAGGCACAGAAAGAGGGCCCCGAGGGACTGGGCCCAAGGAGAAGCTCAAGGCTCAGGAGACAAGCCCTGCCATGTGTGATAGCTCACAGCTAAACTTGGGAAGAAAGCAGAGCAACCGAGACTTGAGAGAGGAGGCTGGAAAGAGACAAGCCCTATGCTGGTTGTTCACAGCTGAGCACCAGGGGCTGGGCTCCAAGAGACAGTGTGACTGGAAAGGAAGGCAGAGACCTATGCAGAGATGCCCACCATCTTTGCCAAGTAGCAGGGCCCCAGAATCAACAGTAACTGACTTTGGTGATAAAGTAGTTCTGATGGTGACATTTCACAGCCTCAGAACTGTAAGCTTTTACCTTAAATAAAAGCCAACCCATTTCTGGTACTTTGCATCAGCAGCCCTGTAGCAAACTAAGACAGTCAGGAAAATGATGAACCAGCGAAGGAGACTAAGAAATAACAGCCAGTGAGGAGAAGGCAAATTAATGTGTTGAGTTTAATGTCAGATTTTGTTATCTGACCTGCTACTAATTAAAGTTTAAACCACAGAACCTAGTGGATAAAGATAGCCCTCAGTAACTTAATATTTCCTTGCCAGGTGAACTACTCTAGTCTGTCTCCTTCAGACTTAAGAAAATAACAGTACCTTTCATTTCTGGAGCAATTTACTCTTTACTCATTCGTTCATACATTCAACTACTACAACAGAAACTCAGATTAAACAAGCTCCTCCTCTGCACTTCTGACCTTAAGTCACTCCTACAGGAAAAAATTTCCCTTAATATGAAAAGGACTGCTCAGCCGGACGTTGGCCAAGCTGATACCCACACACCACCCACGTGGGTAGCAAAGGTAGGGAAGAGGGCACGTGCTCCTGGTGGTCCCAGACTGCTAACCTCGGCTCTTTAGGGTCCCAACACCGGCGTCCAATACGTTGACAAATATCACTGACTTACCTTCTTGGTGCTTCCTTTACGGACTGCGGGAAACTGGGGGCACAATCTTAATACAAGGACCAGATCGGTCCCTTCCCAGCAGACCAAACCCCGCCTCTCGAGCTATCCAGGCCTTAGCTCCAGAACCCTCAGCCTCTTCCCCTACCCACCACCCAGCCAAGGCCCCGCCTTAAACCCCTGGAGCCGACGCACTACAAGTCCCGGCAGGCACCGCGCGGCCGCAACACCGCGGTCCTCGCTCCGCCGCGGCGGGGCCGCCTGGGACCTGTAGTCTCCACTGTTCCAGGGGCCGTTCAGTACCTGGAAGCGATAGATGAAGGCTTCGGGCCAGAGGAAGAAGTAGGCCGGGCTGATGAGGCTGAGTCGGCCGACCAAGGGCACCGCGACGGTGGCGGCGAACCAACAGCGCGTGATGGGCGGGATGCTCCTGAACCAGTCCCCGATGTCCGACATCTTCGCCACTCAGGTGGCCAGGAGGCGCACAGCCGCCTGACTCCCCGTCCTGGCACCTTCACTACGCGGCCGGCTCCGCGAGTGGAAGGTGTGTGGCCGGAAGCTGCCGAAGCCGCGGTGCAGAAGGCGGAGACCCGCGGACGTGGCGCCACCGAATTCGGACAAGCGAGAGTACTTTCCGGAGCGAAACTTCCCCTTCCGGCGGCCGCAGACGGAAGTCCCGCCGCTTAAAGGGCAAGAGTAGCTTTTACAGCTGGGCCTAGGCTCGGCGGCTTTGGGGGCGGGGCGAAAAGGGGCGGGCATAGCGACGACACGACTGGTGGGAAACAGTGGTTGTCAGGAGCAACGACAAATGCTTCAGCCAATGGCGAGGCCGAATCCCTTCCACCTTTTTTTTTCCGCCGGAGGTAGAAAACTGGTGGGGCCATCGTAATAGGTATTTAAAGGGGAAGAAAGAAAGAGAAGCAAGATATTCCCTCATTTTTGCGCCCTTTCGACAAATGTTTGTGAGGGCTTGCTAAGTGCCAGGCTGAGCACATAGTGCCATCTCTCTTAGAGTTTACATTTATGGAGATAGACAGATAAAGAACAAATAAATAGACTCTGAGGGAGGAGGAAGGGCAGAAGCAAAGAGCCTGAAATGAAGCGGTGACATGATTATCCAAAATGGTGGATGTGTGCCCTCTGAAGTTATGAAGTCTTAACACCTGGTACCTGTGAATGTGACCTTATTTGGAAATAGGTCTTTGCAGATGTAATCAAGTTAAGGTGAGGTCATACTAGCTGAGGGTGGACCCTAAATCCACTGGCTGGAATCCTTATAAGAAGGCCATGAGCAGATACAGAGACACGGGAGAACACACTGAGGGACACCAGGGATTCCATCCACCGGAAGCTAGGAGAGAGGCATGGAACCGATTCTCCCTCAGAGCCTCCAGATGAAACCAACCCTGTGGCTGAGTTCTAGCCCCTAGAACTGAGAGAGAATAAACTGTTGGTTTAAGTCACCCAGGTTGTGGTAATTGATTACAACCACCACAGGAAATAAATACAGTGGACAACTCTTGGGAAAGTTCTGAATATAACAAAATACATCAAGAAATACATATGTAATGAAGTAAAAGATACATTCAACACAAAAATAAAATATGTTTGCATGACAGAAACATCACAGATGAAGTCAAAGAGGTAAATGATAAAGTGGGAGAAAATATTTGCAAGATATGTCACAGATAAAAATGTTAATATCCCCAAATGTATAAAGACTTTGTGAAAAATGAAGGGGGAAAAGGAATAAAAACCCAATAAAAAAATGGACAGAGTACATAAACAGATAATTCAAAAAAACTTATAAATATCAATATAAACTTTATTTAGGAGAAATGCAAATTAAAACAATACTCATACTAGTTACTATTTCTCACCTATCAGATTGGCAAAAAATGGTACAACCTCTGAGAAAGGAATCTGTAACCATAAGATCTACATATTCATTTATCCTTAGATGTGACAATGTCAATTTTAGTAATTTACCCTGAAGATACATTGGTAATAGTACAAAATATTAAACACAAAAAATCAGATACAAGGTTATTTTGGCATTATTTGTAGTTGCAACATATTGGAAAGAACCTAAGTGCCCATACACAGGAGGTTGGTTGAATAAACTACTTACATGACAAATTAATATACAGCTATAAACAAAGAAAAAGGAAGATCTCTATGAACTGATAGAGAGTGATTTCTAAAATAACTTATGTATAGTCTGCTAGGGCTGCCATAACAATACCACAAACTGGGTGGCTTAAAACAACAGATTCATTCTCTTCTTCACAGTTCTGGAAGCTAGAAGTCTGAAATCAAGTTGTCATGGCCATGGTCCCTCTGAAACCTGTAGGGAAAAATCCTTCCTTGCCTCTTCTTAGCTGCTGGTAGATCCCAGCAATCCTTGGCGTTCCTTGGCTTGCACCAGCAGCTCTTCAGTCTGTGCCTTTGTCGTCACATAGTGTTCTCTTTTGTGTCTGGCTCTGTTCAAATTTCCTCCTTACATAAGGACACCAGTCATAGTGAATTAGGGCCTACCCAAAGCTAATTTGGCCTCATCTTAAATAATCACATCTTAAAGATCCTAGTTCCAAATAAGGTCATACTCACAGGTACCAGAGGTTAGGTCTTGAACATAGTTTTTGGAGGACACAATTCTACCCATGACACCTTGGTAAGTTTTTTTAAAAAAAAAGCAGTAATATAGTATGCTACCTTTTATATAAGAAAGAAGAGGAAATAAGAACATATATTAAAAACAAAAAATTTAAAATTTTAAAAATTTAAAAATAAACAAGAATAAAAAAAAAACAAGAAAGTACAACCTTGTCTCTACAGATATAGTAGTCTCATTCCAGGAGAATTTAGTGTATATTAAATCCCTGTTGTTGTTTTTTTTAAAAAAAAGCTTTGTGTTTATATGTAAAAGTAGGGTTCTAGGTTCAGATGTTGCAGAGTTCTCACAGGAATATCTTTGGGCCCTTTCAAAATGGTGCAGGACTGTCCTAGACATTGCAGGATGTCTGCTTCGCATCCCTGGCCCCTGCCCTAATTTGCAGTTGTGCCCATAAGCCCAAACACCCCTCACCATTACAAACGCCTCCCGGAAGTGGGGGTGTAGTGCGCCCCTGCCCTGCATCCCTCATGGGTGCCTTCCCTAGGCACCTTAAAGTATTTCCCCACCTCATCACTCTCATCCCCATACCCTGCTTAAATATTTCTTCACTTTCCATTACCTAACCATATTAGTTATTTATTAGTTGTTGTCCATGTCCCTAACTCGAACATAAGCTCCATGCAAGTGGGACCTTTGTCTTGTTCCCTGCTGTATCCCCAGCACCCAGAAGAGCCCTTGCCTAGGTAGGAGCACAATGAACATTTATTGAACTAATGAATGAGACCCTTTGTACAGAGAGAGTAAATGTAATGAGAAATAGAACAAGAGAGCAAGCCAAGGACCCAAGAGCACCGAGAACCAGAAGGCAGAGGAAAAGTGAAGTAATTACAGATGTTTTAGTAGAAGTTGGATATGCGGAGTGTTTTAGTCATGGAATTTTATTGCTGTTGCTGCAGACATGATGTGCATATATGCAAATGCCAGACTGGGGAGGCATTTGAGCCAAAAATGCTACAGCTGTCACATTTGTTCAAAGTCAATCCAACCAGGTTGAACGTGCATTTAGGGAGCTTTGAGAAAACTGTATATCTTCTTCATGTTGTCAAAGGCCGTAGGGGATAATGTGTTGAGAAAGAGAGAGAACATACTAAGTAGCCAAAATGGGGCATGTATTAGGTTATATACAGGGCTTTTCAACCTTGGCACTATTGACACTGTGGGTAGGATAATTCTTTGTTGTGAGAAGCATCCTGTACATTATAGGATGTTTAACAGCCTCCCTGGTCTCTACCCACCAGATGACAGTAGCACTCCGACTCAGTTGTGACAACCAAAAATGTCTCCAGACATTGTCCAATGCCTTTGGGGGTGGCAGGGGAGAGGCAAAATTGATCCCATTTGAGAACCACTGTGTTGTATGTTATATGTTATATGTTATGCTAATCCATGCTCCTCCTTTTGCAACTCCCATATACCCCCCATAAACATACATGTGTGCTCGAGCTATGATTTATTCCTGTGGATACTCTAAATGTGCCCCTGGATGTCCTGATATCATCTGTGGCCAATTGTTAAATTTGTGTCCTCTATCAAACCCACCTTCCAGAATCAGCTCTTGTGTAGTCTCCATATACATTGATTCTGGGCTTGACCGTGTGACTTGTTTTGGCCAGTAGACATTAGCAAGTGTAGTGATGCAAGCAGAGGCTTGATAAACACTTACATATTTAGGCTTGTCCTATTTGAACATATTCATGCTTGTCTTTTTCAGACTCTTGAATGCTGAAACACCACGAGGAGGGAGGCACTGGAAGGTAAAAGGCCATCTTGATGTTTAGCCCCAGTCATGCTCCGTGATTGTGGTCATATGAGTGACCTTGGCTACACCATGTGGAGCAGAAGAACTGCTCAGCTGAGCCCAATTAATTCACAGAATTGTGGGAAACAGGAAATAATTGTTGTTTAACACCAATAGGTTCGGGCTTGTTACGTACCACTAAACAACTGAAATATTATCAGATGTCTAAGTTGATGAAAGATGGTAAGAACCAATGCAGTGCTGGAGCCACAAGAGACAATTGCTACATTTTTAGGAGTTTTGTGGGTCTGTCATTAAAGTCATTGTTAAAAATTAAATTATATAAGCTCACACTTAAATAAATTATATATATTTTAAAGGTGGCATACTCAAAACACATCACTTCTTAATTATTGCACTACATTTTACTATCTATGCTCAAGGTTGTTCATGTCTATTGTATCTATATGCTGGACATGCAATATAATAGAGTTTTATTTCACACCTCTTTCCAACTCCAGCTTCAGTGACATCATTTGCTAGCTTGAAATTGCCCATGGTGGGAGTATTTACACCAAGAAAATTGATAAATGCTACAAATCAAGATGTTTTTAGTCCAATATTTATCAGCACACCACTGGTAAGAAGAAATTTGTACCCTCCTTAGGAAGGCTTAAATAATACCAGTGATAGTAGTGGGCATTCATTGAGCATTTCTATGAGCCAGATGCATTCTAAACTCACAATTCTCCAAGGTAGGTGCTATTAATATCCTGATGTTACAGATAAAGAAGTTGAGGCACATAAATATTAAATACTTTGCCCAAGGTTATTGTACTAGTAAATGGAGGAACCCAGGTATTCAGGGTCCCATGCCTGTAAGTGCAATGCCTGTGTTTTCCAAATCATTGTCAAGGTCCAAGATGAAATGACTGCAAGTGTAACTTATGAGAAGAACAGGGAAGAATATTTGAAAATTATGTTCACAGTACCCATGAGTTAGAGGTTTTAATTTAATGCAAAATTCATTTAGGAGTTTCTGTAGGATTTAAAAGCAAAAAGCGACAAGACAAAAGAAAATACTGTGTAATAACGAAGTAAAAGGAGTTAATATGTACCTGGTGCAGATGCCCAGTCAATGTTCCATAATACTGCCCCACCCTACCCCCAACCTCAGGCAAACACCTCCTTCCTTAGATAAGAGTTCTCTGAAGATTTAAGTAGATGGTCCCAGCTTCCAGGTGCTGCTTCACGGACAAAGACTACACTCTTCTATGGGCTACAGCTTACATAGACAACCCCACTCTACAGATCCCATTGTACATATCCTATCTTATCTTTCTCCTCACGTGGGAAGTTGCTTGAAGTTATTTTTCAAAGCAATCAACATTTAAAAAAAAAAAAAAAAGCCTGGGAAAGATTATTTTTTTACTGCTGAGAAAGGCCACATTGAAAATGGAACAGGAGAGACTGAAAATCCAGTTGAGATGCAATGAAGTTGGGCTGCGAAGGGGTCTGGTGGGTGCTGTTTTCTGCCTGGTCACCCTCACTGGGTCCTTGGCCTCTCCCCACACACCCCAGAGTGGGTGTTAGAGGAAGGATGCCAAGCTGCCCTAGAATACTTCAGTGGACAATTAATGCTTAGTTCAATCAGTTTGTCTTCCTACCTTACAGCAATTAGAGGCATTTGACTCATGTTTTACCAGGATCCTGTCATGCTTGATTGATAGCCTGTCCTCTGAGCCCACACATGCTATTAGGAGCCTATAAATCAAAGCTTATTAACCAGTCCTGTGGAAGATATTCCCAACATCCCCTGACTCTACAACCCTCTGCCCAGGGAGGTCTTTTGAATAGGCTACAATCTACAGAGTAAAATTTTGAAGGTTTACGTTTCCCAGTAAAGTCTTCCTGAACTGGCACATATTAGCACCCAGAATAGCACAATTAGATATCAGTTTATTTGGTGTAAAGTTTGAAAATGATTTTTTAAAACCCAAGTGCCCAGAATGGAGGAATTATAAAATTATGGCACATCCATGAGAATATTATGCAATTGTGGCTAAAACAGAGGTGGCTCTAGCCTGTCCTTGTCAGTTATGATAGACTAGGACATGATAGAGGCCAACAATTCCAGACCTCTTCCTCTCCTAGCCATGTAAAAGGTAGGAAACTAGCAGGCACTGCTATTCATTCTGTCATAGAATAGGGAGCTTCACCCCCTAGTATCCTCCTTCCTTTAGTTTCAAGGATGCCTTTTAGAAAGCCTAATATATGTCAGCAGTTTTCTAGTGTTTGGGAATGATCTCGTTGCATGTCAAGATCAACATCACATTTCTCTCTCTCTCCAATTGTTGAGTGCAGCTGTAGGTGCCAAATCCTTTGGATTATACATGAAACACTGCCCTTGGTTGCTTTCATGTATGTTTTATGAGAACACCTAGGCATGAATATTTATTTAAGTAGCTTTGAACATATTCTTTGATTTTCTTTCTCTATTCTGACTCACATTAAAAGGGGGGAGGAAGGTTGGTAATGATGTGCTATGTCATAGTTCACTGTAATGGTTTCTGCCTCTTTCTGCCCCCATACAAGTCCAAATAAATGAGTCACTGGAAAATGGAAAACACTGCTTGAGTTTGCATCAGTTAGCATGACACGTAATTTTGTTTTACTGATGAAATAGAAGTGTTTCCTTTGCAAAGTAAGCTTTCCTATATAAGATGTCAATAAGCCCTTCTCATCTAACTGTTGCTGGTTTAGATTCCTTCCGCAGTGAATGCCTTTGTCAACCCCTCACATTTTCTTTCAATTAAAACAGCTCCCACCCTATTTCTGCCTCAAACTCCAAACTCTTTTAAGTGATCTTCCCACTGCAGTCAGAGGGATGTATATAGAAACCACTACAAGTTTCCGTTTCAAGATAAAACCCTAACTCCTTATAATAACAGACCAGGTCTTTACATAATCTGGCTTTTGCACACTCTTATTCTCATACCCTTACCTGTGCAGTAATAATAATAATAGTAATTATCATCACCATCATCATAACTATTGAGGGCTATCTAAGTGCCAAGCACTTTTGTAACAGAAACAATAAGTGTGACAAAAATAAAGGGGGAAGGGCAAAAAGCTGTCCAAGGGAGCTGCTTTGGGATCTGAAGACCAGGAGAGTGCTGCGAATCATCCATAAGGGAGAGGGACCAAGAGACAAATAGGCCAAATGAAAACCAGAAACACAGACAAGTACAAGGATATAGAATAAGTGGAACTAAGTGTCAAAGACAAAACTTAGCACAAAACAAAACAAAATAAAACCCTAGAGTAGAAAGAGAAGTTAGCCATCTGAATAAGTCCATCAAGATAAACAGATGCCTAGACACCAGCAAAAAATTACAAGCCATACTCTGAAAGAGGAAGGTACAACCCAGTCTAATGAACAAACTAAAAATCAGGAGAAGAGGCAGTACATGGAACAACTAATCAAGGATGTCCAAACAAATATCATGAGTCAACTTAATGAAGTGATGGAAGAGATAAAGGATATTAAGAAGACACTGGGGAAACACTCAGAAAAATTTGTAAACATACATAAAAAGATAACAGATCTGATGGTGATGGATGGCACAATGCAAGAAATAAAAAATATGCTGGAAGCACATAGCCGCAGATTTGAACAGGCAGAGGAAAGAATTAGTGACATCAAAAATAATACATCTGAAATCACACAGATAGTAGAACAGATAGATAAAAAGAAGAAAATTCAGCAGGTTCTCAGGGAATTGAATGACAACACGAAATGCACAAACATCTACATTATAGGCATCCCAGAGGGAGAAGAGAAGGCAAAGGGTGAAGAAGGAGTGTTAGAGGAAATAATGGCTGAAAATTTCCCAACTTTTTTGAGGGACATGGATGTACATGTCCAGGAAGCTCAGTGTACTCCAAACAGTATAAATCCTAACAGGCCTACCCCAAGACATATACTTATCAAATTGTCAAACACTCAAGACAGAATACTGAAAGCAGCAAGAGAAAAAAGATCCATCACATACAAGGGAAGCTCAATAAGATTAAGTGCTGATTTCTCATCTGAAACCATGGAGGCAGGAAGGCAGTGATATGACATAGTTAAGGTGCTAAAAGAAAAAAGAAAAAAAAAAAAAAAACTACCAGCCAAGAATTCTGTATCAAGCAAACCTGGCATTCAAAAATGAGGGAGAGTTCAAAATATTCACAGGTAAACAGAAATTAAGAGTTTGTCAACAAGAAACCTGCCCTTTAAGAAATACTAAAGTGGGAAGTGGCTGTGGCTCAATCAGTAGGGCTCCTGTTTACCATATGGGAGGCCCCGGGTTCGGTTCCCGGGGCCTCCTGGTGAAGGCAAGCCTGCCCACACGGCGCGGTTAGCTGACCCAGCGAGCACAAGCAGCGAGGGGGGGATAAATGAATAAATAAAATCTTTAAAAAATAAATAATAATAATAATAAAAAAGAAATACTAAAGGGAGTTCTGCAGGTTGAAAGGAAAAAACAGGAGAGAAAGGGTTGGAGGAGAGTGTAGAAAGGAAGATTATAGGTAAGAATAACTAAAAAGGGAAAAAGAGAAATAAAAACAATATGATATATGTTGCAGCTGGGCAGTTTGATGTAATTATGAATTCCAAAAATATAATTGGATCATGCTTGTAAAGTGATCTGTTAATCTGGGCATGATTAAGTTATGATTAGGGCATTGACTGGGCCACATCAGTAGGGCATTGAGCCCCACTCCTTGGTGGGTGGGGAATCGAATATAAAAGGCAAGGCATGGGGGCGGATATGGCTCAACTGGTTGGGCGTCCGTCTTCCATATGGAGGGACCTGGGTTCGATCCCCGGGACCTCCCGGTAAAAAAAATAAAAATAAAAATAAAAGGCAAGGCAAAGAACAGAGTTGAAGCAGTTTTTGAGAGGCAGTTTTGATGTTGGAGTTTTGATGCTGGAAAGAAGGCCCCAGAAGAAAAGAAGTGAGCTGTTCACCTGATAGTCTTCAGCTGACCTTGTGGAGGAACCAGAAGAGCTAAGCCTGGAGAGAAATGCAGCCCCAGGAAGAGAGGAACCCAAGAAGCCTGAACCCTGGCAAACGTCGGCAGCTGTCTTGCTCCAACACGTGGCAATGGACTTTGGTGAGAGAAGAAACTTAATGCTTTATGGCCTGGTATCTGTGGAATTCCACCCCAAATAAATACCCTTTATAAAGACCAACCCATTTTTGGTACTTCACATTAGCACCCCTTTGGCTGACTAATACAACATATATAACCCTAAAGAAAATATGGCTATTGTAAGTAATGCCTTGACAGTAATAACATTGAATGTTAATGGATTAAACTCTCCAGTCAAAAAACACAAATTGGCAGCATGGATAAGGAAATATGATCCATCTATATGCTGTCTACAAGAAACTCACTGGAATGCAGATGTAGCTCAGTGGTTGAATGCCTGCTTCCCATGTATGAGGTCCTGGGTTCAATCCCCAGTACCTCCCCTAAAAAAAAAAAAAAAGAAAGAAACTTACCTTAAACCTAGCAACACAAGGAGATTGCAGGTGAAAAAATAGCATACTATACAAAGCTACAGTGGTCAAACTGCATGGGATTGGCACAAGGATAGATATACTGACCAATGGAACCGAGTTAGATCCTCATATATATGATCAATTGATATGTGACAAGACCACCAAGCCACTCAACAGGGACAGAATGGCCTCTGCAACAAATGATGCTGGGAGAACTGGGTGTCCATATCCAAAAGAATGAAAGAGGATCACTATCTCACACCCTATACAAAAATTAACTCAAGATGGATCAAATATCTAAATATAAGAGCCAAGACCATAAATCTATCCTAGAAGAAAATGTAGGGAAGCAGCTATGAGATCTTGTAGTAGGAAATGATTTAATAAACTTTACACCAAAATCATGAGCAAGAAAAGAAAAAATAGATAATTGGGACCTCTTCAAAATTAAAAACTCTTGCGCTTCAAAAGAGTTTGTCAAGAAAGTGAAAAGGCAGCCTACTCAATGGGAGAAAATATTTGGTAAATATTTATCCAATAATGGCCTAATATCCAGCATTTATAAAGAAATCCTACATCTTAAAATTAAAAAGGCAAACAACCCATTTTAAAAATGGGCAAGAGATTTGAATAGACACTTTTCCAAAAAAGAAATACAAATGGCTAAAAAGCACATGAAAAGATGCTCAACATCACCAGCTATTAGGGAAATGCAAATCAAAACTACAATGAGATATCATCTTACACCTATTAGATCGGTGGCTATTAAAAAAACAGAGGAGTACAAGTGTTGGAGAGAAAGTGGAGGAAAGAGAACCCTCATCCATCGCTGGTGGAAATGTAGAATGGTGCAGCCATTGTGGAGGATGATTTGATGGTTCCTCAGGAAGCTAACTATAGAACTGTTCTATGATTCAGCAAACCCACTGCTGGGTATATATCCAGAAGAATTGAAAGCAGGGACACAAACAGATATATGTACACCAATGTTCATAGCGGCCTTATTCACTATTGCCAAAAGTTGGAAGCAACTCAAGTGTCCATCAACAGATGAATGGATAAGCAAATTGTGGTATATACATACAATGGAATATTACTAAGCTGTAAGAAGGAATGAAGTATTGACACATGGGACAGCATGGATGAATCTTGAAGACCTTATGTTGAGTGAAGTAAGCCAGTCACTAAAGGACAAATATTACATGACTTCACTGATACAACCTAAGCAAATTGAGCAGACTCACAGAGATGGAGTCTTGAAGATGAACTATCAGGAGACAGAAAGGGAGTAGTGTGTGGTGAGCCAATGCTCAATATGGACAAACGTTATGATAAGGTGGAAGGGGGTGGTTTGACAGTGGATGGGGGTGATAGTGGAGCAGTGATGTGAGTGGTGTCGATGGAGCTGGAATGTGAGGGTGAGTAGAGTGGAGAGGTTGGGTTGGACTAATCATGAACTGGGAGGAGGGCTGGCGGAAGGAACAGGTGGACTCTGGGGATTTGTAGGTCTGTGGTTAAAACTACAATGGTAGGAAAGTTCTTTTGGCAAATATGGCAGGGGAGGGTTACTGGTACACAGCGTCGGGGATGGGGGGATATGTGGGATAGTGTGCGCCTGGGGCATGCTTCTATGGAATATGAAAGTGTTCATCTTGTCATAGAATGTTATCTCAGTGGTGGAGACCCATACAATAAACAAGAAAAGCAAGAATCTCCTGAGAACATAAGCAGTGCTTAAGAAAAGAAAACAGACCAATATGTCAAGACCTCATTATTAATGCATGTAACTATGAACATTTTTCTTCAAAAATTGAAACTTAGTGGTTACCATAGGTTTTGAGGGGAGGGGGAGGGAAGAATAGATGGAACATAGGGCATTTTTAGGGCATTGGAACTGTTCTGCATGATCTTGCAATAACGGATATAGATCATTATACATTTTGTCAAAACTTATAAAAGTGTACGGTGCAAAATGTAAACCATAATGTAAACCATTGACTGTGGTTAATAGCAATGTTTCAATATTTGTTCATCAATTGCAACAAATGTACCATACTCATGTAAGATGTTATTAATAGGGAAAAATGTGAAAGGGGGAGAGGGTGGGATATATGGGAATCCCCTATATTTTCTATGTGACTTTTCTATAACCTAGAGCTTCTTTAAAAATAAAGTGAAAATAATTTTTTAAAAAGTGTATTGTAAAAGTTGTGAACTTAAAAAAGAAACACGTATATCATCATACAGAGCTCCCATATATCACCCCACCACCAACACCTTGCATTCTTGTGAAACATTTGTTACAAATGATGCAAGAGCATCATCAAAATATTGCTAACAGAAGACAAGCACACAGTGATGAATGGACACAGAGATCAAGATACCGAGTGCAAAAACAACAAGGGGGGGGAATAAATAAAATAAATCTTTAAAAATATATATATTGCTAACTATAGCCCATATCTTACATTTGGTGTATTTTTCCTACAATGCACCTGATTATTAACACTGTATTCGTATTATATATTTGTTACAATTCATAAGCGAACATTCTCATATTTGTTCTGTTAAACACAGTCCTTCTTCCACCACAGGATTCCCTGTGTTATACAGTCCCATGCTTTGTACAATCCATTCAAAGTGTACATTCAGTGGCATTAATTTTCATCAGCATTGTGCTTTCATCAACTTATTTAATTTTTGAATGATTTCATTACTCAAAAAGGAAAAATCCCATATCCCCTTATACACCCCCATTCTTGTCCCTTAGAATTGATATATCTTCTTTGCCATTGCAATATTACTGTTAACTGTTGTCCATAAGTTACATTAGTTGTAATTTCCCCATGTATCGCCATATTTTTAACATTTGTAAAAGTACATTCTTATATTTATACTTTTTTTTTTTTTTTAAAGATTTTATTTATTTATTCATTTATCCCCCCCTTGCTGCTTGTGCTCACTGGGTCAGCCAACCACGCCGTGCGGGCGGGCCCGCCCCCACCAGGAGGCCCTGGGTTCGGTTCCCGGGGCCTCCCATATGGTAAACGGGAGCCCTACTGATTGAGCCACAGCCGCTTCCCTATATTTATACTTTTAATCACAATCCTCATCCACCACTGAAATCACTATTTTAAACATTTCTTAGATTATTCTCTGGCTTCCTTTTTCAATTGGTAGTTCACAGACTACCCCTTTCAGCCACAATCACATTTACAAATCAGCAGTGTTAGTTATACTCACTATAATGTGTTACCATAAACTCTATTCATTTCCACACTTTTACAATAAACCTTATTAAAATTTCTACATACATGAAACATCATCTCCCATTCTCAACCCACATTCTCTCTCCTAGTAACCTATACTCTAGAGTTTACCTCTGTGAGTTTACTCATTGTATTTAATTCATATTTGCCCTTTTATGTCTGGCTTATTTCATTCTACATAATATCCACAAGGTTCACCAATGTTGTCATATGCACCCTGATTTCATTTCTTCTGAATAGTATTCCATTGTATGTATATAGCACATTTTGTTTATCCATTCATCGGTTGATAGGCACTTAAGCTGGTTCCATATTTTAGCAATTGTGAATATTGCTGCTATGAACACCAGTGTGCAAATGTCAGTTTGCATCCTTGCTTTCAGTTCTGAATATATTCCCAGTAATGGGATCATACGGCAGTTCTATATTCAGCTTCTTGAGATATTGCCAAACTGTCTTCCACGGAAGCTGCACTATTCTACATTCCCATCAACAATGAAAGAGTATTCTTCTTTCTCCACATCCTCTCCAGCACTTGTAGTTTTCTGTTGTTGTTGTTGTTTTTTTTAAGAAGAATGGCCATTTTTTAAAGTGTGAAAAGGTATCTCATTGTAGTTTTGATCTGTATTTCCCTAATAGATAGTGATATTGAACATTTTTTCATGTGCTTTTTGGCCATTTGTATTTCCTCTTTTTTTTTTCTTCAGGGTTTTAGACATTTTTATTTTGAGTCAATAGTCTAAAATTCCAGAACTGTAAAAGCTGTAGCAAATAATTTACACTGAGGTCTCCAAGGTCTTATCCGTACACAAGCACTGATCATTATTGTGGCTTGGCTTCAACAGGAAGACATAAACCCTAGAAAACTTGACTCAGTTTCTGGCCTTCAAGATTTCCCAATTTTCTCCACTAGATACATTTTGACTAGAACAAAAAAAAAACTATTAATTCTAGATTCTGGTTAAAATTAGAAAGGTTTGGTCCAAAATAAGGGATCCAGGAAGAAACCCTTAGGATCAGGACTTTAGCCCTATAGAACTGCCTCAACTCTATCACTCTGTAGGTAGAAGTGACCCATCTTCTCTTTTGAGATTGGAACAGGTAAGGGTCCATTCTTCCACCCACTGTAAACAATACAAACAGGTGTTCAACTAAAATTAACAGGTTACCATTCTTATGGATGAAAATAAGCCTCAAGTTTGCTCATTGGGTAAGGCCTCCATATTCTTTGTCCTAGAACCTGGCTATGGTGGTTTCCTGATGCTGACTGTGCTCGGCGTTAGCTGCACATTTAGGGATGTAGAGGTGCTGAAGAGTCTACACTCAGACCACAAGGGAAAAGCATGTTAGCATTTAATGAACCTCCCTCCATTAGGCTTCAAGCCACCAGGACACAGGCTCCCCCACACCCTTAATCTTCTCCTCAGCTCTTCTGCTGAAGAATTTGGCCTTCATGATGACAGGCTGTTTTGGAAGCTTTCCCTTCCCCAGAACTTTGTAGTAGCTCAATCGTACCACATCAATGATGGGAGCAGCTCCAGTCTTGTTTTTGGCAGCATTTACCCATGTTTGCTCACTGACCAAGGTCCACAGTTTATTAAGGTTCACAGTTGGACAGAAGCTCTGATTCCTCTTCAAGTGATAATGTCTCATACCAACCTCCTGAAGTAACCCGGGTGATATTTATTGAAGTTGATCCTGTGGTGATGCATGCCACCAGTATTACCCCGGCCTCCTGGATGCTTTCGGCATTTGCCAATTCGGCTGTGGTCTTGGCTCACATGGCCCCGTAGTTTCCGAGTCTTTCTCAATCTGGATGGCAGGTCAGCGGCCAAGGTGAAAGGGCGTATTTCCTCTTTGGAAAAATGTCTATCCAAGTCTTTTGCCCATTTTTCAATTGGGTTACTTATCTTTTTATTGTTGAGTTGTATGATTTCTTAATATAACATGGATAGCAAAGCTTTATCAGATATGTGGTTTCCAAATATTTTCTCCCATTGAGTAGGTTGCCTTTTTACTTTCTTGAGAAAATCTTTTTTTTTTCACTTTAGAAAAAAATTGTTTATTTTTAAAAAACTTTGGATTACATAAATGTTACATAAAAAATTTAGGGGATTCCCGTATGCTCCACTCCCTCCCCCTCCTACCCTTTCCCACATTAACAATATCCTACATTAGTGTAGTACATTTGTTACAATTGATGAACACATAATGAAGCATTGCACTAACCATGGATTTTAATTTACATTATAGTTTACACTCTGTCCCGTGCAATTTTGTAAGTTATGACAAAATATATCCATCATAGCAACGCCATGCAGGACAATTCCAATGTCCCGAAAATGCTCCCATATTACACCTATTTTCCCTTCTCCCTTCCCTCAGAATCTCTGGTGGCCACTACCTCCACACCAATGATAAAATTTCTTCCATTGCTAGAATAACAATAAGTCTATAGTAGAATAATAGTAAGTCTACTTTAATCCATTGTTCATTCCCCAATCTTGAGGATTTGGGGCTGGTGATGACCACTCTGCCTTTAATTGAGAGGGGGTTTAGATCCTATGGGGCAGATGGATGGAACTCTCTTGCTTGCAGTTGCAGACTCTCTCTGCTCCTTGGGATGGGCATTGTCCATCATCATCACCTTGTTAGTTGTCCTTGGTGAATCCAATGAACTGGAGACTAGGTGTTGCAATTCTGCTGAGATTCAGGGGGCCTAACTGGCACATGGATGGACAGAAGATTTAAGTTTCGTGGAGATACACCTACCAAGTATAGTACTAACTATAGGTTCAAATAGAAGGGGCAGAAGAGCCATGTGTAGGGAAACCACTAATGAGTCCAACTCTGTCACGCTGGGGAGCATAAGTTCCAAGATAAGGCCCACGGACAGGGTACCAAACTCCTGAACTGTCTGCCCTGCCTCTAGTGTCTAAAGGCCCTAGAGCCCTTAGGAGCCCTGCTATTTGAGGTAATATTTACTGTGGCAGTCAATGAGATCCTGCTGAGACATGCATAAACATAACCTCTGGAATGACTTCCCAACTCACTTTGAAATCTCTTAGCCATAAAAACTCATTTGTATTTACCATTTCCCCTTTATGGTCAAGGTCTTTTTCCAGGTGCATTGCTAGTTGGCACTTGGTAGTAATCACTTGGTGCCAAGGAGGCTCATCCCTGGGAGCCATGTCCCACGCTGCTGGGAAGGTAGTGTGTTTATATGGTGAGTTTGGCTTAGAGAGAGGCCACATTTGAGCAACAAGGAGGCACTCAGGAGGTAACTCTTAGGCAACATATAATACTAGGCTAAGTTTCAATTTCAAAAGAAAAGGTTCTGGGGGCGGATGTGGCTCAAATGGTTGGGCGTCCGTCTGCCATATGGAGGGACCTGGGTTCAATCCCCAGGACCTCCCGGTAAAATAAAAAATATATATATAGAAGGCGCATGGACTGCCAGGCTCTGTGTGCTGGTGAGCCGCCAGGCCCCGGGAGCCATGCAGCAAGATGATGACGTAACAGGAGAGAGATGCAGGGGAGAGACAAGACGAGATGCTCTGAAAGCTCCGCAAACCAGGAACCGGGGTGGCGCAGGCGGCAGAACAGGTCTCTCCTACATCGGAGGTCTCCAGGATCGAATCCTGGTGAAGACTGGAGGAGAATGATGAAAAGGGATGGCAGGAAACAGACACAGAGAATTGCCCAGCGAATGGACACAAAAACAGCAAATGGGGAATGGGGGATTTAAGATGGATAAAGTAAATAAATAAATCTTTAAAAAAAAAAAAAAAAAAAAAGGTTCATAAGTACAATCATGAATATCAAGGACTTGGCAAAATGGCCCATCCTCTTTCACTTGGTGCTGCCCCTGTACCAAGTGGATTCTTGCTGTCCCCTTAGAGAATGTAGCAGAGCTCCCCAGGATAGGAATTCAATATTCTTTCGGTTATTATGTGGATCTCCATCCACCGTGGCAATGCCCCATGAACATTTGAATACATTCTTATGCCTTAAATGCATGCCCCAGGTGAGCCCCCTTTATCACCAACACCTGGCACCAATGTTCCTCCCATCAAAGTTATGACCCTTCTGTGACCCAAAACCTCTCCAAAGATGTAGTCAAGAAAGTAACCAAATAAAAATAAGAAGAAAATGAGATAATAATGATAGTTTTAAAAATAACATATAAAACACAAAATAATTTTTAAAAATTTTAAATAAAAAATTAAATAATAAAAAAGTTTTTAGACAATATGTCTTTCATTGCTTTGCTATAAGATCTGTTGTCTTGTATGCACAGTGAGATTTTCTTCTGTATATTCCCCCAGTGTCTTTTTTTTTTTTTTTTTTCCCGGGAGGTACTGGGGATCGAACCCCGGTCTCTCCATATGGTAGACAGACACCGAACCTTTTGAGCCACATCCGTTTCCCTCCCCCAGTGTCTTTTTTAAATTTTTTTATTTTATCTTCAAAGAAGATTTAGCTTACAGAAAAGTCACATAGAGAATATAGGGGATTCTCATATACTTAACACTCTCCTCCTTTCATCTCTCCCCTATTAATAATATTTTACATATGGTTGGTACATTTGTTACAATTGATGTACAAATAAGGAAGCATTGCTACTGACCATGGTCAATGGTTTACATTATGATTTACATTTTGGACAGTACACTTTTATAAATTTTGACAAAATTTAAAATGGCTGGTATCCATTATTGCAAGATCATGCAGAACAATTCTAATGCCCTAAAAATACTCTATGTTCCATCTATTCTATTCTTCCCTTCCCCTTCCCCTGGATCTGTGGTAACCACTAAGTTTCACTTTTTGAAGAATAAGATTCATAGTTACTGGGAAGCGGCTGTGGCTTAATCAGTAGGGCTCCCATTTACCATATGGGAGGCCCCGGGTTCGGTTCCCGGGGCCTCCTGGTGAAGGCAAGCCCGCCCGCACGGCGTGGTTAGCTGACCCAGCGAGCACAAGCAGCAAGGGGGGGATAAATGAATAAATAAATAAAATCTTAAAAAAAAGATTCATAGTTACTTGCAATAATATTGAGGGCTTGACATATTGGTCTATTTTCTTTTATTAGGCACTGCCTATGTTCTCTGGAGCCTCTTGCCCCTCTATTTGAGAACATAGAACAACTCCCCGGGATGGGAGTTAAATATTTTTTTGTTTGTTGTGTGGGTCTCCACCCACTGATATAACACAGTATGACAAGATGGACACTTACATATTCCATAGAAACTTGCCCCAGGTGTACCCTGACTTGTGTGCACCCTCCCACACATCCAACACCCTACATGGATAATCCTCCCCTGCCATATTTGCCCCCCAAAATTCCCAACATTCCAGTTTTAACCACAGACCTGCCATTCCCAGAGTTCACCTGCTCCTTCCCCTGACCCTCCCCCCAGTTCCATGAATAGTCCAACTCAACCCCACCACCACCATAACCCCCTCACAGACCAGCACTGCTGAACCCAATAGCATTATTGCACCACTGTCATGCCCATCCACTGCACAACTACACCCTTCCACCTTATCATAGATTTTGCCCATATGGGCATTGGCTCACAACCCTCTACTCCCTTTCTGTCTCCTGTAGTGTTTAATTTTGAGAAGGCCCCATTTATCTATTTTTTCTTTCAATTCTCATGCTTTGGGTGTAAGATTTAAGAAACTACCATTGATCACAAGATCTTGAAGATATTTCCCTACATTTTCTTCTAAGAGTTTTGTGGTTGTAGGTTTTATATTTAAGTCCTTGATCTATTTTGAGTTAAAACAAATTTTTTTGAGGTACTGGGGGCCTGAGATGGTTTTTGCATTTGTTTTGCTTGTTGTCGTTTTTTATGATTTTTTAGGAGACACTGTAAACCGAACTCGGGCTGTCCCATGTAGGAAGTAGGCGCTCAACTGCTTGAGCCACATCCAGTTCCCTGAGTTAATCTTTCTAATAGGAATCCTCTTTCTTTCTTTTGGATATGGATATCCAGTTCTCCCAACACCATTTGTTGAATAGATTGTTCTGGCCCAGCTGGGTGGGCTTGACAACCTTGTCAAAAATCACTTGACCATAAATGTGAGGGTCTGGGTTTTAGTCCTCAATTTGTTTCCTTTGGTCAATATGTCTGTCTTTATGCCACTACCATGCTGTTTTACCACTGTTGCTAAGTAATATGTTTTAAAGTCATGAAGTAAGAGTCCTCCAACTTCATTCTTCTTTTTAATGACATTTTTTGTTATTCAGGGCCCTTTACCCTTCCAAATAAATTTTATTATTGGCTTTTCCATTTCTGGGGAAAAAAAAAAAAAAAGGCTGTTGAAATTTTTATTGGGATTGTGTTGGATCTGTAAATCAGTTTTATTTATTTATTTATTTTTAAGATTTTATTTATTTATTCATTTATCCCCCCCCTTGCTGCTTGTGCTCGCTGGGTCAGCCAACCACGCCGTGCGGGCGGGCCTGCCCTCACCAGGAGGCCCCAGGAACTGAACCCGGGGCCTCCCATATGGCCCTACTGATTGAGCCACAGCCGCTTCCCTGTAAATCAGTTTTAACATCTGAATGATATTTAGTCTTACAATCCATAAACACAGAATGTCCTTCCATTTATTTAGGTCTTCTTTGGTTTCTTTTAGCAATATTTTGTACTCTCTGAATACAGGTCCTTTATGACCTTGGTTAAGTTTATTTCTAAATATTTTATTCTTTTTGTTGCTATTATAAATGGAATTTTTTTCTGACTTCCTCCTCAGATTGCTCATCAGTAGTGTATAGAAAAGCTACCGGTTTCCCCTCACTTTGCTGAACTTGTCTAGTAGTTCTAGTAGCTTTGTTGTGGACCTTTTAGGATTTTCTAAGAATAGGATTATATCATCAGCAAATAGCAAAAGTTTTACTTCTTCCTTCCCTATTTGGTGCCTTTTATTTCTTTTTCTTGTCTAATTGCTTTAGCTAGAAGTTCTAGCACAATATTGAATAACAGTTGTGACAGTGGCATCCTTGTCTTATTCTCAACCTCAGCGGGAAAGCTTTCAGTCTTTCATGGTTGAGTACAATGCTAAGCATGGGTTTTTCATATATGAACTTTACCATGTTGCGAAAACTTCCTTCTATTACTATCTTTTGGACTATTTTTTACCAATAAAGGATGCTGTATTTTGTCAAATGCCTTTTCTGCATCAAGGAAGAGGACCGTGTGGTTTTTCTTCTTCAATTTATTAAAGTGATTTTCTTGTGTTGAACCACCCTTGCATACTTGGAATAAAACCCACATGGTTGTGGTGTATAATTCTTTTAAAATGCTGTTGGATTTGTTTTGCAAGTATATTGTTGAGGACTTTTGCATCTATATTCATTAAAGAAATTAGTCTGTATTTTTCTTTTTCATAGTATCTTTATCTAGTTTGGGTATTATGGTTATGTTGGCTTCTTAGAATGAGTTTGGTAGCATTCCTTCCTGTTCAATTTTTCAGAAGACTTGAGCAAGTTTGGTATTAGATCATTTTTGAGTAATTGGTAGAATTCACCTGTGAAGCCACCTGGTTCTGGGCTTTTCATTTTCCAGAGGTTTTTGATGACTGTTTCAAGCTCTTTAATTGTGATTGGTTTGTTGAGGTCTTCTATTTCTTCTAGGGTCAGTGTAGGTTGTTCTTGATTTTGTAGGAATTTGTCCATTTCATCTATGTTTGTAGTTTGTTCGTGTCCAATTGTTCATAGTATCCTCTTATGATCTCTTTTATTTCTGTGGGGTCAGTGGTAATGTCCCCTCTCTCATTTCTGATTTTATTTATGTGCATCTTTTCTTTTTTCTTCTTTATCAGTCTAGCTAAGAGTTTGTTAATTTTGTTAATCTTCTTGAAGAAACAACTTTTGGTTCTTTTGATTTTCTTTTTTGTTGTTGTTCTCAATTTCATTTATTTCTGCTCTGATCTTTATTATTTCTTTCCTTCTGCTTGGTTTGGAATTCGTTTTTTGTTATTTTTTTTTTAGTTCCTTCAGGTGTGCAGCTAGGTCTTCAATTTTAGCTCTTCTTTTTAATCTATGTATTGCAGGCTAGCTATAGATTTTCCTCTCAGCCCTGCTTTTGCTGTATCCCACAAGGTTTTTTTGTTTGTTTCTTTTTTTTTTTTCTTCCCCGTAAGTTTTGATATGTTGTGTTCTCATTTTTATCCGCTGCAAGATATTTACTGATATCTCTTGCAATTTCTTCTTTGACCCACTGATTATTTAGGAGTGTGTTGTTTAATCTCCATGTATTTGTGAATTTTCCATTTTTCCATCCATTATTGATCCTCAGTTTCATTCCATTATGACCAGAGAAAGTGCTTTGTATAATTTCAATCTTTTAAAATTTATTGAGACCTGTCTTGTGACCCAATATATGGCCTATCTTGGAGAATTTTCCATGAGCTTTTGAGAAGAATGTATATCCTGCTGTTGTAGGGTGTAATGCTCTATAAATGTCTGCTAGGTAAAGTTCATTTATCATATTATTCACACTCTCTGTTTCCTTATTTGTTCTCTGTTCATATGTTCTATCTAATGCTGAGAGTGGCGCATTAAAGCCTCCAACTATTATTGTAGAGAGGTCTATTTCTCCCTTTAGTTTGCCATGGTGTGCCTCATGTATCTTGCAGGCACACAAGTTAGGTACATAAGTATTTATTAGGTTATTTCTTCTTGGTGAACTGCCCCTTTAATTAATATATAATGACCTTCTTCATCTCATATAACAATTTTGTATTTAAAATCTATTTTGTCTGATATTAGTAGCACCACTCCTGATCTTTTTTGGTTATTATTTGCATGGAATTTTTTTTCCAACCTTTCATTATCAAACTGATTTTGTCCTTACCTCTGAGGTGAGTCTCTTGTAGATAGCACATAGATGGCTCATATATATATTTTTAAGCCATTCTATCATTCTGTCAATCTATGTCTTTTGATTGGGGAATTCAATCTATTAACATCCAATGTTATTATGTAAAGGCATTACTTACTTCGTCCATTTCAGTTGTCATACCTTACTATTGTCTGTCTTTTTATCCTTTAATTTACCCTTCCTAATAATCTTCGTTTCTACACTCTTCTCCAAGTTTCTTGCACTTGTTTTTTCTTTTCAGGCTGTAGCACTCCCTTTAGTATCTTGTGTAAATCCAGTCTTTTGGTATGATACTCTCTCAGTTTTTGTTTCTCTGTGAAGAATTTAAACTAACCCTCATTTTTGAAGGACAGTTATTCTGGATAAAGAATTCTTGGCTGGCAGTTTTTCTCTTTCATTACCTTAAATACATCATAGCACTTTCTTCTTGCCTCCATGGTTTCCGATAGAGAGATCAGCACTTAGTCTTATTGAGTGAGGTTCCCTTGTATGTGATGCTTTGTATTTCTCATGCTGCTTTCAGAATCCTCTCTATCTCTGGTATTTGTCATTCTGACTAGTAGTTGTCTCGGAGTAAGTCTATTCAGATTTATTTTGTTTGGGATATGTTGTCTTTCTTGGACATTAATATTTATGTCTTTCATAAGGGTTGGGAAGTTTTCCTCAAATTTTCTTTCTGCCCCTTTTCCATTCTCTTCTCCTTCTTGAACACCAATAACAATGTATGTTCGTGCATTTTGCATTGTCATTCAATTCCTTGAGACCTTGTTCTATTTTTTTTCATTCTTTTCTCTTTCTGTTCTCCTGTCCTTTTCAAGTTCATATGCTCAGTCTTCCAATTCACTAATTCTGCCCTCCACCAATTCAAATCTGATGTTATATGCTTCTAATGTATTTTTAATCTTATGCATGGTGCCTTTATTCCCATAAGCTCTGTTACTTTTCTTTGAAAGCTTTCAAATTTTTCTTTATGCTCATCCATCAGTGTCTTCTTAATATATATATAAATTATATTTATATATATTTTCCTTCAACTCCTTGAATTGATTTAGGAGGTTTGTGTGATTATCATTGATTAGTTGTCTTAATTCATGTGTCTTGTCAGGATTTTTGGTTTGTTCCTTTGGCTGGGCCATCTCTTCCTCTTTCTTATTATGGCTTGTAATTTTTTGCTGATAGCTAAGCATCTGTTTATGTTGGTGAATTTATCCTGATGGTCAATTTCTCTCTCTTCCCTATTGGTTTTGTTCATGTCTCTTCTTTGATTTTTGGTTCAAGTTATTCTAAATCTTTAAAACTGCCCAGCTTAAGATATCAAAATAGGGCCAGGGACTCACTAATGGGGCACAGTTCTTCTCTAAGAATTCCGGGACAAGAGACTCTTAAAAGCAGGTTTTCTCCTTGAAGTTTCCCAGCCAGCCAGGAGATGGGCTTCCTTGGTGAATCTTTCCAAGGATGTGTCTCTTTCAACCTCCAATTGCCTGCACTTCTGGTCTGGCCAGAGCCGATATTCAAAGTGGGCTCTGCTGGCCAAATTCACTGAAGAGAAACCACTCTCCACCCTCTGCTGTATTCTCCCTCTTCCCATGAAGTAATATGTCTGTTCCCTTCTCAGTTTGCTGCAGTGAGCCATGAGTTTTATCCAGGCTGTTCTCTTTGAGGTTGAGGGATGGGTGCCATTCCTGGGTGTGCCACAGTTTTGGCCTCTTCAACTCTCTGCCCCTCACCCTCCTGGAGGATGTGCAGTACTCTCCGGTCTGTAATTCCCCAAAGCAGCTCCTCTGTTGTTTCTGTGAGAGAGTTGAGCCCTGCCTACCTACTCTGATGCCATCTTTCCAGAAGCATAAGTGCTTAGCACTTCACATACACAATGACACCTAATGCAGTCTGTGCTTTAACTGCACTGAGCTCCTCTGGTTTCTGGAAGTCATCGTGCTGTTTCCCAACACACACACCCTTTTCTACAGAAGCTGTTTCCTCTCCTCACTTCTCTTCCACCTTGTTAACTCTACTTCTCCTTCCAAAATCAGCTCATGTAATACCTTCTCTAAAGCCTTCCTTGATTCTTTTTCTTCCAATTCCATCTACTTTAGAAATAAAAAGCAATGTTTTAGCTTGTGTAACTAGAGTACAGGAAGAACAGGAGGCCAGTTGTGCTTCTAGAACAATTGGAACCAGGAATGTAAATGTTGGCAGGTTGCTTTCTTGCCATCTCTTTTTTTCTGCTTTTTCCTGAGCATCAGTCCCCCTCTTTCAGACTGGGTGTCTACACAAAGCTGAAGCCATTACTTTTGGCAACCCCCAGGTTTTACTACCACAGAGGGACTAAGACTTACCCTCCTTGGTTTCATGCTCAAAAATCTCAGGAAAGTGCTTAATTGGCTATCTGGGTCAATCACAGTGACCAGTGAAAGGTGGACTACAAAGCATTTTCCAGAAACTTTAAGTGAGAGGACAAAGAATTTCTCATTATGGGGTGAGATTCCTGGGCAGGTAAAACCAGCCATGTCTACAATCAGACCATACCTTCCTTCAGTTCCACCTCCTCTGTGCTTTTTTGTTGTTTTTCTTTTTTAAGTGCTTCCAACATTAAGAGCCTCTTTGTTTACCATCATCACCTTTCATGAATAGGGTAATAGGGTATGTATTAATTCCTTTTTTTTTTTTTTTTTTTTACAAGAGGGATGGAACAGAATCTTGTTATATGGGTGCCCATAGATTTGTAACACAGGCTAATGATACATTATTTTCTAGTCCAAGGCAATCAGTCTTTTGGAAGAACTACATAAATCTGGTGCATGACAGGCAGAGAAGCATAGAAAAGACAGAATGAGATAATGGAGCCAGATAGGTCTACATTTCAATCTTGGCTTAATAGCAATATGACCTTGGACAAGTTATATAACCACTCCAAGCCTTTGTTTCCTCATCTGTAAAATGAGGATAACATTACTATATCAGGATGGGCTACTTCATGCTGCAATAACAACCTCCAAAGCACATTCTCTCTTTGTCTACAAAGCCTTTCCGACCTCATCTTTCCAGGCCTAGCTCAAATGTTACTTTTCTGGTTCCCATCTCCCCAACCCACCTCCCAAGAGCATTAATTGCTCCCATCTCTGAAATTCCTCTGATACCTCAATTATAGCACTGATCACATGGTATTATATGTACACATCTATTTCCCCTTCTACTCCTCATTTCACCCTAAGCTATGAGCTGTCCAAGGATATGGAACTCAGTTTATTTTACCTCTCCATCCACACGTCCCTGTACAGGATCTGACACAGAATTGGCATTCAAAATGTTGAGTCGAATGACCAGCTGATGCAGTAACTGAATAAATGAACGAATGACAAGAGCAACACATGACCTACCTGCAGACAGGAACAGGGCTAATGTGGGTCATTTGCTTTTTGTGATACAAAGGGTTTTATTTAAATTTAAAAAGAGCCTGAAATAGTTCAGGTATAAAAAATTTCTCAATTGTTCAATAAACATGTAACGAGTGCTTCCTATATGCCTGGCACTGTGCCAGGTGCTAGGAGGTACAAAACAAGTGAATTCTTCTATTTGACAAATACATATGTTACTGATAAAAATGTTGTTTGGTTACCTGTGTAGGAGAGAAATGTAGGAAATAACTTATGTTGCAAGTAATGTGCATAAGCTTAACACCCTAAGTTTCCTGTATAACAGAGCAAATATTCATATACATAGTTTATAACTATCTCAAATCCAATAAATAAAAATTAGGAATGCAGTTGTCTCCTCTGGAATAGGCTATTTAAATTGTCTAACATCTCAGAGCTACCCCTTGCACAAAGAGTTTTTAAATCTACATCAGTACTGATTAAAGTTTTTTAGCATATTGCTTTTCTGCTAGAGAATTTAAGCTTTTCAAATACCATGGCCATATAACTTTTTTTAGAAGTAATTTTTCTTTTATAGAAAAGCATGATAAGCAGAAAAGGGAATACTAAGACTCTAATCCTGGCTCTCCTACTAACTCAATTTCCCCACCTGCAAAATGGGGATAATAGTTCTACCTATCTGTGGTGGGTAGAATAGAGGCCCCCAAAAGATAGGTTCACATCCTAATCCCCAGAACCTGTGAATGTTACCTTATCTGGAAAAAAACAGTCTTTGTAGATGTAATTAAATTGAGGATTTTCTTTTCTTTTCTTTTCTTTTTTTTGAGGTACCAAGGTCGGGTATTGAATCTGGGACCCTGTGTGTGGGAAGCTGGCATTCAACCACTGAGCCACATCAGCTCCCCTGAGTTGGTTTTTTCATTTTTTGCTTGTTTTTTTTTTTTTTTTTAGGAGGCACTGGGAACCAAACCTGGGACCTCCCATGTGGGAAGAAGGCACTCAACTGCTTGAGCCACACCTGCTTCCTAAATTGAGGATCTTTAGATAAAATCATGCTGGATTATCTAGATGTGCCCTAAATCCTATGACAAGTGTCATACGAGAAAGGCAGAAGGAAATTTCAAACAGACAGAAGAGAAGACACAGAAACACAGAGGAGAAGCAACGTGGAGAGGGAGGAAGAGAGTCCAGTGATGTGGCCACGAGCCAAGGAAGCTGGGAACCACCAGAAACAAGAATAGGCATAGAATGGAATCTCCCCTAGAGCCTTTAGAGCAGGGATTCTTAACCTTTTTTGTTCACCTTTGCAAGTCAGATGAAAACCATGGACCCCTTCTCAGAATGTAGCAGCAGATAGTTGTTTTTGCTTTTTTAAAATTTATTTATTTATTTTTCCTCACTCCCTCATTGTTTGCATTTGCTGTGTCTGTTTGTTGTGTGCTGGTCTTTTTTTTTTTTTTCTTTTTTAGGAGGCACCAGGAACCATACCTGGGCCCTCCCATGTGGGAAGGAACCACCTCTGCTCCCTGCTTTGTCGTATCTCTTATTATGTTCTTCCTCCGTGTGTCTCTTGTTGCATCATCTTGTTGCGTCAGCTTGCTGTACCAGCCCCTTGTGTCAGCTTGCTGTCTTGCTCATATTCTTGCGGAGGCACCGGAACCCGAACCGGACCTCCCATGTGGTAGGTGGGAGCTCAATTGCTTGAGGGCACATCAGCTTCCCCAAACAGTTTTATGACACTCAACATCGACATATCTTTAAATTAAATTTTAGGATTATTCAAAATTACATTTTACAACTTTCCCATAATTTCAATACCTGATAACCTAACACGGTTCAACATCTGTTCAAATGGTCATTTTGGCAAACATTTAGAAATTAGAATTTTCCCATGGAGTCATAAAACCATCCTTACCAAAAGTTGGCCATCCTTACCAACTTTTTGCAGGCAGTTAGTTATCCACTGCACTCAGAACACCCTACATCAAAATAAAAGTCATACTACGTCCACACTACACTGTGTATCATTTAATAAATATATCAAACCCTCACCAACATGTCCCCACAAGAATAATGTTTTTTGAATTTTCAATTCAAGCTCATGGACCCCTTGGGGTTAAGAACCCCTGCTCTAGAGAGAGAGTGGCCCTGTCAACACCTTGATTTCTGACTCCTGGTCTCCAAGACTGTGAAAAAAATAAATTTCTGTTGTTTTAAAACACAAACTTTTTGGTAATCTGTTATTGCCACCTCAGGAAACCAAAAACTACTCAGAGGGCACTACAAATGGGAGACTAGTAGTACCTATATTGTAAAGTTTTGTTATTAAAAGTAAATGAATTAAATTAGTAATATTTGCAAAGCATTTACAAGAGTGCTTTATACATAGTAAGCACTATGCTAAATGAATTTTTACCAAAAAGTACTTTGACTTCAGTGCAATTGGTTAATGACATTATTGTCTTTAGGTATTGTGATTAGTGGACAGAACATCATATTATGGGAGCCTCTCCTAAGATTAAGGAATTGAAGAAAAAATCACGACGACGGTGAAAAGTTCAAGAAAGGCGGTCTAGCTCATCTATAAGGTTCTTTGTAGCCCTAAGATTGTATGAAAGGAAACCCTTCAATTCCCAACACATTTGGCCCCTTGCTTTTCAATTATGCAACCCCTTAATCCCTATGCAACCCCTTAATCCCTAAACGCAGTTTAGAACGGAATGCAGGGACCGCAAGAGAAAATAACTTTTATTGCTTCCGTTGGGAGCCTAAAGCCCGCGAGGATCGCAGAGCGCAGAATTCCCAAGCAGATCCACCGCGCCCACGCTCCCCCGGCAGAAAACTACAATTCCCAGAAGGCTTTGAGCCCCAGGGAGCCCCTCCCGCTGAAAGGGGCGGAGTCTGGGTGACGCTCATTGGTCACTTCCATCTTCCGGAGCGGGAGGTGACACCTGGGCGGAGTTTGAGGTAACCCGCCTTCTGATTGGTTGCAGATGGGCGGCCGGCGCGCAGTTGGTACGGTCCGCAGGAGAACCTGGCCGCCGCTGCTGGCGCTCAAACTTCCCGGGCGGGGAGCGCGGGGCCTGCCGGGAGGGCGCCGGGACGGTTATCCACCCGGCGGGCGGAGGTGGTGGCGGGTCTTGGGGGCAGGGGTCGCGCGTGCGCTTGGACATGCAGAGTACAGACGTGGGCAACAAGGAGAGCGGCAAGATATGGCATCGCAAGCCAACCCCGGCCACTCGCGACGGGTAAAGGCCGCGGCGGGAGTGCGCGGGCTGTGGAGCCGGATGGAGGCGGGCGAGGGGCGGGTCGGCGTCTGCGGAGAGGCATTTGAGGGGCGGTTGGGGAGGATCTCTTGGGGTGCAAGGAGCTGGCTAGAGCTTCGAGATCTGGCTCTGACCGGGATCCCTGGGTTGATGACCTCAGGTAGGGCAGGTAGCCTGAGACGCGGTGTATCCCGGACGCCACGATCCCGGAGAGACCCTCCCCGGTCTCGGGCCAGGGGTCTGGTCCGGGATTGCGTGAAGCAACAGGCACCTGGTTCGGTTCACAGACTTATGCAAGAGAATTTGCGCTTCACGTGAGTGTCAGGGCTGTGCCTGCCTTGATTTTCATAGTATCCTCATAGTATCCCTGGGACGTAGTAGATGCTCAGCAAATATTTAACAATTGCAGCTGGAAAAGGATCAAGAGGAGGAACGGAAAACAGGACACATATCCCCTTCCAAATGCCGCAGCTTATCCATCTATTTATTGAGCACCTACTATGTGCTGAGTATGCCTCTATGCGCTGGGGTACTGCAGTGGAACAAAACGAACTTCTGGTTCTCGTGGATTTTGCACATTAGCGTGTATGTGAGTGATGGGGTAGAGGGTTACATTCTACAGTGCAGGAGTGCCTTCTAGAACGGCCAGTGCCTCTTCATTTTGTTCCCATTTATTTGCCCTGTTTTAGTCTCAGCCTATCCTGTGTGACCTCAAGGGAAGCCTTTGCCCCAAAGTGGTGCCACCTCGGTTCCAATTGCTGCACCCAAGAGTGATCTTATTGCTTCTGTTCCTCTAGAATTTCATGGACTTTGCCCATCTCTTGAGTTTGTGTGTCAGTGTTTTTCTTGTGCTCGTGATTTTTCTGTTGATCCTTTGGTTGCTCCTGAATAGTTCAAGACTGAGTGCCTGCCCTGCCCAAAGCACAGTGCTAGAGGTTGTCCAGCAGCTGATTTGGTTTCTGGTTGCTGGCAGTCCCCCATCAGCTTCATTGAATAAAAATCTTTGTTCAGAGTAGGGATTCTTCAGGTTTTTCATTCCCAAATTTAGAGTTCACAAATACCATCCCAATTTCTTATTGTCAACCCACAGTAATTCTCTTTTTTGCTAGTATAAAATATCTGGTTATGCTTGCAATAGTCATGCTCTTGGCTCAAATATCCAAAAGTGGAAGTTGGCTTCTTCCATTAAAACAAAGCTGTCTTTTTGTTCATTAAACCATTGTTTATGGTATTGAGAGGGGCAAAGAACCCTGACTGTGGAGTCAGGTGGACTTTAGTTGAAGTGAATGTTCCTTTACTAGCTCTGTGACCTTGGGCAAGTTAGTCACTAAGACTGAGTGGGGATAATCACAGAGTTGCTAAACTTAGGGCTTTTTGAAGATTTTTAGCATAGTGTCTCACACATGTTGGTGCTCAGTAAATATCTGATGTTTTTATTAAATAAACTCTAAAAATAAATACTTGCATGTGATTTATATGAAATATCAGAAGGGCAGAATGTTGACATTAAATGTGATTTAATCTAGATGGTAAATTACAGTCAACTTTATTTTCTATTATTTTTCTGTGTTTTCTGCAATGATCATGTCATTTTGTAATTAGAATACATAATAAATGTTGTTTAAAAAAGGACTGGGGGGGAAAGTTGTTTGCTATGATTATAGTCATCAGGGAATATTTTAAGGTTTCTCTCAATGAGTCTGAACAGCCTTATGTTTAGATAAACATGAAGAAATGTCTAGATAAATATGAAGAAAATGACCTACTTAATTCAATTTAGCAGGCTTAAATGAAGTGATAATAAAAGACAATTAGGGTAAAAATTTTCATGATTAAAAACTATTGTTATAATAAAGAATGGAATTATTCTGCTCTTCATGACCAGAATATACACACCTCTATTATTCTAAGGAGTTAGTTAATTTGTGCTGATAATTTTATGAATAAATAATGCTTTTCAGTAGATACATGGTACATAATCTTCCTGCCAAAAAATAGTAACTTTAGACATATATAGCTGTGTAATCTTAATAAAGTCCATTTTTGCTGTTATAAAAGTAAAGCGTATATGTAAAATACAGAAAAGTATAAAGAAGAAAGAAAAAAATCATTCATATTCCTATAACCCTATTAATACAACTGTTATTCATATTTTGAGTATTCGTTTTTCTTCTATGTGTCAGTTTCTCTTTTCCTCTTCTTACTCTTTTTCTTTTAGTAATCTGTATATCACCTATTTAATGCCCAATATTAGAAAATTTTAATTTTAATTTATCTTTTTTTTTTTAGAATACTGTAGAGTCCTGAACTCAATATTTTATTTTATTTTTTAATACATTTTTATTACGGAAGTTGTGAACTTACAAAACAACCATGCGCATGTGTAGAATTTCCATACAATACCTCTTCACCAATACACCATACCGCTGTGGAACATTTGTTACAGATTATAAAATAATATCATCAAACTATTACCATTATGGTCCATAGTATACACTTGGCATATTTTTTCATAGCCCCCCCCATTATAAACATAGTACATTTTTGGCATTGATGCAAGAATATTACAATAATGCTGTTAATTATTGTGCATAGATTACATTAATATTATTTTTCCCATGTCTCTCCACATTCCCACCACCCTGCAATAGTGACGTACATCCATTCTAGTTCACAGAAGGACATTCTTGCATTTGTACTATTAACCACAATTCTCATCCATCTCTGGGTTCACTATGTTATTCAGTCCCTAGATTATTCTCTAGCTTTCTTTCAATTGACATTTACATCCTTAGATTACCTTTTTCACACACAATCCCATTTATAAACCAGCTACTTACTCACTATGATGTGTTACCATCAACTCTATCCATTTCCACACTTTTACAGTCAAGTTAATTAAAACTTCTACATACATTAACCATCAGTACTCCTTCACAGCCCTCCTCTTACCTCCTAATAACCTATACTGTAGGTTTTTCATTCTTCGTATTTAGTTCATATTAGTGAGACCATGCAATATTTGTCTTTTTGTGTCTGGCTTATTGCACTTAGCATAATGGCTTCAAGATTCATCCATGTTATCATATGTGTCCCAATTTCATTTCTTCGTACTACAGCATAGTATTCCATCATAACTACATACCACATTTTGTTTATCTATTAATTGGTTGGTGGACATTTGGGTTGTTTCCATCTTTTGGCAATTGTGAATAACGCTGCTATGAACATCAGTGTGCAAATGTCTGTTTGTGTTACAGTTTTCAGTTCTTCTGGATATATTCCTAGTAGAGAAATCGCTGGATCATATGGAAGTTCTATATTTAGCTTCCTGAGGAACTGCCAAACTGTCTTCCACAGAGGCTGCACCATTTTACAATCCTACCAACAGTGAAAGAGTATTCCTATTTCTCCACATCCTCTGTGCACTTTTTGTTTTCACTTTTTTTAAAAAAGATTTATTTTATTTTTTTCTCCCCCCACCCCACCCTCATTGTTTGTGCTTGCTGTCTGCTCTCTGTGTCTGTTCATTGTGTGCTTTGTTTGCTCGTCTTCTTTTAGGAGGCACTGGGGACTGAACCCGAGGCCTCCCATGTGGGAGGGAGGCGCCCAATTGCTTGACCCACATCTGCTCCCTGCTTGTTGTATCTCTAATTGTGTCTCTTTGTTGCATCTCTCATTGTGTCTCTTTGTTGTGTCATCTCATTGCATCAGCTTGTTGCATCAGCTCGCTGTGCTAGCCCATCGCGTCAGCTTGCTGTCTTGTTCATCTTCTTTAGGAGGCACCAAAGCTGGGACCTCCCATGTGGGAGGCAGGCACCCAACTGCTTGAGCCACATCTACTCATTGTCATTTTGATTTGCATTTCCCTAATAGCTAGTGATATGGAACATTTTTTCAGGTGCTAGTGATATGGAACATTTTTTCAGGTGCTTTTTTTGTATTTCCTCTTTTGCCCGTTTTTAAATTGGATTGCTTGCTCTTTTATTGTTCAGTTATATGATCTCTCTATATAGAATGGAAAGCAAGCCTTTAATGGATATGTGGCTTCCAAATATTTTCTCTATTGAGTGGGCTGCCTTTTACACCTTCTTGATGAAGTCCTTGGTATCACAAAAATGTTTTAAGTTTGAGGAGGTCCCATTTATCCGTGTTTTCTTTCCTTGCTTATGCTTTTGGTGTAAGGTTTAAGAATCCATCACCTACTACCACGTCTTGAAGATGTTTTCCTACATTTTCTTGTAGGAGCTCTATGGTTCTAGCTTTTTTATTTAGGTCTTTGATCCATTTTGAGTCAATTTTTATATAAAGTGTGGGATAGGGGTCCTTTTTCTTTCTTTTGCATATAGATATCCAATTCTCCCAGCACCTTTTGTTGAATAGACTGTTCTACCCCAGCTGGGTGGGTTTGACAGGCTTATCAAAAATCACTTGACCATAGATAGGAAGGTCTGTTTCTGAACCATCAGTTCAATTCTATTGGTCTATGTGTCTATCTTATGCCAGTACCATGCTGTTTTTTTACCACTGTAGCTAGATAATATGATTTAAAGTTCGGAAGTGAGAGCCCTCCAACTTTGTTCTTTTAAAGATGTTTCTGGCTATTTGGGGCCCCTTACCTTTCCAAATAAATTTGATATTTGCATTTTCCATTTGTTTAAAAAATGCTAGTGGAATTTTTTTATCGGGATTGCATTGGATCTGTATATCAATTTGGGAAGACTTGACAACTTAATGATATTTAGTCTTCCAATCCATGAGCATGGAATGTTCTTCCAATTATTTAGGTTTTTTTTTTATTATTATTATTAGCAATGCATTGTAGCTTTCTGAATACAATTGCTTTATATCCTTGGTTAAGTTTCTTCTTAAATATTTGATTCTTTTAGTTACAATTGTAAATGGAATTTTTTTCCTGACTTCCTCCTCAGATTGCTTATTACTAGTGTATAGAAACACAACTGGTTTTTGCATATTGATCTTGTATCTTGACACACTCCTGAAATTGTTTATTAGCTCTAGCAGCTTTGTCATAGAGTTTTCGGGACTTTCTAGGTATAGGATCATATTATCTGTGAATGGAGAAAGGTTTATTTCTTCTTTTCCAATTTGTATGCCTTTTATTTCTTGTTCCTGAGTTCAACAGGAAAGCTTTCAGTCTTTCCCCATTGAGTACAATGTTAACTGTGGGTTTTTCATATATGCCCTTTATCATGTTGAGAAATTTTCCTTCAATTCCTATCTTTTGTAGTATTTTAATCAAGAAACAGTGCTGTATTTTGTCAAATGCCTTTTTTGCATCAATCAATAGGATCATGTGATATTTCTTCTTTGTTTTATTAATGTGGTATATTACACTGATTGATTTTCTTGTGTTGAATCACCCTTTTATGCCTGGTAGAAAACCCACTTGATCATGATGAATAATTCTTTTAATGTGTTTTTGGATTCGATTAGCAAGTATTTTATTGAGGAGTTTTGCATCTGTATTTATTAGGGAAATGGGTCTGTAATTTTCTTTTTTTTTGGAATATGTTTACCTGGCTTTGGTATTAGGGTGATATTGGCTTCATAGAATGAGGTTGGTAGTGTTCCTTCTTGTTCAATTTTTTGGAAGAGCTTGAGTAAGATTGGAATTAAATATTCTTTTGGAATGCTTGGTAGAACTTACCTGTGAAACCATCTGGTCCTGGGCTTTTCAGTTGGGGGAGTTGTTTGATGGCTGTTTCAATCTATTTACTTGTGATTGGTTTGTTGAGGTCTTCTATTTCTTCTACGGCCAGTCTAGGTTGTTCGTACGTTTCTAGGAATTTTTTCATTTCGTCTACATTGTCTAGTTTGTTGGTGTCCAGTTGTTCATAGTATCCTCTTATGATCTCTTTTTATTTCTGTGGGGTCAGTGGTAATGTCCCTGTTTTCATTTTTTATTTTATTTTTTGCATATTCTCTCTCTTTTTCTTTGTCAATCTAGATAAGGTTATGTAAATTTTGTTAATCTTCTCAAAGAACCAACTTTTGGCTTTGTTAATTCTCTTTTTTTTGTTGTTCGCAATTTCATTTATTTCTGCTCTGATCTTTGTTTCTTCATTCCTTTTACTTTCTTTGGGAATAGTTTGCTGCTCTTTTTCTAGTTCCTCCAGCTGTGTAGTTAGGTCATTGATTTTAGCTCCTTCTTTTTTTTTTTTAAAGATTTATTTATTTGTTTATCCACCCCCCCTTGCTGCTTGTGCTCTCTGTGTCCATTTGCTTTGCATTTTTTTGTGTCTGCTTGTCTCCCTTTGTTGGGTCATCTTCCTGATGAGCCGTGTGGGCCATCTTGCCTTCACCAGGAGGCCCGGAGAATCGAACGTGGGGCCCCCCAAATGGTAAACGGGAGCCCAACCAATTGAGCCACAACCGCTCCCCCCCCCCTTTTTTTTTTAATGTTAGCATTGAGGGCTATAAAATTCCCTCTCAGCACTGCCTTCGCTTCATCCCATAGGTTCTGATATGTTGTGTTCTTGTTTTCATTCATCTTGAGATACTGATTTCTCTTGCAATTTCTTCTTTGAGCCACTGATTATTTGAGTGTGTTTTTAATCTCCATGTATTTGTGAATTTTCCTTTTTTCAGCCTCTTGTTGATTTCCAACTTTATTCCATTATGATCAGAGAAAGTGTTGTGTATAATTTTGATCTTGTAGAATTTATTGAGATATGCTTTGTGACCCAACATATGGTCTATCCTGGAGAAAGATCCTTGAGCACTTAAGAAGAATGTATATGCTGCTGTTTTGGGGTACAGTGTTCTTTGTATGTCTGTTAGATTTAGTCCATTTATCATATTATTCAATCTCTCTGTTTCTTTATTGATCCTTTGCCCAGATGTTCTTTCCAATGCTGAGTGTGGTGTATTGAAATCTCCAACTATTACTGTAGAGATATCTATTTCTCCCTTCAGTTTTGCTACTGTTTGCCTCATATAATTTGCTGCATCCTGGTTAGGTACATATACATTTAAGATTGTTATTTCTTCCTGGTGAATTGCCCATTTTATTAATATATAATATCCTTTCTTATCTCAGTTTTGCTTTTCAAGTCCATTTCATCCGATGTAAGTATAGCTAGCTACTCCAGCTTTTGTTGTTGTTGTTGTTGTTGTTACTGCATGGGTGGAATATCTTTGTCCAGCCTTTCACTTTCAATCTATTGGTATCCTTGAGTCTAAAGTGAGTCTCTTATAGACAGCATACAGATGGCTCATACTTTCTTATCCATTCTGCCAGTCTGTGTCTTTTGATTGGGGAGTTTAATTGATTAAGATTCAATGTTATTAATGTAAAGGCAGTTCTTATTTCACTCATTTTGACCTTTGTGTTTTATCTGTCATATTTTATTTTCATCACTCTTTTTACACTTTTAGTTACTTTTACTGATATAATCTTCATTTCTAGACTCTCTTCCAAGCCTCTCTCTCCTGTCTTTTCTTTTCAGGCTGTGGCACTCCCTTTAGTATTTCCTGCAAAGCTGGTCTCTTGATTACAGACTCTCTCAGTTTCTGTTTATCTGTGAATATTCTAAACTCACCCTCATTCTCTTGCAGTTTCTTAAATATATCATGCCACGGCTTTCTTGCCTCCATGGTGTCTAATGAGAAATAGGCACTTAATCTTATTGGGTATCCCTTGTATGTTATGCATCACTTTTCTCTTGCTGCTCTCAGATTTCTCTCTTTGTCCTTGGAATTTGGCATTCTAGTTGGTATGTGTCTTAGAGTTGGTCTATTTGGATTTATTTGGATAGGAGTACATTGTGCTTCTTGGATATGGATATCTATGTCCTTCAATAGGGTTTGGAAATTTTCTACCATTTCTTCAAATGTTCCTTCTACCCCTTTTCCCTTCTCTTCTCCTTCTGGACACCCGTGACACCTATGTTTGCATGTCTCTTGCCATCATTTAGTTCCCTGGGACCCTGCTCAACTTTTTCATTCTTTTCTTCGTATGTTCTTTTGTGTGTTCACTTTCTGAGGCCATGCTTTCAAGCTCACCAATCCTTTTTTCTTCCTCCTCAAATTTGCTGTTATTTGCCTCCAGTGTTTTGGTTTTTTTTTTGAGTTACTGGGGATTGAACCCAGGACCTCGTACATAGGAAGCAGATGCTCAACCACTGAGCTACGTCTGCTCCCCATCCATTTATTGTGCCTTTTATTCCAATGTGATCTGCTGTTTTTCTATGTATGCTTTCAAATTCTTCTTTGTGCTCACCCAGTATCTTCTTAATATCCTTAATCTCTTTAGCCATCTCATTGTGTTTAGTAAGGAGATTTGTTTGAACATCTATGATTAGTTGTCTCAACTCCTTTACATCATCTGTAGGCTTATCTTATTCCTTTGACTGGGCCATATCTTCCTGTTTCTTGGTATGGATTGTAATTTTCTGTTGATGTCTTGGCATCTGGCTTACTAGATGTATTCTGTGTGCAGTTTGTCTCTTAGTTTAGGGCTTTCTTGCCCTTTCTCCCTTGCTTGTTGTATAGTTGGAGCCAAGGATGTAGTTGTTACTGTAAGCTGTGGACGCTGAAGCTGCCCACATAGCCCTAGGAACTGATGAAGCTTCTCCCACCTTTCTCCTCTGCCAGGGGTAGGGACAGAGCCACAGGCATGTGTAATAATCCAAGTCATGCAGGCCAAGACCATTTGTAGTTGCCCAGTAAAACTGTTGACGCTTCATGCCCCTTCCTCCCCTGCCTGGGGTGGGGATGGAGCTGCAGGTGTGAGCAGCAATCTTTGTGGGTCCAAAATGACTGCAGTTGCCCGGGTAGATTGACGTAGTACCAGCTCCCCTCCTCCCCTGCCAGGGGTGTGAATGGACCCTCCAGAGTGCCCAACAGTTTAACCCATGTGGGCCAAATGTGCCTGCATTTGCCCTGAGAGGCTGAGGGAATACTGTCCCTTCTGCCCTTTAGGGGCTGGGGATGGAACCACAGGCACCCAACAGTTCAGTCTGTGTAGGCTGAAAGTGCCTGCCATTGCCTGGAGAGGCTGAGAAAACACCAGCCCTCCTATCCTATTGAGGGGTGAGAGTGGATCCACAGGCATCCAACAGTTCAGTCCCTGTAGGTCAAAAGTGCCTGCCATTGCCCAGAAAGGCTGAGGAAACACCAGCCCCCTCCTATCCTATTGGAGGTTGGGGGTGGCTCCACAGATACCTACCAGTCCAGTTCATGGAGGCCAAAAGTGCCTGCTGTTGCCTGGAAAGGCTGAGGAAACAGCTGCCCTCCTATCCTATTGGGGGCCGGGGATGGAGCTACAGGGTCTGAGTATCCGATCTGTGTGAGCTGAAAGCACCTGCATTTGCCCAGAGAAGCTGAAGAAACAGCAGCCGCCTCCTATCCTATGGGGGTGGACAGGTGGAGATGGAATTGAAGGTGCTCAACAAACCGGTTCGTGTGGGCTGAAAGTGCCTGCAGTTGCCCAGAGAGGCTGAGGAAATAGTTCTTCTCCTGTCCTATTGGGATGGGGGGATGAAGCCCCAGGTGTGACTATTCAGTCTGTGCCATCCAAAAACTCCTGTTGCCCAGAGAGGCTGGTACAGGTCCCACCAGCTTCCTCCCTGCTGGAGGTGGGACTGGGGCCTAGGCTAGGGCTGAAATCCAATCTGAGTGTAAAGAAGCCAGTCCCTACTGGCACTGTGATTTTCAGTCAGCCTCGCTTCCTCTCATGCTGGGGGTGAAGTTAAAATGGAGGCTACTGGCCTCTTTCCGACTTTGACAGGTTCAAACTTTAGTTGTTCTTAGGGTTATACTTTAGCCAGCCAAATTTACTAATCAGTAGCTGAAGCTGGTGGCCAACCATCTCTTCCTCTCTTGTTTTTGGGAAATGGAGCTCCCAACTCCAGCCACGGAATAGCTCCCGAGGTGGCTTGAGCCGCCAGTGGAGGATGGGCACTGGCCTCTGGAGGCATGGAGTTCTCTACTCATGAATCTTCTCTGCAGATGGGCAGTCTCCTCCTTCCATCTCATTTAGCTTTTTAATCATTCCATGTGTTTCTATTTGATTATGTTGAAAAATAGATTTCCTTTTTTAACGTTTTGAGTAGAAATGTGATTACTCTGTGTTTTTAAAGAATGAATTATTATTAAATCATTCATTTATTCAGCAGGTATATTAGAGTGCTGTTGTGTTCCAAGCCTGGGATTAGGTACTGGGATATAATTATGAACAGACAGTGGTCCCTGTCCTCATGGAACATACCTTCCAGAGTATTATAATAGTATATGAAGATTGAAAATAAAACCTATCTACACTTAATTCACTTTGTTCTGTATCACAAAAACAAAATCTCATTAGTATATCAAATTGAAATTTTTCTTACATATAGTAGCTGGTGATTTGTAAAACTCACTAATTACATCATTGTTTTTAGCAGGTATCTATTGCTTAATATAACAACTTATTCAATCTAAAATACATTCTCTTATACTCTGTTTTTTTCTATCACTTAATCACAATTTATGAATATGTTTATACGTGTTTGTTTAACGTCTGTCTTTCCACTAAACAGTAAGCTCCATGAGAGCAGAAACCATGTCTCTTAATGACATTATTAGCTTCTGGCTTCCTCAGTGCCTGACACATAGTGAGTTCTCAAGTATTTGATGAATACATGAATAATAACTACTTTGATCATTCATAATTTTCTGAACTGTTTTCAGAAATCATTGTAGGATTGATGCTTGCAATGGGTAGAGGAGGAGCAGTAGCAGAGGAGAGGGAAGAATGGGTAGGCAAAAACACTTCAAAATTAGTAAAATATACTATAAATCATATTTTTCATAATGTCAAGTAATGCTTAACATAGAATTTAATGGATTTTTTTGTGACAGAATTATCGTGAACATCATTCACAGCACTTCTGATTACCTTCCAAAAATTTTGCGATTTTTGAATGTGGCTTTTGACAGCTCAGGTGATTGCTTAATGGCTGGGGACCATCAAGGAAATATCTATGTTTTTGACTTGTATGGAAACAGGTAAGCAGATACTTTTGATATTTACCTAATCGACAAGTTACTAATTCACTCACTGTTTTAGTAACTGGTATTCATTATTCATTCAGGAATATTTATTAAGTTCTTAATATATTCCAGGTACTATGCTAGCCTGCAAAACAGTGTCATAAGTGCTAAAAGAAGAAAATGGGAAAGGGTAGAAGGATAATACGGTTATATTTCTTAGAGAATTGATGTCCTGGTTTTAGTATCTCTAGTAGCTTCTTTTCTTTAAATTTAAAATTCATAATTGCTAATTTATCAGTTAATTTCTGGTCATTCATAAGGCAAATTAGAAATAACACAATTTCCTTTGTACATAATTGTTGCAGTGTATCAAATCTAAGAATTTAAAAGAATCTATTCTCACTCTTCTTCCTCTTCTTTGCCTCTTCCCTTGCTGAACAATTTAATCCAAAGCAGTTAGGTGAGATTGACCAGGTAGGCATCTGCACAGTGGAGTTAGGTGGGAGGGAGAGCTGCAGTGGCCAGCGAGGGAATCAGAGGGTGTCTGCATGGGGAATGAGGGCAGTGAAGGGAAATTAGTTTAATACTGGGGGCTTTGATCAGATAAGTAAATATATTGACTATAATCAGGGTCATTTTTCTCACTACTGGAAAGGGAATTACAAATATGGAAATGGAGAAAACTACAATGAATTTTGTGGTATTGGATTGGGATTAGATATATCAGTATGAATTTATTGTTTTGAATATATGTCAATAGATATAGAAATAGAGGCGTGGGTGAGTGTAAGTATGTGTATGTGTGAATATATGTACATGTATTCCCTGGCTTTGTCTACTGAGAGGGTTTGGGAGCAACAATAGTGTTGTAGCTCAAAAGTGATTCCTTGCCTAATGTGCACTAGAATTAAGTGACATCAGGATTTTAAGAAGAGAAAAATTTATTCAACAAAGGCTAGCCTCGTGGAGACAGAAGGGCAGTCATCAAATGTGTCTCCCTGAACCGGAGAAATTCAGTGTTTTATATAGCGTTCAAACAAAGGCAGGCAGGCTTAGAATAATGAGCAACGTAGTTTGAGATGAGCAGGTTAGCGAGAATCTCATCTCTGAGTCTGCATGGATGATTAATGCTTAGCTCATTTGAAGTTATTGCGCATGTCAGGCAGGCCAACTTTGGTTAGAACTGGCTTGGTCTGGCAAGACAGCTTAGGAATTGGGGTGGTCAGTTCTGGGCTGACTCATGTTACTTCATTAATAAACATTGAGGGGCTACGTGAAGGAGCATCAGATATCAGGGTTGCAAAACAAGATAAAGGATTACAAGCAGGTCCACTTAGGAGTTGTCTCATTATTTACTGTTCAGTTACAAGGTAAAGATTATGTAGTTAGAAAACATAGCATCAGCTTCCAGGAAACACAACATCTGGATTACAGTTCAGTGAGTCACAACAGTTACAGATATTTGCTTCTAGCTATATCACAATACATCAGAAAGTTAGAAAGCATCTAGATAATGGCTCAGCAACTACAATTATATTAGCTCTCTGTTACGGTTGTAATGAATATACCTAGTGCCCAGTTCTTGGTTTCTAAATACCACTTTCTTCTGAAAAGAACCAGGGATTCTTAAATGGCCAGTTTCAAGACCGGGGCAAGGAAAGTACAAGGTGAACTTGGGACATCTTGTAGCCAGAAAGAAGGAATTGTTCAAAGAATGCTAGGGATGTGTCAAAAGGATACAGCCATCAGCTTGGAAGGAGTGGCCTCTGGCCAAATCTGAGACAATTTGAGCATCAAAATAAATAATGATAGTAATTGGTAATAATAACCCCTTGGATAGAATAGAAATCTATGAGTTCATGCTGCAATCAATCAATCAATCAGTAGTTTAATGAGAAACAGATATTTGCCTTAGTCACAAAGCACCTCCTCACAAAATACTTATTAATTACAAAGGGAAAAAAAGAGTAATTTTACAGTGAAGAAGCCAGCAGATGCCACCTTGATAAAATGATTAAAGTTTCCATAACCAATATTGGGACAAATCAAAATTGTATGCCACCTGATAGGAGGCAATGAGAAGATACATCATCACTTCTGTGATATTTCTGCCAAAGATATGTAATCTGAATCTAATCAACTGAAACATCAGACAAAGCTAAATTAAGAGCATGCTCTGACAAAATTAGCCTGTAATCTTTAAAAGTGTCAACATCATGAAAATTGAGGAAAGACTGAAGAACTATTCCAGACTGAGAAAGGTTACAGAGACATGACAATAGAGGCCTGAATCTGATCTTTTTGCTGTAAAGGATTTTATTGGGACAACTGACAATTTGAATGGAGTCTGAGGATTAGATGATTGTAATAGGTTGCTATCATTTCCTGATTTTGATGGCTATAATGTGATTATGTGACTATGTAGGAGAATTTCCTTGTTTGTAGGAAACACATGATCTCAGTAACTTAAATAGTTCCTGAAAAGAAGAGGTGGTCCTTCATAAGATTTATTTATCTGTGGTTTATTAGGAGGAAATCAGATATCATTGTTTCTGCCCTTTATCAAAAAAGCAGTGTTCAGAACTCTCCCACTCTTTTATTCTTGCCTACCCTATCCTGCCAATTCCCAATCTTAAAGTAATACAGTGTCTCTTCTTTGCTCCCACTGATGGACAAAAGAAAAATAGTTGCTGGTTGACTGCATTACATAACAATGTACATCAATGATTTAGCAGTTAATTTGCTTTTTTATTGCATTTAATTTTCCCATTCTCCACTGTGTTCCAAACTTTTACCAATTTCCTTGTCTCCTTGTGTTCCACCCTATGCTTATTCTGCCTGCCTAGCCTCCTAATTCGAGAGAAAATAGAAGCCTTCAAGCCTTCCTTCCTCTTCTCCCATAGCAGCCTCAAGCATACCTCTTTCCCACCTTATTCACAAAAATGAATTTTCTTAGTTTCTTCCAGTGATGATCCCTATAGCCAGTTCTTCACTCCTATCTCCCATGGGACTTTGCAACATGAGTTTTCCTCTTTTTTATTTTGCTTACGGTCGCTTTTCTTTGCCTTTAAACATTTTTGGCTAGTAATGGCAGAGCTGAGACTTGAAATTAGGCCTGTCTGATTCTAAAGCCCAGTACACTGGGCTCCCTTCAGTCTTCCAAGTTGCCCAATCCAATGGTCTCTTTTCAATTCTTATCTTACATAAAGCACTAAATGATCTTATCTTCCACTCCCTGGATATTTTTCCTTTTCTTCGTGGTATGACCCTTTCCTTTGATCAGTTTTTCCCTTGTTTGTTTTCCTGGCTCTTCTTCTAGTGCCAGCCCCTTTAATGTTGTGCTACCCAGGTGTCTGTCCTTGGCCCACTTCCTTCCATATTCCAGGTACTTTCTTTGATACTCTCATCACCACCAAGCCTCAGGCTCAGCTGCCACATAAACACTGTTAATACCAACTTACTTCCACTGCCAATCTGAAATCTACTAGATTGGGCTCTCCATTATGGTAGCCACTAGTCAGATATGGCTATTGAGCCCTTGAAAAGTGGCTAGTCCAAATAAAGAATTTTGAAGACTTAGTATGAAAAAAAAAAAAGAATGTAAACTATCTCAAATTTTATGTTGATTATATGTTGAAATTAATATTTTAGAAACTTACTGACTTACATAAAATATACTATGCACATTTATTTTACCTGTTTCTTTTTACCTTTTTAGTATGGCTCCTTGAAAATTTATAATTACATATGTGGCTTGCATTATATTTCTTTTGGGCAGCACTCCTCTAGATGTTTTGCAAAGTCCTTAAACACAACATGTTTAAAACTAAACTTGTTTCTTAACCCTAAACTTATTTCTCCTTTGCCCAGGGGCAAAAACTTAATTTTTATAAATTAAACTCTAGTTATGTGCCAAGTACTCTATTTCATTTAATCACCACAGCAACTTTATATCTATTCTTATTTTCATTTTACATACGAGGAATTCCTGACTGTTCCCTCTTTACCCCATATTTAGTGCATCACCAGTCCCTCTTCACTTGGCTTCTGAAACCTCTCCTGTTTGTTCTTTCTGTTTTGTACTCGTAACTCTGTTTGAGAGTCTCTGTAGTAGCTTTCTTAACCTCCATTCCTCCTCTTCTTCCAACCACTTGCCCCTTGCTGCCAACATCCTCCTCCTAAAAGACATACTTAATTGTGATTCTGTTATGGTTAAAAACGTGTGATGGTTTTCCATTCCATGTTAGTAATGTGCAAACTCCTTAATGTAATAATATAATTACATTAATATAATAATGTAATACCATTCATAATCTAGTTTTGGCCTACCAAAATGATAGCTGATTTTTCTGGGTCTCATTTTCTTCATCTCTAAGTCTCTTCCAACAATAAATTTCTAGGATTATTTGAAGGATTTCTCATATTAACATAGTAATCTCTTAATAGGTTTAATCTTGTTCAGCGAACAACACAAGCCTGCACAGCTCTGGCCTTTAATCTTCGTAGGAAGTCTGAATTCCTTGTGGCATTAGCTGATTATTCTGTTAAGTGTTTTGACACAGGTAAGAAGTCCTCCTGTTTGTTTGTTTTTTTCTTTTTGAACATTTTACAATTTTTCTTTATTTTCTCTGTCTCTCCCCACAACAGCACACATGCATATGTGTATACATATTATTTGCATGAACCATTTGAGAGAAAGTTGAAGACATCATGCCTCCTTACCCTAAAACTTTAGTGTGTATTTATCAAAATAAGAACATTTTCTTACTTAACAACATTACAATTATCATAATCAGGAAACCAGCACAAATAATAGGACTATTAATCTGAGTTGCAGGATCTTATTCAGATTTTTGCCAATTGCCCCACTAATCAAAGGGAAAAAAATATTATCTGGTCCAGGATCCAATCCAGGATCACAGGTTACACTTAGTCTTCTTTAGTGTAGCACTGCTGTTCAGTCTTTCTTTGCCTTTTATGTCCTTGACATTATTTTATTATTTTTATTTTTTTCCATATATAGATAGTTGTAATATTGTTCATAAAAAGAATATTTACATTTTATTGAACCTCATAGATTTATATTGTATTTCATTTTAAATAAGTAAATATTTCATCATTATTTTCACAATAATTGAAAGGTCCTGACTAGTTAGAGAATTGTAACCTTCAAGTCTGTTTCTCTCTCTCTCTCTCTCTCTCTCTCTCTCTCTCTCTATATATATATATATATATATATATATATATATGATAGGACTTTAAAAGTTGTAGAAATATTTTAATATTTACAACAATAAAAGTTAAGCAATTTAAAAACTACAGAGGAAAAAAATAACAAAACAATAACATCCAAGACTACACTTATTATTTTGCTGTTTGTCTTTTTGAAGCAGAGTAAAATGTAGACTGAGGTACAAAAATAGAATATACAGACACTATTTTTCTAACCTATCCACATAGTTTTTATTAGGAACTTAGGGTTCTGTAGACTGAATGTCTTACTCTTATTCTTTAAAAAGGAAATATTTCAGTTGTATTGTTTTTTGTTATTAAAGTAATTCATGTGTTATATTTAGAAAGGTAAGGACACCAATAATAACGATAGCTACATTTATATAGTGTTTACTCTGCCATGTACTGTTCTATGACTTGATATATATTAATTCATTTTAATCATCATAATAACCCAAGAAGATGGATACTATTATAATCCCCATTTTTCCAGTGAGGAAACTGAGTCACAGAGATAACTTGATCAAGGTCCCCCAGCTTGTAAATGGCTGCAGGGTCCCTGGTCTTAATCACTGCTCTATACTTTTGCTCTAAACACAAGGTGGAAAAAACATTCATTGTTCAGCAATGCCCAGAGACACACAGTCAGTATATTAATAACGAGGATCTATACTTCTGCTCTGTTTTCTATGCAGGTACCTATTTTATACTCTAAGAAATATGTAATCATCCTTTCTATGTTGTTTTGTGGAGTCATCTTCTCACCTCATTAAAAAATTTTATACTAGATTTAAAATAAATACTTAGTAATCCACGTATAGATGTGTGATAATTATTTAACCAATTACATATTGTTGGACTTTTAAACTATTTCTAATATTTGGAATAATAAACATTGCTCTGACAAAAATTCTAAAATACGAAATCTTTATAGACCTCTGTGATTGCTTCCCTTGGATTCCACCCTTTCTCTTGTTCTCATCTCTTTGGAACTCCCATCCTAATGAAGCCCTGCCTAACTCCCCGACTACCTCCATCCCTTCGCTGCCAAATCCTGCTTCCTAACGGCATCCATTGATGTATTCTTACTCTTGCTCCCCCCACTCCAATCACGTGCTCTTGAGACTTTTATTTCTTTTTTTTTTCCTGCTGAGACTTTTATTTATAAGGTCATTAGTAACTGATCATTGTTTAGATCCTCTTTAAATTTTTTCATTCTACTTCTCAGTAGTGTTTGACACTTTCAATTACTTTAAGAGTCTTTTTTAGTTTTCTCCTATCATCTCTCCTAATTCTCCTATCTTTCTCACTGCTTCTTAGTAGTTGCTCTCATGGATTCTTTAGTGGTTCCCAGACTTTTGGATTTTTGCTCTAATTTTTAAAAAATTAAGTAGAGGAATCCACATAGGTTGTCAACTTTTAATTTTGCTAATTGACATTGGAAAAAATGATACAATTTTATTTCATAAAAAAAGGGATGTTTTTAACACAATGAAATTTAGAGGGACATAATAATATATTAAAGGGCAACACTTTAAATTTAGCTTTGTGAAAAAACTCCCTACATTGTCCTGATTTATCTCATTTTGCTGAAGACCAATGAAAAATTGATCATTGACTAATGACTGGTTTTTGGAAACCACTACTCTGTCCCTATAGAATTTATCTCTTCTTCTGTCTTCAATTTTGACAAACTTTGAATCTTCATGTTTCCCGGATTTATATCTTGGTTTCTAATTATTCTCCTCAGTTCCATCTATTTAGGGGGGTAAATCTGTTTGTTTTTTTTTCCTGCCTACCATAGAAAACTTGGAATCATACAGAAAAGTGTAAAGAGAAAATGAAAATCACCTTTAATTGTACTGCCAATGAAAATTATCATGAGTAGTTTTTGTTATTTTCCATACCAGATTGTTTTCTCTGCTTGTGTGTGTTTGCATACACACATATACAGGTACCACAGGATCAATTTTAAAATCAAATTCATTGCCTTCTTCCCCCTTGGCTAAATCTTTCCTCATGTCTTTCTTACACTGGTTAATAGTACCACCATCTGCTTATGTAACTAATATAGAACTGTCAAGTCTTAACTCCTGCTTTACCTGAACATATCCAATTGATGACTAAGTCCTTTGACATACACCTCAGTAGGGCTTGAATTAATTTATTCTTTCTTCACTGTCACTTTCTTGGTTTAGGCCTTCCTTATCTCTTACCTGGATTATTATAGCAAAATACAAATTAGTCTTGTCTAATCTCTCCCTCCCCTGCCAAGACATCCACTATATACCCTTGAGTGTTCTTTTATAACACAGACCAGATCTGGTGCTCTCCTACTTAAAACTGTTACTCATAAGAGAAAGCCCAAATTCCATAGCATCACATTTGAGGTTCTTCTTCTTTTTTTTTTTTTTTTAAAGATTTTATTTATTTATTCATTTATCCCCCCCTTGCTGCTTGTGCTCACTGGGTCAGCTAACCATGCCGTGCGGGTGGGCTTGCCTTCACCAGGAGGCCCCGGGAACTGAACCCGGGGCCTCCCATATGGTAAACGGGAGCCCTACTGATTGAGCCACAGCCACTTCCCCTGAGGTTCTTCTTAAACCCTTTTTCAGCCTCATCTCCTGATACTTGCAAAATACACATTTCCAACATGTTCCATAAGATACCTGATCAACTAGCCACAGGTTTCCATTTTTGTAGATTTTAATGTAGTTGCTTCATATAATCCCTAGCCATCAACTGAATGGATGATATATTATGTTTTACCTGTATAATAATTTTACTTTTTAACCACAGTCACCAAGGAGCTTGTTAGCTGGATGAGAGGACATGAATCGTCAGTATTTTCAATCTCTGTGCATGCATCAGGAAGATATGCCATCACTACTTCTTCTGATACAGCACAACTATGGGACTTGGATACCTTTCAGAGAAAAAGAAAGCTGAATATTCGCCAATCTGTGGATATACAAAAGGTCTGTGAGGAGGGACATCTTGGCTTGTGTTGGTTTCTTGGTCCAGTAGGATTTATGGATGATATGAAAGTCATGATTCACTTATTTTCCCATGTAACTATGTTCTTATAACTCAGCAATAAGCAAAGCAAAGTTACCCGGAATTAAAGATGCTGCCTGTGGCTGCAATTTATAACTTACTGAGCTTTTCTTTTTTATATTATTATTGTATAACTCTGCGACTTCAACTCTCATAAGGATGATAGTTTTTTTTTGTTGTTTGTTTGTTTTTAAGATTTTTATTTATTTATTCATTTATCCCCCTCTTGCTGCCCGTGCTCGCTGGGTCAGCCAACCATGCCGTGCGGGCGGGCTTGCCCTCACCAGGAGGCCCCAGGAACCGAACCCGGGGCCTCCCATATGGTAAACGGGAGCCCCACTGATTGAGCCACAGCTGCTTCCCCTTCATATGTTTTTATACTGTGTCACAGATCTGTCTCTCTATCTGTTCCTCTAGTCATTAATCTTTTTTTCATTTTTTGATAAATTGCAGACATCAGTATACTTCCCCATAAATACTTAATATGCACTTAATTGACTAGAGTTCAATATTTCTTGGTGTAAAATTGTATATATATTCATTTGTTAAGTTAACATATGCATACACCTGTGTAACCTGTGCATTCTATCATTGTCATCATCCCAGAAAGTTCCATAATGCCCCTTCTCAGTCAATCCCCTACTCCTCTTCCCAGCTAAGTACTACTCTGATATTTTTCTGCCCTAGATTAGTTTACCTATTTCAAAATCTCATAAAAATAGAATCATTCAGTATGCACTGTTTTCTGTAAGTTTTTTTTTTCACCCAGCATAATGTTTTTAGAACTCATCCATATTGTTTGTATCAGTTGTTCATTCCTTTTAATTGCTGATTGATATTCATTATATAAATATACCGCCTTTTAAAAAAAATTCCTTTCCTTTGCTTTTAAGGTTTCCCACCCCCCCATTTGTTTAGCTAAATACTGTTTTCAGGAGTGGCTGAGTCTCCCATGTGATTAATTATTTTGCTTCAGGTTATATTATACATGCAGTATTGCTTTTAATTTCTTGGTTATTAAAATGAACAACTAGCAATGCATGTCAACCAAAAATTCATTTTGTAGTCTCCATGGAAATCTAACATTTCTTTAGTTTGCCTTTATTAATTATAAAGAGATAAAAGTCATAGCCACTTTATTTGTTAGAAATTTAGGCCAAATGTCTTAGTAGATCTTTCTTCTTTAATTGCTTTAGTACTTAAGTTGAATTTTAAATTCTAAAGAAGAGAGCATTGGGAGTTGAATCCACAATGGACACAGAATTATGACACAATGACACAAAAACCATCTGTTCTTTATACCATGAAATTAAAATTAGTATATATTGGATAGGTGCCAGTTCTAATCTTGCTTAGCCATTCAGACATTTCAGTTTAAAAAACAGAACTCTAAATGTTAGTGGTATGAGAATAAAATTAAATGTAGAAAATGTATGTATAGTGTAAAATATGCATATTGTTCTAAAATAATAGAACACCATAGTCTACAAGTTACTGGCAAACTTTTTCTTAAAGGACCAGATAGGCTTTACAGGCCAAGAGACCAAATCAAGGATATTATGTATGTACTTATATAACCATTTAAAATGTAACCATTTAAAAATATAAAATCAATTCTTAGCTCCTGGGCTATACAAAATCTGGTGGTTTGCTAGATGTTGGCCAAGTATTTGCTGCTCCTGGCTTATACTGTTGAAAGTGAAACTTTAATTCTTATCAAATTTTAGTGTAGTTTACTAAACCTGTATTTTTGTTCCAGTTTCTGATTGTTTTTGAAACGTTTATATATATTTTTTCACCATTAAATTAACTTTTTGGAGAGACCAGCCAGTGTTCCAGAAAATGCCCCACATTCTGGATTTGTCTGATTGTTTCATCATTATGTCATTTAACTTGTTTTCTTCATTACTTGAAAGCTAAGTCTAAAGGCTTGATTCATTCATGTTAAACATTGTTGACAAAATGTGTCATAGATAATTCTGAGTCCTTTGTATTGTATCACTTAAGACACTTAAGACTTAAAGAATTTGAGAACTAAGAAAGCAGTAGTTTATGGTTAGGAATGGGAACTCTGGTTTTGATTCTCTCCTGCTGTATGACCTTTGACAAACTGTTTTACCTTATGTATAAGATAAGAATAGTAACAATCCCTACCTCATGGTTCATTTCAGAATTAAATAAGATAATCTATGTAGTGCACTTAGCACGATGATTATATACTAAGTACTTAGTAAAAGCTAGCTTTGGCTGCTGCTATTTCTATTGTTGTTATTGTTGTTATCTAGCCCTATTATGGGATTTTCTTACTCAGTACAATTAGATATTTTCTTAAAAAGCTGTAAGGTAAATGTATTATTTTTCTTTTCAACAATGTTTTATAAGAGCACAATCCTTTATTGAAAATTCAAAAAGTCCAAAACCCAAAGTTTTAAAATAACTCATTTGGTGACAAAATATGAACTGAACTGACATGAGGCTGAAATATTAATATTTCGAGTATGGGGTGTTGCCCCAGCCCCTCTGGGAGGTTCTACATAATATGACAGAATATGTATCATATTACCTTTCTAAAATCTAAAATAATTCCAAATAGGGTTTCAGATTAGGAACTATGAACCTTTGGTTTCAAAATGTTTTTGAAAAACCTACCACTCCAGCTTCTTCCCACTGATTTTTTACCTAGCAATAGCAATAATACATACTAATAGTAATAGATACCAATTGTTGAGTACCTGCTATGTGCCTAGTGTTTTGTATAATTATTTGTTTAAGCTTAAATAATGCTAAATGATAGATACTATTATCCCTTATTTATAAATGGGAAAATTGAAGTTCAGAAACATTAAGTAACTTGTCTAGTGTTACATAGGTTATAATGGAGTTGCAATTTCAATCCCAACCTTATTCTGAAACCATTCCATTACACCATACTGCTTCTCTGGTAAACCAGTCACACATCTTCAAATTAGTAACTTCTGGTTCTTATATTAATGTTTGTCAGTAGGATTTTTAGCTTCTTAGTTAGGGATTTTGGAATAAATAGTCCTGGGACTTCTAATTACTATTTTCAGCATGTATCTGAAAATGCTTTGTGCTAAGTATTAGAAAATATTTACTAATAAAGAGTGTGCTGGGGAGTGGATGTAGCTCAAGTGGTTGAGCACCTGCTTCCTATATACGAGGTCCCAGGTTTGATCCTGGGAACCTCCTAAAAAAAGTGTGCTACTGAACTTAATTTGGTCTCTGTATATAATGGGCATTCACTCAATTTCCCCTGAATTATACATTTCACCTTAACTTGCTAATATTATTATTCTGAAGTCTAAACGTTGAAAAGAGCTAAAGTGTATCTCAAAAATGAATTGGAGGTAATCTAAGCACCTCTTAAAATATATGTATATATATATAAATAACATTTTTGTAAGCAAATACACATATTTGTATGTTTATATATCATTTTGCAAATGTTTGTATGTATTATGAGAATTTTGATTTTTACCCATAATAAAATAATAATAATAATAATAATAATAAATAAATAAATAAATTAATTAATTAAAAAAAAAAACAAAAACGGATGGCTTAATAAAAATTGTTCTTAGCACACACACACACACAAAAAAAAAATGAATTGGAAATCCTAAGATTTTCATATTCTGTATGGAAAAACTGCAGCCACATCCTCCACCTCAACCCCCCAAAAAGTACATTTTGTTAGTGCTTTTGGAGTTCTTCTAAGCTTTTTAGATTTGTCGAAAGATGATACTATCTAAATAATAATGATAAGATTCATTAGGAACAATTTTATAATCATTAAAATCTGGCAATTAAAATCACAAATCTAGTAATGAATAATCATGTAGGCAATAATCTATCACAGCTATTTTCCTAAAATAGCAGTCGATGCTCATTAACTTTTACATTTGCTTCTCCCAGTAGGAAAAAACTATTCCTTTTCTAGAAAAAATGACTGCTAATTATAATAAAATTTTTCTTATGTCACTTTTTTGACATTGGTTCTGAAACAAGATTGTAATGCATTTGTTATAAATTATGATGTATTCATTGCAAATTCTATAAGACCTTCATATTGTAAATCTTCCTAACATAATGAATCTATTAGTGAAAGCTCTACCAGAGATTGTCTTTGACAAAGTGAGCCAAGAACAAAAGCTAAGAGCTGCATCAGGCATCAGCATCTGATACAGTTGAATTAGCATTTTAAAATTCTATGTTATTAGCATTAATCCTGATTAGTTGTTTTAATTAACCAATATGCTTCATAATGCATTATATATGTGTATGTGTTTTATACTGATGACACATGAAATTATATTGAGGCCATTAACGGTCTTATGAGATAACATTGGTCAATTTGAATGAAAATTTTATATCTCTGAAAGGAAGCATTGTTTGGTGTTTATGTAATAAAAAAATGGAAATTGAGAGAATAAAATATTTTCAAATTTACTATCAATTAATTTGTCTCATTTGTCCAGTAAATAAGTTGAATCTAATAAAATATCATACTTGTTTTCAACTTTTTCTTTGTATAAATAATGCTTAACAAGCATTTATATACATTTATCTTAAAGCACTTTGTAAATTATTTCCAAAGGATTAACTCTTAGAAGTAGCTTGGCTAGGTCAAAAGAGATAAATATTTTTAAGGCTTTTGAGACATGTACAATATCTTTAACCTATTTTTATTCCCAGTAACATTATATCACAGTGCCCTTTCCCTGTATTTTCACCAACATTTATGTTTTTAAACATTTATCAGTATTTAGTATTTAAAATAGTGGTTATATTAGTATATAGGTTATAAATGTATGTTAGTATATCTATAATGTGTCTATGTACATATGCGGGTGCATTATCTTTTAATTAACTTTGAGACATATAAAATAGTATATCTTTATTTTCATTTGAATCTTTTATTATAAGGTTAAATGTTTTTAAATTGTTAGTATTTTATGAATTGCCCAGTCATAGTCACCTGTTTTTTATTTTTATTTTTTTTAATTTAAAAAAAAAAATTTTTTTTTTTTATTTTTTAAACTTTTTTTTTTTAACCGGGAGGTACCGGGCATCGAACCCCAGTCTCTCCATATGGTAGATGGACGCCGAACCTTTTGAGCCACATCTGTTTCCCACCTGTTTTTTATTTAAAGGAGTCTTCCATTTCTTTTTAGTTTATAATAGTTTATGAAATATCAGTATTATCCTATTATATATTGTAAATATGTTTTTCTCCAGTTTAAGAAAAGACTACTTTACAAATGAAAATGGAGTATTCATATACTTTTTTTTTTTTTTTTTTTAAGATTTTATTTATTTATTCATTTATCCCCCCTTGCTGCTTGTGCTTGCTGGGTCAGCTAACCACGCCGCGCGGGCGGGCCTGCCCCCACCAGGAGGCCCCGGGAACTGAACCCGGGGCCTCCCACATGGCAAACGGGAGCCCCACTGATCAAGCCACAGCCGCTTCCCTCATATACTTTTAAATTTAAAGAGAACTGTATGATCCTAAAGTGAACAGTAACTTTCTTTCTCCCTCTTTAGGTTTTCTTTCTACCATTAAGTAATACCATCCTCAGCTGCTTTAAGGATAATTCCATCTTTGCCTGGGAGTGTGATACTCTTTTTTGCAAATATCAATTGCCAGCTCCACCTGAAAGCTCTAGTATACTATACAAAGTATTTGCTGTGACCAGGTAATGTTCATTTTAAAACAGTGAGAAATTTAATTTCTGGTGAAATTTTACACATTTTCAGTTCCTTGGGATATATATATCTAGGAGTGGAATTGCTAGGTCATATGATACTTCTATGTTTAACTTTCTGAGGAACTGCTAAACTGTTTTCCACAGTGGCTGAATCATTTATAATTCTACCAGCAATACATGAGGGTTTCGATTTCTCTACATCTCGCCAACACTTCTTATTTTCTGTTTTTCTAAAAGCCATCTCAGTGGATGTGAAGTGCTATTTCATTGTGGCTTTGATTTGCATTTCCCTAATGACTAATGTTGAGAATCTTTACATGTGCTTATTGGCCATTTGTATATCTTCTCTGGAGAAATGTCTGTTCAAGTCCTTTGCCCAATTTTAATCGGTCATTTGTCTCTTTTTTGTTGAGTTGCAGGAGTTTGTTACATATTTTGGATACTAAACCCTTATCAAATATATGATTTGCAACTATTTTCTCCCATTCTGCAGGTTGTCTTTTCACTTTCTTTATTATATCCTTTGATGTACAAAAGTTTTCTCTTGACAAGTTCCCCCTACCCCCAGATAGCTCCCTTGTCTGTTTGCTTGTTGTTTTTGCTCGTTGTCTGCTTATTGTCTGTTTCTTCTTTAGGAGGCATCAGAAACCGAACCCGGGACCTCCCATGTGGGAGGCAAGCACCCAACTGCTTGAGCCATATCTGCTCCCTGCTTGTTTTGTTTTTGCTCACGGTTTGCTCATTGTTTGCTTGTTGTCTGTTCATTTCTTCTCATTGTCTGCTCATTGTTTTTGCTCGTTGTCTGCTCATTGTCTGCTCGTTGTATGTTTGTCTTCTTTAGGAGGCACTGGGAACCGAACCCAGGACCTCCCATGTGGGAGGCGGGCGCCCAACTACCTGAGCCACATCCACTCCCTTCTTGACATGTTTTAATCCATTGCAGTTAGTGTTCTTAGTGAGCCTCCAATTTTCTCATCTTTGGCTAGTGGGATCCTCTTCTAGTTGGCTTTAAATCCTTTTGATACAACTACAGTAGTCTTTGATAGCTTTCAAGCTTGTAGATATGACATCATGTTCCAGGTTTATCTTGTACATTTCCTGCGCCAGGCCTGGAATCAGTCATTTTTTTGTGACTCTCCTTCATTTTAGTGGGAAATGGTACTTTGAGACCCTAATCTGCATGCTAGGGGTACTCATTGCTATTGGGCTGTTATTGTTTCTAGGACTTTTCAGTGGAAAGAACTAGAAAATTTGTGTTAATTCCTTTCTCTCACCTTCTTTATCTAAGCTGTCAGTAAATCCCATCACCTCTACCAAAGTATATCTTGAATTGGTCCTTTTTTTTTTTTTTTTTGGTCCATAGCCACAGTTATTACTCCAGTCCAAGCTATGCCAGTCTCTTTCTGACTTCTAGAATAGTCTCCTTATTTAGTCTTCCTGTTTTCAATCTCATTTGCTAAAGTCAGTCTCTACATAGCAGATAGAGTTGTCTTTAAATCATTAAGTCAGATCATGTCACTTCCCTATTTAACTCCCTTCAGAGGCTTTCCACTGCACTTAGAATGAAATCCAAACACCCCACTGTATCCTATGTAGCCTTCTGTCATCTGTCCTAGGCCTCCCTCTCTGTCCTCATCTCTCTTCTTTCCCATTACTCTGCTCTGGCTACACTTGAGTGTGGCTTCTCACTCTTCCTTATGTACTAAACTTATTCCTTTCTCAACACTTTTGTACTGGCAAGTCTAGATGACTGCCTTGTGTGGAATTCTTCCAAATCATTCCATGATTAGCCCGTTCATGACATTCAGGTAGCAAATCATCCTCCTTTCCCAACTTTATAGCATCACCTCATTTTGTAGTTCTTTTTAGAACATATCACCAGCTGAGATCAAGTTCATTTATTTGTTTTGTGTCTCCTAAGTCTGACAATTCCATAAGAACCAGGATATTACATGTCTTATTCACTGTGGTGTCGCTGGAACATGGAATGATACCTGGCTTGTAGTGGACACATTGCAATTCCTTATTGAAGGAAAGAGCAACAATTGCAAGTCAATACAACTTTATTCATTTAGCTATTCTTTGGTACCTTGTAAACATAAAGTAGTTTTCTTTGATCAGGAAAAAAGCTTTGGACATTTTCTGTTTTCTCATATAGCAATGCAATACTAACTTGGTACAGTTGTGTGAGAAATATAAAATTGGGTAGTAATGGTAAGTGACATTGAGATTATGCTATAAAATACAAACATTACTCAGAAAGCCTCCAATCAATGTATTAAACAGAAGTGTTTGCTAAGATGGTGCTTTAACTCAGTTAGTGAAAAATTATATACTATAAGCTTGAGCGTTCCTATATGGTAGCCATACTTGGCTATTTAAATTTAAATTAATCAAAATTAAATAAAATTAAAATTAATTTCTTCAGAGCATTTAGTTACACTTCAAGTACTTAATAATCACATACAGCTAGTGGCTACCATATTGGACAAAAATATAACACATTTCTATCATCGCAGAAAGTTCTATTAGTCAGTGTAGTGATAAACACTAGTCTTACTTTCTCACCTTTTTGTTATTTAGAGATGGCCGAATCCTGGCTGCTGGAGGCAAATCAAATCATCTTCATTTGTGGTGCTTAGAAGCCAAACAGCTATTTAGAATTATCCAGATGCCTACTAAAGTTCGAGCCATTCGCCATCTAGAATTTCTTCCCGATAGTTTTGATGCTGGTTCTAATCAGGTTAGTAACTTTTTGAGAAAGAGCACATGTATTTCTGAATGATACTAGCTCTTATTTATTGTACCTTATATTAGCCAAAGGGGTGCTGACGCAAAATACCAGAAATCTGTTTGCTTTTATAAAGGGTGTTTATTTGGGGTAGAAGCTTACAGTTACCAGGCCATAGAGCATAACTTACTTCCCTCACCAAAGTCTGTTGCCATGTGTTGGAGCAAGATGGCTGCCGATGTCTGCCAAGGTTCAGGCTTCCTGGGTTCCTCTTCCTGGAACTAATTTCTCTCCACTCTCAGCTGCTCTGCTCTCTCCACAAGGCCAGCTATAGATTATCAGGCGAATGCCTTGTCTCTCTTCCCAGGGCTTCTGCTGTGTCTAATGGAACCTTCTCTCTTTGCTCCCATATCTGCTTCTCTGTGTATTTACTTCCTGGGGCTCCAATTCAAAACTCCAACCTTCCCTTTCTGCGGTATGGTTTTTCTGTGAGTCCCCACCCACCGTGGGTGTGGGTACTCAACATCCTACTGACATGGCCCAATCAAAGCCATAATCATTATTTAATCAAGTAAAAGTGAAACCTCCGACAGACCAATTTACAAACATAATCAGTATTTCTTTTTGGTATTCATCAATAATATCAAACTGCCACATACCCTACTTATTACAAGGATTTGAAATTGTGGATATATTATTTTTGTGAAGAGTCTATAATTGAAACATTTTCAAAATCTTATGTTCTGTCTAATACTGACAATTTAATATACACTTTAAATTTGTGTTGTACTTTATGGTTTGCAGGGTGCTTTACCATGTTATTTTTCAATTGATCCTTAGAAGAATTATTTGGGGAGAGGCAAGGAAGGGAAGGCATTTTCCCTATTTATAGATTATGACATGAAAATTTAGAAACATTAAGTGACTTGTCAACACTTCTGTTCATTGTTAGGAATAAAGATAGGACTAGAACTAAAGTTTTCCTCATTTTGTAGTACTGTATTTTTCTACCAGAACTGGTGCCTCCCTACTATGACACGTTTATTTGTATCTTATCTTAGTTTACCAAGTATTTCCTCCCCTCTCACACACACACCCCTTTTTTTCTCTTTGAGAATTTTTCTTTTTTAAAATTTCAGTACAGTCAAACCTTAACTTTCTTACTTTAAATTGACTACCATGGATCTCACACTTGAACTAATTAGATAAGTTTTATGCATATATTTATACATATAATACTTGTATATGTACATCATATCTATTTTAACTTTTGAGTTAAAAAGTTATTTTGAGTTTTTTGGATAAGTAATACATTCACATGGTTGAAAATATTAAAAAATGATAAGGCATATAGTGAAAAATCTCTCACTCCTCTTTCGCATTTGCCTAGTTATTCACACACACTCCAACTGCTGTTGTTCTATACAGTCTTATCTTTTCCTGACTTTTTAATTATAGCTCTGCCCCTTGCTTTTCTTCATATAATTTATCTTTTAGATTCTTCTGTATCATTACAGGACTTCGTTCTTTTTTTACGCAGATTCATGGTGTTCCTTAGTTTCTTTAAACCAGTCCTCCATCTTTGGGCACTTAGCCTGTTGTTAATCCTCTTCTGTTACGAATAATGCTGCACTGAAAACTTTTTGCACTTATCATTTCATATATCCTGTCTGTACGATAAAGTCCCAGAGTTGAAACAGTGACAAAAAGATTCTGTGCATCTGTAATTCTGATAGAAATTGCCCTCTAGAGGAGTTGCGCCAATGTGAATGAGAGGATTTCTTTCCTACAACCTCACCAACAGAAGAATGTACTTTATAGATTGTTACCTCCAAACTGCCTTTTAGTGTTTGGTATAACAAGTGACATCAGCATTTCAAGCAGTCACTTGGTGGCACTGCTTACCAGCAGCTAGCACTGGGAAAAGAACATGTGTGTAAACAAGGGCAGCAGGGGTTTTAGCTGCCTAAACTTACATATTACATGTTTTAATTTTTCTAATTATATGAGTTAAAATTTAAAAATTCTTCCTTTAAAAGACTAGCTTCCCCTCCTACCTCTTCACTGCCCTTGTAGTCACAAACTTTCTCTCTCCACTTTCCAAATGTTAATTACAATAGCTGGTAACAGCCCAAATCCTGGCTGTGGAGGCAAATCGGATCATCTTCATTCGTGGTTACTGGAGGCTAAACACCTATTTAGAATTATCCAGGGCTGATGTTTACCTCTGATTAAGCTGTGGCGATGGTAGAGGAAGTTAAACCCTCCACGCTTCTTGCTTCTGTCAGCCACTGTGGAGGTAAAAACTAGGAACCGTCTAATCATCTCTTATCCCCTCTGTAGGATATGAGTTGGGATGTGGCCTACCTATGGGCAGGAAAGATTGTTGGGTCACCTTCCATAGTTCTACAGGATGAGCCCCTTACTGATTCTGGTGAGAGATAGGCTTATCTGAGCCTGAACAGGGCAAACCTACAGGAGCCATAATTAGGGATTTAAAAATATATAATGACTGTGTGAAAATAAAATCTCCTCCAATAACCCCTTCAAAAAAAGATGTATATATGTATATATATGCACACACACATAGGTATGTATGTGTACAGTTTGATTTTTAAATATTTGACTTTGAAAAGTGTTTCTAGGGACTCATATATTATTTCTTTCTACTCTTAGGTTCTTGGAGTGCTAAGTCAAGATGGTATTATGAGATTTATCAATATACAGACTTGTAAACTTCTCTTTGAAATTGGCAGCCTCGATGAGGGAATTATCTCTTCAGTAATTAGTCCACATGGACGGTACATCGCATCTATTATGGAAAATGGAAGTCTGAACATATATTCAGTCCAGGCTTTAACCCAAGAAATAAATAAGGTATGTTATCAAGGAAATATTTTATTGGCAAGAATAAAATCTTTATGCTACTCTTTTCTCACTTCTTTGGAACTTGTCCATTTTCTGCACTTTTTTTCTCTCACTCCTAAAGCCACTTCCCCAGCCTTGATTTCTTGCCTATGCTCCAGTCTTAAAAAGCTGCCTTCTTAAAAGACATCTCTGCATGGCATCCTATCCCACTCTGGGTACCTCCCCAAAAGAGGCCTTCAATCCCAATTTCTCCATTTCTGTCCCAGTTTTTCTCCCTGTCTCGTAGGCTAGAGACCTTAGAGTTCTCTGACCACTTCCTAGGCCTTTACCCTAAATCTAGTCAATACAGAGTCTTACAATTTCTTGATTTTGAAATATCTATGTATATGCTGCCTATTCTCCATTTCTATATTAACCATTCTTATATTGGCCCTCATTAACTACTCTTGGATAACAGTAATTTAAATGAATACTCCAAACTCAGAGCCCTCTGCTTGCCCTTGCCCATCAATCCATCTTCTCTATAATATTTTTCTAAAATAATGCTTTCATCTTTGTTTCTAAAATGATGCTTCAGTGGCTTCCTTCCTTTTACCTGTTGCATTAAGTCCAGACTCTTCCGCCTCGCTCTCAGAGTTCTTTTCCATCATGACTACTCCACCAATCTAACTTATTTCCCCATACTTATCACTTCCCTCATTGTCTCCCATAGATGCCATTCTCATATCTACATTTGTTATCCATGCTATTCATTTCATCTAAAATAGAAGCTCTTTTTCTATGGTTATCTAAAATATCCTCAGCTCAGTGCCAAGTTGACTGTTTGTGTACAAAGGTCCCGGTCTGGAATTGTACCACAATAGCACTAGGAGGGTCTTTGGGGATCACCTGGTCTAGCCCCTTCATTTTACAAGGGAGAAAGTTCATGTCCCAGTCTGATCACACAGCTAGTCATGCACAGGTCCAGGTATTCTGGTTCTTAACACAATGTCCTTTTTTACGTGCCTCCTTCTTTTTGTTCTATGTGTGTAAATGTATTGTGTGTAAGTATATGTGTGTGTACATATACACACATAATATGTGTACATTTTCTTTGATCATAGACGATTATACTCTGCTGTTCTTATAAACTTTAAAAAAGTTAATAAGATATTCTTATTTGCTCTTTAATGAGAAAGTTTTCAGCCTGTCCAAATAGCCTATTTTACAGAACTAGCTAAACTTTATTAATAGAGGAGAGAGAGATCTGAGAAAAATTAAGATAAGAGTGAGTCTTTGACTTCCCCTCTGCTATTTGCTAAGCAAATTGAGATCGCATTGTCCAGAAAAGCAGTTTATAACAAAAGTAGAATCTCTCCCACCCCCTTCTTTTGGACACATTACCAGCACCACCATGGATTTATTTTCATTCCAAGACTGTACAATTGCCCAGACCTGATTTCTCCATATTCTCTACAAAACCGTACTCACCTGTATCCCATTCTTTCCCAGTCCTGTTTTCTTGCCATTGGGGAATTTCTGGTATGGTGCTAATAAAAGAAACAAATTCTTTCTTATGTGTTGCCATTTTACCATTACTAAGGTGTGGCAAATCAGGTCACGTCTGAGGCTCCAACTTTTGGGAAACACTTTTCTTGATAGAGCGTGGAGCTTAAGCAGGGAAAGATGTGGCATTAGAATAGTAATTTTAACAAAAATGTAGAAGAATAGATTTGAGGTTGGAGATAAGATAGCTCAAGGATATTAAAGATGGGCAATATTCAGAAGTCAGACCGCTATTAATTGCATTTCATAGGTAAGAATTAAATCAGAGAATAAGTGATCATTGTACTTTATTCAAATATTTAGAACTCAGGAAGCCTGAGTTACCTTAACTGCTCATTTCCTTTGAACAAGGAGGATCTTTTGATTTCAAAGAAAATATTATTCAGGGAGAAAAGCAACCTAAAGTTGTTTTCCCGTTTGATAGGCCCCATATAAATAGGCTTGTGTTCTAAGTCTTGCCGTCTGAACTGCCTCTCATGCTCTTGACTCAGGACAGTACTAACAGAGCCATCCTCATGCTGATGGAAAAAGGTAACCAAGGACCCAGGGCTGGGGGCCCGTCCTTCCAAGTGGGGCAGCCATTTAGCAGTTGCCTTTCCTTCAAAGTTTTCCTGGAGCCTGAAGAAAATCAGGGTGCTTCTCAGCATTCCAGAAGGCCATCAGTTTAGCTGTACCTATTCCACTGGAGATTATCTCCATACTACTAATTTTTTCATGCATGTATAAAAATGGTTTGGTGTTATATGAATGATTTAAGGCCAGCTTTCAAGGATTAATTAAATTCTATTTATTGCCATTGTTAATCATGTATCTTCATTATGTTCTTCAAAGGTAATTTGGCAGAAATTTGCTTTGATTTGTTATTCAACAAGGAAATGTTCTCAGACATTTTACTTATACTATTTGCCTGAAGAATAATCATACATTAAGGAACCTTATTAAATTAATCAAAACACATTTTGCAAATCATATATTAAGAGGATTATTTTCTAAGGATATCCACTGGATTTTTTTCCTATCTTTTAGCCACCTCCTCCTTTAGTGAAAGTAATTGAAGACTTGCCTAAGAGTAAACTGAGTTCCAGTGATCTGAAGATGAAAGTAACATCAGGAAGGGTACAGCGGCCAGCAAAATCAAGGGAGAGCAAAATACAAACTAGAATATTAAAACAAGACCTGAAGGATAATTTTGAAAATAAAGAGGTAAGAATATATTATGATTTTGTTTATCATGACTCTGCTACAAACAAGTCTCATGAATTGTATGCCATTATCACTCTTCCTTCTCTTGGATAAAGGGAGTATTATATGAAGAAAAGAAAATTGTAGCTGAAATTAAAATATGCTTCTTAAACATTTTAACACAAAAGTAGTACGTGTTCTTTTTTTAAAGACAAACAATGTAGAATTGTACTGTCCAGTATGCTAGCCACTAGCTACATGTGACTGAGGAGTACTGGAGATGAGCCTGAATTGAGAGGTGCTCTAAGTTTAAAATACACAACAGATTTTGAAAACAAAAGAATGTAAGATATCTCATTAATTAATAATTCTTATATTGATTATATGTTGAAATGATTTTTTTTTACATTTAGGTTAAATAAAAATATATTATTAAAATTAATTTTGCCTGCTTTTTTTTTTTTTTAACTTTTTAAAATGTGGTTCTTAGAAAATTTAAAATTATATATGTGGCTCAGATTATACTTCTATGGCACAAAGCTGGAATAGATAGTTATAAAGTGAAATAATAAAAATATACCTTTCTTCTTCCCTGTTCCCCATCCTGTGCTTCATCACACTCCCTGGAGGTAACCATTGTTAACAGTCTGTTGGTTTTATTTTTATTTTTATTTTTTATTTATTTATTTTTTTTTTAAGATTTTATTTATTTATTCATTTATCCCCCACTTGCTGCCTGTGCTCGCCGGGTCAGCCAACCACGCCGTGCGGGCGGGCCTGCCCTCACCAGGAGGCCCCAGGAACCGAACCCGGGGCCTCCCATATGGCAAACGGGAGCCCTACTGATTGAGCCACAGCCGCCTCCCTGTTGGTTTTATTTTTAAAAACTTCCTGTGTGTATGTAAATATACATACATAGATATGTTGCTTTTTTTCATAAATGGAATCACTATGCATACTATTCTATAACTTGCTTTTATCACCGAACAGATTGAATATCTGTTTATATTTAGCACATATAGTACAAAAATTTAAAAATATATTTGCATAGCATTGCAATTATGGACATACCTTAATTTCTTTAACTAGTATCCTACTGACTGGCATTTAGGTTTTATCCAGTCTTCTATTAATATAATCTGTGCTGCAATGGACATCTGTATCTTTGAACATTTGCACAAGTATATCTACAGCATATATATTTCTTAAAAGTAGAATTCTTAAGCTATGCATAAAAATTTTGATAGTAGTTGCCAAATTATTCTTCAAAAAGGATGCACCAATTTGCTCTTTTTCCAGCTGTATTTGACACAATCTGTTATCCCACATTATATATGTGTTTGTATTATTTATTCAAGAAAAAAATGTAGAAATAGCCAAAATGTCTAATAGTAGATAACTAATCATTTAAATTATGGTAGAACCATATTATAGAAATCTATGGATATTTAAGAATAAAGGGAAACAATTAGAACATGCTAAATATAAAAGTAAGCTATACAGCTATATATTTGATACTAGTGTGATTTTAAAAAGGTATGAGTACCTATGTACTCAGAAGAAAAACTCCATAAGAAAGGTTAAGATACTTTGAGAGAAGGGATTTCAGTGAGTTTAAATCCCTTATATATATATATATTTTTTAAATATATATTTTCCTAATTTTCTGTCATGAGCATATATTTTACTATAGAATCAGAAGAAAATATAAATATTAATAGTGAAATTTCTAACATTATTTTCAAAGATTTTTTTAACTTCATGGGCATATAGATAAATAAAAAACACACAAATACACACCCAGAAAAGTCCACGTTAAGTGTACAGTTCAGTGAATTTTTACAAACTGAGCGTATTTGTGTAATCAACACCCAGATCAAGAAATGGAACATTACCAGCATCCCAGAAACCCCCTCCTGTTCTTTCCAGATACTCTCCCCCTTACCTCAAGAACTACTCTCTGACTTTTAACCCCATAGATTTTTTTTGTACTTTTATAAATTGAATCATGCAGTTTGTACTCTTGTGTCTGGTTTCTTTCATTCAACATTATGTTTGAGAAATCCGTCTACGTTGTCATATGTAGTCCTAAAGTTGTTCACTCTTATAACTGTATAGAATACCATTGTGTACATAAACCATACTTCATTCATTCTACTGGCAGTGGGAATTTGGGTAGTTTTCTAATTTTTAAACTAGTAGGAATAGCCCTGTTATGAATATTCTAGTGTATCTCTGATAGTGAACATATGGATTTGTTTCTGTTGGGTATAAATCGAAGAGTGAAATTGCTTGACCCTAAATTATATATATGTTCAGCTTTAGTAAATACTGCCAGTTTTCCTAAGTGGTTGATTGAATCAATTTATATTCTACCAGCAGTATATAAAGGCTCCATATTCTCACCAATACTTGGTATTTTTCACATTATTTTTAATAACCTCTTTCCTTTAAATATTTTAAAACTGAAACTTACATACCTAGAAGAGTATATAAAACAGCTTACAGTTTAATGAAAAGTAATGAAAAGATCACTCTTGTACCATGTTGGGTGCAGTAGTGATTTGTTAGAAGAACTCAGCATAAAGTCATATTCATAGTATGAATTCTTATAATGAAAAGATAGAAAGCAAAATCAGCAAAGAGAAAAGGTGCATGGGATGAAGACCAGAGGAAATCAGGCTCAAACTTCTAAGAGTCCTCTTCCCATGGAGTGACACAGGACATGCTTAATTCTTCCAGCAACAAATTATGACAAAATGTATGAAGTATTGTTTACCAGGGAAACTCATTAGAGACTCAGCACCTAGGGTTTTTATTGGGGACAGGTTACATAAGACACCCTCTGTTTAGCACATGCCAAAATTCTAGACTCTCAAAAGGAAAAATAGTTTAGTTTTTGTTGTTGTTGTTTTGTTTTTAAAGAATTACTTTTTTAAAAAAGATTTTTATTTATTTATTCCCACACACACACCCCCGTCCCCCGCCGCTTGCGCTCACTGTCTGCTCTCTGTGTCCATTTTCTGTGTGTTCTTCTGTGTCTGCTTGTCTTCTCTTTAGGAGGCACCAAGAACTGATCCTTGGATTGTCCGATGTAGGAAAGAAGTACTCAATTGCTTGAACCACCTCAGCTTCCTGGTTTTGTTGTGTCTCTCATTGTCTTTCCTCTGTGTCTCTTTTTCTGTTGTGTCATCTTATTGCATCAGCTCTCCTTCACCAGGAGGCCCCGGGAAACTGAACCCGGGACCTCCCATATGGTAGACGGGAGCCCAATCGCTTGAGCCACATCTGCTTCCCAAATTGTTTAGTTTTCAAAAATGGAATAGTAAGTACAAACTCAGCTGAATAATAGTCCATTGTATGGGTATAACACATTTTGTTTAGCCATTCATCAGTTGATGGACATTTTGGCTGTTTCCAGTTTGGGGCTATTATGAACAAAACCTCTATTTATCATTCATGTACAAGTGTTTGTGTGGACATGTATTTTCATTTGCCTTGGATAAATACCTAACAGTGAAATTGCTGAGTCATATGATAAGTGTGCATTTAACTTTATAAGAAACTGCCAAACTGGTTTTCAAAGTAGCTCTACCATTTTTTATTTCTACCAGCTTTGTATGAAATTTTTAGTTGCGCTGCATCCTTGTCAACATTTGGTATTGTCAACATTTATAATTTTAGCCTTTATAGTGGGTGTCCAGTATTGTCTTAACTGTTGTTTTAATTTGCATTTTCCTGATAACAAATTTATTTTGTATGGATTAATTTATTTAATTCTCACAACAATACTGTGAGTTATACTATTGTTTTCCCCCTTTCACGAATTAATTAACAAAAGCACAATAGGGCAACCCCACTCAAGGGCAAGTGCAAGAGATAATTATGTTATACTATCTTGCAAAAATATTAACAAATAGAGTATGAAGAAGACAGAACAAAGCAAAGAAGGTCCTTATATTAGAAACAATTCTGATAATTATGAAAAGGCCATTACTACATAAGAAACAAGTGTGTGTTTAGAAAACTATAATGTTTAATTTCTTTGGAAAGGAGTTTTTTCTACCATAGCAAAAGTGAGTACATATGTTTTAGCCATGTGTAAGAAAAATTTTATCAGATTCGTCTGCTACATATGACAGTGCATCTCAAACTTTAATTTGTATTTAATCACCTAGGGATCTTGTTAAAACGCATTTTCTGATTAATAGGTCTGGAGTGGGGTGTGAGATTCTGCATTTCCTGTATAATGTTGATGCTGATGGTTTGCAGGTCACACTTTGAGTAGCAAGCCCCAGTCAGTTTATCAGACAAACAAGGAAGGATTATTGGACATGTAGAAAAAAAAAAAAATCCAGGGTTGAAGAGAAATAGTAGAGAATCATTTGTTGAGATTAAGGACAAATGTTAAAACATAGTTAATATTTTAACAAATCAATTTTATTGATACATATTAATAAAGCATATAATTCATCCAAAAAAAAAAACAACTATAGTTAATATCACGTTGAAAAATATGGCTAAAACAATAAAAGCAGTACAAAGGTATTTTGAGTTGATAGAAATAATCAGAAACAAAGGCCTCTGAACCTTGGAGTGCCACTGTGCTCTCTTCTTGATCTTCATTCACTCCTTGACGCCTCATGCCTTCAAATTGCCATCCATGTGTTGATGACTCCCCAATAGTATATCTCCAACCAGTCCTCTACCCTGAATTCTCGACTTCATTTGGACATCTAATGACATCTTATATTTAAAGCGTCAGAGAAAGGACAACTGTTAGGGGCCTGTGAGGCCCATTGTCTTCCCTCTTCTGGAACCTTAATGTAACTCAGAAGGTCTGAATTAGCTCAACAGACATCCATACTGATAGCAGACACAGAATTCAAGAGGGCCCCTATTTCTGACAAAGCCATTTCCTTAACCAGGAAGTTTCCATTGCTATATATTAAAACAGATTTTTCTGCCTCTCTTTCCTATAAATAGAGCAATTTAGAAGTGGTATCCCTCTCCTGGGACTCCTGCCACAATGTCTCCAATCTGTCTATGCCTGACCTGTGCCTACCTTTTGGTGGAATGAGAGTTCAAGAGATCGTGCTTACTTTGCTTTTCTGCTTGTGAGTTTCTTCAATAAATGTCCAAAACCGAGCTCCCAATCTTTCATTCCAGAATCTGCTCTACTTTGAATCTTTCCCCTCTTTCAAAGTGGCGCTTCTGTCTTTCCATTTGGTCAGGACTAAAACTTAAGTTGTTCTGACTTTTTTTCACAGTCCACATCCTACTGATCAGCAAAAGTGACTCTGTCTTGAAAATAAATCCAGAGTCTGACTGCTTACTTGTCATTGCCTCTACTACTTACTACTGTAGTTCAAGCCATCATCATCTCTTGCCTGGATGATTGCAATTTCCTAACCAGTATTGATGCTTCCACCTTAGGCCCCCTAAGTCTATTTTCAACTCAGCAGCCAGAGTGATCCAGTTAAAATGCAAATTAACTGGATGTCACTTCCCTGCTCAAAACCCTCTAGTAAAGTTGGAATAAAAATTGAAATCCTTACAATGAAGCCCTAGAACAGTGGGAACCATTAGTTCCCTGACCTCATTTCCTTCAACTCACTTCACTCCTACCAAAAGTGGCCTCCTTACTATTTCAGAAATCTTCTAGGCAAGTTTCTGCCATAGGAGCTTTACACCCTGCTTGGAATGATTTTCCCCAGAAAGCGGCATGACTTGTTCCTAAGGCTTTCAGTGCTTTGCTCATGGCCACCTTCTTGGTGAGCCTCCTTTGACCACCCTACCTAACACTACCGTGACCCCAGCCCCCACCTCCATCCCTTTCCTTTCTTGCTTCCTCCCAATTCCCCTTTTCTAGTACTCCCTTCCCTGCTTTATTTTTTTCTTAGCACTTGTCATCTTCTAACATGCTATGTATTTTAACTTAATTTGCCTTTTTTAATATCATTGTTGCTTCCCCCCCATCTGTGTTCCTAAGATCTGGAAAAAAAAAAAAAAAAAAGCCTGAAATGATGCAGTGGAATAAAAGAGGCAGAATGGTAAAAAGAGCAACAAAATAAGTCAGAAAATCTGACTGTGAGTCTTGAGCTGGCTTTACTTAGTAGTTTTGTGACCTTGAACAAGTCACAAACTTCTCTGACCTTCCCATTTCCTCAAAAGAAGAAAGAAAGACACCATCCCATCTGTTCTATATAGTTGTTAGGATAAAATCAGAATCTATGAAAACAGCTTTATTATCCTAAAATCTATAAAGCGTTATCTTTCCATTAACATAAAAATTGACTTGAAAGTTTTAGATATAAGGGGCTGTCATCAGAAGCTGATGTCTATTATTGTCATATAGGATAAAATGGTGAATTAGATCAGTTTTTCTACCTTCATACTTTTGTGCTGGGAATTGCCCAGAACTGAAAAAAAGGGGGGGGGGGCAGGGAAGGAAGGAAGACAGGGAGAGATAGAAAGAAGAAAGTATCAGTGTGCATTGCTCTTCATGGAGGGCTTGACAAGTAATGATCTGTGGGCCCAGTCCAGCCACATGAGCTAAGAATGTTTTATATTTTTAAATGGTGACATTTTAAACTGATATATAAGTGTCTTCATAATATCCTTGCTTTTCCCTCTTGGCCCACAGAGCTTGAAATATTTACTTCTGGCCCTTTACAGAAGAAGTGTGCCAAACCCTGGTCTAGGATAAGGAATGTGTCATGAAACTATCTGCTATATATATGTACATTCAGGAGTGACATGTGTGTGTACATGTGTACATTTATGCATGGGTAGAGAGTCACATAATTTAAACATATTTCTTACTGCATATTGTGTTCTGAAGTAAGAAAGCCACTAGTGGGCTAGATGACCTTTTGTTATCTTTTCAGTGTTATGATTATGTCACTTATTACTACTGTCTTCCTCTTTATAGAATGAATTGTCAGATGGATTGAACAAAAAGCGTCTACAAATCTTGCTAAAAGGCTATGGTGAATATCCAACAAAATATAGGTAAAATTTAAGTTCTTTCATGTTAAATCAATTTTACAAAAAAAAAAAAAAAAAAAAGAGGGTTTTGCCTAAAATTATATTTTAATTTCAGAATGTTCATTTGGCGCTCCTTGCTACAACTGCCTGAAAATCATACTGCATTTAGTAGCTTAATAGATAAGGGTATTCATGTGGCATTTCTCAATCTTCAGGAGAAATACCCCATCAAAAGTAGGAAACTGCTCAGAGTATTACAGAGGTATGTTCAATATATTACAGCAATGTATATGAAATCTGTAACTAATTACAATGTTTTAAGATCCTCTTTATAAAATATTTGGTCAACTTTGGTCTCCATGTGTGGTATGTCTCATTTAAAAAACAAAACTTGTATTGTGTGTATAATACATTTGAGTATTAATTTGTTATGTTCTAGAAAATAAGAACCTTTCAGACAATCTAAAGGGAAAAGAGACATGGTAGAAAGGTTAGAACTTGAAGGCAGAGGGCCTAGTTTTTAATCATTGTTCTGTCACTCAATAACTGTGATGTAAGACATGCCACTTTACTTCTCTTGGCCTTAATTTCTGTATCTGAAAAGGTAAGTAATAACACCAACATCATAAGGTTATTGAGGAGATTAAATGAGATAATCTTTTTTAAGGATGTTTATATCAGAGTCTGATACATAGTAAGTATGCAATAAATATTAATAATGATATTATTATCATTATTATAACAATGATAATAGTAACTAACACTTATAAAGTGCTTTATACATAGTAACTAATTTTACAGATAAAGAAACAGGTTAGGTAACCTGTGATCAAGTTACACAAGTGGAGAGCTGGGATCTATTATGAAAAATTTAAAGCATAAATAAAAGTAGCAAGAATAGTATGATGAATCCCTCATACCCATCTCCCAGCTCCAGCAATTACCAACTCGTGGTCAATCTTGCTTCACAATATCCAATCCACTCTACCCCCATCCCAGCATACACTCCCTCTGCCAAATATTTCCATGTTTATCTCTAAAGGGTAAGGACTTTTTCTCCCTTCATATACGCTTACTACCATTATTACAACAAAAAGAATTAGCAGTAATTCTTTAATATCCTCACATATCTGATCAGCATTCCTCTTACCCTGGTTGTAATAAATTTTTATGGTAAACTTGTTTAAATCAGGGTATAAACAAAATGCACCCATGACATTTGCTTGATATGTCTCTTAACTCTCTTTTAATCTACAGATTCTGACTCTCTCTTTTTTTCTTTGTAATTTATTTGTTGAAGAAACCAGGCCATTTAACCTATAGAGTTCTCCATATTCTAGATTTTGCTAATTGCATTCCTATGGTGTTGTTTAGTATGTTTCTCTTTATCCTGTAATTACTATTATAAAGTGGTAGTTAGAGCTACAAGCTTGATCTGATTCAACCCTCCCCTCACTGGTGTTTACTTCAGTTTGTTTGTTTTTTTAAGATTTATTTATTTATCTGCTCTCTCTGTCCATTTGCTTTTGTGTGTTCTTCTGTGTCTACTTGTCTTCTCTTTAGGCGGCACCGGGAACCGATCCTGGGACCTTCTGGGTAGTAGAGAGGCGCTCAATTTCTTGCGCCACCTCAGCTCCCTGGTCTATTGCATCTCTTATTGTCTCTCCTCTGTGTCTTTTTTTGTTGCATCATCTTGCTGCACCAGCTGTCCGTGCTGACCAGCACTCCTGCGCGGGCCAGCACTCTGTATGGGACAGCTCTCCGCGTGGGCCAGCTTGCTGCATGGGACAGCTTGCCTTTCACCAGGAGGACCCGGGAATCAAACCCTGGACTTTCTACAGGGTAGACAGGAGCCCAGTCGCTTAAGCCACATCCATTTCACTGCTTCTTTGTTATGCAAGAATATTTTGTAGGTGGTTTTATGTCTTTCTGTTAGTAGGTTTATAATGACTGCTTGTCTGTTTTTTTGTGATGTTACTGGCCATTGGTGATCATTGTCCGAGCCATTATTTCATCAGAGCTTAGCAAAATGATGAAAAAAGTCCTGTTATCAAGTATTTGGTAAGATAAATCCCATATAGAAAAGGCATGTTAAATGCTTGATACTTTTATTTATCAGTTTTCATAAGTTGATTACCTTGTTGCCTCTAAAAGAGACGATGTGTTCATTATGAACTCATAGATTTAAACATATTTTTGATATGTGTAAACCATTGTAGTTACTATGCTTACGGTCCCACTTTGGCCTGTGGGTATGTCCTAAGTTACCTGCTGAATCTAGTCATCTTTTTTAGCTTTGATTTCTGATGTGACAGTATATTCCAGGTTCATTTTGTACATTTCCTTCCCAGGCCTGGAATCAGCCATTTCCTCAAAGAATCCTGGTTCCCTTTTATAGGACATGGTATTAGAAATCACAATCTGGGCTTTAGGGTGCTTAATATTAAATTCGTCATCGTTTCTAGGCCTTTTAAATGGACACAAGTGGGAGTTCACTAGATATTTTCAATTCAGATTTTGGATTACAAGTTTTTGTGTAGCTTGTTTGATTTTATATTTGTATCTTTTTCTCTTAAGCTAAAATCTTGGTTCCTAACAGAATTAACATAATCCTTTATTTTCTTTATATACACACACACGCGCATGTGCGTGCACACACGTTTTCTAAACATTAAGTGCAGCATTGCTTATAAAATATTGGAAACAACTATAATGCCCAAAAGTAGAGGTCAAGTCAATATGTATCCATACGAAGCTATCTTGCACATCTATAAAATATGAGGAAGCTATACGTATACTGATAGGAAATATTTCCATGATACTGTTACCAAGCAAGGACTTACTGCCCAACATGCACAGAAGTCAATGCCATGACCTTGGGATTTTGAGAAAAGAAAGAGCTTTGATGCAAGGTAGACTGACATGGAGACAGGAGGCCTGGCTCAAATCTTTCTCCCTGAAAGTCTAAAGAGCTTTGGGGTTTTATGGGTTCAAACAAAGGGAGGGGTGGGTAGTGACATCATATATTGATTGGATATATTTCAGTTACAGTTAATAGGGAATGTGCAAGCACAGGCCAAGAAGCCCTTCAAAATTGATAAAAACCTAGCTGGGGTAAGCACAAACTGGCTGTAAATGAGGGCCTAACTAAGGGAAGCATTTGGTGGGATAACTACAATTACAAGTAAAGGAACGGAGATAAGCCTAAACAAACTGGCTTTAAGTGAGGGGCAAGGAAGACATCTGGTTACAGCAATGCTATAAATCCCTCAGTTAACATAAATTACAATGACAAATGACTCCAATCCACTATAGTCAGAGGTTATAATATCTCCACAAACTGGTTTTTCCTGCGCACGGTTTCAGTACTATTAACTGAAAAATGCAAGGTGCAGGACAATGTTTTTAATATATTGATTGCCATTTGTGATTTTTTTGGTAAGGGTTTATACTTTTAGAAGTGGTTGTTTCTGGAGAGGTGAACTAGATGATAGGGGTAGGAGGGAGAATTTTCACCAAATATACCTTCTGTATCAGATTTTTTATCAAGTAAATGTTTATTTAAATAACTTTCAATAATAAATTATTGTTTTCTGGTCTTTATTTCCTTATTTTATTCACAGAACCCTATCTTCATTAGCTCACTGGTCTGCCATCTTTAGTGACACACCATATCTTCCACTCTTGGCTTTTCCATTTGTAAAATTATTCCAAAACAATCAACTCATCTGTTTTGAAGTTGTCGCTACTCTCATAAGTAAGTAAAAAATGGCTAAATAATGAAATCAACAGTGGATTCTTGTATATTTTCCTGATGTTTTTTTTGCACCTTTGCAACTTTTAACAATTGTAGCTTTCTCTGCCTTTTAAGTCAGAGTATAAAACAATCAAGTATCGAGCATATGTGTTTAATTCAAACATTTATACATAAACTGTTAAATTAAGGACTATTTGGATAGTTGCATCTTAGAAGATATTGTTATAAAGTGGATTTTGTTTACTAAGAAAGATACAGAGCCTTCACTTACTGAAAGTCAGTTATTCTTCACGGGTTCTTGTAAGCTTGCAGCACTTAGTGCCCAATGACTATTTAATACCTACATGTTAGCTGCTGTCCTCCTCCTCTTTACCCCTAGCGAACATTTATTGAGCACTTCCTGTCTTCCAGACAACATTCCCAGTGTTTTCCCTTTATTAACACATTTAATCCTCACAACTTTCCTGTGAGGTAGTTGTTATTATTTTCCCCTTTTTACAGATGAGAAAACTGAAGCACAGAGAAGTTAAGTTGCCCAAAGTGGAGGTTAGTGGCAGAGCAAGGATTTGAATCCAGGCAGTTAGACTCCAGAGCCTGTACCCTAACCCTTGTGCTTACTGCCTATCATCATCATCATCTACACCAAACTTAGAAGAAACTTCAATGACTGAAACAAGCTCTGTTTCTAAAAAGTGCGCCATTTTTTTCATCTTAGTAAAATCCAGTCAGTATAACAGTTAGTAAACTAGATCCAAATTATAGAATTGTTTAACAAAAATGGATATTTAATGTGTTTCTCTTGTACAAAAGAAATATGCACCTAATTACAATAACATAATAAAATTCCAAAAAGTAGAAAGAAAAAAAGAGGTTGAAACATACATATTGTGACTCATTTGGTTTATTTCTCTGTAGACTTTTTTGTTTATTTTATAAAATTTTAGTTGTTTTGATAAACTTTTATTGATAATAGAAAATTTGAAAAATATGGGAAAATATACAAAAGAAAAGAAAATTCATCAATATTCCCTCTTCCCCAGAGATAATCTTTGATGACTGGTGAATTTCTTATAAGAGAAATATTGTCTGAGTTTGCCATACTGCTATGACAAATACCACACAGTAGATTGGCATAAACAACTGTAATATATTAGACTTAGTTTTGAGGCTAAAAGTCCAAAATCAAAATATCAGCAAGACTTGCTTTCTGCCTGAGTCTGTACATTCTGGTGCTGGTTGCCACCAATGCTTGGGGTTCTTTGGCTTGTACATCTGCCTCCCATCAGATAGCAATGTCTTCTCCTTTCTCACTTCTGTCTGTGGCTTTCAGGGTCTCTTTGTAAGGTCTCCAGTAATCTGGATTCAGACCCGCTCATTCAATTAGGCCACACCTTAATTAAAAATAACATCTTCAAGAGCTCCTATTTACAATGGGTTCACACCCACAGAAATGCAGATTAAGATTAAGAACATGTGTTCCTTGGGGTACGTAATTTAACCTACCACATTCTTGCATGACATAATCTATTGACTGCATAACATAGTACTTCATTTTAAGGGTGTACCATAATTTATTTATCTATTCCCCTATTGCTGGACTTTATTTGCTGTTATATATATTTTCCTATTTTTATAAGGTAAATAACCATTTTTATTGACTATATGGTATTCCATAGTGTACATGCACTAATCTAATCTATTGTTGGACCTTTAGTTTCTAATTTTCACCTATTAAAAGTAACAATGCTATAAGCATCTTCAAATACAACTATTTATAATCATTTCCTTTGGGTAGATTCCCAGAATTGATATTATTAGATCATAAAATATGAGTGTTCTAATTGATTCCCCAAAAGGGGTTGTAGCAGTTTGGCAGTTTGATATAGTTTTGAATTCCAAAAATAGATATTGAATTATGCTTGTAAACTGGTCTGTTCATCTGGGCATGATTAAGTTATGATTAGGGCTTTGACTGGAGGTGGGGTCTCAAAGATAAAAGACATGGCAAAGGACAGAGTTGGAGTTGTTTTGAGTTGGAGTTGTGATGCGGAGTCTTGAGCTGGAGCCCCGGGAAATAAACATACAGAGGAGCTTGGTCATGAGGAAAGAGAGAAGGCCCTGGGAAGAGAAGCAAGCCTGATAGTCTACAGCTGGCCTTGTGGGCACGAAGCAAGCCTGAGCCCAGAGAGAGGCAAGCCCCGGGAAGAGAGGAGCCCAAGAAGCCTGAACCCTGGCAAACATCGGCAGCTGTCATGCTCTTACATGGCTACAGACTTTGGTGAAAGAAGAAACTTATATGGCGTGGTACCTGTAAGCTTCTACCCCAAATAAATACCCTTTATAAAGACCAACAGATTTCTGGTATTTTGCATCAGCACCCCTTTGGCTGACTAATACAGGGTTATACTGTACTAGTTTACCCTACCTGTAGCACTGTTCAGACTCTTAGGTGTTATAAGAAGAAAAAGAACAGATTACATCTAATTTAGGTAGATATACAAAGCTGTATTTTTTTATTTCCAATAAAATATCATTACATAGCTGAAATAGAATTATATGCTAAGGAAATTGATTTTTCACTTCTAAACAAACATACCTAAAATTTTAATCTAAATGATTACTATTGTTTCTTCATGATGGTAAACATGAGCACTGAGTCTCAAACTAGTTTTATTTAATAAACATTTGCTGTACTTCAACTAAATAATAGCACTGATTGGGATAAAACCATGGTACTAGCTTTCATGTCTACAGTGTAGTTGGGAACAAGGAGAAATTTTGAAGGAAACAGTGTTGGGGAAATACAATAAAAGCAAGATATAATTGAAATCAGAAACCTCTCCACAAAGGTAGAAGAGAAAACAATTTTATTATTAAATAAGCATTAAACCAGAATGTGATGCATAAAGAGATTGCCAAGAAAGAAAGAAATTTCACCCTTTTATGGAACCAAACATATATAACCCATTACATACTGGTCCTCAAGTAAGAGGACTTGAAAGCACCATTCATTTATTTATCACATATAGTTCAATCTTATATTCACTTGGTAATTGGGTGACCTTTGTGTTTGCTAATTGTCTCTAGCCAAAGGAATATTAGAACTTATGTCTCTCTGACAGGTAGATAGTTAAAATTTGGAGCCAGATGCCTAAATTAAACTCCCTTGGAAATGGGGAGGTAACAGTGCTATTTTCCTTGATGTTTACATTTCAGAGCTGGCTCCCAGGTCCTTGAGAGAGACATTCCTGGCAAAAGGTTTATTTAGCTTTTAAAAAGACTTAGACATATCTCAAAATGACAGGGAAAGTGTACTTCACGCTTGAAGTTTTCTTAAGAAAATGCTCTAAGAAAAGAGAAAGGGTGGGGAGAGTCTCCCTTTTTGCGCTAGGGAAAATTAATGTTTTTCTTTTTCAATTTGTATTTACCCTTACAAAACTCACTTCTTTATATGATTTAGGACATATTTTAAAGTCATTTTAAACATTCATTAGAGTATCTTTTATGACCAGGGGGAAATTCTTAACTTTGGGTTGAGTAAAGGATTGCCATACAATTATCAATTCTCTTTATTCTAACACTTCTGTCTCTGGATCCTCTACCCATATTTTTGTTGGGGGTTCACCAAAGCAGAATAAAGATACTTAAGAGAATGCAAACTGTTACTATATAAGGCAGAATTTCCTCTTCCCTAGTGGAAAACAGTGTTCTATTGATGAAAGTTAAATTTGAATGAAAGGACCAGGACTTGTATATGTGTGTGTGTTTAATTCCCAGAACTAGCAGTGTCTGGAATGTAGTAGTAAGAACATCCTAAATGTTGATGAACTGGATCTTCCTTTTCAAGTTAATTTATCTAAAAGCAGCAGTCTAAAGAAGTTAAAGTAAGTCTTCCAAAGCTTAGTCTTTGCAAGCTTTTATGTATGATTTAACTATTAACTCAAATTTAAGTACTCACGAATAAATGAAATAATGTAATTCTAGACTTGGAAGGCTCCTATAAACCACATGTAATCCAATATTCTGCTCATAGAAGCTTTCTTTGCTCATTTGAGAAAGAGAAGATCTTATTTTTAAAGGTTAAAACCACCACTCAATATTTCAAACCCAAAAGCTGAATTTATTAAATTACTTAAATAAGGGCAAGCCATGGGATTTAGACATAGGCTAATGGAGCAAAACAAACTGATGATGTTATATAGGACTTTTGAAAAGAATTTGTTTCTGGAGGTGTACTGGTACACAGCCCAGGTGAGTTGAGGTCAGCCTTAGATGCCCATTCACTGGAGTGGTTCTACTTTCTAGCTTTCATAGAATGTCCCAGTCACTGGTTGGCTGGTTTTCAAAGTCAAGCTTATTGAAACAAGTTGTCATTGATAGTTAGATTTAAAACCAGTTCTCATGATTACTTAGTAACCATGGAATCAACCATTTCCTAATAACAGGGGCTTTTTTATTCTCATTACAATATTTAACAGTCAGGGATACAGTATTACCCATTTATTTATTTATTTACCCCCCGGCGCGCCCATTGTTTTGCTCTTGCTGTCTGCTCTCTGTGGTCTGTTCGTGTGTCCTCGTCATGGGAAACCAAACCCAGGACCTCTCTTGTGGGAGGGAGGTGACCAATGGCTTGAGCCACCTCCACTCCCGTTTATTTTTATTTATTGTTCTCAATATGTAAGAATGGAATTTTGAACATTTTTTCTAAACTTCTCAGCTTTTAAATTAGGTGCAAATTTTAGTAGGCTTGTGCAAATTGGCATGTTAACATTTTAAAAGTTATGTTTTCTTTATTATGGGCATGTTGAGGACGTAAAGAATAGATACATTTAAGTTGCAAAGTGCTTTGATAATATAGAAAGCTACTTAAAGATACGATTTCATTTTTTTTCTTCACAGTCAATTGGTGTCAACACTGGTTTGAGTATTTTCCTAATCCTCCTATTAATATTCTTACTATGATAGAAAATGTTTTGGCATTTCATGACAAGCAATTGCTGCAACACTTCATGGATCATGATATAACTTCCCAGGTATGAAGTATAAGGCTGGTATAATAGAATAACTTATTTTGGAAGGTAACATTGGGTCTGGTGTAAATAAAACAGTATTTTCTTGAAAGTATACAATAAAAAGCATACTATATTCTGTATTTTTAGCAATATTCCATTCTTTTTTCTTCTTTAAATGGCTTTCCTTGAAAATCTATAAAGTAATGAACGATTCAAATTAAGTTAGTTCTTTTCATAATTATGTGTTTAATATAATGACTTTAATAGCTTAAACCAAACTTAGTAGAGTATTAGCCATGACTCTATTATGACATTCCCTAGAAAACTAATGAATTTTTCTTTATTTATTTTAGTTATATGCATGGCCTCTTCTTGAAACTGTGTTCTCTGAAGTACTGACAAGAGAGGAGTGGCTAAAATTATTTGATAATGTCTTTTCCAATCATCCTTCATTCCTTCTGATGACTGTTGTAGCTTACAACACATGTTCTAGAGCACCTTTGCTCAACTGTAATCTTAAAGATGATTTTGAGGTAAATATCCTTAGTTCTTAAGTGGAGGTTCCCAAATTTCATTTATTTCACTTGAATAAACCGTTTGTATATTGAATACCTATTGTATGCCAGGCACTGGGGTGAGGTGCTAGGAATACTGTGGAGAATTAGACCAGATCCCTGCACAAATGAATAAATAAATAAAATCTTTAAAAAAAAAAAAAAAAAAAGAAATCACAACAGGCTGTTAGTCTTATAATCATAGGTTCAGAAAAGAATCAAGATAATATTGGGGTTTTGCACTTTTTTACCTTTAAAAAGGATATTAATCATTGAGTAGTTGTTTATTCTGTGTATAATCTTATCAATGACCCATCTGGTCCAATAGTCTGGATACTTATTACAGGTACAAAAAGGTGCCTCCTTAAAAAAAAAAAAAAAAAAAAAAAGACACGCACATAACGAACAGACACAGCAGACAGCAAGAGCAAAATGGGGGGGGGGGATTAAATAAACAAACAAATAAATAAATGGGTAATATTGTATCCCTGACTGTTAAATATTGTATTGAGAATAAAAAAGCCCCTGTTATTAGGAAATGGTTGATTCCATGATTACTAAGTTATCATGAGAACTGGTTTTAAATCTGCCTAACTGGTCAATGACAACTTGTTTCAATAAGCTTGACTTTGAAAACCAGCCAAGTGGTTGAACACCTGCTTCCCATGTATGAGGTCCTGGGTTCTATCCCCAGTACCTCCTAAGAAAGAAAAACAAAAAACAAACGAAAAAAACAACTCTCCTTGGGAGCAGATGTAGCTCAGTGACTGAGTGTCTGCTTCCCATGTATGAGGTCCTGGGTTCAATCTCTGGTACCTCCTTTAAAAAAAAAAAAAAAGTAACCATAAGAGTTTGGAGGTTTGGCAGCAAATTAACCGACAGAAAGCCTTAGAGGTAGTTTTGAAAAGGGGAGGCCCTTTTGGTAGGCATGATGAATTTTTTTAAAATGCTGTGGTTCCTATCAAATTAAACTTTGTTTTTAATTCATGATCACAAGATATGTACATATGTATATTTTAGAATTCTGATCTTCCAGCAGAACAAGATAATGTGGAAACATTTGGGGGATTTTTTTTTAAACCTCAAAGTGAATTTATTTTCAAAGGCTTATTTATTTTGGATTTTGGAAAAATAAATCCAAGCAGAAGAGTGTGCTCTACTGCTGAAGCATTCTTTTTTCCATTGTAAAGGAAGCCCTCATTTTAATAGTTTTAAAAAGTTTAATTTCAAAAGTTTATAATATGGCTTTAGAATTTTATTACGTTGTAAAAATATGAAATTGGATCTTCATTTTAAAACTTGGGTTAAGAAAATCTTCAGTAAATTTGCATTTAAAAAATACTCTTAAAGACAAATTCACATTTATATTTTTTTAAACTCTTGTTTTTGTTTTTCCTAAGTGCTTTGCTATGTAAATCCTGGTTTAAATACAAAATTTTCTTACAGTATTTTTATCACCATCGGAATAACCTGGATATAAATGTTGTAATTAGAGAAGTTTATCATCTCATGGATACCACACCTACTGATATTCATCCAGAGGGCATGCTTGGTGTTTTCATTGCGCTGACAAAAGGGCAATATCCAGTATTTAATCAATACCCAAAGTTTATTGTGGACTATCAGACGCGGGAACGAGAACGAATAAGGAACGATGAATTGGAGTACTTAAGAGAGAGGTAATCATGGAATAGTTGTTCCTTTTCTATAGAAATGGAATCTGTTGTATATATAAACAAAGTATTTTTTATGAGTAATACCTTTAAACAAGTATTTGTATAAAATCAGAGTTTGAAGGCTGGAAATATTTTTATAGATATTTAATTGTTACATATAGAAGTAAAATCAATTACATATTAATCAGATACACATATTGTATTTTGATTGCTTTGGGCCTTAAATTATTTAGAGTTTCTTATTCAAATTTTCATTATAACAAGTGGTACTGTCTTCTTAAGGCAGACTGTTGAAGATATGCAAGCTGAAGTAGACCAGCAAAGAGTTGAAGATGAAGCTTGGTACCAAAAACAAGAACTACTTCGTAAAGCTGAAGAAACAAGGAGAGAAATGCTCTTACAAGAAGAAGAAAAGATAGTACAACAAAGACAAAGGTGTTTTAGCCTTAAAAAACTCTGGATATATAAGTTAGTTGAGTAATTTTTAATTATAGGAACAACAGTAAATATAGCATTATCCAGCTGTAGTATTTTCATTAAGCAAATATTTGAGTTAATAAAAGGATATCTTTACTCCTTGGGGTCCGTAGCCCAGTGGTCCAGCCTGTCTTGCTGGTCCTGGGGACCCAGGGGTGCCAGGATCCCCTGGAGGACCCTGTCCCCACTCAGGGCCTGTGACCATAGGAACATGTGTGGACAGTGCTTTAGTCCAGTATCTCCTTATACAGGCTGTTCTTAACCATATATTTGAATACCAGTTAGGCCATCATTGAGAAGATGTTGATTTGAAATCAGTTGGCATTTGATGGGAATTATTACTAACATGAGTGTGGTATGGTGTCTGCTCTTTTGTGCCCTTTGAAATTTAAGAACATTTCATTAACTTGAAACTGTCTTGAGTCCCCCTTGACTCACCCTACAATGATATGCTTCTAGGGTCAAATCGACACATTGTCATTAGAGGTGACATTCACGCTAATGGTACGTTTCTAAAATGAAACCAGTACACCATCCATTTTCTTTATATATATATATATTTTTTGTTTGTTTGTTTGTTTGTTTGTTTTTTGTTTTTTGTTACCGGGAGGTCCCGGGGATCGAACCCGGGTCCCTCCATATGGGAGACGGACGCCCAACCAGTTGAGCCACATCCGACCCTCTCTCTATATATTTTTTTTCATAAATATCTTGTAATTTTTTTTATATTTTGTAAGTAGCAACTTTGAAAATGAGTGATGTATGTTAAAGAAGTTGAATTTGACAAAAAAGATATCTTTATATACCACTTCTCAAAAAATTAGCATATAGTAAAATATGATTAATACTAAAGCTATCTGAATATGATATAACTTGGCACTGACTATTCAGAAGTAATATAGGATCATATGGCACCTTGGAGGACACTGTTAGAAAAGCATTCATTATTTATAGTGGGTAGAAATGCTTCATAAATAGAGTACTAGATAAATCACTTTTAGTGGAGCATTATTTTTTAAATTGTCTTTTAAATTTATATCTATGTGACTTGACAACTGACACGTAAAATGAATATTTCTTATGCAGTTCATACTTTGGAAGACAGGGGGAAAAGTATTAAATGCTTATTCAAAAATATTTTAATAAAGTAAAAATTTTAAATTGCTTAAAATTATGGGGTGAGCATTGAAACTAAACCTAATTATTACGAAACTCTCACTTTTATAAAAGTGTTTTATTTATTCTTATTCTTGAGTGAGACTTTATGAAACATTTCTAGTGTGGGTTAAAAGAAACTGCTGAACTAAGCCATTAGCCTTCTACTATTCTAAAAGAGTAAGCCTAAATCATACTTTATAGCATTGGAGCATTTTTTTGTATTCTTCCTTCAAATAAAATATATCAGTTGTCTTGAAACAATCCAAATAGTAGACCTGTTAGACCTTTGGAGTATAAAAAAGGATAGCCACACTTACAAAAAAGGATAGCCAATTGCATGTGACCACTTGTCATCTTCATGAATGCAGATTTGTTTTGTAATACCAGTTAAATTGGGAAACCAGATCAGAAGAGGTGGCAGACAGCCATTGTTGTGAAACCTAATATTTTTCTATTTAAATCTTTGCTGGGAAATGTTTCATTTGTTCCTCCTGATGTATTTTGTACTTAAAGACTAGCTGCTGTGAAAAGAGAGCTGAAAAAAAAGGAAATGCACTTACAAGATGCTGCAAGAAGGCGTTTTCTGAAGCATCAGCAAGATCAACGTGAAATGGAACTAAGAAGACTCGATGATGAGATTGAAAGAAAGGTTTATATATTTTATCTTAGTACTTATACATTATCTCTGTTAACTTTCATTTTAAATGTGATGAACATCTTCAATTTAAATATCAGTCCTAGAGTTCACAATGAATACTAAATAACCCCTTTACTTTTATTTACTTTCCCCCTCAAATAGCTATTCTTACTTCCTTTTGTATTTCATTAATGGTTAAATATTTAAGTAATGCCAGGAAAAATGAGTCAAGTTTACCTATATCCTTGGTGACTATTTCTCTAAAAATAGAAATACCAGTATCAATTAACGATTAAGTTAACTGTGATTAAGGGGGAATATTATTTTGCTCATAAAAACTCACCCATGGGCAGTGTAAAAAAAATTCCAGTCCAAAATATGTGAAGTTAAAAATGAACCTTCTCTATTCTTCAGGCATTTCATTCTCAGAGATAAACTGTTAAAAATGGTTTAAATACAAAGCCTTTCAGTTATTTTTCTATAGATAAAGGAATAATTGCATTCATATTTTCCTATATTTATACAAAAGTAGGATTATTCTCTGTTTTTTTGTGTGTGTGTTTTTTTTTTAAGATTTATTTATTTACTTTACCCATTTTAAACCCCCCCTTCCCCATTTTCCCGTTTTGTGTCCATTCGCTGGGCAATTCTCTGTATCTGTTTCCTGCCATCTCTTCTCATCCTCCTCCTCCAGTCTTCACCAGGATTCGATCCTGGAGACCTCTGATGTAGGAGAAAGATGTTCTGCCACCTGCGCCACCTCGGTTCCTGGTTTTCAGAGCATCTCGTCTTGTCTCTCCCCTGCGTCTCTCTCCTATTAGGTCATCATCTTGCTGCATGGCTCCCGGGGCCTGGCAGCTCACCGGCATACGGAGCCTGGCAGCCCATGCGCCTTCTATATATATATTTTTTATTTTACCGGGAGGTCCCGGGGATTGAACCCAGGTCCCTCCATATGGCAGACGTACGCCCAACCATTTGAGCCACATCTGCCCCCCTATGTTTTGTTTTTGAAACCTGATCTTTTATAATATATATTGAATATCTTTTCATATTAGTATATGTGGATCTATTTCTCATTTTTATGGCTGCATGGTATTCCATTGTCTGAATGTGCTATAGTTTATTTAACTGATCCTTTTTGCTATTGGATATTTAGGTTGTTTGCAAACCCAATTCCTATTATTTTAAATACTTTTAAATGGGTTTTTCAAATCACAAGATTAATAAATACATTAAAATTTATTTTGAAAATTCTTTTTTGTATTCACAGTTTGTTATTCTGCCATAGGTATACATGAGAGATCAAGAAATTGCTACCACAGCCAAAGACCTAGAAATGAGACAGCTGGAACTTGAATCCCAAAAAAGACTTTATGAGAAGGTATAAATCAGCTATTTACAATATAAGAAAAGCATGGTTTGTACAAACTCTTTTTAGATTGTATTTATTCATGGTTTTTTAGTTTTTTACAGCATTAAATAGTGTCATCCAGGATTAGAAGGTAGCCAGAATGTCTGAATGTATGGAATTTGTTGTAATTTTTTTTCCAAGAATACACACCATGGCTTTATTATAAGTCATCCGGTCAATGCAGGATCATGGAGGGGTTTGGGAGGGTTTTTTGTTTTTTTGTTTTTTTAATAAAATTTTATTGAAGTATATCATTCATATATGAGCATACATAAACAATAAATGTATAGTAAAATTTGTGAATTTACGAAACAAACATGCATATCATACTAGGCTCCCATACATCTCCCCAGCATTTGTTTTGAAACATTTGTTACAAACTATGAAAGAGCATCTGTCAAAATATTACTAACTATAACCCATATCTTACATTTGGTATTTTTCCCCCAACTCACCTGATTAACATCTTATGTTAGTATTATATATTTGTCATCATTCAGGAGAAACCATTCTCATATTTGTTCTGTTAACCACAGTCCATCATTCACCACTGAATTGCCTGTGCCCCATGCTTTGCATGGTCCATTCAAAGTGTACACTCGCTGGCTCTCATTTTCATCACAGAGTTGTGCTGTCATCACCTCAGTCAATTTTAGGATGATTTCATTACTCCAATTGTTGTAATTTTTTAATGGCTTCGTCTAGTGTCTGAAGCAGGATTTCACCAACTCACTAAATTTTCCTATATCTGTGTAAGAGAGACTGCCAAAATTTATCTCACAGGGGTCTTATAAGATAGATCAGGCAATAGCTATAAAGTACTCTGAATTTGGAGCTCTGGAATCAAATCAACAAATATTTGCTTAGTACCTGCAAGACACTAGAAAGGGAGTTCTGTTTTAGTATAAACATTTATTAGTTGGGAAAAGCATTATTCATTTTTTTAATGTATCAGAATATCAAAAGAATATTGTAGGGGGGCGGATGTGGCTCAAATGGTTGGGCGTCCGTCTGCCATATGGAGGGACCTGGGTTCGATCCCCAGGACCTCCCGGTAAAATAAAATAAAATAAAATAAAATAAAATAAAATAAAATAAAATAAAAAAGAATATTGTATTTGAATTTATCCATTTTTGTTACTCATTTATACATTAGTGTTGAAACCATAAGTTTTCACTTCCTTCAGCCCTCTTAAACTGAGGCTTTGAGTTTGAAATGAGTGATAACTTCAAATTCATACCAGGTAACATACATGTGATTGCTTGTTATCCACACTAAATAAGATTTAAAACAGATAGCATCCATTCATACCTATAACACTCTGTTTTATATTTCCACATTGAACTTCTTGTACAACTCAGCCAGGAATTTACAATTTGGCTAAGTTTCCTTTGATTTTTGAATTAGACATAATTGATTTTGACCAAGCTAAAGTTTACAGTTTATTAGCCTTTTTGTTTTTGTTTTGGGGGGTGGGGTGGTAAGCAGGACCCAGGAGCAGGAGGCATAATTCAGACTTAATAAGAAAATTTGCAGGAAAAATACCAAGAATTTCCAAATATTTTTCTCCTGGATTCCTCAAAAATATTAACATTTTACTATATTTGCTTTCTCTTTCCCTCTTTCTTTCTATAACATATGCCTGCAATTTTTTTCTGGGCTTTTAAGTGTAAGTTGCAGACATGATGCGACCTTTACCCTTAAATACTTCAGCGTGTATTTCTCAAAATCAAGGAACCCTCTTACATAAACAGTGGATTAAAATGGACATACTATTATCTGACATAGAAACCTCACTCAGATTTTACCAGTTGTCTCAATTTTGTTCTTCAGAGCAAAAGAAAATCCCAGATCATCCATTTTTTCAGTTGCTATGTCTTTTTAGTCTTCTTTAAACTGGAACTGTTCCTGAGTCTTCCTTCGTATTCCATGACATTGAAATTTGAAGTGTATAGGCCAGATGTTTTGTAGAATGTCCCCAAATTTTTGTCTGTTGTTTCCTCATGATAAAATTCAGAAAGTCATACCCTCTGTGGAGTGAGTTGCTATACTGTGCGTTGTGGGAACACAGGGTCAGACACAATGAAGACTCCCAGCAAATGACTGCTTAATTGTTTACCAACCACAAATGGTCCAAATCGCCAGGGGAAAGTCCCCTGGTTCCTGGGGGGATTTTTTCTCAATGTCTACATATATTCATAGTGTTATTTGTAGTAGCTGCTGATGAAACATAACTTATTTGAACTTATTTCTGTTGTTGGATTTTTAAATAGTTTTATAATTTTTGAGAATGAGTAGCTTTATGCAAAAATGTTTTTTTCTGCATATGATTGAGAAATATTTTTAACTAACTATAAAGATAAATTTGCTGGCTATAGATATTAAGTACAAAAATCCCTCAATCAAGAAATAACTGCATTTTTCTATATTTCTGTGAGATAATTCTGTGCATACAATTTGCATTTTTCTTTTTTTAACCTAAATTTTTATAAATGCCCTCACTCTACCTGTTAACAGTCAACACCCATCTCCTACCCCCACCTCTGGCAACCACTTATTTACTTCCTGTCTCTATGGATTTATCCATTCTAGACATTTCATAATAATGGAACCATACAATATGTGGTCTTTCACGACTGGATTCTTTCACTTAGCATAATGTTTTCCAGGTTCATCCATGTTGTAACATAAATCAGAACTTTGTTCCTTTTTATGGCTGAATGATATTCCATTGTGTAGATATACCTCATGTTCTTTGTCCATCCACCAGGCAGACAGTTGTTTTCACTTTTTGGCAATTATGAATAATGCTCTGAATATTCATATACAAATTGTTGTGAGGATATATGTTTTTGATTCTCTTGGATATATACCTACAAGTGAAATTGCTGGGTCATAAAGTAACTTAAGCAATATATAAAAGGTTTTAATTTCTCCACATCCTTACCAATACTTTTTATTTTCCTTTTTTAAAATTATATTATACCCATCCTAGCTGATGTGAAGTGATATCTCATTGTGGTTTTTATTTATATTCCCCTAATGACTAATGATGTTGAGCATCTTTTCATGTGTTTATTGACCATTTTTATATCTTCTTTCAGAGACAGTATCATTAATGTCTATTCAAGTACTTTTTCCATTTTTAATTGGATTATTTGTCTTTTTATTTTCAGGTTGTAATAGTTATTTATATATTCTGGATACTAGACCCTTTTCATGTATATGATTCATAAATATTTTTTCCCATTCTGTGGATTGCTACTTTACTTTCTTGATAATGTTTTTTGAAGCACAGAAGTTTTTACTTAAATGAAGTCTAATTTGTCTATTATTTCTTTGGTTGCTTGTTCTTTAGGTGTCATATCTAAGAAGCTATTGCCCACTCTAAGGTCATGAAGATTTACATATCCATGTTATGTTTTCTTCTAAGAGTTTTATAGTTTTAGCTCTTAAACTAGGTCTTTGGTCCATTTTGAGTTAATTTTTATACATAGTATAAGCTAAGGTTCCAACTTCATGCTTGGATGTCCAGTTGACCCAACACTATTTGTTGAGTTGTGTTGGCACCCTTATCAAAAACCAATTGTTGATAAATGTATATGTTTATTTCTGGACTCTCAGGTCTATCCATTGATCTATATATGTCTTTCCTATACCAGTACCTCATAATTTTGATTACTATAGCTTTGTAGTAAATTTTTAAATTGGGGGGTCTGGGTCCCTCTACTTTATTCTTTCTCAGAATTCTTTTGGCTATTCTGGATCCCTTGCATTTCCATATACATTTTAGGATCAACTTGCCAATTTCTATGACAAAATCCAGCTAGAATGATTTTAATAGGGATGATGTTAAATCTGTTAAATTTGGAGGAATATTGACATCTTAACAATATTAAGTCTTCCAATCCATGAACATGGTATGTCTTTCTATTTATTTAGGTCTTCTTTAATTTCAACAATGTTTTGTAATTTTCACTGTACAAGTCTTGCACTTCTGTTAAATTTTTCCTAAGTATTTATGCTACGTGGACTTCATTGTGTTTCTTGGATATACAGATTAATGTTTTTCATGAAATTTGAAAGCTTTCAGCTATTATTTCTTCAAATATTCTTTTTCCACTCCTATTTTGTATATGTTGATATGCTTGGTGGTGTCCTACAGGTCTCTAAGACTTTGTTCATTTTTCATTCTTTTTCTTTCTGTTCCTCAGACAGTTTAATCTCAATTGCCCTAACTTCAAGTTCATTGATTCTTCTGCCTGCTCAAATCTGCTTTTGAGCCACTATAGTGAATTTTTCACTTTAGTTCTTGTACTCTTCACCTGCGAAATTTGTATTTGGTCTTTTTTATAATTTTTGTTTTTGTTTCTGTTTTTTAAGGAGGTACTGGAGTTCGAACCCAGGACCTCGTACATGGGAGGCAGGTGCTTAACCACTGAGCTATATCCACTCCCCAATGAAAGTTGGCTTTTTTTGTTGTTTGTTTATTTGTTTTGTTTTTAGGAGGTACCAGGGATTGAACCCGGGACCATGTACATGGGAAGCAGGTGCTCAACCACTTGAGCTATATCCGTTCCCAATTTCTGGTTCTTTATTACTATTTTCTATTTGGTGAGTCTTCATTCTCATACTTCCTTTAGTTCTTTAGACATGGTTTCCAATTCTGATATAAAGTCTTTGCATACTAAGTCCAACATCTAGGCTTCCTCTGAGCAATTTTTATTGACTCTTCTTTTTCCCTGTGTACAGACCATCCTTTCTTGTTTCTTTACATGCCTTGCTTTTTCTTGTTGTTATTGCAAACAAGACGTTTTAAATAATATTATGCAGCAATTCTTGAAATCTGATTCTCCTCCCTCCTAGGGTTTATTAGTATTGTTTCTTTGTTTAGTGACTTTTCTGAACTAATTCTGTAAAGTCTGGTTTTTTGTCCTTTGTGGCCATTGAAGTCTCTATTCAGCTAACTTTGTGGTCAACTAACAATTGTACAGAGAGTTTCTTAAATTTCTAAAACTAACAAGTCTCCAATCTTTACTGAAGGGCCTTGTGTACATGTTGGAGCATGCCTTGAACACTCAGCCAAGCAGCACAAATGCCTTAGACATTACTTCCTGCTTGCATAGAGCCTCAAGATTAACCAGAGGCAAGAGCTTAGGTCTTTCTCAGGTTTTACCTGAACATGTACATAGCCTTATGCCTACATATGACCTTCTAGAGTCCCAGAATATGTCAGAACTTTCCAAAGCTTCCTATGGGCATCTAATTCCCCAGCTTTTCCTTTTAAGTTTTTTGGTTAGCCTATTATTTGCCCCAACTATGAACCAATACCTCAGCCCACCGAGATATTCAACACTTGCCTCTGATTGTCTTTGACAAATGTCCCACTGGATGAACTCTGAGTCAGGTCATATTAAGACAGCCCTACGATGCGGTTCTTCTACGGAACCACCAGACAGATCACATAATGGCACTTGTACGAGATGGGGGCTTTGAAGGAGGCCCAGCTCTATTCTGCCCCCTCTAGTGGCTGCCAGGCTGCTGGTTTTCCAGGCTGTCCCAGAGCTGGGGGGAAGGAGATGATTAAGCATTTTTATGAATAAACACTCCCTAAATTGCTGCAAGCCTTTGGTTAATTTCCAGAATTCTGACAATGTTGATTTTTGACAATTTTGTCTTCATTGCTTTTATGGATGAGAGAATTTTTGGAGGACCTTACTCCACCATTTTCACTGATGTCACCACTATATGCTTTTTACTTTGAAAACTAAATTATTACATTTTTATATTTGTGTGCATACTTGTATTCTGAAAAAAAAAAAGTCATTTTTGTGTTCTAGCATTATCATTACATAGATCAATGATTTTTCCTTTAACAAACAATATTCTTTTAGCAATATTCTAGAAATCAAGAAGCTGTTGCAAAAGAAATAAGAGAAGATGCAGATGCCTATAGACAAAAAGTGAACCTTGAAGAACACATGTTTCATAAACTGATAGAAACAGATCAGTCTCAGAGCCTAAAAACTCAGAAGGTAAAGCATGGTAAATTTAGTGTATATATAAAGGAGGAATTTCTATTCTACATCCTTTCAAAATTGAACTCTGAAAAATTGATTTTAATTAATTTCTTTTTTCAATTATCCTAGCATCTCACTTTGCTTTATTTTATCTATAGGGTACTTAATTCACAGACAGCCATATACATGTATCTTTTATACCCTTTGAAAATTTCAAGATTTAGAAGAAAATATGAAGGAAATAATCACTTTACAATTTATGCAGTCATGCTGTGCTCTGTCTCAGAAATTGTCCCTGAGTGGATTTGGTTATAAAAAATCCCTGCCTCATAGGCAAGCCAGCATTTCCCAAATGTCGTCTTTGGACTGTTAATTGCTATTCAAAAAGGATGGGAGAGTCAAGTAAATATTGGAAATGCTGGCTTAAGTTAGGTTTCTTTCATGCCAAATTTGAAGGTACTGTGTAATCTCTAAGAAAACTTCCCAAACTTATAAACTCCTCTTAGAATACCCTTTGGGAAATGCTGGCATAAGTGAATTGATATAGAACTTGAGACCTTCAAGAAAGAACTATCTTATATCCCTTTGACAAAACGTTAAATGAGTGTGTGGGAGGGCCTGGCTCTGTTCTGGAAGCCAGCTTTTGAGTAAGATTTCCTTACCTTCTGCTCTACAACAGTCCCTTGGCTAATTCCCCCAAAATATCCAACCATATTTTTTTCCACAGGCTTTTTCTTGAGTGTAAGAATGGGCTTTTCTGAGTCCTTTTAAAAGTGTTGAAAACATGGAAATTGTTGAATCCCACCTACTCTCTAATGTAAAAGTTCTCAACGTTGGCTATACATTAGAATCAATTGAGGAGCTTTTTAAAAGTACTCATATCCAAAAAAAAAAATTAACAATGTCCAGTGGCACCAGGGATTGGTTTAATTGGTTTGTAGAGAGGCCTGGACAGCTGTATGTTTTAAAAAGCTCTCAGGTGATTCTAATATGCAGCCAGGGTTGAAAATAACGGTCCTAGACACTTGGCTACATTGGATGGATATACCATAATTTTATATAGCCTGACTTGTTTCTAAAATTTGTCTTAGTTAATTGAAGAAAGTCTGGCAAAAGCTGAACAAGCATGCATAGATGCTGACTGGCAAATTCAAGCTTTACATAAACAAAGATGTGATGATCTACAGCGAAATGAATGTTACCAGGAAGTAGCCAAACTCCTTCGGGAAAACAGAAGGAAAGAAATAGAGGTATTAAATGCAATGATGAGGGAGGAAGCTAAAAAGGTAAAAGAGTGTTATAAACTATTGAAATTTTGAAATGTTACATAATTGAATGATAAAAATCACCAAACCAAATAATTTTATCAGAAAAAGATCTTAAAGATAATCTAATTTTATTGATTATTACCCAGAGAAGAAGCCCAATATTGGTGCTACCTAAAAAGTATTAAGCTTTTTTCTTATTAACATTAGTATGGCTCAACTTCTCAGCTTCCTGGATTTGTTCTAGCTAATTGGATAATGTTTAATTTATCTAATTCTTTATACTTAGAATGTGAGAGGTTTTGTTTTCTTCTATTTTGTACAGTTAGGAATTGTGTATAGCTGCTAGTAACAAAAACCAATATATGTAACAGTGACTATAAACAATATAAACACTAGAGTGTTTCTCTTTTTCACATAAAAGAAGTCTGGAGTTAGGCAGCCCCAAGTTTGGTGCCATGGCCCCAAAGCCATCTGGGAAATGGCTTCCTTCAGCCTTCCTGCACTACTTCCTGGTGCCTGGCTTTCAGGCTCAGGGATGCCTTACCAGCCATAATTACTGCCAGAGTGCTACCATTACATGTAACGCACAGCAGGAAGTGCATATATTACATATGTCCACACAGCAGGAAGAAGTAGAAGAGAAGTGCAAAAAGGTTTTACCTCCCAGCTGAGTCAACTCCTTTTTAACTTGCCAGAAATTCCACATCACACTTTTAGCCACACTTGGCTGCAAAGAATGCTGGGAAAAGTAATTTTTTTTTTTTTAAACAAGGCACATTATCATCCCAAATAAAATTGAGATGCTATTCCTAAAGAAGTGGAAAATGGATTTTAAGGAGGCCAGTAAGAGTGTACGTCATACATCTGTAACCTTTGGATCCTCCCGACAACTCTGGGACCTATGCTCTGTAGATGTTCTCACAGACACAGTAGATAAGGACTTCCCTAGGAACACAGAAGGGCTGGGAAGAGAGCGGGAACCAAATAACTGGCTTCATTTCATTTCTCTTTCTGCTGCTATATTGTCAATTCCAAAAGCTTTTCACAATTATTTCCTTTAAGTCACTATCCCATATTCATTCTCCTCCCACCTCCTCCCATTGGTGTGGGTTCCTAGCTTATAAATAGCCCCTTCATTCATCAAGTACAGGGTGGAAGGAATTGAGAAGGGGTGGGGGTGGGGGTGGTGCCCAGATCGCTGAGGCTTTTCTCCTCAGGGAAATTGTGGTGGAAACCCACATCTTCTAGGTAAGGATTGCTGGCACTAGGGCTACACAGAGTAAAATTATGTGGAACTGTTCTTTGGGGAAAATAGTGCACTTGAGAGTAGATTGAGAATCATTGTAAGGGCTTTTCATGTTAAAGTTTTTGTTATAGCATTAACATTTCTGTGGCCTAAAAATGTGTGTTTGCATATAAAAGCTGTAGCCTCTCTAGAATAGTGGTAAACATTAGAAGTTGTATATTACTTTAAAGTTATTCTTTTAGTTGCTCTTCAAGCTAATTTTAAGATTATTGTTTCCTCATTTTATGAAGAAGAAAGTAGGGGCTTATAGAAATGACTGGGCTTCCCTATGTGCATTGTATGTACAAGAACAGGGCAAGGAAATCATTCCCTGAATTTTGTAGACTTTATTATTAAGGTAAAGCATTCAAATGAAATACAATACAATTACCATTAATAAAAAGCTAGTTTAAAATCATGAAATTTGTCTAAAGAAAATAAACTTTTCTCTGAAATATACTGAAATGAATTGTTATTTCACCAACTGTTGGCTGGAACCTATTTGTGTGCTAAGTGTACTCTGAGGTAGGTACTGTAACCAAAAACATCCCTCTGCTTTCAAGGTTCTTCAGTAGCCTCAGGCCAAGACAGGTCCCAAATGACCATAAAACCAAAGAGATCATAAGTGCCATGGGAATACAAAAGGAAGTGGGGTAGAGAAACAGAAGGCGCTTATTCCTTTGCAGGAACTTGCATTACCTATTTTTGGGTGATCTTTTTTCTCTCTCACTTATTTGTATTTAGTGGGAAGAAGCCGAAGAAAAAAAGGTTCATTTGATATCAGAAAAGAGAGCTTCTGCTCTTTCAGATGCATCTAGGAAGTGGTTTCTAGAGCAGGAATTAAGTGATGCTTTAGAACATGATGAAAATCCACTAAAGGAAGGTGAGTGTCCATGAGGGCCTTTTTCTCTTACCATGGTATTACAGATTTGTTCTTTTATAATGAATAAAGTTTTCCATAAGGTGTATTTTAGAAAAATTTAAACTATCGCCCAGATAAAAAGTAATCATTAGTTACCATGTATTTTGGTTGGAAACAGTGGGCTGAGGAGGTGGGACTAAAATATAAGGAGAATTCTTATAGGATCTAATCAAGCATTGGGTTTTGGTCCAAGGCTTATAATGGCATTGATGAATAAACAAAATTATATTTTAAAAATCTGTACAGATACAGGACACTTTTATTTTACTATAGTTTGTATTGTTTTAGTCTTATAATGTATATGCATTACATTTTTTAAATAACAGCTTTACTGAGCTATAATTCACACATCATCCAGTTCACCTACTTAAAGTGTACAATTCAGTGGTTTTAAATATAGTAACAAGTTGTGCAGCCATCACCACAATCAGTTTTAGATCATTTTCATCACCCCATACACCTTAGCAGTCACTCCCAATTTCCCCACACCAGCCCACTAGTCTGTTTTCTGCCTCTATGATTTTTCCTGTTGTACACATTTCATATAAATGGAATCATACAAAACTATGTACAATTAACTACATAGGGGAGGAAATTTATTTTGTTCCCTTTTATTCCTTTTGAATTTTGTGGTACATGCAGTACCAATTCACTAAATAATACTTATTTTACAAAGTAATCACCTTTAGGTTTCAAAATGTATATGTTAAATGAAGAAGAAAAGCAAGTTGCAGTAAAAAAGTGTAGGAAAGGAACTTTTATTTATTATGTTTTCAAATTTGTTATACTTGACATTTATTCTTTCTCATAAATTACAGATTGTTTTTAAAAAGTGAACATGTGTGAGACCTGGCAGTGGAGATTTAACTTGGCCGATCTAGGGTAGATGGATAAATACTGCTCAGCCAGTGCTTGACACATTGCTGTGTGCAAAAGGGAGCCATTAGCTATTTGAATAGAGATAATATTTACAACATGGTCCTTTGGGAAGATGAGTCAAACAGCAGTGGGCAGGCATGGGGCAAAGAACTGGAAGATCTCAGATTTGGAATTCTGAGGACCTGAGAATCCTCTGCAACTTGGCAATAGTGGTGACCCAGCCTTGGCCAGAATATTACTGAGCCTGGCAGGCTCATTGCCTTAGTCCATTTTCTGAGAGTATTAATTATGTAAAAGTTATTCCTTGGGTAAAGCTGAAATCTGTTTGGGGGGGGGGGAGTAAGTTCTTTCATTAGAAACTGTTCTCTGGAGCAATGCAGATTACCTTAACTACCTCTGCCACTTGACAGTCCTTCAAATACTTGACGATAACTCTTAGATTCCTTTCCCCAGATCAGTTCTATTAGTCATTCAGGAAACCTTTTTGAGTCATTACTCTAATGACCTTGGTGTCTTACTGGATGTAGGAATGAGGGCACAGTAAAAACACAGCTAAAGGATGAGTAGAAGTTTCGAGATGAGGAGAATGATTGAAAAAAAATAAAGCATTGGGGGAGCGGATATGGCTTCAGCGGTTGAGCACCTGCTTCCCACATGGGGCGTCCCAGGTTCAGTCCCAAGTGCCTCTAAAAACAAAAACTAACAAAAAGCAAATGAAAAAACCAACTCAGGGGAGCCGATGTGGTTCAGGGGTTAAGGCGGCTTCCCACATACAAGGTCCAGGGTTCAATGCCTGGCCCTGGTACCTCAAAAGTAAATAAATACATACATACATATATACATACAGCCAGTTAGGTGCTAGGACACTGCTGAGCTTACTACTCTGAGAAGGATTTTGGTAAAAGTTGTCAATTGCTGGGTTTGATTTTCTGTATGGAAATTAATAAATGCCTTCTACTTAATCTCAAAAATCCTCTTTATCGCCTCACTTTTAAAACAGAAGCACCCAGGTTCCAACATGAACCTGTTACCACAAGCTGTTTGACTGGAACCTCACAGTTAAGTGACATTTCCACAATGGATTCTTCATCACAGAGTAAGTTGATAAGCAAGAAAGATTTCTCTATCATTTTAAATTTAACAGTATTTAAGCAAGATTGTGGCTTAAATTACACTCACAGCACATTGGTGCCATTTTTTCTGGGCATTGATAATGGAAATCCTAAAGTGGGGGTAGCAAGGTTCTCTCAAATTTCCAGCTAGGGGGAAAACTGGATACAGAGGGGGAAGCCCAAGTAAAGAAAGTTTGCCAAATATCATTAACAGCAGTGTTCCTCTACCTCATGCTCCTTGTCTTGGGCACCAGCACTGCTGCCTAAAAACTTAGTTAAGGGCTCTAACAGAAGTCTGTCACTAACTAAATCAATACTATGATAGCCATAACTTTGACATCTGTGAAAAGAAAACCTCAGCGTTATTTTTCAAAGCTATTATATATTTACATTTCTTGTCTCTCAGTTTATCTGGGCTGGGCTCCCTCCCACAACCATTGAAAACATGTGTTGGCTCTGGATGCTCTGATGGCTGGGACAGCTCTCCTCAGAACTCCTGAAGGCAAAATGGTTTCATGCTGAGTAGTTGACTTTTGATCCTTTGACTTGATTCCCTGGAGTTTTTTGTTTGTTTTTGCAAGGAACAGGGATAGAAACATCTTACAGAAATATGGCCACAACATCAGCCTGTTAAGAAGCTCACAATTTTCCCAGAGCAGTATTTGATTTATTTTTGAAAGAGGGAGGTGAAGGGACAAGAAACTCTGTTAGACTTTCTTTCAACCACCTTTTTCAATAAACTGCCATATAGATGAAGCAAAATTTAACAAGTTCTTTTGAGCAATTTTAGGAACAAATTTTTATATAAGGTCCCCAAAAGACCAGCTTTATAAGAAATATACCTAATAGCAAGTTAGGAGATTCCAGTGTTGTGTAAAATGTTTTTGCTAACTCATACTTTCGTATGCATCTTCAGTGACAGAATAGGAATTAAACCCAAAATCATGCCCAAGTCAAAGTACAAGAGATTCTCAGCCATTCTCTATTCTGACACAAATTAGAACTTAGATTTTTGTTAACTAGCTCATTCTAAATTTAAAAATTTTGTGGGAAACCTTTGGTGAGTTCAGGTCACTCAACAGCAAACAAAAAAGGTGGTTTTGTTGGCATAAAGCTGTATTCCTTTGGAAGAAAAAAAAAGTTTTTCAGAAGTTGAAACTATTTGAATTTGACTCCAATGTTTCAAAGAGGTATATTTTTAAGGTCCTTTTTTCAAATTCCAGTATTTACTAGCATGTCTAAATCAGTATGAAATGACCATTATACCTGGGCACATTGAAATATTTTCATCTTGATTCTGGACTCTCTTGGAGTTAGCCACTATTAAAAGCATTTGATTCGTTTATTTATATTTCATTATTGGGAAGGTAGTCATGGTATACATATGGCATTATCAGTTTTGGCAACTTAAAATGCCTTTTTCATTTCCATTAAGCATCACAGTAAGAACATTGCTTTGTTCCTAATTTAAAGGATTGTCTGTATCCCCAAATCAAAAAAAATGCTGGGAACCACTAGCAGAATAAGTTCTCTGATAGAATTCATTCAGCAAATAAAGATTTAGCTTATAAATGGAACCACATAGGACCAAGTAATATGTTAAGCTTTTTGTTCAAGAAATCTGGTTTTAAAATATTCATTTCTTTATTGATTTTTGCAACACATTTGTCTTTCACATAAATGCTATAAACATTACTAACATCAGCAAATTAAACTATCATTAATTTAAAGTTTTGTTTTCAAGTTTCTTTAAATCGAAGAAAATTAGAATGGGACACCACGGGACAACATCTTATTGAGAAAGTCAGAAGTCTTCGTCAGAGACTCACAGCCCAGGCTCGTAACAGATGTCAAACCCCTCATCTCTTGGCTATGTAAGAAGCATGTCACCTTGAGATAGTGAGAGAGAGAGAGAAATATTTGCAATCAGTGACACTGATTTTTAGATTATTTATTAAAAACCTATAAAAATTAGCCTTTTATAAATAGAAAAATGTGTCCATAAAAATTATGTATTCTATTTAATTCTGATCTTTTTTTGCCTTGTATATGGTTTCTTGTACTTTTCACAATAAATTTTTTTAAACTATTAAAACTTGTGTTATGCTCTTTCACATAACAAGGATCAGTATAAACTTCAGTAGCTTTAGTTGATAAGGGTTTATTTTAAAGATAAGTGGAGAAGAAATAAAGAATGGGAAACCATGGCAGTAGCTATACAACCAGGACTGAGCGAGAACTCAGCTGCTGCCCTAAGGCACTAACCGTGTGGGATGGCCTCAAGTACAACAGGGTCTGCTCTCCTGGCCAGTGAGCCCACCCCACTGCTAACATCTGTGTCTCTGTCTCTGCTTCTACAGCTTCTCCCAGCCCACTGCCTGCTTCTGCTGGGGCCAAAAACTACTCTCCCCCTCTACACCTCAGCTGTTCATGACTTCATAATCTTAGACAAATTATTTTTCTGTATCTTTCTCTCCTGATTTCCAACAGGAGGGTAGACATACAGTCGAATCGCATTATTTGTGGTAGTTATATTCTACAAAGTAGCTGCACACACTGAATTAGCAAATGCAGAACCATTTCTCCTAGGGGAAATATATGGTTAGGTTCCTCTGAGCCTACAGTCACAACATTTTCATCAACCAATCAATACATAGCTTTGTTTTATATGTGTTTGTTTAAAGACATCTTATTTAATATATATTGTTGACTCGTTAACATTGAACTCACAGCTGGCAACACTACAACTCATGCCTGAACAAAGCATATCTAACATATGCATTATCTCCATAAGGCACCTCACAGCTCTTTTGTGCTTATTAACACTAGACAACGCTTCAGCATTATGCTGTGGAGCCATTTCAAACAGCAGTATCACCAACAAAAAGGACAAAAAAGTAAAGAACATGCCACTAAATATACCTCAAAAAGGATACTTTTTTATAGTACAAGAGCTGAAACAAGAAGGCAGAGTGTCGGCTTGTTCAACCTCACCTGGGAACATGCGTGTTGGGTAACTCAAATCTTTTGCCACTTGCAAATGACCATGAAAATGCCTATTGATTTTGGGTTATAAATAATTTTTTTTTTTTTTTTTTTTTAAACCGGGAGGTCCTGGGGATCGAACCCAGGTCCCTCCATATGGGACACAGACGCCCGACCATTTGAGCCACATCTGTCCCCTAAATAAATTTTAGGAATTGGCAAATTCACAAATACAGAATCTGTGAACACCTAAAAATATATCCTGTCACTATACCTGCCAGGCATTTTTCCAGAGTGGTTTCCTAGGCTTAATTTTCTGTCTGTTTTCAGGGAGTTACAAACATATGCCCTTCAGGAGCCAGGCAGGTGTGTGTTTGGCAACAGGGAGTTCCCGGATATAATATATAGAGTGTAACGGGAACTTTGGTCAACAAGAAATTTCTTGGTCTGTTCACCTAAAAACATTCAAATTCTGAAATACTGGGATTCGGCCAGTTGGAATCAGCTGCACATCACCTGTTTTTTACCTCTACTTTAGTTTCCTCTTTTACTAGAATTTACACCTACTCATATTGGTTTTGCAACCCCTCCCACAGGCAAAAAGAAAAAGTCATTTTTAAAATGTTTCTTTTTGGGGAGCTGGTGAAGCTCAGTTGTTGAGCTCCTCCTTCCCATGTACAAGGTCCTGGGTTCAATCCCCAGTACCAACAACAATAACAAAAAGTTTCTTTTCATGCTAGTGAAAGCGAGTTATGGATATAGCTTACAAAATTGTGCAGGACAAAGTGTGGACTATATGTAAACTGTAGTCTCTGGTTAGTAGCAATGCTTCAATATGGGTTCATCAATTGTGGCAAATATACCACACTAATGAAGGAAGTTGTTAATGTGGGAAAGTGTGGGAGGGGGAAGGAGTGGGGCATATGGGATTCATGTAATCTAAAGCTTCTTTAAAAATAAAAAAATTATATATATATATATATTTTAAAAAACGAGTTATGGATATCCTCAACCAATGAAGCTCTTTTTATTATTAGTCTTCCAATTTTCTCTGAGCCTACAGTTCTCCCAATAAAACTCTTGATGAGGTCACTACCTTAGCAGGTTTTAGATCCTTAGCTAAGTCTCTTTAGTCCTATGTCCTTGACTGGCATTTCAAAGATTATCACATTTCATAAAATACACAAAATTGATAATTATCTTTTTCTGGATCTTGGCATCAAGGTCCTCAACCCTACCACGGTTTCTTTATAATGTGAATTCTTTGGGATTGAATATGGTTTGAGCTTGGCTAAAATTCTTCCCATACTGGGTACATTTTAAAGGTTTTGGCAGGTATTCCTTTGAGTTGGTTAAAGAAGAGTGATCCCTAAAGGGCTTTTCATATTTATCACATCTGTACACTTTCTCTCACACGTGAGTTTTATAATGTTAAATAAATGTTGAGCTTCAGCTCAATCCCTCTCCACGTGGGCAACACTTAGAGTTTCTCTCCAGTATGAATTCAGTCACGTTGACTGTGTTAGTAAGCTTGGCTCAAGGCTTTTTCACATTTATTACATTCAAAGGATTTTTCTCCAGTTTGAGTTCTCCAATGTTGAGCAAGATTTGAGCATTTGCTGATGGCCTTTCCGCAGCAATCGCTTGTTGGCCATAAGGCAGTAGTGAGGACTCCAAGGACTGGAGAGGGAGTCATTTTATTGATATGGGTGCACTTATCAGAGATTCTGGATTTAATGTTTAGATTTGTTATCAGTCTAGTTCTAATCAGGAGACAAACCGTGCAATAATTTCAAAAAGGAAGTTTGATATTACATTAAGGAGCTATTAAACTATGATAGGGAAGTAACTATAAAGATGTAAAGAGAACGTTAAAGAGTGTCTAGGATGGAGAGGGAATATCCGCAAGAACCACTGTAGAAGGGAGGCTTGCTCCCCAGGGCTCAGGTTCTGACCTCAGGGAAAGTGGTTGGCAGAGCACTGCATAGCAGCCCCCAGTCCCTGGCAGCTGGAAACAACTCTGCGGGGCACAGACAGTCCAAGCCTGGAGGGTGGAAGTGCAGAAGGGGAGTCAGGGCATCAGGTCCCCGCTGGCTGGCAGGGTGGTGTGTGGCTAGCGTGCAGTGTCCCTGATGGAAGGGTCACGGAAAGGAACCCTTCAGGCCACAGGCAAACCAAGGCTGGTGGACAGGTGCTCAGAGAAAGTCGGGCTGCTGCTCCTGCCATGAGAACACCCATGTCCATGTTGGGATGACTGCAGCAAAGTGGTCACTGGGCTGGGGCCAGACTGTACTCTGGATAAAATAAATAAATAAAAATGAATATTTTTTTAAAAATGGATAGACCATCTAGACAGAAGATTAACAAGGAAATAGAAAATTTGAATGATACTCTAAACCAACTAAACCTAACAAGGCATATCAAGAACACTTCACCTAACAGCAGCAGAACACACTTTCTTCTCTAGCACACGTGAGTCATTCTCCAGGGTAGATCATATGTTAAGTCACAAAACAAGTCTCAATAAATTTTAAAGTACTGACATCATACAATGTACCTTCTCCCACCACAATGAAAGGAAACCAGAAATCAATAACAGGGAGAACTGGAGAATTCACAAATATGTGGAAATTAAACACACTCTTAATAAATGGATCAAAGAAGAAATCACAAGGGACATTAGGAAACATCTTGAGGTGCATGAAAATGAAAACACAACATACCAAAACTTGTGGCATCAGCAAAGGCAGTGCTGAGAGGGAAATTTAGAGCTCTAAATGTAAAAAAACAGAAAGGTATTTGTCTTTTTTTTATTATTATTATTACTGGAATAGTGAAAATGCTCTAATAATGATTGACTTGATGGATGGACAGCTATGATTATACCAAATACCATTGATTGTACACTTTGGATAAATTGTATGCTTTATTAATATATATCACTAAAACTGATTTTTTTTTTTTTTTACAAAAAGAAGATCTCAAATCAGAGACTTGAGACTAACCACAAAGCTAGAGGATCTAAGAAAAGAGCAAACTATATCCAAAGGCAGCAGAAGGAAGGAAATAACAAAGATTAGAGCAGAGATATATGAGAAAGAAAATTTACAACAACAACAAAATAATAGAATCAACAAAACCAAAAGTTGATCCTTTGAAAAGATCAGTAAAATCAACAAACCTTTAGTTAGACTGACAAAGAAAGAAGAGAGGGCACAAATAACTAACATCAGAAATGAAAAGGGGAACATTAGAAATAAAAAGGACTATCAGAGGATACTATGAACAACTGTACACCAACAAATTAGGTAAGCGAGTTGAAACGAACAAATTCCTAGAAACACAAACTACCTATTCTGACTTAAGAAGAAATAGATCTCAACAAACCAAGAACTAATAAAGAGTTCAAATCAGCAATCAAAATCCTCCCAACAAAGAAAAGCCCAGGACCACAGGGCCTCACAAGGGAATTTTACCAAACATTCCAAGAAGAATTAACACCAAACCTGCTCAAACTCTTCCAAAATACTGAAGAGGAGGAAACACTTCCTAACTCCTTCTATGAAACCCACATCATCTTAATACCAAAACCAGATAAAGATACCACAAGAAAAGAAAATTACAAACCAATATCCTTTATAAATGCAGATGCACAAATTCGCAACTAAACACTAGCAAACTGAATCTAACAGCACAATGAAAGAATCAAACACCATGATCAAGTGGGATTTACCCCAGTTATGCAAATGTGGTTCAACATAAGAAAATTAATGTAATATACTGTGATGGTTAGGCTAATGTGTCAACTCGGCCAGGTAATTGTGTCCAGGTGTTTGGTCCAGCAAGCACTGAGCTAATTGTAATACAAGAGCATTTATGGACTTTGATCACCAGTGAGTTTACTGCATGGATGGCTGATTACATCTGCATCCATCAGGGAGATTGCATCATCAATGGGTGACGCTTTTATTCAATCAGTTGAATACCTTAAAAGGGGAAGTGATTTCAACATCCAGAGAAAATTTCCCAGCTCGTCACTGGACAGGCAACTTCTCCCAGAAACTCATCAAGGACCTTTCATGGGAGCCCCTGGTTTGCAGCCTGCCTGTGGAACCTGGACTTGTGCATCCCCACAGTTGCGTGAGAGACTCTTATAAAATCTCATATTACTGACAGATATCTCCTGTTGATTCTGTTTTCCGAGAGAACCCTAACTAATACATATACCATATTAATAGACTCAAGGGGGGATGGGGAAACATGATCATATTTATTGACACAGAAAAGGCATTTGACAAAATCCAGCACCCTTCTTTATAAAAAACTCTTAGAAAACTAGGAATACAAGGTATGGTTTGAGGCTGTACTTCCCTCAGAAAAACATGCTCTTAAATCTAATCCATTCCTGTGGGTGTGAACCCATTGTAAGCAGGACCTTCTGATGAGGCTACTTCAGTTAAGAAGGTGTGACCCACCTCAATCAGGATGGGTCTTAATCCTTTACTGGAGTCCTTTATAAAAGCAGAGAGAAAGCCACAGAGGAAGCCACCAGAAGCTGTAATCAATGGAACCCAGAAGAGAAGGAAGAGACTAGGAGATGCTGCCATGTGCCTTTCCATGTGACAAACTAAAGTCCAAAGACGGCCAACAGCCAGCCACAGAACATCACAGTCTTTGTGGAGAAAGCACTGCCTTGATGACATCTTGATTTGGACTTTCTTTTAGCCTCAAAACCGTAATCTAGTAAATTCCCATTGTTTCACCTGACCCATCTCATGGCATTTGCCTGATCAGCCGAGGAAACTAAAACAGAAGGAGACTTCCTCAGCATGATAAAGGGAGCATATACGAATAACATCATACTCGATGGTGAAAGACTGGAAGCTTTTCCTCTACGATCAGGAACAAGAAAAGGAAGTACACTGTCACCAATTGTTATTCAGCTTTGTACTGGAAGTTGTAGCCAGAGCAATTAGTCAAGAAAAAGAAAGAAAAGGCATCCAAATTGGAAAAGAAGAAAAACTTTCTATATTTGCAGGTGACATGCTTTTATATATAGAAAATCCTGAAAAATCCACAACAAAGCTACTAGAGCTAGTACATGAATTCAGCAAAGTGTTGGGGTATGACATCAACACGTACAAGTCAGTATTGTTCCTTGATGTGAAATAATTAGAACAAGCAAATTCATAGAGTCAGAAACTAGAATAAAGTTTAGATGGAAAGGTTTCGGTAATGGATGGTGGTGATGGTAGTACAACACTGTGAATGTAATTTCCACCTCTGAATTATATATTAACTGAAAGGGGAAATTTTAGGTTATGTAGTATATATGTTACCAGAATAAATTTTTTTAACTAAAAAAAAGGACTGTACAACACAAATAGTGAACCCTAATGTAAACTATAGTTAATAGTATAATTATAATAATATTGTTTCATCAGTTGTAACAAAGGTACCACACTAATACAAAGCGTTAATAATAGGAAAACTGGGGGGAGGGGGGAGGGGCAGAGGACAGGGCAGGATGGTAATATGGGAACTCTGTATTTTCTGCATGATTTTTCTGTAAATCTACAACTCTGCTAATAAAAAATAAATTTTTTAAAGAGGAAAAATATAGAATTAATGAAACCAAAAGTTGGTTCTTTGAAAAGATCAATAAAATCAGCAAAGTGAATGAGAGGAATTGAAGCTTGAAGTTTCCAGATATATCTCCACAATACAGGAGTGTGAGTTGGTCCTATAACACTTTAAAATCAAGCCTGTATTCTTCTCTTTGCTCATATACATTCTATTGGGCATCTTCTTGCAAAATAGGCCAGTTCTGGTTCTCCTGAAAACTTAATGAGGTCCATAAGCCACCTCAATACCTGCTCCCCATTTGATGAGGCCTCCTGATTTCAAGGAAGGCTGGAACAGCCTGGAATCTGCTGGGGCCTCTCACTATCTTCACTCCCTCCAAGGTGGGGCACGTTTATATAGGGCCTGGAACCCTTAGAGCTGTCAGCATATGTTCCCTTCATCAGCGGCCCTTCTACTCTGCTTGGCCTTAGAGTTCTCAGACTAAGTCAGTAGAAGTCTCCTATTTGATATCAGCTAACAGGCATCCAAAACTGGTGCTGAGCCTCTAGCCATGAGTTTAAGTTTTTCCATTTCTGGCAGTCGCCATTCCTTGTCCCGGGCTGTCGATTATGGAGGCACAACTCTTTCCACTGCTTCGCCAATTCACTCTCTCCCCTTGAGAATCTTCCTGTGTGCATGTCACCATCAGCTCCACTTCTTAGCTGCACTGCACTTATCAGACACTCTGGGACTAATCATGTGCAGGCCTTGCCTGGAGAGGGAAAGTGCCCTGCACGACTGGACTAGCAAAGGGCCACCAGAGGCTCCAGGTGGCCAAGACATCCAGGTCCCAGAGATATGCTGCACAACCTGGACAGCCTAGGCCCACAGGTGCAGCCAGGGCTGGCAATCAAATCTGCCTTTGCATTGCTCATGGGTCATACTTAAGGGTTCTTTCAAAAACAAAGGGAGGGCATGTCATATGGAGCCGAGCATAGTTTTATATGTGCTAAAGGGCAGCAACTAGGTTTACGAAAGCAGACTTTTGTCTTTACATAACTGGCTGAGGTCCCATCTGCTTCTCTTGCACATTCTTAGTCTTTCCTCCCTCCCTCAAAAACACCCACTGAAGACCATGTCCCTTCATTTCACCTTCCCATTTGCCTCTTAATAAGATGACGATAACAAAATGACAGTTGTGGTAGTCTGAGGCTTTTTTGGATCCCGGAAATCATGCCCTTAGAGCAGATCCATTCCTGTGAGTGTAAAACTATTCTAAGTGGGAACTTTTGATTAGATTGCTTCATCAGGACGTGACCCTGGAGTCCTTTATAAACGGGACGAATAGAGAGAATCCCATAGAAGCATAGAGAGAAAAAGCCACAGGAGAGAGAAAGCACTGAAGCAGGAAGCTGGAGCAGCTAGAGGAGGAGGAGAAGGGAGAGCCCAGAGACGCTGCCATGTGCCCTGCCCTGTGCCAGGAGCACAGGACCACCGGCAGCCAACCGTCATCACCTGATGAAGCCACGATTTGACTTTTATAAAGGGGATTTAGTTGGGGTAAAAGCTTACAGTTCCAAGGCCAGGAGAAGTCCAAACGGAGGCACCATCAGAGCTGCTTTCTCACCAAAGTCAGCAACTGTTGGTCCTGGCGTGCTGCCACGTGGTGAAGCAAGATGGGCCCCGATCTCTGCCCAGGTCTCAGCCTTCGCCTCCCGGCTCACCCTTTCCTCTTGAGGCTTTGCGCTTAAGCGATCCAGTAGTCCTCTCTGTCCTGGGATAGGCCTTGTTTCTTTCCCAGCCTCCTGTATCAACCTCGGCTATGCCGCTCTCTCCCCAGGGTCAGCTGTGAGCTATCAGGCAAAGGGCTCGTCTCTCCCTGGGCCTCAGCTGTCTGAGCCTCTCCTTTCTGTCACGTGGCAGGAGCAGCAATGGCCGAGCTCTCCCTTCCCGGGTCTGTCTGTGTGAGGCCGTTTATATCAGACCCAGCAAGGGGCCGGGGACTTGACCTGAGCCACTTCTCATGGACGTGGTCCAGTTGAAAAGGTTGCACACACCCACAGGAGCGGGCCAGTGCACAAACATAATCTTTCTCTTTTGGGGATTCATAAAAATAATTTCAGACTGCCACAAGCCCAAAGTCACCCTGCTGCTATTGAATCTGCACGTTTCCAGCCTTCACTCTAGAAAACAAGCCCACCCATTACCCAGGGCAGACAGGCTTGAGCCCCATGATGCCCATCTAAAGGGGTTTCAGGCCATGTGTTGTTGTTGAATTGTGTCCCCCCAAAAGATATTCAAGTCCTGACCACCATCCCATGAATGTGACCTTATTTCCAAATGTGAGTGTTGAAGATGGGGCCAAACTGGAGTAGAGTGGGCTCTAATTCACTGTGACCGGAGTCCTTACAAGAAGAGGGAAATCTGAACACAGGACCAGACAGACATAGCAGGGAGGCGGCCGTGTGAAGACGGAGGCAGACACTGGGGTTATGCTGCCGAGGAGCGCCAAGGATTACAGCCACCACCAGAAGCTGGGAAGAGGCGAGGCAGGACTCTCCCCTGCAGGTTTCAGAGAAAGCACGGCCCGCTGACACCTTGATTTCAGATCTGGCTTCCAGAACTGTGAGACAATACATTTCTGTTGTTTCAAGTCACCAAGTTCATGGTGCTTTGTTACAGCAGCTCTGGGACACCAAGGCAACATGTATGTGCCACCCTCTGCCCATCGGAAAGATCTGGGGGTTTGAAAGACAATAGGTCCTTCCCCCCTAACGTTCCATACTCACACCTGGGCACAGCTCTCCTTAGGAATGGCACTCACTTTCCCTCATCCAAATGGGAATACACAGAATTCAGGTGCCCACCGAGCCTTCAAGGTCATTTAAAATCAGAGCCCTTGTTATCCCATGGGCACATGAGGCTCATCGGCACATCAGGCCGACTTGGGTGCCTGAGAAAGAGGGCAGGAATAGAATCACTGCAGGTGCCTCCCCAGCCTCATTCTTCTGCCAAGCATTAATTGGGCTCCAACTGTGTCCACCCCTCTACCTCTTCTTCCTCTGCATTCTTCCTTTGGACATTTCTTCTTGTCCTTCAGTACTACCTTCCACTTCTACCCTGAGGATGACTCCCCAATGGACTTCCCCAACCCAGACTTCCCTGTGAGCATGACCGCCCTTCCTGCCTCCCTGCCACGATGATGAGGACTGTCCACCAACATCTCTAGTTCTCCCTCCTTCCTGGCATAAGGTGGGACTGAACTTCCAGGGCGGTGAACTTGGGTGTAGCCAAGTGACTTGCCTTGATGGATAGAATGTGAGCAGAAGCTTTAAAAGCCAGTGCCTTACTTCACCTCTCTGGTCTGCCTCGGGGTAGCTCGTGGAAGCAGCTGTCCAGAGGAAGTCTGAAGCCTCTAGCAGCCTGGATCCCTGGGTGACTTGCTGAGCAAAGTCCTCTACCCCAGCAGATGCTGTGGCCTGAGTGCTTGGCCATGCTAAGCCTCTGTGATTTGGGGGGCGTTTCTTCACTGCGGTAGAACCCTGCCTCTCCCAGGGGATGCTCCGCACTGGGTTAATGGTCTCTCTCCCCTGTAGAACCAGCCCCTACGCAAGCCCAGCACTTTGTTTTCATTCTCCAGGAGGCCAGTACTCCAGTGATCGCTCTTGGAGGAATCCCAGGTTAGGTTCCCAACACAGACCAGAAGGGGCAGAGGCAGGAGCCTGTCCCCAGGGCCTGGAGTCTCACCCTGACCCCAGGCTCTACCAGCCCTCACCCTCCAGACTGACAGACAAGCCCGGATCCCTCGCCCTGAACGGCTCTTTTCCCGTTGCCTCCTGGACCTGCCTCTTACTTCCACCTACTCACAGCCGCAGCAGCTGCCTCCCCCAGAGCCTGTAGGGCCTGCCTCTCCCCAGCCCCACAAGCCCAAACTCCTCCGATGATGCTCGGTGCCCGCCACTGCCTGGCCGCGCGTCACCTGCTGCCCACTCCCCACAGCCCGCTGGGACCAGCCCTTCCCCCGGGAAGGTGGAAAGAATCACCACCCCGTCCCCGCGCCGCCCTGTTCCCCGTCACTCCGCTGCTGCCTCCTTTAAAGGGCCTAGTTCTTATGGTCCATGGTTAGTGGCAAAGCCCCAGGACGTGTGCATCCATTGCAGGTGATGGGCCACACTAAAGAAGGATGCTTATGTGCGAGGCTGTGGCAGGAGTGGTTGCTGGGGCACATGGGAATCCCTACAATTTTTGTGTAACATTTATGTAATCTAAGCATCTTTGAAAACTTAAAAAAAAATTATTAAAAAAAAAGAAAGTGGCTACTTCAGGATAGTATCAACTACAAAAATGTTAAGAGATTTACCTGGATGGTGGAGATAGTCCATAGTTTGCTCTAAGTACTGTTTCTGTGGATATATTCATTAAGCTGTACACATAGGATATAATTTACATATGATATATTTTATGTATTTTATAACCCAATAAAAAGGTGAAAAAATTAATTCCTCCATGCAATCTAAAAAAATTAAGGGCCTTGTCTCAGTGGCGTCCTCCTGGACTGAGGGCACCGCCGGGCCTAGTCCAGGGCAGCCCTTGGCTCAAGGGCAAGGGCAAGGGCGGGAAGGCGCGCGGCTCCAGTCGCTGACGGGTGCTCCCCTCTGGGCACCCGCGGCCACCGCGGCTCGCCAGGGTCCCCGGCCGAGGCGGCGCGGGCAGGCCTCTAACGCCCCACGCGCTGGTGACTGCACCGCACCCGGGAGCACCCGGGAGCACCCGCCCGGCCGGCTCCTCGCCCCTCCCACGGCCTCCAGGACCCTCCCCAGGTGGGATGGCGCTGACTTCCCGGCTCCTCGGCCTTTTCTCGGATTCGCAGATGTTCTACGATGAGCGCCTCTGCTCTCACCCCAACCCCCCCAACCCCCTTTTATTTAGCCAAAAAATAATCCAAAATAGATGCGATTCCATTCTTTGGACATTTATTGAGAGCCTGCTGTATGCCAGGCGCTCTGGGGATGCGCGGGGAGCAGAGTCTCACAGGCCCAGAGAAAACGTGGACGGAGGATAAAATGGGGGCGGATCAGCCGTCTGACCTAGAATGTCCCAGGCCCGAAAACCGGGAGCCGCGCAAACTCCAGAGAGTTGGGGTTTTTCTGGTTCAATCAGTCCCGGCCCAGGGACTTGAGGGGGACTTGGACCTTAGCACCAACCAACGAACCAGTGACCCAAGCGCGTATATGCGATAAGCTCGCTGTCCCAGGGTCCACAACAACCTACCCTTACAAAGTAAAATCTGTTTTTCGGGCCTTCGGCGAACAAAAGTATTGTGCCCCGTGTGAGGATCGAACTCACGACCTTCAGATTATGAGACTGACGCGCTACCTACTGCGCTAACGAGGCACCTGAAAGCAGCTTCCGCTCACATAGTAATGAGTCTACTTCAGCGAGCCCAGTACGCATGCGCACAGTGTCGCAGCTCTAATTCTAGTCTTTGCCTGGTTCTCGACCTAAAATACCGAAGATCTGGGTTCGCGGCGCCCCCTTCCGGCCGCCCCTCCCCGACCCGCCCTCCCGCCTTCCTCCTCCTCCTGCCTGTCTGTGAATCAAACACCCTGCGCGGCTCCCCTATTCAGTTGTGAGGAGGATTGCCCCTGCTGTTGGGAACCCTTATTTTTGTATAGTTCTTACGAAATGTTCGCGTACTCATGATCTCGTGTAACATTTATTGGGCACCAACTGTGTTGCCAGCACTGGGCTGGGTACTGCGTTCACCCGGACACCTTCGGCGCCCAGGAGCTGGGGTGGGAGCGCAAACGCACGCTGAATCCAACGCGCACGCGCAGGTTCCCGGCCCCACCGCAGCCCCGGCGCCCCAACTTTTCACCGCTGCCCGGATGAGGCCTCTCTGCTTTGGGGCACCCGCAGCTCGGGAAGGGACACCCCAAGCCACAGCCTCAGCGTCTTGGAAGCCCCCGTGCTCCCTCCTCTTCCTCTCCCCTCCCCTTCCCCCAGCCTTTGACATCGGCTCACTTAAGCACGTTCCTTGTTAGAGGAAACCTGAAGCCACTCTCGCCATGAGAAACGCGTGTTTATTCCTAATGCACGTTTTAAAATATACATAATGATTAGAATAAAGAATACCTTTCCACGTACCAGGTCAGGCCAGCAGCCTACGGTACACTTAAGATGTGTACATGTCACTGGATGGGAATTTTACCATACAAGATGACAAACAGCCGGAACTGCAGCCCGGGCCGGGCCGCCGGAGCTCCCGGGGGGCGTGTGCTGACCCCGAGCCGGAGGGGGCCGGAGCTCCTGGGGGGGGAGTGTGCAGACCCCCGAGCCGGAGGGGGCCGGAGCTCCTGGGGGGGAGTGTGCAGACCCCCGAGCCGGAGGGGGCCGGAGCTCCTGGGGGGGAGTGTGCAGACCCCCGAGCCGGAGGGGGCCGGAGCTCCTGGGGGGG